>CM065363.1:19280442-19880442 GCA_033032245.1 Poecilia picta | reverse complement strand
AGGGCCCACTTCCCAACTAATGAGTACCGGCATGGGCTTCCACCCTCCCATGAACCTGGAGAAGACAACTTTTGCAGCAATTATAGCTTCAGGTTTTTTGCGGTACAACTCATCCAGCATTGCAGCGGTGAATGTCCAAAGATTTTAGCTGAAGAAAAGGGAACTAAATCCACACGGATAGCAAAAATGTCACTTTGTTCAGTGCTAATTGTAACGTGGCAAAATGTGACGGGGAGGGGCGTTACCTAATAATATGGTTACGAAGCTCCTGATCTTCCTTTATCTTTCTAGCACATTAGGTAATTTTAAACTTATTCAACACATTAATATAACATTAATCATACAACTGATGGTTGTATGATTGTGAGCGCATGCATAATTCAAGAGGTCAGAACTAATTTGCCTATATCTTGCATCTTCGAAGGTGGGCGAGGACTGAAGAATTGTTGCTAATTAGGTAGCACACGTTGTGTATTTGTGTGTTTGGAGGCACAACACTTTCCCTCGCACGTTGACTTCCGTGACAAATCGGATCCGTGCTAAAGTGGAGGATATGCTCAGATGACTCACGGAGTGGGTTGAAGTAAAATTTATGTAAGGAAGAAAAAAAAAGGTTGGGTAGAAAGAAACAACAAAGATCAAAATCAAGGAAATTGTCATACCTGTGTGATGGAATGGTTTGACACCAACTTGCTAATGAATGGGAAGCTCAAACGCAGCCAATTAGACACAGTGCTTGTTAAAGCTGCCACGCAACACTCGCTGTGCTGGGATGGATTGGCCTTTCATGGCAGTTTTGGGGCTACTGATATGGCTGCTGACAAGTGTGTTAAAAAATAGAGGAAAATGCTTCCGGCCAAACTAGTCTGCTCTGTTTGCTGTGGCATTCTCATCATAGTGGGCAAAGAAATGAGGGTCAGCTGGCTAAATGGCACCACCAAAAAAACAAACAAACAAAAAAACAAGCAAATAAAACAGATGCTGCTGGCTGCCTGCAGGGCTTCACAACAATATTCAATCCCCTTCAACTTTATCACATTTTGGGAACTCAGAACAAAACAAAGAAACAGACCAAAATAAAGTTAAACATAATGGAACATGGAAAAAAAAATTATAGATTCTTTTTGGTCTCCTTTTTTTATTCTTTTTCTTTTCTAGTTTCAAGTGTTTGGAGGTATATTTGCACCAGATTTGCACATAAGCAGTAAACTTTTAAATTTTTTACATTTCTAACACACACAACATCCCCTACAGTCACCAAGCGCGTGACGTATGTGGACAACCTCTGGGTTTTTCAATCGGAACACAAGGCCGTTGCAAACCGTCTTTTTAGAAACAAACTTGATCTTCAACAACAAAACTCAATGGCAGGTAGCAGAGGCAACATTTTTGTCACTTAGCGTCAGATTTCTTCACAACAGGAAAATGCGACTGTTGCTGTGGTAGAGGGGGAAGGTGTTTAAAAACTGAGACTTTTTGGCCAGGTCAGATCCGTTCCTTTTGGTGTTCTTCAGGTAGCGTTTTCCAACATGACAAAGAAGAAAAACTGAATCAACAGCTCGTTGATGAACTGGAAAAGGCAAGAGACACAATATCAACTTACAGAAGTCTGAAAATGCACCTATGTAGTAATGCATTATATAAAGGAACTTCGGTGATGCAAATGGTTATTTCCTCTGCAGCATGTTGCTAGCCGGGTGGAGCTCTGCTCATGGTTCTCCTCACTGACTAAAGTGATGCAATCCAAAGAGAATGTGTCTTTTGAAACTTCTTTGTTGAACCTCAGACATGATGAATATTTTCACAGAACTGGCCTTTCTGCTTGTCACATCTACAAGCGGTCCAGCTCTACCGCTCACTGGTAGGATGTGAAATGCGGACATAAGAGTCTTCATCATTTCTCAATTATCTTGTCCTTGCTGTTGTTATGTCATTATCATATTCATAATAAATTGTTTATTAAATATATTTTTTGCATCTAGATCAAAGAAAGGGTATTCTGTAAAACTGAGCTTTAAATCATCTTATAATGTTATTCCTCCATCAAAAGCATAGCTGGAGTTTTGCTTTGATTCTTTCATAGATGTTTGAAGAATTCTTGAATCTCTTCTGGGAGACATTCAAGGGTACCTAAATGCAAAGCCCCCGGCCCTCCGCCGAGCCCCTCTAGACTAGCGGCAGCAGGAGTTAGCAAACACCCGTGGAACCGCATGTCTGCTCAGTTAATCGTGCAAACTACGCTAGAGTACATCTTGGTCTAACACGCCTAAGAAAGGTTGTAAACACCAGTATGAGAAGCACTGTGTGAAGGCGCACTATGATAAAGTAGAAGCTTCTTAAAGGGACAAAGACCCAATTCCAAAGCGTTAAAGTCAAATTTATGTTAAATCATGTTAGAAATATATAGTATTTTTATACCAACTTAAGGCAACATAGCTACTTTACTGTGCTATAAAATGGAAATATGTGTCTGAAAAATACATAATGCTACCCCTTTAAATTTGCAATTAGATTTCATAAAACATTAGTAGCTATAGCAAATGCATTTTTTATATTTTTGCAGTGTCTGCAATGGTTTGTATCTTGGCGCCTACCTGTAAAAAGAATAAAAGACCATATTTTTACAGCATCCATCTAATCTGAGGTGTTGATCTCTCCAGACCCTCCAGAGCTACAATGCTCCCTTTGGGTGCTTCTGTGATTAATGCTCAGTTCAGGTGGACGGCTATGTTTTTGGTAGGTTCGCAGTTGTGCTGCGCTCTTACCATGTTCAACTAATTGATTCAGTGGCGTCGTGAGAGACGATGTTGTGTTATAACTTAACCCATTTCCTTTATTTATTTCCTTTATTTAACCAGGTAAGCCCCATTGAGATCTAGATCTCATTTTCAAGGGAGACCTGGGCAGAAGTCTGCAGTTACACAACATACATACACTCACACCTAGGGACAATTTGGAGAGGCCAATTAACCTGACAGTCATGTTTTTTGACTGTGGGAGGAAACCGGAGTACCTGGAGAAAACCCACGAATGCACAGGGAAAACATGCAAACTCCATGCAGAAAGGCCGGGGCCAGGAATCAAACCCAGAACCTTCTTGCTGCAAGGCAACAGCTCTACCAACTGCGCCACTGTGCAGCCCATTACTTTGTGTTGGTTAATCACACACGAAAGATGGTGGTTATGAAATTGCACGATGCAATACAGTTCAAGGCCTACGACTACCTTTGCAAAAAAAACTATGTGCTGCTTCATTTTATTTTTCTCTTTTGCTAGCTTCATGAGAAAGGGAATCGAGGGAATAGGGCAGTCTAGATTAAAACAGTGATGCACTGCCAGGCTGCAAATCCTCCCCCACCCCCAACCCCAAAAAAGGGGATAAGGGGAGGTGGGGAGTGGTGGCTGACGGTGAAGATGAAAGCGGGGCCGATAAGCAAACAGGTGCATAAAGACAGTGAGAAGGAGTTCAAAAATAGAATATTGTAGAGCTAAGCCAGCAGGGATGAATAATAGAGACGGAAGGAAAATGCAAAGGCATAGTAAGGAGGGGAGGAGTGGTGTGATTCCACAGGGAGGATGACACATGTCTTCTTCTCCTTGGAGAGTAAAAGTAGAACTGGGGGAGGGGCTGATTGACTGGCACCATCTTCACCTGTCATTCAACATCTACTCATCCTCATCAAAGCTGGCCGGGCGCCCTGCGATGAAGCCAAGGGCAGAAAACGAGCAAGGCACAATAAGATTCACCAATCTGAAGCTGTTCCCTTCCAAACAAGCTCACCACATAAAAGGTTTTCTTCTCTCTCTCTCTCTCTCTCTCTCTCTCCTCTCTCTCCCTCTCTCTCTCTCTCTCTCTCTCTCTCTCTCTCTCTCTCTCTCTCTCTCTCTCTCTCTCTCTCTCTCTCTCTCTCCAGATATCTGAAAAGCCTCACCTTTTATTTCCCCCATTATTCTGGCAAGCCATCTAAGCGTAGTGTCAACTGTTTCTGGCTGAAAACAAGCAGCGTTAAAGTCAACGTCATCTCTTTGAAGGAGAATTAGAGGAAAATTTTAAAAAAAACATAATTTGCTGTCAGCCGTCAGAAACATATTTTCCTCCCATTGGTCTGTGCACTCTGAGTCAGGTAGGTTGAGTCACAGAGAAGTCAAACATGCTCCTTTTCTCCCGCTCCCTTTCACTCTCTCACTGTGCTTGTTTTACCAACACCAATATGTGCTTATTAATTACTGCGTGGCCTCAGCTGCTGAGTCCAAACATCCTGAATACAGTGGCAGAGTGACTCACCAGACTGGAGCTGTCCGAGGGGCCTGCAGCGACGGAATACATCACACATATCAACACTGCGGCCCACCGCTGGCGCCTGAGAATACGGTGTCTCAGCACTGCACCCTGCTGTTCAGCGCGGGTACTGCAACACTACCAACATAGGTCTTTAGCACCATCTGGTGGCGAGGGAAGAGAATGCAATTTTATGTCGCTATGGTAGCAATGAATGTAAGCGTCGCCCACAACTACGAAATTATGCCAGAGAATGAGCCATACCACTGATTTTGATTGAGAGGAGAAACATTTTCCTTCTTGAATATTGTTGTAGCATCTTGTTTTCATACTGGTGTTTTTTGAATTATTGTGCCTCCCCAAACAACCTGATCCTAAGTGGCTATAATTATACATCATTTAGGGAGATCTTGGGTCATTCAAACCTTTTTGATGTTTTTGTCATGAAATCAGTTGCTATGGTTTCATGTGACTTACGTCCTAGCAATCTGCTATTATCTGAAAGAAATCCAAATTATGAATTAGATTGATAGCAGCAAGATCACCTCATAAAAATACACATTACTTTTTTTCTCTCTCTTGCTGCTTGACATTAAATCTAACAAAAATGTTCCTGTTTTAAGTCAAAACTACAAATCAAAACTGAAAAATTTGAATGAATCAAAACTTAGTTCTAGTAGAAAAAGTTTGGGATACACTAAGGTAAGGGAACTAAGCTTCTACTAACTTAAAAGAACACAATTTGAACCATCTCTCTTATACTTCAAGAGGCTCAGACTGAAGATCCTGTTAAGATGGTTGTAGAGATGTAAATGTTGATTAAATCTTTAGATGGATGGATGTATTGATGGATCAAGATCTTGGTGTTTTCATCAAAGTGTGCAGCAAAACAGTAGGATGCACAAATGTAATTTCACCTAAATTATTAGTAAACTGTTCCATCTTTAGCTCCATCTCCCTTTAGAAATAAAGTTGTACCTCACTGTTCTCAACAACAACTAAGACCACTTATATGGTAAAAAAAAAAAACAACAAAACAATCATCCTTCAGAGCCTACAAAGTAAAATCAGGGCCCTAGCTCAAACATCAATGCTAGGCTTTCTTTTTCCTTATTTATCACAGTTTTCAAAATGCAAACACTGTAATGCGACACTCATTTTATAAAACAGCCCCACTGCTGAGTGAGCACATAATTTCTTTGAGCGTTCACAAACTTAAAAAAAAATAAATAAAAAAAGCCCAGCTAAATCTTTGAAAATTAAATGCTTCTTTTGTTCCGAAGCAACAGGGAAAGATTTGCCGCAGCATCGCCTGTGGGGAGTAGCTGAGCGGAAACACACGCTCCACATTTTGACAGAGACAATTGATCAAAACGGACTAATTAATGTATGTGTTTTACATATATTCATTTCCGTATCAAATATTAATGGAAATAAACGTATTTGTTTTTCAAATGAGTGCGAGGCCTATCAAATATTTCAGACACGCCTCATTAAAGTTACAGAGCCGAGAGCGAGCATGCATTTTTAAAGGGCCACAATTCACAATGGAATCTCGCAGAGTCGGCTGCTTACTGGCGCTGGCCTAGATCGGCTCTGCAGAAAGTGGGAGAGCTGCCAGAGATCAAGCTCTTCTCGTAGGGGAGTCAAAACCCCTTTGGCCTTTATCTCCTCTAGTATATGTAAAGCAAACAGAGAGAGAGAGAAAAAAACTGCCTTTAGGCTCTCTAGATCCACCCACGCACAAATATTTCATGTAGATTTGTTTTAGATATTTTATTCTTAATAGTATGCTGCCGTGTTCAAAATAAAATCAAACCGATATCACGGCCAGATCAAGCAATGTTTTCTACATGCTATCTTCTTGTGGAGGAGTAGAAAGCAACAGGCCTAACAGGCTTGACTTGCTGTTCATTTTGTGCAACCGAATGATTGATTAAAAACGGGGTGTGTTCAAAATATCAGCAGCGCGGAGTGTAATCGAGGCGATTCATTCCGTGTCGAACAAATCGTCGTTCGGGGGAACCGTCTACTTCAATTAGAAACCAGTCTGGACGAAGGAAAGCATGTGAAGGACCGCAGGAACACTTGTCCTGGTCTGCTGAAATGGTTTTGAATGCTTGGGACCAAAAGTAGAAAGCCGTGGAAAAAAGCTGAAAAGTAGCTTTTGAATTCATACAAAAAAAAAAAGAATTGCCACAAATGGCAAAGACTTAGCCATTGATCAGCTCCACGGTGTTCAAGCTATTTGAACTATCCAGCAGAAAGCTTTTGCAGAGTGGCCCTCCTTTTCTCATAATACAGCATCGGTTTCTAGGTTCAGCCCAGGATCATAGATAAGTTTGACAGCATCAAAATACCTGACGATCTCACGTCGCCTTATGCTGTAGATGAAATGCCCTTTGAAGCCAATGTTTCATCAAAACAATGACACCAAAAACACACCGAGAACATCGATCCTGTTAGTTCCCGTTCAACAAGATTGATGCTACGAAACAGCAAGCTCAATTCACAAGCCTTAGTCGTTCAACCTCAACACTTTTTCCTCATGTTTCTGGTTTGGACTTGAAGTTGCAGCACTCCCAATGCGTTGGCATGAAGGCATAGACATTTACTACTTACAGGACTTGTGTCAGAGTATATCAATGTCTCAACAGTTGAAGAATCCACCAACTCTTCCAAAAGTCCCTTTATGATTTTTTTTTGTACTTGAACCCTTGAACTCAAAGTTGAATACTGTGACTATCGCAGTACTCTCAGCAGGTAACAAAGCAGTGATCTCAAACCCCGAGAACAAACGATAACAAAGGAACTAGAGTTTAAATAAATCATTCAAAGCTCACAACTTCCATGCTAATGTAAAGCCTGGCCTCTTTTTGCTTGACTAGGGTTCTGCTGGGTGCGCTTTGCTTTTGCACAAAGAGCTCAAAGTGTATGGAGAGCCATTTGCGCCAAAATTAAATAAATAAATAAATGGGTAAAATAAATTAAAAAATAACAAAAAGAGTGAAATAAATTAAAAATGGTTAAATAAATAATTTCATCTTTTTCATTAACCCAATTTTTTATTTCTCTTTTTCATTTAACCACTTTTCAATTTTCCTTTTTCATTAACCCAGTTTTTCATTTATTTATTTTCCATATTATCAATTTCTCTATTCCCCTTTTTCTTTTCTCTATTTTTAATTTACCCACTTTTGAATAATCTCTTTTTCTGTTTTCCCATTTTTCATTAATCTATTCTTTAATTTAACCCTTTTTTCCCATTTCATTATTTCCATTTACCCGTTTTCCCATTTCACTGTTTAATTAATCAATTTCTCACATTTCCCTTTTTTACTTACCCAGTTTTATTTTCTTATTTTTCATTTACCCATTTTTAGATAATCTCTTTTTCTATTTTCCATTTTCCATATATATTCTTATTCTTCCCAATTTTAAACGCGATTTTTTCACAATTTACTTCCGTTTTTTCCATTTACCCAGTTTTTTCCCATTTCCCTCTTTAATTTAATTTAATTCATAATTTCTTCACAATTTCACCTTTTTTACTTACCCAGTTTTATTTTCTTTATTTTTCAATTTACCCATTTTTAGATAATTCTTTTTCTATTTTCCCATTTTCCATTAATCTATTCTTTAATTTAACCCTTTTTCCAATTTCTTTTTTCCATTAACCCATTTTCCTATTTCACACTTTCATTAATCAATTTTTCACATATCCCTGTTTTACTTACCCAGTTTTATTTTCTCTATTTTTCATTTAACATGTGTTTGAAAAATGGTTAATTTTCCCATTTTCCAATTTCCCTTATTCATTTAGTATTTCCTTATTTTCTTATTTATCACATTCTATTTTCCCCCTCTTGGAAAAAGGGCGAAAAGACTAAATGCAAATGAGGAGAGGCACGTCATCAGGCTACAACTTCCCCAATTGGTTGGTTAGCGTCACCGTACTTTGGTTCAAGAAAGATGGCGACCTACTACCGGGTTATCAATAAGCTGAACCTCATTAACTGCATTAGAAAATGGTGTTATTACTCCTGACTTTACTTTTCGTGTGGCCGCTCAGACGGAACGTGTTTCAGCTCGCGGCTCTCATGGACTCAGAGCTTCACGTCGGGATTTTTATAGTTTGAACGAAGCGGCCGCTGAAGTTGGCTTACGATTGAGGTTCGGGACGCCTTCGTAGCTACCAGCTGTGATCCAACTATAAGTATCAACTTTACTGAACATCTAAGTGAACTGCAATATCCAGAGGCTCTACGGAGCATCGAGCTGAGAGCATGAGAGTGACAAGCCTTGGAGATCTGCATGGAGGACATCTTTCAGACATGGACGCTGCTGTCCGTCCGGGATCCTCCGGTTGCCCGGACGTTACCCGGTAAGCTACCCTGATGATGTTTGTTTTCCAACTAGTCATATTTAATCAATAGGAGTGATCAATTACGATCACGGAAGGTTTTGAGTTGATAATAGGTGACAAACTGAACGCCGCCAGGATGTTGAGACCAGCTCTGATCCAATGCCTCTTATTAAGGATAAAATCAACAAAACGTGTTCAAATTAATGGCCTAACATTAACAATCTCACTAATTGTTGTTTAAACAAGGCGTGTGAATTTCGTACCATTACAAAAATAAAAAGAGACTCAAAGATCCTGAAAACCTAATATCTTGTGAATCCTTTGTGTTTTTAACTAATCTCTGCTGGGTTTGTGGGGTGCAGGCGGTTGCCACGGCAACAAGTTGACCATTAAAGGACAGTAATAAGGTAGTAGTGGTTTAGAGTCGATCGCCTTGTTTTACCTGACAACCTGAATACAGGTAATCTGACCTTTAGTGAGGGTACAGAATGGATAAAAGTTGAACTCTTGCTACAATCTTTGCCTTTCTTGGTTACATCCCTGAATTGTGCCAACTGTGGCCCACATGCATACATGTATATGCACATAAAGTAAATATGACTCAGTAGTTCTTTCTGAATGTGGCCACCTTAGTTTCCCAGTTTTTGGTCAACATGTACCTCAACATTTGGTTACTGTTCCTTAGAGGTGGACCCACAATTTCTACTCCAGGAATAACAGCAGCACTTCAACATGTTTTTACTCAAAGTAAAAAGTAGCTGAATAAGAAATTACACAAGAGTAAAGAAGCATTTGGTAAAAAGTGTATACAAGTACTGAGTAATACTGAGTAAGTTATCAATTATTTAATATCTAAAAAAAATGCACAATTAACAGGGCCCAAAATATAAAGTTCAGTGGAAATTTTGGTTATTTAAAGACAAAATTAAAAATTTGTTTAGTGATGCTTCATAATAAAATGACTTGAGTAAAAGTAAAACATTCAGCATAGTAAGAGTATTTCTAAAAGTTCATTTGAGTTTTAAAAAGTTACTCAACTATATTTGAGTAAATGTAATTATTCACTCCTAAACTCTGCCCTTCTGAGGGAACAGGAGAAGGAACTGTTAAGGAAATAAATTCATCTTGATATTAAAAATTGTTTTAATTGACAAATAAGTCATAAATAACACACAGAACATATTCTGTTATGTTTATTCAAAGGCGAAGGAACAGAATGACTGTGGAGGTTCTGGCTGAGATGGACCACAGCTGACACAGCGAACAGTTAGGAGAACCGTCTGCACTGTGAGCAGCACCAGAACTCCTGATGGGTCCTTCAGGAGGAACCAGAGAGATGGACGACCACCGCAGAGAAGAGTTCACCAAACATCAGAGGAAACATGAATGCTGGGGCTCAAACAGATCAGCCTCTTTTCTTAAACCCAACACACACAGGGTGTTGTGGCCTGATTAAAAACCTGCTAACTTCAATTTAACTGAAACACAGAATATCCAGAAATGTGATCTATAGAGTGAAAATAACACAATGAGATGAAAACATTTGTCTATATAACTCTGTTACACAGGACATTAACATTTTACATTTTAAAGTGTTTGTTCCAGAGCACCTGATACAAACGATAGCATTAGCTCATCTCATCCATCAGACATTTACTGAGGCCTGAAACATGCAGGGCAGACAGACCTGAGGACTGACTGGTTAAAGTATTTCACTGACTGTTAGAGATTTTTTTGGTATTATCATTTGGTTATTACTTTATATTCAGTCTAATGTTAATCAACAATAGTTAATATAGATTGTGATTTTCAGTTTAAAGTGTTCTCTTACTTCTGTGTCTCTGAACTGACTTGAAGGCCACGTCTGCCTGTAAATCTTTATGTGAAACAGTTAACTGTCTGTTTCCCAGACCTTAAATTACGCTTCCACAGGTGTTCTTATCAACTGGATACTCCCTACTTTAGAAACTGCCTGTGTGCAGTGATAAATATTGTCTGTGCTGTCCTCCATCCCCCATCCTCCCTGTTTTTTGCTTGATAATAAAAGACGAGCTGTAACCAAAGGTTTTTTAGAACGCTCTGTGAACGGCTTGGAGAAGCCGTTTGTTGAGTCTTCTCCTTTTGCAAAAGCTTTGTCATAATTATTCACATGCGTTGTCTGTGGTTCTTTTTAATGAAGGTTCAAGAAAATACCCATCACTGACACTTCAGATTGCAGATTTCCAATTGAAGGCGTCTCCAAGTGAACACAATTATTCAATAAACTAAACTGAGTAAAATAACTGTTAGGGTGACTATTAAGAAGCCAATATGTTATGTTTGATCATTTCTACCTTGTCCTACATACAATGTACTCCACTCACTGTTTAGCTTCATGTTGAAGAACATTCAGTGTAATAAAACCAAAAAAATAAAACAGGTTGAAAACTTTCAATCTGTATTCTATTTGTGTAGCTTTGTTTTATTAAGATTCCTTTGTTTATTTTAAGCCACAAACAAAACATTTTATTGTCTCTGGGATGTGAAAACATGAGATTTGATTAACCCTCCTGTTGTCCTCGGGTCAAAATGACCCGCTACTGTGTTAAGCCCCCCCAAAAAATCCACTAAATGTTATTTTTTTAACTTGAGATTTTAAGACTTTTCCTAGATTGGCCCAAACAATAAAAGTTACATTTTGCTTTTATTTACATTTCCATGTAAGCTGTACAAAAAAAGGTACAAAGATGGTCTACGGGTCTAAATGACCCGTGAGGCAAATAGAGTTGAAATCAAGGTCACAGAATGTAACAAAGTTTTAGATGTGTCTCAGATCAATCAGTATGTTACGACTGGCTCAGGGTCGTAACAAAAAACATAAAACCATGCCGTGGTTAAAGTGAAATAAAAGTAAATGTTTATTAACAAAAACAACTATCAAAACAAAAGAAACTCAAAAGTGCAAAAGACGAGGAGCTGGGACCTGGCAACTAACATTGCCTCTGCAGAGTGGACGCTGAGGGCAACAGGCGCCAAGCCACAAATGACCAGTGACCAGCAACCAACGATGAGCCACCCAGCGCCGAACCACCAAGCCCCACGAAAGATGGAGACAGCCAGGTTTAAGTATCCTACACGCCAATCACCCCATCAGGGACACCTGCAAATGGGAGGAGCACAAAGAGGGACAACAAGACCAGCCTACAAGGCCCAGGGCCGTAACACAGTAGCAGACGTAAACAAGGCAAATCAGGTGGTGTCCTTGCAGTCTTCAGAAGAACACCTGTTATTTCAAGAGGTTATAAAGGTCCTGCATAACAGGACCCCAAATTGAGGCTTTACGGGTAATTTTCTCACATGTCCAGCAAGACAACTCTGATTCAGAAGAGGAAGTAGAAGATGTATCTGAAGAAGATGGAGAGGAATACAACCCAGAACATGATGAATCATCTTCAGAAGAAGAAGAAAACCCTGAAGCTGAAAGTGAGACTTGCCTTTCAAAAAATGGCAAAATAACATGCCTGTCTGTTTTGTTTGGCAGACATGCAGACACAAACATGATAAAGATGACCCCAGGACCCAGAAGGTATGCCGTTTCTCATGCCCATGATATTGCTTATACATTCTACCTGTTTATCACACCAGCAATAGAAAAATAATCCTGGAGATGACAAATCTGGAGGGTTTTAGCAAATATGGAAAAAGATGGATGAGATTGCCCTGCCGGCCTTCACACCTACTCAAGACTGATACGATTTGATGACCGTGAATCAAGACCAGTAAGACGTGTGACAGACAAACTTGCAGCCATAAGAGAGGTATGGGACAAGTGGATGGAGCGGTTGCCCTACCTCTACAATCTTGAAATAAAAAATTGGGTTAATGAAAAAGATAAATTATTTATTTAACCATTTTTTAATTTATTTCACTCTTTTTGTTCATTTTTTAATTTATTTTACTCATTTTTTATTTATTTTACCCATTTATTTATTTATTTAATTTTGGCGCAAATGGCTCTCCATAAAAGTGTGTTATTGCCGTGACAAATTCACTGAACTATAGCTTTGTATTATAGTGCCTTAGAAAACGCTAGCTATCATAAACTGTACATCCAGGTTTTGGGGCCACCAAGTCGTGCTGCGTCTCAGCTTCACAGTGCCAAATTACATGTATTGCATGTTAAATAAATGTAATATCATGTGATATATTTATCAGATTTATAATAATGTGATCTGGCCTGTAGTCCAGAGCTGCCACCTCCAGAATTGTTGCGTAAGAGAGACTGCGACTGAGAGCAACAATGTATTCCACTGTACAGCACTTCAGTGAGCTGTTCAAAATGTACTTTATAAATACAGCTGAGAACAAACTGTACAGTTACTAAAACATATATGAAGCAGGCATGATAAACAATAACGGTATATCATACACCGTTTGTCTTTTTTAAAAAATGAACATCCGAGTAGTTTAAAAAACTTTAATGAAAAATAAGTGCTTTTGACATGTATTTTTTTTTTTTCAAATTCTTTAACAAGAGAGTTGAATGTCTTGCTTGCTCTCCTCACTCTGCATGCAGTCAATTGAATCTTAAAAATTGAGATATTCAAATCATTCAAAGCCAATGTCACAGAGAGGATGAGAAGAATCAGAAAATGTAATTGTGCATTAAGTATTTACAGCGGTGATCCCACACTTAGATAAAGATAGAAACATCAGGGATGTTTATTTTTTTCTCTTTCATTTATTTGAATATTTTTATTGACTGGACCTGAACAATAACTTGGTCACTGAACTAAAAGCACTGAAGGTGTCTAGCGCCTTGTAAATGTTTTTATACCCCTTGAATTGTGACCTGAAAAATGATAGAAGCAATCTCCAATGCACATGTGCCTCTTGGTATATTTCTGTTGAATTTTCAGTCTTTACTTAGACTGAAGAGACCTGCCTGAGAAGGTAAAATACACTGACGTTTGTGGCGGTAATGTGATAAAGAGGTACAAATACTTTTGGCGGCAGCTGTGGTGACGAGTTTGAATTAGAAGTACCTGTTCATTTTATGCCGAGCTGTTAGATCTCTGGAAAAAAACAGAACAGCAAAATGAACCTAAACGTGACCCCGATTCACGTGGCACACGAGAAAAGGAAGCACACAATGCTGACCTGTTGAGAAACACAAAACCACCCTGATATCGCTGCAACAGGTTTATAGCTTTGATGTTTATCTTTGTAAGCATGACTCAGTACGAGATCATGCTGAGTCACAGCTACTACAATACAAAGATCCTTTTAGCTCTTTGTGATGCCCAGTCAGAAAACACGAAGCCCATTGGAAAAAAAAAAAAAAATCTACTTTTTATCAATCTGTGAAGTTTCTCTCTCCTGATTTACATCTAACGGTAATTGTATCCAGTTCTTAGAAATATGCCTTCTGTACAACTCAAGTGTATCAAAGGAGTATTTATTTTTGCCTCGTAGAAGGTCGCTGAGGACAAGACAAACTCCTTCCTGAACCCTTGTACCACCAGTTCTATTCCTGTTAGGCTGTAACCTAATCTGCTACTCAACAAAGCTGCCACACATCAGCTGGAGCGATGAGTAACAAACTGAATGCAAATTTTGTTTCACTTGGCACAGATTTCATTGTAGATGGCACTCACTGTATTCAAAGTGTTGCAGAGCTACAAATGCTGAAAGCACAGACTGTGACTGAGGTGCTGTCAGTGCTCCCTCAGTCAACACACCCCCACTTCTGTGTTCAGTCTTTTATCAGGCAGTTCATTAAATTGTGCCAACGTCGTTACACTTGTAACAGCAGTCAGTGCGAAAACACACGAGTTTGGGTGTTGTACTTAGTCAGGTAATTCTGAGTGCAATTACTCGACTTCAACAGCAGAGGGGGCGCTTTGATCCGTCTCTTGCGTTGCACGGAGTCGTGATCCATTTGAGATCTAGTGAGTCATTTCTCAGTACCACGGTGTCCTGTGCCTTCCACGTGGTGGTGAGTCACCCTCCAGTGGGGAAAGAACATGTAGGACAGCGTCTGACTGACATACTTGATGAGCAAATACCATCTAAGAAATACTTGGCCACAAAGAGCGGACAATAAAAATAAAAAGATAAAAGAAAGTTGCCGCAAAAGTACATTGATTTTGATCTCGCAAAACAAGCTTGTGAATGAAAAACAGCCTCCAGGTATCTACTGCAACAGAAAGAAACAGACCCACCAGATTGCTTTTTATTTCAATTTATTTATCTTTAAAGAACCAATACGAATCAGGGGGGATGTCTTCAAAATGGGTACAATGATAAAAAAAAACTGACCATTTTCCAATCTCCTCCAACCCCATCTGTCAGACCAGATCCTGGGCTCAGTGTGTGAGCTAAAATCTGCATATTTGTTTGGGAAATCCTGTAGCACCTCCCACCCCATCACAACCCTCTCCTCCCCATTTGGTAAAATGAATGGCAGCTGGAGGAGTGCCAGCTGGAGCAGCTCTTATTTCCTGTCTGAAATGTCTGCGTACATGTAAAATGTGGGTGAAGAATGCTCAGCAGGGTCTGATGGGCTTATCTGAGGTGGACCGATTATTGCACTCCAACAAGACGAAGAAAAAAAAAGTCATGGCTCTTATATAGATACTTAAAAAAAAAAGAAAAAGGAAAAAGAACAATTGGATAACAAAGTGTCCTTGCCCCTGCCAAACTCAACACTGCCACAATTCTCTTGCGAATAAATATGATGTATTCAGACTAAGTGAGGCCCTAAACTGAAAGTGACTTGAAGTAACTGAGGAGTGAAAAAAATCAAAGGAAAAAGAACATTACTGCATTTTTAGGGTGAACCTTTTGAATTTTGTGCAAAAACAAAAAACACAATCAAAATGTGTTCAAAGTTTAAAAATGTTTTTTTTTTCTTAAAAAAAAAAGAAAAAAGGCCAAATAGAAGTGGAAGGAAATAAGAACAGAATTAAAACATTTCAGAATTAAAACCATGTATGTGTAAAAATAAAAATTCACATAATGGAAGGTAAAATATCCCATGATTACAACGTAAAGTGAGAAGAAGAAAAAATAGACAAGTACAGGATGGACTCGAGTGGAGAAAAAATAAAATAAATTCTGGCCCGTGGTTTGGTTGAGCTGTAGAACCGGGAGGCGGGCCCATCTGTGTGCTTTGACCTTCCATTCATTGGTTCGGCTGGTGGACTTCCCCAGATCTAGTTTCATTTTGTTTGATCATTCGATTTCTCTCAGATCAATTAACCATGACTCAGTGTTTACAAATCATCACAACAATTACTGATAGCACTCTTTTTTTTTTTTTTTGTTATTATCTCCTCTTTGTTGGAAGATTCCGAACTAGATGTGCATTGAAAGCGGATGCACAGACGGACGGCCTACTGCACGCAGCAGTTGTGGCCGTTATCTTTGAACCGCAGACGCATTTTGGGTCTGTATTTCTCGAGGTAAAGAAGCTGTTTGGAGTTGAAGGCTCCACGTCTCTTCCTACAGGAAACAAACAAAAAAAAAAAAAAAACAGGAAAGTGGTTTTAGTTCTAAATTGGGAAAGCACATACTCAAACTCAGGAAGGATTAACCGTTTAGAGTAATCCACTTTGCTTATTGACCATTTCTCTCTGACAACAAGGAAAGAAGACCAAGACCAAGAATGTGTCCACAACTCATTAACTCATCTCTACCAGTTCAACCATATGAAAAGGGTCCATATTGCAGCCCATGCAGGCTTCTTTAAAGAAAATGGAGTGGAGAATTTCTGGAATGATGTTATTTTTAAAAACAAGCCAGTTTTGTCTTATCTGCAGCAGATAACTTTGTATCTTTAAAAGTATGAATGTCAACTGGTTAAAGCTTACAACTAAACTGAAAGAAGCCTACCGTGCAGCATGTTTAAATTGTCAAAAATATCAAAGCAGTTTATGCCAATGCTACTGTGTAGCTCTAAACCGCTGTCGTGTTTGTGTCGGATACTAATTTACATATAAGCTGACCATTATTTTTACACAGACAATGGATGTAGGAGGCTGCGCACTCCCAATAATCGTCTCATAAAGCAAAGTGTAAAAGGCAATAAAACGTCAACTTAAAAAGCCACAAATAATTACATTTTTGTGGGTGATTTTTGACTCTTTGGCTACACTTGGAGCTTATACATACATGTCATTAAAAGTAGGAATTAATAAAATGTGGAAGTCTGTGTTTACAAGAATGTTGTTGAGGAGACGGTGAAAGAGCAGGTAGGATACCAAACTAAGATGGCTTACACTTTAGTAGAAGAATGCTTTTGCAGGTTTGCATTACATTATTGAATTCCAAGTATTTCATACTTTTTAAACTCACTCTACATGGACATTCTGATTGGAAAATGATATAGTTTGTGTCCAAGAACACATTTCATGTAGGAAGATTGTGGCACACCACTTTCCTTCATTTCCTGTGTACATAATCAGTGGCTTCTTTGCAAAAATAGTCTCTTGATGTCATAAAAAATGGTGCTGGTGTAAACTGCTATGAAGTTCTTAAGGAGTCAGTCATCTTAAGACTACAGAAGTTTTCTTTATTTCCAAAAAACTGTTACACAACCCATTAGCTACAGGTAAATCCAGGTAAGCTGGATTTATATTAAGATGCAATTATACTCAGCCACTGTTTATAACCTTTGAACCTAGTCTCAGTCCATAAAGAAATAATCATGTTCAGAGTCTGTAAAGCTCTAAGACTAGTACTCACTGCCTTATGAACTGCACGGCATCTTCATACTTCATTCCTCCCTCAAGGAGGGCTAAGGCCACCAAGACTGGAGCTCTGAAAGATAAAGGAATCCATTAGACTGGATAGAGCAAGAACAGGGAGAACAGGAGATGAAATGCCAAGGTTCGCAGGGCTCCTTGGTAATAAAATGGGGAGGGAGGGGAAGGAAGGTAAACCTGGGAAACAGGCCTGGGAAATCTACAGGGGTGTACAAGTTCACAGGCGCCCTACTGAGCCGCTGTACTAGTACTTTCTGATAAGTTACAGTAAAACGGCCGACTCCTCGCTCACCAGAGAGAAGACGGGATGAGAAAAAGTAAATAAATACAGCAGTTCCTTGGACGAGGTCAGATTTCAGCTCTAGCAGAGCATTTCCTTAAGCTACTTTTCTAGCTCAGAAATTCTGAGGAGCTGCGAATTAGAAAATTAAAAAGAAAAATGAAGTTCAAACAAAAATCTCTCTCTCTCTCAAACTCGTGCTGACGAGTTCAGCGAGTAAACTTCTACGAAAAAGACTGGTGGTGGTTTCAGCAAATACCAGTCTAACCAATACTTGGGAAAAACAAAACCTCTGGAATGTCACAGCAATGCAAAAGAAAGAAGAAGAAGAAAAAAGGGCTAGCAGCTAGAGGGAGAACTGCTGGGTTTGCTGAGCACTTGTGGTTGGAGAAGACACTTTCGCACCCGTTCGCCCACATCATGCGCTTATGGCCTGCATTGTTTTCGCACTCGCGCCACTCGACGCGACTAAACTGCAACTCCCCGGCACACCGAGGTGCGATTACAACGGGGCATAACTTCACATTACCCGTGCAACATCGCTTTACGGCGAGCGAAAATCGAGATGCCTAATTTTGCGGTCAGAGACAGAGAGTGTTGGAACTAATGACGGATTATCTAATCTGTTGACTTTATTTACAGAGCCCTCAGGGAACAGGAGGAGAAGACAACAGTTCAAGTTGCAAGATGAAACTCAGCACTGGGACAAAAGACAATCGGCTCAAGCTGTGTCATGTCTAGGGGAGAAGGAACAGGTGGTGAAGGGAAGAACGGAGGGTGAGAGGATGGCTAGACGACAGGAAGATTAGAAAAAAAGAGTCGACTTCTCAGACACTTAACAATTCGGAGCTTTCTGTAGCAGAGTGTAAACTCTGTGACCTCATCTAGCAGTCAGTGTGTTACAGGGGGATGAAACGGAGCCTTGTCTGACCAATAAAAGCTCCATGACTGGACAACAAACCCTAACCATTTGGAGGCAGAGCTACAGCCAACAGGACTATATTAAGATATACTTGTGTATCAGAATGGTCCAGTCAAAGCCTAACTGGAATTCAAGATATAAAAAAAACTAATGTTCATAACATTCAAGTACTTTTAATGTAAGGTTTCAAACTTTTTCAGCACCACAGTTTGGACATAAAAAATAAATCTATTTCAACATGCAAAATATAAGACAACTTTATTTCTAATATAATGCAGCTCAATAAGTTACTGTACCAAAAGGAATAATAAATCTTTAATATAGTGAAACAATACTAAAAGGTCATACAAATGTAAATTACCTTCCTTCTGAAATTCACAAAAAAAAACTAAAAAATATTTTTCCAGGTTTTCTGGCATTTAGCAAATAGAAATAATTTTGCTGATACCAACTGACGTAAAACAAGAAGTTTTTTTCTAAACAAAATGTGTCGGCTTTTTCATTGGGTGAATGAAAACATCTGGTTTCAGCTGTAAATACTGTACTCCAAATTTAGGATTTTAATCAGACGTCACATTACACTTTGATTTTCAAACCGCAGTTTTGTAATAACCTCTTTAAAGGACTTTATCCAGGAATCAAGGAAATTCCAAACCTTGAAAACACTTAACTGAAATTGTTTGAATTGAGCAATTGCTGCAGGATTTAAGTTTTTGTCTGAAAAACGACAAAGTGAGACATTCGTACCTGCCCAGCCCTGCCACACAGTGCACAGCGACGCAGCAGCCAGGTTGCTCTCGAAACTTGGTGTTAAGCAGCTTCAGCCAGTCGTCCACAATCTGCGTGGGAGGAGGGGCGCCATCATCGAAGGGCCAGTCCTGGAGATGGAAAGAGCAAATTGAAGACTAATCAGCACGAAGGACTTCGGAAAGGCAGAGACTAACCCGGAAAAGTGATGCTCACCAAGACTTTTATGCCCTCCTTCTCCACTGGAGCCTTATCGTAGGTGGCGCTACAAACTCTCACCAAAGTGTCTACCTCGAACTTTTTCAGCTCCTGACAGACGACAAATGACGAGCTTTTAGGCGGGAGACATTCAAAACAAATATGAATGAATGCAGTCAATGATCAATAAAGCCTCTCACCTCGGTAAACTTGTCCAGCGTAGCATTGGTGGGATTGTGGGTGATAAGGAACCTCATGGCTTCATGTTTAATCTCGACTGCAGCAGGGCGGTTCATGTTGGCGAGACGGCTTGAAAAAACAATTACAATACTCATAAAATAAAAAGCGACTTTTGGCTCAGATGTACAGATTGCTATGAGGTTTGTGTGATCGGGGAAGGATAGAATAAATTAAAAAAAGGACAAGACGTGAAGAAGAATGGATCAGGAGAACGACAGGCCTTCACTGAGGGATGATTCACACAGAGAAAAAACAAACAAACAAAACTAGTCCACAGTTTTCTGGGATGAGTAAAAATATATATTGAAAGGAAATTGAAACAAAAAAAAAAAAAAAAAAAAAAAAATAGAAGGGGAGGGGGAATAAAAAAAAAAAAGAAAAAAGGATGAGACTATCCAAAAGTCATCCAATGAGTTTACCCCATTCAGGAGAGTTGGTTGTGATTGGCTGTTCAAGGAGAAAGCAGAAAGCAAATATTTTTCGTATTGGTTGGGATAGGGCCGGGCAGTCGGGCCAAGGACTACGCGATATCCCAGAGAGGAAGGGAGGCCTTTTGGAAAAAAACGTCAGCAGTTCCTAATGAGCTGGCAGTCACGGAGGTTTCTGGGTAGCGTAGTCCCTCGGGGGGCGGCCGATTCACTTCTCCACTGAGGTGAGGTGCTGTGCCTGGCAGAATTCTCCGGTCACACACGCCATATAGGTACGGCTGAAGTCGACACAGAAAGCCTGCGAAGAAAGGGGAAAGAGGATTCTTAAATAGGTAAAAAAAAAAAAAAAAATCATATTTAGATATCACACGTTTAAAAAATTCATTTACATTAAAAGTGCACATTTACCGCACTACAAAACATTAAAAGTTGTTCTGCAGAGGATGTCTACATGATAGTCTGGTTGAAACCCCTACTTAGTACCACAAATGCAGAAATGCCATTTTCAGAATGTAATTACTGCTTGCTTATATTAGACTGTGTGACCCGCCGTTGATATTTCACTTCCAACTCTGATGAAGACACAGATCGTGTCGAAACGTTTGCGCAATAAAGCTCAAAGCGGATCATTGGGCTCAAATCCTGTCCGCAAGTTTGTGCTGTGTAGCAGCAGAGGCAGCACTGTCCGTCAGAAAATATGTCAATCTTTTAATCAATACTTCCTGTGTTCAAAATATGAGGGGTAAACAGTCATTTATGTCCTCCAAACCGAGTCGGAACATTATCTCCGTCAATAAAAGTCTAAAAATAATCTGCTCCAGTTTACTAAACACAAACAGACTCGGAACAAAAACAACTCACTGTTTCTTACCGTTCATACCTCAGAATATGTCCTTAATCTTATATTTTTTAATACACTTCCTGATGCATAAAGCTTGCTTTAAATCTTAGAGTGCCTCGGAAAGGAATACGAGGGAAAGGATTCCTCGGATGCTAAAGTAGTGGTAGCATTCACCACTACCTTAAGCCAGTGGTGAATGCTTAAGGTAACAAAGTGCCTTAAATTAGAACAAGTCCATGAGCTGAAACAACATGTTTTATAAGCTGTACTCGGATGAATAAATATTGTCTAAAGTTTTAGATGAGCATGACTGGGCCAAATACTTCATGTATTTCAGGGACTTATTTTATTTTTTTTTAGCTCTCCATAGCTTCCCATTCAGCAGTGTAATAAAGGGTTATTATAATTAATACAGAAGTCTTGACTGGACAAGAGCTTTTAAATCACACAAGCATCCCATCCTAATCAAATTCCATAATAATGGATTCAATTTTAAACGCAACTGAAAAGTTTATAATTATTATTTTTGAATTGGTGCGTGTTTGGAGCTCTAAAGCCCGATTACATATTACAGCGAGAAATATTGAAATTTAGAGGTCAACGATGAACAACGTGTGCGTCCCTCATCATAAGCAATATATTCAAGACATAGTATGTCGTATTATTCCATTAGCTCCACAATAAATGGTAACATTCAAGGACAATGCAATGGTGATGTGGCCAAAAGTCTTCACTCTCGCTGTCCTCACTAAAATGTTTTAATGATAGCACTTCAAGAGCACATCCGTCCATTTCTAATCATCTTAAATGTAAACTTGAGTGACTAAAACCCTCAATAAAAAGGACACACCTAACTAAATGTGGTGTAGGCGGCGTCTCATTGTTTGAAGGACACCACACACCCAGCATACCTGAGATGTCTAAACATGCAACGGATCACTTCCTCTTCTGGTGACCAAGACTGATCCAATGACATGTTTAATCAACAAAAAACTAGAGCAAATTGTACACAGGATATCTGCAGGTTCCACAAAGTATTTAAGACCTTTTTCCAATATCACCGTGAGTGACATTCAAAGCCAAAGAAACCTACAAATATAAGGGGTTCTTCAGGGACATCTACAGTCTTAAAGGCCCAAAGTGCAAAGATTAAAAATTTGGGGTTGGCAGCACAAGTGGTGGATAACAAACATTGTCCAGGCAACTGACCATAAATGTGCTCTTACCCATGATGCACAAAAGCTGGTTAGCTAGGATATATATACAACTACATAGAATATGCAAGACTAAAAAAATCCAGCCAGAAAAAAAAACATTTAAGAGCCGTGAGTAATGTATTCAGGCCGACTTCCATTTTTATCCTAATGAACTTAAGACATTTTAAGGTCTTAATCTTACATTTAAGAAAAGAAAAAAAAAAGGCAAGACATTTAAGTATGTGCGGACAACCTGTTACACGCAGAATAATGAAAATAATAAAATTTTCTGGTCTTTGAATAAAAAAGACCAGGAAGTTGTATTAGTAAGTTAATATTGGTTTTATTTATTTATTTTTTTTAAATCTTGCAACCTGCAGGACATTTCTGAGTCTGTAACATTGCTTTATTTAGCTGTGAAATTACAACACCTTTGGATTACGACACTTCGTAAATTCACCACCTGTCACCCAAATGGAAACTAATAATATGCACAGCAGGGCTGGCGCACACACAGGCTTCAGAAGACTCCGTCCCAGAACAGGTAATGTCTGGTCTGTAACTAGCTAGGGAGTTGCCAGTCAAGCCGCTGCCAGGTCCTTGACAGTCTAAAGCCAGCTGCCGCAAACTGGCTGGAACCGTCTCAGAGCAACATCACATGGAGGTGTGTGTGTGTGTGTGTGTGTGTGTGAGGGCCTGCGCGGAAGGAGGGGTTGCGGGGAGCTGGCTATCACGACTAGGTACACACAAGAGTGGGTGGTAGAAGGCTCAGACTCGATCACTGTATAGGCCATAGTCACAAGGTGAGGATTAAAGGGGGGGGGGCAAAGGTTCAACAAGAGCCAGAACTTCAGTCCCATGCTCCCTTTTTAACTCTTCAAAAATGACCAGACTCTGTTCTGAATCACCGTTTCTCTCACTTACAAGAGCAAAAGCAAATTTCGATGCGCCTCAACTGAACCCGCTTCCCTTGTAGCAGGTTTTATAAAGACGAAAAACAGCTCAAGGGATCCAGGAATATGATGCCATTCTTAGAAACCACAACAACTTTCTCATCTTTCCTCAACTCCCACCAAGCTAGACTGCTGCCGCTTACCCGCAGTCAACTACCAACCAGAGTCAAAGGGACGCATCTACCCACTCTAAAATTCTACTATTCTCTTCTTCTCTCCCTCTTCTGTACTTGGCAACAGCTATAAGGGCACTCTCAAAAACAGACGACTTTTTTCTTTCCCCCACTCCTTTCATTCTGTGACGGCCGGGATCCTCTGTGACGCCTTTAATTACCACCCTCGAGCTGCCAGAAACAGAACAGGAGGGTTGCATGCAGACAGCTGAAGAATGGGGACTTGAAGGATTTAATGAACTTTTGACTCTTCAGAAATGGAGAGGAGTGTCAAAAATAAAAATGATGGTTGCCGGTTGTTTTTAACATTAGCAATGAGACACAAAGATACGAGGAGATGAATAAACAGAAACAGAGCAAAACATTGACACAAGGACCAGACAGGACCTCCACAATGACAGGTTATGTCAAAAGATAAAAAGAAAAAAAAAAAAAAGACTAGGGATGATTGACCAGATGCAAAGAAGTCATATTGTTTGTTTTGAAGACTCAGCAAACAGCAGGGTTTAGAGAGACAAAAAGACAGAGTGACCATTTGAATGTCACCATGAGTATAAATAAATAAAAGGAAAGTAGGGTTTTATTTGGGGGTGGGATTTGCATTATGCCTAATGAAGTCTGAGCAGGCCTAAGCATCTGCACTTCCCTTTTAGCTTGCTATCCACGTAACATGCTAATAAGCAAACAAAATTCATGGGCTGACTGAAAATTTGCAACGATTCCGAAAACTGTTTATGCAACAACTTCTTCTTTTAAAAAGAAAAAAAAAAAAAAAAGGGTAACCAACACTATTTATAGACATTTGTTGCTGCAAAATTTACATGCTTATTTCCTGATAAATACGAGCAATGGATCAAGATATACACTTTAAGTTAACCACCTTCATTTGCGTTCAACCAAGTTTCTTTAGATTGCATTTAATCCTGAAATAATACCACCCACTGAATTTTTCAGTTTGTTTACATTCTAAATTTTGGGATTTTCACCTGACTTGTTCTCGAAATGAATCGGATAAGAAAGAAAAAAGAAGTAAAAAAGGAAGTTGATTTTATTGGGCCCTCAAAGTAGATGAACAAATTGGGGCAGGGGGTGATTTCAAAAAGGAAGTAAGTAAAACTTGGCAACATCAGACCAAAGCAGCTGCCTGTAGGGCTGTCACATTGTCGGGAAGGCATGCAAATTGCAGCTGAAATTTGCAAACTGGTTCTGCGATCATGAACCGCTTCAATGCAGTAAGAACGAGACGCACTTGCACTTGGTTTGTAGACAACACAGCATGTTTAAACCACACAGGAAACAAACCGTGATGCATAAATTAGCAGTCAGAGCTGCTAAGTGACAAGTCAGTCATCTTTGGTTGTGTTTATAGTGAATGAGTGGTAGAGGTGTTTTTATGTTAATCAGTTTAAACCGTTTTTTTTTATTAATACCTCCGAAAGTCCCTTGTAATATTTGTCTTTATTACAGAAAATCAATGTTTTTACATTATCCTGCATATAGCCAGAGAGAACTGAAACTTGTTCTTACTTTATGTAATTGACTCCTGATAAATCCCAGAGAATGAAAATAAAGTCTTCAAATTTAAGGGGTGCAAAAAATTTGAAATAAATTAAGGAAAATAAAAATTAAAAATAGCTAGTCGTGGGAAATGTGAATTGATTGAACAAATTTAAAGATGTGTTCAAGTTGCATGTTTTTTTGAATATACTGCAAGTCGCATTATGTGTTCACTTGGCTACCGTAAAAGGCCATCTTTGCACAACTTCTGCATTTTAAATAATTCTTTGACACAATTTTATTTAAGAAAATCCAGACAGCTAAGCTAACCTGATGCTGGTAATTTAAGTTACAGAATTTTATGCACACACCTATTTTTCTTTTTAAATAAACTGATTGAATTTGATACACTATGGAACCTTATAGATGTTTTAAATTAATGTTCTGTTTGTTTACACTGTTTGCATTTTCCTCGTCTCAGTCATAATTTAAACAGAATCCCTTAGCGTTTCCTAGAAAAATTTGCTTCTGAATTTAATAACTAAACACTGAAAAATCCACATCATCTCTGTTGGAATTCATCTCCTTGTTACAATGCATGTGTTCAAAATAAAAAGTGTTCAGCTCAAAAGTCTTTGCACTACAAGTCTCCGCCATGTACACACACACACACTCACATAGCAATATAAAAAAAGAAATGGATAGAGGTTGCTATTTTGTGCATGCATGGCTGTGTACAAATATATATTCTAAATTGGGTAAAAGGTCACTATGTTCATGCAGAGGCCCACACAGTGGGCTACTTTGTGCCCCATTCCCACATCACGTGTGCTGTGTATGAAGCACTGCTAAAACTGAAAAAGAAAAGATAAAAGCCAACAGTATATAGTATGGATTAAAAAAATACAGCTAACTACCATATTTTCCGCACTGTAATGCACACTGGATTCTAAGGCGCACCTTCAATGAATGGCATATTTTAAAACTTTTTTCATATGTAAGGCGCATAGAATAGATGCTACAGTAGATGCTGGAGTTACATTATGCATCCACTAGATGGAGCTGAACTAAAGGGAATGTCAACAAAACAGTCCGACTCTCGTCAGTGATGAGAACCTTTCACGACTGGGCCGGGGCGTGGCCAGACAATGGTCCATAAATAAGGCGCACTGTCAGCTTTTGAGGAAATTGAAGGTTTTTAGGTGCGCCTTATAGTGCGGAAAATACGGTACTTGCACACGTCTTTTTAAGTGAAAGGGGAAAGAACAGAAGGCGGTGGAATGAAATGGTATTGAGCAGGGAGTTGCTGTACCACCCGATAAGAACAGCGGTATCTGAGAACAGAAAGGGACATATAAACCTAAACATGCGATAAAAGAAGAAGAAGAATGGGAATCAGGGCACGGGTATCCAACAGGTGTTGACTCATTGCTTTAAGCAGCCTCAGCTGTAGAGAAATCTGAATTAAAAAGCAGCATTTTACCAGGGTTAAAAATACATGTTATCCTTTATGACGGACATTGTTATGTTTTAACAGATTCAAGGGTTTAGAGGTAGAATTGATAGCGGCTGATTTAATTCAAAACTTTCACTTTGTTAAGCACTTCAATGCAACATGACTCCATAACTAACAAAGACAACGAGAGTTTCTTTTGACACCTGATGGCACTCAGGTGGTCAATCGCCATGATTCTTGCAACAACCACAACATATACAGAAGTAAGTAGTGTAAACACACAGAAGCCGGCTCAGGGAATATAGTTGCTACATGGACGAAGGAGTGTTTTACTAAAATTAGATTGTGCAAACACACACGAGGTTAAGTGTCTGGTCGGACATACACAGAAACTAGTAGGACTGTGATGGCAAAACAGAATTTTAGTAAACAGGAATGTCTGAAGGCACTTCTTCCCCCCACACTTCTTGAGAGAGATGTTATATGCATCTCCGTCTGGTGGTTTGAGGTTGTGTGTCTCCTCGATGTTTTGTCTGGAGCCAGACCGGGTACGGCCAGATTAAAGCAGTTGGAGGCCTAATTTTCTGTCTCCGATCCTTGTCCATTGGCAGGAGGGGGAGCTGAGCAACATATATCACAGATGTGACATTTGGTGACTCCCGTAAATTTGAAAGCAGCAGGATGTACCCAACTTATTTTTATTCTGAACTTTTGTATTAAAAAAAAGTAAGTACCAATATCAAACGTGACCAAAAAATAAGAGAAAACTGAGATGGGTGGTGGCTGACAGTTTTAACACTACGCAGACACCATCTGTAGGAGTAAAAGAGGAACAAAGTGTCACAGACATAAACACCCCTTTGACCTCTCCAAGTGCTAAATAAAATAACTGATATCCCTGGAAATGATAAGTTCAAGAAAGTACAGTTACAAGAAAAAAAGCTGATAAGTTTTTGACATCCAAAAGACCAAAAGAGCAGGGACACAACAGTAAGCTTGCAACATTAAACCAGACAAAATGGGGAACAAAAGCTAAAAAAAAAAAAAAAAAAAAGTTGACTGGACATGATGGTTTGGTAGCTCTCGCCTAAAACTGGGACTGATTCAACCCAAACTTTCACAGCAGCTACGACTAATTCAAATATTGAAGGAAAAAAAAAGTGCAAAGTTCAGGGACCTCAATTTGAAGACCTCTCAAAACCAGCTTGCTTTTCCATTAGACGAGTGTTTACCGCTGGTCCAACACAGGTTTCATTTCACTTGAACTCACGTGAACCCTCAAAGGAGAACAGCTTTTCAGGAAGGTGGTTTGTCCTTTCTGAAGTGTTTTAACAGGCATTTTTGAAAATGTTAGAAAAATGGATTGGCAAGTTTGCCATTTCTATCATTTCAAAATGACAAAAATAGCTACTGTATTTATCCTCTCCTCAGAAGTTTTCCCCCAATCAGGAGCATTCACAAACTCTGTTTGCCTTGGGAATTTTTTTTTCACCATTCACAACAAATGATCTCTCAGAGCTTTAGAAAGCAAACTGACATGATTCAAATCCAGTTATTAGAAATGTATCGTCAAACAATCCAAGAATATCAATCCAATCATGTAGACAAATTAAGAGACCATTAAACGTCACTGTAGTAATATAATAGGAAAATCTGGTCAGAATGCCACTAAGTGAAAATGGGAATTTTCAGTAATGTCCGAAAATAAATGTTGCATACGTTTTAAAACCACGCAACTTTAAGTCATACAGTTTGAATCCAATATATAATGCCTGATTTATGGTGAAAGTTATTCTTACAAATATCACTGATAAAGATTTGATGCATAGCAAGGAACAGGTCCGACTGCTGCTCCTAAACTTATATTCAAGAATATACAAAATATATTAATGAAGGTAAATACACAATGTTCCTTATAAGACAAACAAAACAAAACAAAGTGTGGATATGCCTAGTTTTGATAGTCGATGGTCATCTGTTCTTCCTCTGGTAGTCATTAGGCAACACTGATCTAGATAAAAGTCTCAAAATCACTAACTAGCAATAATCAGCCAAGATAGCAGGAACTAATGAGACAAATTTTGTGTACCTTAAATGGTGAAACAGACAAGTTTATTTTTCACAAAATACACAAGATTCAAGTTCCCTCCCTTTGATTCTACAACTTCATATTAACAGCAAATGACTTCTGGGAACTTTCTGCGGCAACACACACAACATGACAGTTGTTTACTGATGAGATACAGTATTTTTGAAATGCATGTTATCATAAGTTCACACTTGAGGTACAAATTTTCTCAAGAGGGGTCAAGCTGCAGACCCAGAGGAAAACCTTTGCTAGAGCTTTGAGAGTTTTCCCTCTCCTGTTGTACAAACAACATAGCATGAAAACAACAACCTTCTTTTTAATATGTAATGTGAAAGCTGACTATGGTTTCATCTTTGGTAAGAATTCATGATAAAGACGGCTTCGGATTTTCAGGAGTCTTAAAAAAGCAAACACTTCACGTCTAAATGAATGGCGTCTCATTTACTTTATGTTCTACTTATGAAATATTGCATTTTGGTGGAGCATATGCGATTAACACATTGTCCATTACAGTAACTGACTTTGTTCCAACAAAGTAAAATACAGAACAATGACGCAGATAAAGATTTCTTTCCACCTGGTCTATGGCTGCTGCTTGTTTTAAACAGCTGAATAAGTAATGTCCTGAAGCCCTCGCTTAAACTCACTGAAAAAACTAAATTAAAAAAATACAAAGAAATGCCTAAAGTTTTGTGGATATTAGGTATTTTTGGTAGTGGGGATCACACCATTCTTTGAGACTATCCCTTGCAACTAAATACTTTAGCTCCGTTCGGGAATATTCCTGCTATTTAGCCACATTTTCTCAGCAGTGACAGCTGGTGTTCAGGAGGGGGATTGCAGTGATGGTACAACACTTCCAGGAAAAACTGAGACAATAATGGATTTTTTTAAGACAAAAAAATCTTAGGGAAGTCTTACCAACCATATGGATAACAGAGAATTTAAAGTGATTCCCAGGACTATTAACATTACTCTTGTTTGAAATGTCCAGGTTTAAAAACTGCAAAGACTACAAGTGTGACATATTTGGAAAAAGTTATGGTTTGATAAAAAAAAACAAATGAAAGAAATACCCCAGTGGTTGTAAACCAGTTATGTCGGAATTCAACAAGTGAAAAACACCCTGCCATTCATCATGCTTGAAAGAATGCAGAAGTCAAATGCACAAACCAAAAGGAAAAGACATAAGTACAATAAGCAACTCTAGTTAAACCTCTCCTTTTTTAGTTTCACCAGTTTATCTAGTGTAACAAGCACAACACTCAAATCCCCAGGCATGCCTAGACAGGCCAGCGTTTAAAGATGGAGGCGTATATGCAAAATTCAGCTCCGGCGATCCCAGACTGTTGCTGTGCCTCTCACGACCTGCCCTCGCCTGGGGATTTGCAAACAGCAGGCTCGGCAGAAAGTGATACGTCAAGGCAGTGGATGCTGCGTGACTACGTGTTTTGTTGACGGAATTTTGCCACTTTTCCAGGAACGGATGTGGGAAGCACTAGAACATGTCCCTTCAGAATGTTTCCAAGAACAGAATCTTTGTTCGCCTTAAAAGATAATTAAAGAGGGAGACAGAGAAAAATTACGCAATGTTCCACTTGAAGGGCCTTTTTGTTATTGCATAGAAAAACTTAGCACAACCCTAACTTCAGAAGAGGGTGCTTGAACTGTTTCCTAAAGGATGGTTTCCAAGCAGTGCCATGCCAAAGGTCTAGTCAAACACTCTTCACCCCCTTTCCAAATTTTTATGAATACCAACTTTTGTAGCAGTATGTCATGCTTTGTTGATGATGGAATTCACTACTTAATGAACTTATTTAATTTGAATGTCGCAATCTAAAAGTGCGGTTGAATTGTTTCAACACTGTTTTTTCAAAGTCAACAGAAATGTGTCCCAATCTTCCGTTACCATGTAGCATTTATCCAAAGAAGATCAAGTGTGGAAAAAAAAAAAAATCTTGAACACACACAAAAAAAGAAAGCAAACAAGGTGGTAAACTTGCTAATCATTCATATCTAGAGACTACAATCTCTCTGGAAGTATACATGTTAAAAAGTCACATGTGTAAGTGTACCTTTAGTGGCATGGAATAATACTCAATGTAGCCAGCTGGACTGGAAATATCAAAGCTAAGAGCTAGGGCTGTAGTGATACAATAATCTCACAATACTCGATATTCTGCTCACGATACAATATATATTGCGATATTCAGCAAACGATACAATTCAATACCCTTTTGCGATTTTCTGAAAGATTTTACCTGGCTCTGGTTGGACATGGACACAGACTTAAAGTTGACAGCTGGACAAAATGAATAAAAGGGGTGAGAAAACATGTTTCTTTTAGTTGAAACAGTACAAACTGTAGCTTACATGTATTTGTAAAGTAAATAAAGTGCACCAAGTACCTGCTCTGAATAATTTGATACATTTTTAACCTCGACACTTAGCATCTGAAGGAATCACTCCAAGTCTGATTACCTAATCACTCTCCTGGCAAAGCAAGCAGTGAGTGATCAAGGTGACAGTTGGATGTTACGATACTTGCGGATGAATATCAATTTTTTTCCTAGGAAAAAGAATATTCATATATATTGCAAAATCAATATTACACAGCCCTACTAAGAGCATGAATGTGGTTCTGAAACTATATAGTTCAAATACATGACTCACGTTGCGGATAACAAGAAACGTGAGGAATAAAGTTTCACAATTGACTGTACCAAAAATATGCTTCTTTTACAGTCACTTTGTGGGTGGGTAGTGTTTAATAAAAGTAAGCTTAGATCAATATGCAGAATGATGCCCAATGCATGCAACATTCCTACAAAAAGATACAAAACTAGCCACAAATGTTGCTTACAGTGACAAAATTTTTAAAATATTTTTTCCCATCAGTGCTACAAGAAATAAAATTCCCTCCAAGGACAGAAAGTCTCTGATAAGTAATTAAGCTTAAGCTAACTTGGTATTGTAAATTTAGTTGATTACTGTACAGAAATAGAGGACTATTGTAAGAGAAACTGTTCATGTTAAGGGTTAAGTGTAACATGGGTGAGCCAGTGTGGAAATCCTTTCAGAGTTCAACCAAGGTTTGCATGGGACTCCCATGGGTCAAAATGTCAAGACCTATAGCCCAATAATTACCCTCAGGTCAAATAAGTTCAGCTCTACTACGAGGAGCCATCACCTCCGGTAAATAATGGCATTTCCCAATGAACTGAGGCAGCCAGGCAAAAACAAGCTAAAATATTTTACAGCAATTGCAGTTTACCACTTGTCCTGCGACATTCTGGTTCTATTTAGTATCTGATCTCAAGGTAACCATGTCCACATGACCCAAGAAAAATCTAATAGTAATTATAATACGGTCATGATGTTAGTGGCGATATGCTTCTTCTCTCATTATGTCGCTCTGTGACCCTGTAGGCAATACAATTTTTGTCCCATGTGAACATCTGCTGCTGAATGAGACTCTGTCTGCCTGTCTAATTTTTACATAAGCACTTACAATGCAAGTTCATAAGACTTGTAATACATTATCTGATAATTATTGCACTCCAGTCCTTTGCAATATGGATAATGCACAAACTGACTCTGCGTTGGCAATATAGTTGCACCAGATTCAACACAGCAGAATGTGGAAAGCCCAGAGAGAAAGTCTGTATAGGCAACTTTTTGGGAACTAATAACAAAATGTCAAACAGTAAAAACTGCAGTTTTGTGGGCAAACTGAGCTTTCCGACCAATGACAGAAGAGAGGATAAGTGCCATTTCAGTAGATGTAATCAAAATGTGGGCAGCCCATTGCAGAAAAGATTACACATCCAACCAATGCTTTGCAAGAGTTACATTTTAATTAAATTTAAAGTGCTACTGTTTGGCATTTGTCACCATCTTTTGAAAACTATTCCTGCTTTGTTTGCAGTTTCTACAGACTGACATCAGCATGTCTATTTTCAAAATAATACTTTTCAAAAGAATAAAGCTGTTCTTTATTAGATCCCCTATTTACTGGTAGCTTAGGATACATAAAGTGAGTGCAAACCTCAAAATTACATAAAGAGAAATCAACTTAGTGTAGCATACTCGCTTAAATCTAGGCGGGGTTTTTTTGAGAATTGGCACTTAAAATCTAAGGATTTATACAATATCTTTCAAAGTTGAGTTAGCTGACAATCTAACTGAACGGGATTTGCTGTGTTTATGTCATGATAAAATGGGCATGCCGACTATCCTCTGCTCAGCACAACAGGTTGCCTTGCTGTATTCCCAGAGGACAGAAGCTAATCTTCAGTTGGAGTGCTTGTTGTTCTGGCTCTGTAGAAACAGGAGGTGGGGGGGACATGGAAACCCCCTCCCTACTCCTATGAAAAGAAACACCCAGCACACATGTTCTTTGCATGGTTAGGGCCACTTATCACGTCGCTTTACAGCCTCTGAGTGAGCACAGATAAACAATGTAACGATCAAAGCCTTATGATGGTGCTTACAGGGTGGGCAAGGGCAGAGAAAAGGGCTAAAGAGCTTATAGAAGGGAACAGGAACGTAAAGTGCCAGAACAAACGCCAAGCAACCAAAGCAGTCCTTTTTTCATTAAATTAAAACATATCTACCTGAAAGAAAATTAATCGACCAATGGGACAAAAATCATAAAACTCTAAATTATTCCTAAATAGACTAGTTAAATTTTCTGAGTGTAAGAGGTAGTAGCACCGCTGTTCCTGCCAAAAATGTGCTTTGGCAATCTAGCCAAGGCACAAAAAGAAGACACTTTTACAAATGATAAATTATCTCAACTTACAAAAAGAAGCACATTTGTTGCTTTTGCTGCACATGGATGCCACCATTTTGAATCCATGTTGGGAACTCTTCTGTTGACACGAGAAAGAAAATGGTTCTCGAGTTGCCCCAGCTGACTAATAAAGACGTCGTTTTCTTACTTTTGCAACTTTGTGTGACATCATTTGAGGACTCGGGTAGGAAAAGGTAATTTGCAAATACAATAAGATAAGGCTGTGCGATGTAGTGCACTAATGCCGAAGCTGGCATCCGACTCATGGCTTGTCATCAGCACTAAAGGACCATTTTGTCTCTCAATTTATGCAATAAAGCATGTCTCAAATCTATAGCCGTTTTTATTAAACTAAAAAGAAAGTGCATCAGTTTGTTCATGAATCCTTCAGACCGCAAAAGTGTGCTTTTAGTTTTTGAAACCAATAATAAAGTATTTTTCTTCAGATATTTATGTTGTCAACTACACTGACCCAGAATTATGATCAAGCTAAAAAGAAAATAAAAATTGTTCCAAATCCATTGTGTGCTTCTGGTTCTAGTGGTGGAACAGGTTTATGTGCTTCTTTTAGTTCCAGAAGAATGTTTACAAACTTAAAATCATTGATATTTTAGGATGAAATAAAAGCATTAGCCTAAAACAAAATGTGTTACTTTTAGAACAACTAGCATTACCCCTATTAGTTTTACTGCAAAGTGTATTTTAAAAAGTTTCATGTAAAAGGTTGATAATTAGTTCTTGGTATTTTGTTGGCATACACACCCTCTCCTGTTGCTAAAGCGTTTAACTGGGTATTTTATCTCCAGATATGAACATTTGGAATGAGCAGATGTTACATAATGACTTCCTCCCAAACTGCAGTGAACAGGTTAGTTTGAGCATCCACAACCAACGCTCAAAGTCCAAACTGCTGCATGAAGTTGTCTGTACAAACCATTAACTTGAGAGTTTATCGTTTAAAAGATGGTTGTTGTTTAATTGTCTGTACTGTGGATTAGTCTAAATATTATTGATATGCAAGTGATGAAACCAGAGAAACGCACTACAGTAGGATGTAAAGGTGAGCCACTAAAATAAAATATCTATTTTAAAAAAGAATGCCAACACTGACAGAAACAAGAGAGCGCCTGCACAAATATTTACCAAGAGGTTTGGTCCCACTGCAACATCAATTCTGCTGACATTTGGAAGCAAACGCTGCGTTCAGAGAGCTGCATCAGGACTCACCTGTTGCTATATCAACAATTATCTCTGTGGTAGCAACAAGTGCCTCTACAGGGAATTTTGATGTTCTTTGTTAAGAGATCTGAACAATGACAACATATTTAAACATTGACATATTTGAGACCAGCAAGAGACTTGACATGCAGCATTAAACCTAAATGTTTGAAAATGGACAGCAAGGTCAGTCTGCTAGAATGGCAACTTTCTTAATAGGAAAAAAATACACTTAATTATACAATCACAGCTACTGGGTACAAATCCCTTTTGTTCCGAGATTATGTCCGTGAAGACCACGCAAGTTTAGAGTCATTCAGGGAGAAGCTGTCAGTCAGTCTAAGTGTTTGATAAGCTTCTTAAGAGGGAGAACAAAAAACAGCTGCAGCATGAGGAAAATTAATGCCTAGGTAAGAGAAACACAGCGAGATTGATGTCTTTATGTCCGCCAGCACTTTAGACAAAAAGAGATTTTGGATCAATGCATCAGCTTCATGTCAAAAAACCCACCACCAAAATAATTGCATTATAGAAAAGCGTTAAAAGATAAAAGTCACACACAAGAGTTAACCCACAGCAAGGTTCCAAGTCCTACCTGTTGCTATAGTTTCAGCAGGCAATACCACAACAGCAGCATCTACATGAGGTGTTAGTCTGACAAACAGTCCCAACGAGTCTGTCTTTGCTTTAACTGAACGCTACAGCAACAACTGTAAACGAATACCGTGCCGAACACAGCATGACTCATTAACAGATATGTTACGCAGGAAAACTGAAAAGGCATACGCAGAGTGATGCGCTGCTATATAAAAGTTGGAACATCCAACAGGTGAAAGACAAAAAAAAAGAGAAAAGAAAAGAAAAAAAGTGGAGATTGACTCCCTGCTGCTCGCACAGTGAGAAGTGATCACAACTTCAATGCACAAGAATAACCCATAAAGCCAAAGATTGTATTATGCAAGGAGTTTATTTTGTAAAAAAAAAAAAAAAAAAAAAAAAAAAGGAAAAAAAAATACAATTTCAGACAACCATGTAAAGCCAGTCAACATGGAGCAGGCCTTCTCCACCCTACCTTTCAACACTCACAGGATCCCCGTGGCTAGATGGGCTTAAAGCCAGCAGGCAACAACACAGGTGGTGTTCTCCCCCAGTAACCCGCTTTGATAAGTTGGCATCGTGTTTCAGTACATGGGGTTCGCCTTTCACAGTTACGGTAACCAAGGCTGAGAACTTCCCCTCCTACCACATTGCATTTCTACACAGATAAAACACTTACCCTTTTATTCCTGTAACGTAGTACGCACAAAATGCAAGACCGCTTTTTCTTCGTATAACTTGAGCAGTTTAAAAGATTGATTATATAAAAATTGCTCTTAGTTTAAAAACATGGTAAAATTTAAAAGCCTGGTTTATTTATTTATTTATTTTTTACTTTTATTTGAAAGCAAGTCTCCCCTTGGGGGTGGGCAATAACCTAAGACCACTGCACATTCAGCGAGTTACCTGGAAGCCCCATCTATAACTGTGGCGGTTCAAGTTAAGGAACCTGGAACTTTGATCAGTCTTGAGCAAAGACTGATCAAATAACAATATACTCATACCAAAGATTTGGCCTCAGTGATTAGACTTTAGAACTTTAGTAAAGTCACTACAAATTGAGGAAAAATGGCATTTAATCAAACCAAATTACGTTAAATCAGCCCATTTGTTGGCATCTGTAGTAAAGCAGAGACTGTGCTGTTGTCAGGATCACAGCCCCTTATTGTAAAGTCATAACATGTTTGCATCACAGAGGTCACACTCAAACATTTAAAAATCACTCTAAAAAGTCAGGAAATGCACAGACCTTTAGAAGCCAAATCTTGCACTCTGTGTCCCAAAGATAAATGAACCAAATAAGTGTTGCAATGTGCTTCACTTCTTTCAGCCTGAAGTTGGTTAATAATACTCAATGCAGAGGAACTGAGTTAGATTTGACATTGACAGGAGGCGTGTTCACTTAGTCAGCCTATTTATTCATCCATTTAAATCCAAGCAAAATAAAACATTGATTTTCATTTTGAGTTTTAATGTCACGGTTGAAAAACAGCAGTTCCATCTGAATTTCAAGTAAAATATGAGTCTTCAACCGAGTTAAAGTGGGAGATGACAGAAACAAAATGCTAAGAAATGTTTGACATCCATTCTCAAACAAACCAAACCTTGACATTTGTGATGAGGTACATCCACAGAGTGCCAACACCTTACAGGGCAAAATGTATTTGACCCAGGTCCTGCAGTGGAAACGGCGAGGATTTAAAACAAACAGTTTGTGCTGTTAAAACACACATAGATGCACCAACGTCTAGGCTATCTCAAAGAAATCCCATCTGAAGATTTGCCAACTGAGACATTCAAGTTTGACTAGGTCTCAACCTACCCCATACAGCAGGACGTTTTGAACATCACACTGTAAGCACATTCAAAAGAAAAGCTGAAAATTCAAATCGAGTTTGTGTGTGTGTGTGGGGGGTGGGGGGGAACTTGGTTTCTCATGCAAGCCGCATGACATGGGATTCCCTCCAGCTCAAAGTCTCATTCACCACATCCATTGATAACCATATACCTTGCAGTGCGAGACCATATGACTGCAAAGGTGTGATCTCGGGAGTGAATTCAAAAAATGTTCCGTCTAGACTGGCCAGTGCATCAGGCGCCAATTAGATTCAAGATGAAAGCCAGCTCACCAGCAGGAATGACCCGTGCATGTGTTGAAGAATGAGTCGTATAAAAAGAGTTGAGGTGGCATTATTACTCGGATTACTCAGGTATTCTGGTCTTTCATGAAAAAAAACAAACAAACTTTGAATCAGTTTCTACAATTAGACACCCATCGGGATAATCTTTGCGTCAACAAAAGAAAAAATGCCAGGTTTCTATACCTCAACCTCTATTGCCACTACAAGCTAAGTGGGTCACCTTGCTGTGGCTCACTCATAAGCAGGAATGTATAATTAGCTTACCTTGTTACTCATTCACTTATCCACCCATGTTGGCAGGAATGTTTAGAGCGTCAATATCGTACCACCCTCTCGTTGAAATTTACTACCAGCACCGAAACCGGAATCACTGAGCAGCCATAAATCAAAAACCAGTGAGGCATGGGAATTTGCAGTGGCCTTTAGTGTCACAGCTGCTCAAGTCAACTTCCTCCCCCCCAAAATGCATTTCCTCATTTCACTTCAGCCCACAAAAGCTAAAATGCAGGGGTGCTTTCCGTTTCAAGAAACACCAGAAAGGATAAATTACAGACCCGTCCAACCTCGAGTGTAGCAGAAATTTCTGCAACAAAGTAAATTAAAGAGTCAAATGAGACCGGTGTACATGTGTACAAAAACTAAGGCTTAAATTCAAAATCGATACAGCATTTTTTTTTTTTTTTTAGAATTTTTCCCCCCACACAAAAAATAAATAAATTTGAGTGTGAATTGATACATACAAGTGCCCAGAATTTCAACTGTTTAAAATATACACATATAGGTATCATTTAAAAAAGTTTAAACTAAGAGCAAGTTTAAATGGTGGCCTGGATCACAGCTTCGAACAAATAGGTCAACCACACAATTGAGTCAACATTTGTCACTCAGGGTGGAACCGGCTAAATTCAGTCGCCATCTGGGAGCCAAGACTGTTGCACCAAAACTACTGACGTTACTCTGTAAAATAACTAAATCCCAAAACGTAAGATGACCACCCTTGGCCTTAAATTAAGATATCATAACAGTACGTCTGCGGTCAATGTTACACTTGAAGCAACTGCAAAAAACGTTAACCACTGGTTAAAAAGCAAACTAGATCGTACAACACAAACTGCTAAGCTTGAGCTGTTTCGCAAGCTCAATGTACAATTAAAGGTATCATTAACTGCCAATGTGACACAACGGGCACTATTTAGCTTTGGCAAAAAAAAACACATCTCTGAAACGTTCACGGTGAACTTTCTTGTCGACATTTCAATAAAACCCGTTCGAAATGTTCCGTTTTCCCTCTAGGAAATGGCAGTGGTCACAATAGCACGCTAATACCGCTACATTAGCTAGCAGGTTAGCTGAACTCCGTATTTTGCCGTCACCACTAGCAACGTTCAATCTGAGAAAGTCTCGATAACTTTGACTTTTCCCAGATGTGTACTGCATTACACCGAGGTAATAAACAAACTGGTAACATTTCCTTGTCTCATAATACATCTTACTGTGTAAAAGCGGCGAGAGTCGTGGCTGTCTAAGCTATGAAGCTAGGCTAGCGTAGTGGTTCGCCTTATCAGGCAAGCCCTCATTGCAACTTACTGCGGCTGCCATGTATCGCAGAAACCTTCTTATCATGTAATATCCCACTTCTAATTAATCATACAAAAAAAATGGAAAACCAATGTTCGTAATTTGTCCAAAGAATACTTACAAGGATCAGGCTGAACATTGAAATCCCGTAACTACCCCGGAGAAAGTGGAGGGAGTGAAAACACCGCTGTCAGGTCGCCTTTTTGTTCCTCTTCAATGTAGCACCCTGAATTCTCGTTGGAAGTCGGGCTATGATGGAGGGGAGGAGCCTCCCGATGCCTTTGCGGACCGTCGGAAATTGTAATACGAATGATACGAACTAGAATGTCAAACTCCAGTCCTGGAGGGCCACTGCCCTGCGACTTTTAGACGTGCCTCTGCTCTACCACATCTGAATAGAATGATTAGGTTAATAGCAGGGCTCTGGAGAACTTATCTACACAAGAAGGAGGTAATTAAGACATTTCATTCCAGTGTTTTGTACCTGTGGCACATTGATAAACTGCAGGACAGTGGCCCTTGAGGACTAAAGTTTGACACCTCTGATTACAGCAAAGCAGTTTCAGAGCCATAGACACGTTCCTACTGGGCACAAACAAATTGAGTGAATCCATCTGTCGTAAACACCAAAAATGGAGAAAAATAATGGAGAAAAATGTAGAATATATAGCTTCCTTTAGACAAAGTAACACATTTTAAATTAATGATAACAGAAAAACCAGGCATATAATTATGCAACTATTTAAAAAGTAGTAAAATTTGCAATTTACAAAAAAAAAAAAAAAAACCGTAGTCAAATTAAAAAAAAAACATTCTTCTTAATTTTGTAATGTTGTAAAACATGAAATGTCAAATGATCACTTATTAAGAACACTGTATTTTATACACCCAAATTAAGACCCAGCACTAATATTTACCATTGCATTTATGTGAGAAAAAAATATATTATTACATTCTAATATAAAATATAACAGTCTGTTAAACACTGGCATTTACTGTAATTTTTCTTATCTCTAAATCTGTTCTTCATGATGAAACATTTTGTTGAATTAACTTTAATATTTTATATGTATCTTTGAAATTGATATGACGGTTTTAAACTTGAATCTGTAACAAAATAGGTAACTAACCCAATGCAAGTTTTGAAAAATGCTTTTTATCTCCCCCAGTACTGCAACAAAACAAAAGATAAAAAAACCGATTATTACTTTAGTTTACCAGAATCATCCAAACGCAACACGGAGAGTGGCGTCAGTAAGACGTAAGAGGAATCCGGGTGAATAATGACAGCTCACCATGGTGACGACAGTTCCAGAAAGTTAGAACAACAAATCATCCCTATGCTCGTGGGTTATTTGTTTTATATATAGATATACTCGTCACGTGTCCGTAGAATCAAATTCCAAACAAATACAAGCGTGCTTATTTAAGACGATCTAATTCTCCATCGTCTACACATCTATGAAATTTTGAAATTACTGGGAAAAAAAACACATCGTCAGTTAATTCTTAAATCATATTCAAATATCTTTAATCTCTCCATATTTACAATGCTATGTCAGATCTTGTATCTATTTGATACTTTTATAATCTAACAGCAGGGTACTCTCGGTAACGTGCTTATTTTTGGATCTACTGTACATTTATGGATCTTAACTGGCTCAAAGGTTTATCGGCACATCCGCCTGGGACCTTCAGTAAATCCCTCAGATGAGTCTGGCTGTAGCTTTGCTAGAGTTCTCTGGCTCCCCCTAGCGACAATTTACTTACTTGCAACAGCTTAGAATATCACTAAAAAGTTCACTTATTTCCCTAATTCAAATTAAAAACTAAAACAGTTCCTATATATATCATATGATTACGCACAAAGATACGCATTTCAAGGCATGAGACAAGAGTACAAAAAGGTTTTTTATTCTCTATTTTTATTGATGTGTTATCAATACAATCAAGTACTGTAGATTTTGTATAAGCAGACAAACATTTTCAATCAAAAGGAGTGCATTTTATACCCATATTCTATTGCAGAGAGTGCAAGCAATAGTCATGTATAACAACAAAAAAAACATACGCTACTACATTGTACGTGACACGTAAGAAAATAAACGTTCACAAATAATCCTTCACAAACAACTCTAGAATGCTAACTACACGTTACAAAGGCTATTAACTAGTCAATGCTATTAAATACCATTTGTATGTTCTAGGCTTCGGTGGTCAGTTTTGGCATCTCTATTAAATTATCAGTAATGTATAAATACATCTCCATTAATTGTGCAAATGGGAATGGCCGTTTGTGTTTACTGAAAATAAAAACAAACAAATATCCCTTAAAAGAACCGAAGCAAAACCGTTGGGATTCTTTTTTTCTTTTTCAATTGTCTTTTTTTTTTCTTTTTCTTTTTTTTTCTTTGTTTAATATAGACAAAAAGGAAACAGTTCAAATATATAAGTTGCATCTTAGGATCTCACTGACACTTGTTAAATGATTTGCACACAATGCAAACTCAGCAAGCAAGTGACATTGTCTGTAAAAAAAACTTAAGGAAAGAGAGCAATAAGCACGTGTGACTCTCATCAGCGCTTCTTTTGTTCAAAACTAAAAGATGAGTTCGAAAGAACAAAACGCACACACACACACAAAGAAACAACATACAGCACAAAACAAGCCGTAGAATGTGTTACAGAACCGTGGCGAATGATACACAAGCAGTTGCTAGTGTGCTCATGTGATGTGAAGGAAAGGGTAAGTGCATTATGTTAGTATAAAATACTGATTAGGCACCATCCTCACAGTGCTAGAGCAACTTAAAGGGTTACTGTTTGGTGACAGCATTCCGGATCAATTATGGGGGGGAGAAAATCTAACGGCATACATTCCTTTTAACTGCAGATCTCAATGTTTGGCACAAAGATAATCTCCATTACCTATGGTGTAAGGCTGTTTTCTTTCAGTGTAACACGTGTTTGGGCAATGTGAGCAGATTCTGTTGGATTTGAGAGAAATAAAAGAGCAGACTTAGGCTTTTCTCTTTAACTCAGTGTTCTGCAAAAGCATCACCTGAACCTTTTCACATTTCATGCTAGAACCACAATATCCAATATAGTGAAGGCGGAATTCAACGTGCAAGATCGTCACGGAGCAAGGGTCAGCTGCAAAGACGACAACGGCCCACCGAAAGTGACAGGTTGCAGACGTAGAGAGGATTAATAGAAGGAACAGCCAGGAAGTCCATGGTAACTCTGGAGGAGCTGCAGAGAGCCACAGAAGAGGTGCAAGAATCCTTTTTAATGGGACATGTACTGGCCTTGCAGTCCGCAACAAAGGTACTTGAAAAAGGAAGCCATGAGAAGTTTTAGTACAGACTGCAACAAGCCTAGCAGGGAGGAGAGACGGCAGCATAACGCTTTGGAGATGCTTTCTTTTAGACCCATTTTTAACAAAGGAGCCGCGGCAACACCTGAAAGTTGATGTTCACGGACACCGAGCTTTCATTTCTCGATGTGCAAAAAGCTGGTGGAGGACCGCTAGAGCGAATGAAATAATCGCTGTGAAAGGTGGTTCTGCAACGTATTCCATCTGGAGCGGTGAACAGAAATCCTTACTTTAAAATATGATGGAGGTTTTGGTTACGGTACCAAATGTATAAAAGTTCAAGGCGTTAATACTTTTGCAAGGCACTGTAAATAGCTGTGCGCACTGTGTGTTTTAGTTTGCTTACAGCTACTGAAATGGGCACATCTCAAAAACCTGTTTGCTTGTCTTGTTTGACTTGGTTCAAGCTCAGGGCTACTGCAAGCTGCGATTCCTTTTGCATGAGCCGAAACGTGGAAAAACAGCAAATTCAGTGTCAAACACGAATACTCCTTAATATTATCATCAGTATCTCGTTTCAGCCTTGGCCTTTTTCCACGTCACGTGAATCATCTATTTCAGTAGCCATTTTTCTTTCTCCTCTCATCAGCAGAGACTCGTGATGTAAAACCTCCTGCGGAATTCCTGCCAAAACCCAGAGGGAGCCGAAGCATTCTGATGTTCCGGTTCTCAAGCGTTCTTGAGGAACATTAACAAAATCATAGCTTTTCCAAAGACTCGGTCAAGTTTGTTATTACGTTCATTGAAATATTCATGTCCTGACTTTTGAAGGGGGACGACATGACACAGCCAAAGACAACAACCACCACATACACCCATACATTTATTGACAGGAGGCTCTTCAATGTTTCATCCAACAGTAGTGAGTAAACACAGAGCTCTTACCTCTGACCTGCTGCCTCTTCTAGAAATAAACCAGGGGGTTTGTTAAATGTTACACAACCTGTATTTCACAACTGTGAACTTCTGTTGGTCCCTTTTCTTATTCGCATAGAAAATCCTTATTCATTCAGACTTTTGGACGTAGAGTACCCATCGCAGTTGTTGGCACGGCTGGTAAACGTACATAAGAACAAGTACTCCTTTTACGGATAAAATAATTTGGGAAAAATCCAACCTTCTATTTGACTGGATTTTGTTCATAGGGCTAAGAAAAACCATGTGCATAAATAATTGTTTTTAATCTCACCAATGCCAAACTGTTCAGGGACAGTGTTGTCATGGTTTGCCATATTAAGTCGGACTCTGTAGAAGCTTATTTTTCGAGAACTCCGCGACTTCTTGTTTACATGTGGTGCAGATTTGATGGGACAAAAATGGCAGTCATAAAAATTTAAAAGACAACAGAAGAAGCCGTTAAATTGAGACAGATACAGCTTAATGTGTCTTATAACGAAGGAAATGGAAACAGAATCCCCAAGTTCGCAAGGTTCCAAAACAGCGGTGTCCAAAGTGCGGCCCAGGGGCCATATGTAGCTCTTGGAAAAGAGTTAGGCAAATTTAGAAAGCCAGGACAGGTGGTTGATGCAGATGGGGATTTCTTTTATTTTCAATGTGGGCAAAATTATTACCGACAAATTAAAATCTCGGAATCAATCTTGGAACAATGGAAAACATTAGGTCTTTTATTAGTCACAATTCTTTCCTCCTTATTAACTGCATAGCAAATAGAATTTCATCCATCCAATGACGCCCAAATATGACACTAAATAGTTTATTACACTTGACTAAGTAAGGGGAAATATTTTCAAGAAACGACTGGCACAAATCCTGTTCTTATTGTTGATAATAGCCAATTGGGTTCTCTAATTTTTCAGCAAAGCTCAAAAGAAGTGGCAAATTGGATACCCTTTCTTTTAATTAGTCAACTGTGGCTCTATATGATTCATTTATTGTTGAAGATGTAAAAACGTTTTTCTTATTTTTGCTTTTAAGGAATTTCTTTACTTAAAGGTAACTTTTTTTCCTTCTAGCAAATAAGCATGATCGATCTAAAGAACAATATTTTTTTCTAAAAACCCCAGTTTACAGTGTTAAGCCTCTGTACATGTTTACTAGAAGTGCCAAAAATCACAGATGGCATAGTCACAGGCATTTTGTTTGAAATTTATCAGCATCTCCAGTTTTGAAGTACACTCAAGCTTTTACCATTTTCACATATTTTTTCTCTAATAAGAAGAAAGGGACATTTCGGCATAGTGTTTTGAACTGGTAAGTGATTTAGAATTATTAGTTTACAGGATATCCTTTTGAATCAGATGCATGAAAGACTGAATATCAGGGAAGACAAAATTTCTGGTGCAATAAGACAGTGCAAATGAAAAAAAATCAATCCAAGCTAATCTAACAGTAGACAGTCTTTACTGTCCATTTGCAGATGCTTTTGTTATACATTTCTTACTGAAAAATACAAACTCTATTCACATCCAAATTTGTCTCAAACTACAAAAAAACAGAGAAACAAAATAGCACCCAATAGGTTCATATACCAACAAATAATAAAGTATAAATTTCTCTTTAGAAATTTAGAAGTTTGGGCAAAATAAAAGTGTTGGAGGTCCAAATGCCTTGATTTCTTTTCACAGAACAAGCTGCGATCCTGTGTTGAAGTGTTACTCTTTGTGCAGGTTTTTTTTTTCCTTTTTCTTTTTTTTTCTTTCAAATAATTATTTAAATTACACACACAGAAGTGACTGCTGCCGGGGAAACATTTCTCCCTCCCGCCCCACATTTTGGTGACCATATTGTCTGACAGTATGTGCAGTCACACGGGAAGGTCTGTTACTCACTCGTTACGTGTAAGGCACTTACAAGTCTAAATCCAACAGACAAAAGCGATACTGATGACAAGGTTCAAATAATAACAAAATATGACAATATAATAATTAAAATTATATAGGCTTAAAAACATCACAAAATATAACCCAAAACATACATTTGAAGGACATTAAAAGAACACAGTATTATAATCCTTCCCCTGCCTTTTAACATTTAATTTAGAATTCACAATTTTTTTTTCTTTCAAACTGAGACTGTTGGAGGTGAGAGAAATAATGTGATTGTAATATTTTTTTAACATGTTATGTTTATTTTTTTGTTTCTGTTATGGCTGCAGGTGTCTTGAGTATAGGGCTGATCTGAGTCACAAATATAGGAACTTTTTTGAAGAAGAAGAAGAAGAGGTTATGTGGGACAAAGCAGGAATCCTGAAAAGGAGGAGTGGATGTACTCGGTAGAGTAAAGGCCGTTTGCTTGATCTGATGGCATTTGAACCCATACCTCGTCACCTTCTTTAAGCTCTAGGACTGCACTGCCAGATGCTTGGTCCATGTAACCTTTCTTGTATTCATCATAGGTATAAGTGGCAGGCACATTGTTCTTGTACAAAGCCACCCCAGGCTAGTTCCCTTCACGTGCATGTGGTACGCAAAGTAGTAGACGCCAGATAAAGGAGCGGTGAAGATGCCAGTAGAAGTGCTGTAAGCATTTTGTCCATTATACAGGGTCCTATCAAATTTGATTGGCAGGGCAGAAGGTGGGAATGGTGTGGTGAGAATAGCAGTGAATGCTGGCGCTACTGAGGCAGAGAGAACTTGAGTGTATGCAGGACCCTTCCTGTCCCCAGGTACTTCTTCCCCACCCAGTCCTGCATCAGTGACCCCTGCAGCAACAGTTTGGCCATTTCCTGGAGGGCCAGGAGGGCCAGGAGGACCAGGTGGACCAGGCATACCATTAAGCCCAGAAGACCCTGGTTTTCCTGGTGGACCTTGTGGACCCATTGATCCCTTGTCACCCAGTTTGCCTAACCCTGGAGGCCCTGGAAGTCCAGCTTCTCCCCTTGGTCCAGGGGCACCCTGTGGGCCCATTGGACCCATAGGCCCTTGGAGACCAGGAATTCCTGACTGACCTCTGGGACCTGGAGTACCTATAAAGCCTGCCTCACCTTTAGGCCCTGAAGAACCTGTCAACCCTGGATTCCCAGGTTGGCCAATTTGCCCTGGCTCACCTTTAGGGCCTGGTTTACCAATAGGACCATTAGGTCCAGAGATGCCCTTTTCTCCTGGGAAACCAGGTCGCCCAGGGATTCCACTGGGGCCTTGGTCACCTTTGAGTCCAGGCAGTCCTGGGGGTCCCTTGGGTCCTAGCTCTCCCTTCAGCCCTGGCATTCCATGTTTTCCTGGAAGACCCATTGGACCTTGAATGCCTTGTGGTCCTGGTTGTCCATCAAGACCTGGCACCCCAATTGGACCCACTATTCCTTGTTCTCCCTTGTCCCCAGGGACACCTGGAAATCCACCATGACCCTTTTCCCCCTTTGGTCCATTTAGACCAGGTTTTCCATAGCCAGGTACCCCAGGAGTTCCAGGATTTCCTCGGGTCCCTTGTTCACCCTTAGGACCCACAGGACCCGGTGTTCCTGGAAGTCCATCTAGACCAGGCTTCCCCAACCCAGCTGGCCCAGGAAGACCTTGTAGACCTGGTGGCCCAGGCTGTCCTGGTTCTCCTAGTTTTCCTGGCAGTCCTTCATCACCTTTAAGCCCAGGCAGTCCTGGTAAACCTTTCTGTCCTGGTTTGCCAATACCTGGAAAACCCGGGGGTCCTGTACTGCCTTTTAGACCTGGTGGCCCCCTGATACCTGGAATTCCTGGTTTCCCATTACCGTTTTCACCCTTAAGTCCACGTTCACCTGGTGGGCCAGAAATACCTTTTAAACCTGGCTCACCCCGAGTTCCAGGAGGACCTCTGATACCTGGGAGCCCAGGTTTTCCATTCAGTGATAAACCAGCAGGGCCTGGGACACCAGGGGGCCCAGGAAGTCCACGGGGACCTGGCTCACCACGAGGTCCAACCTCGCCATTAACTCCTGGCATTCCATTTGGCCCAATCTTTCCTGGGAGACCTGGGAGTCCAGGCTTACCAATTCCTGTAAAGCCTGGAGGTCCCTGAGGCCCTGGTTGTCCATTGAGACCTGGTTTTCCCAGTCCAGGCTTTCCTGGTAATCCTGGTGGCCCAGCAGGGCCTCTTGGTCCAGGTTTCCCTTGAGGACCTGGTTCCCCTTTCATCATAGGTGGCATATCTAGAAAACAAAAATCAAGTAGTTAGAGTAATCATTGCTTTCCCTCTTTTTTATTTTGCAAATAATTGAAGCTATTCAAGTTATTCCACAGTGTAATCCTGTTTGAAGCTCTCTTTTACAGTACTTTTATCATACTAATATTGTTTTAGATGTCACACATCTGCTGACACCATGTCTCCATGTTAACATTAAATTAAAGTATTTTAAACAATCTTTTTATTGTTTTCTCTTTCATACATATACAACAACTGACAAGATATAGATTCATTAATATAATATGAATGAATTAATTGCAAAAAAATTATGGAATAATATTTGGGATACATGAAAAACACAATTCATATAAAGAAGCTGAAGTCTTAATAGGAACATTAAAAATATTAATGAATTTCAGCTATAAAATTAGAAAGCATCTTTTCTATAGAAAATTTGACTTAAGATCGTTAAAGTGGCTTTCAGCAGAACAATCTCTACAGGTGTATAATAATGGAGGAGTTAACTGAATATTTGGAAGGGAAAGTAATTGGTGTGGAGATTTTAATGTAAATAGAACTTTGTGGGGTAAATGTAATAATAAAAATGGACAATTTATAGAAGAATTAATGGAAATGAAAAATCTATGTATTAATGATGGAAGGGGAACAAGAATCAATATAAGAACGGGGATGGAATCAACTATTGATTTAACAATTGTTTCAAATGTTTTAGCTGGTATTTGTGAATGGTTCATTGATAAAAAATCATTACCCCATAACAGTAAGAGTAGGACTAAATTTAAATAATAAGAATATTAAGCTTGGGAAAAGGTTACATTTTAATAAGGCAGAATGGATTAAATTTAGAAATTTGAGTCAAATAAACTTGGAAAAAGTAGATATGGGTATGGATATTGTGATGGCTGCAGTAACAGCCACACAAATGTGGTAACATTCACATTCACTTTCACCACAATCAGGTTCACCTCATTTATATTTGGGTTTCTTTAAGTCTAGGATTTAATTTACAGAATAACTGGCTTTGTTTAGAGGGCAACACATCACATTGTATTCTAGAATAAGTGTGCACATTTTAGTTTACATTGTTGTGTTTTGCTTGCTTTAACCTTTGTTTGTTTTCTGAGTTTCCTCAGTGCTGGCTGCTCCAAACCTTCAGGAGAGCAGAGAGGTGGAGAAGGGGTGGAGTAAGCCAATTGAGACTGAAAATTCATATATTCATCATCCAGAGGGGGGGAATGGGATTTTTCTATGTTAGTTTCAGTTAGGTTTTTGTGTATTTTCCCCTTGGTGTTTTTGTATGTGGCCTGATGTTTGTTAGGTCTGTTTGTTTAAGTTGATGTTTGTTACTTTGACCTCTTTTATGGGCCCAAATTTTGTCATTTTTTCTATTATTTACCCAAGTTTTGTTTGGGTTAAATAAAAAACAATTATTTTGGACTTTAAACCTGTGCCTGACTGTTCCTTGACTGCTCGGTCCATCACAGATATAAATGATGCAAATTTAATAATTTGTAAGATAATAATTGAAGCAGCAGATTATTCTATAAAGAACTCAGGGAGTAAGAATGATAAGAAAATGGTGCCATGGTGGACAAATGAGTGCAAAGAGGCAATAAAGTCAAGAAATAAAGCATTTAAGGTACTCAAACATAATCCAATTTATAAAAATTTAATTGGTTATAAAAGGAAGCAAGCAATAGTAAGGATAACTATAAAGAATGCAAAAAGAGAATATTGGAGAAATCTTTATAATACGATAGGGAAAGAAACAAAAATTGTGAAAATTTGGAAAGTAATCAAAAGAATGAATGCTACAAAAAGAGAGTTTGAATATCCTATACTAAAATAGATGATACAAATATAATAAGAGATGAAGACAAAGCTGAAATATTGGCAAGAACGTTTAGTAAAATATGTTGTTCAAATAATATTAGTAAAAAGGGAAGAAAAGGAAGAGAACATACAAAAATTATATATAAAGATTTATTACAGAGCGTTGAAGAAACAAATAATTTGTTGAATGTTGAGTTTACAAAAACAGAATTGATTAATGCACTTAAGAAGACAAAAAACACGGCACCAGGTAAACATCAAATCTGGTATATCAGTGAAAAATCTAAAGATATATTATTACAATTGTATAATAAAATTTGGGAGGAGGGAAAATTACCGTTGAATTGGAAGGAATCAATTATAATACCAATAGCTAAACCAGGAAAAGACAATTCAAACCCAGAAAACTACAGACCAATAGCTTTAACATCAAACCTATGTAAAATAATGGGAAAAAAATGATTAATAATAGATTAGAATATTATTTAAATAGTAAAGGATATATGTCAAAATATCAAAGTGGTTATCAAAAAGGGAGGAGCACTAACAATCCAACGCTATGTTTAGAGCATGACATTAGAAGAGCTCAAGTAAATAAAGAAAGTGTAGTGGCAGTATTTTTTGATATAGAAAATGCATATGACAAGATATGGGTTTAGGGATTATTAATTAAATTATACAAGTTGGGTATTAAAGGGAGAAAATTTAAAGTTTTTAGGGCTATTGTTTGATTAAAAATTAAAATGGCATATACATATTCAGAAAGTCGTTGATAAATGTAAAAAAATATTGAATATTTTGAGATGTTTGGCTGGCAGTGACTGGGGAGCACATAGACAATCACTAAAACAGATTTATACAGGTATGATAAGATCCAACATAGACTTTGGTTGTTTAGTTTACGGTTCAGCAGCTAAAACTCATCTGGTTAAATTAGACATTATCCAACATCAGGCACTAAGGTTATGTACTGGAGCATTTAAAACCAAGCCAACAGCAACATTAGAAATAGAAATGGGAGAGATGCCATTAGATTTAAGAAGAACAAAATTAGAAATTAATTATTGGTTAAACTTGCAAGGCAATAACTTTGATCATCCAATTCTGTAAATTTTAAATCCATGTTGGGACAAAGAAAAGAAAGAAATGAGGAGGTAGGATGGACAATTGAAAATAAGATAAAAATATTTAAAATGAATAGTTTAGAAATTAGTCAAACAACACCAATATCAAAGTAGAAACATATAAATAAAAGAATAAATATATATCCAACATAATAATAAATGAAAGAATCAATATAAAAATAAAAGTAGAAATATATAAATAAAAGAATCAATATAAAAATAAAAGTAGAAATATATAAATGAAAGAATCAATATAAAAATAAAGTAGAATATACATAAACAAAAGAATAAATCTATATACTACATAATAATAAATAAAGATTAAATATGTAAATAAAAGAATAAATATATATTTTGATAAGAAATAAAAGCATAAATATACACTTTGCTTTGATTTTTTGCTTCTCCCTTTTCCGTTTGCTGTATTTCCATTTGCTGTATTTATTTCTGTATTATTTGCTCGCTGTATTTCTGCTGCATCATATGTTAATGAGGTGGGCTGCCTTCTATGTCCAGCTCTTAATTTAACCTTGATGGCTTCCAATGTTACTGGCATGACAAGGAGATCCCACCTGAGATGTTTTCTACACGGCACAGTGGTGGGGGCGCCATCATGATTTGGGGTGTGTTTTCCTTCAATGGAACAATGGAGCTTCAGGTTGTGCAGGGGCGTCAAACAGCAGCTGGCTATGTGGAGATGTTGCAGCGGGCAGCATCCCTCATGACTGAGGCCCTCATCTGTGTGGTAATGATTGGGTTTTTCAACAGGACAATGCTGCAGTTCACAATGCCCACCTGACAAAGGAGTTCTTCCAAGAGAATGACATCACTCTTTTGGACCATCCTGCATGTTCCCCGGATCTAAACCCGATAGAGAACATTTGGGGATGGATGGCAAGGGAAGTTTACAAAAATGGACATCAGTTCCAGACAGTGGATGCCCTTCGTGAAGCCATCTTCAACACTTGGAGCAACGTTCCCACTGGCCTCCTGGAAACACTGGCATCAAGCCTAAACGATTGTTTGAAGTCATCAACAAGAATGGTGGAGCTTTTTTGAGCTATGGTCTTAAACTTTTGATCAGCTGAAAAAATTATGTTTGAGTGTAAAATGCAGTTTTCAGAAAATTCCCCGCTCAAAAGTTCTTGTCTCTTGCACTGATTTTTTCCTTTAACATTGTGAAGCTCTACTTAGAGCCTTCTTAAGATCCAATAGAGCAAAATGCAATTTTTTTTGCAGTTTTTTAACTGGTCTTAAGATTTTGATCAGGAGTGTATAACCTAGAGCAAGGGTCACCAACTCCAGTCCTCGAGGGCCACCGTCCTGCAACTTTTAGATGCGTCTCTGCTCAAACACACCTGGATCAAATAAACTGCTCGTTTCCAGCCTATTGCAGAGAGGAATAAATGCTGGTGAGGAAATTCAGACATTTTGGAGCAGAGGTGAATCTAAAAGTTGCAGGATGGTAGCCCTCAAGGACTGGAGTTGGTGACCCCTGACCTAGAGCTTTTACTCCCCTCTGCTGGTACTTCATAGGTATTGCAGCCTTTACTTTTGAAATAAACATGAAATCAAACACATTACACTAGAAAGTATACAAAAAAAAAAAAAAAACAGTCTGATAATAATTTACCAAAGGCTGTTAAACAAAAGTCTAGGCCATCCAGAAATTGTTTTCTACATGCACTCAGTGTTTATGGTGACAATCAAAGTTTTGTTCAGTCATTCTAATTCTGTCTTGATGAATTAAAAAGAAAGTCTAATTTGCAATATTCATTTGATTACTTTTAAAAATACATTTTTATAAATTTACATAATGTGGCACTTTAAAATCCAACCTAATTTCTAAGTATTACTTTTCATTATGTTACAGAAGATGATTCTTTTGTTTGTTTGCTTTCTTAAGAATTTAATGAGTATTATTTTTAAAAGATATTTTAATTAAAAAAATATGTCTATCTCTTTCTGCACATTTATTTGTATTTCGAAAGTCTGCATGTTTGTGTCTCGGGCAACAATATAGGGATGTAGTGAAGACTCTTGACCACTGAGTGGCAGTAAAATCACACATCTTATTTGAACCGTTTCATCAAAGAGCAGTGTTTAGTTCTCAGGTCTGAGCTCACTATTCACAGAAGAAAAGGAATCCCTGTGGTCTTGTTAACGCTCCTGACAGATCTTTGGCGTTTCAGCGGGAGAGTTAGGTGCTAAACGTCACCATCAAATAGTCTCCCCATCTCACTCATCTTTTCTTTCTTTTTTAAACACCCTTTTATGTAATTACACTTGCTTTGAAATTTGCTTTGAAAACTGGGCCTCTGATTACACTCGCCACCTCTCACATGATCCAGAACTGGTCAGGTACACTTTAAGTCCAATTTGATCATCAAGGCGGATGATAGTATGCATTTGTTGTACAGTGTTGGCTACCAACCTCCCACCCTAACTCTATTCTCCTTCCCCTGAGTGTTTTTTTAAGTAATTTATTTTCTTTCCTGGGAAACATGTGATTAAAAACATTGAAGTAACGGCATCCAGATGGTGTGAGGAACAACTAGCCCCGTTCACTCACTTCAACTAACATTTGGCAATAGGACCTTTAATAGGCCCCTACAGAGCAATGCCAGATTCCAGAGGAGGGATATTTGTGTACGTTGAACATAGGCTTCAAATATTAGGGTTATTTACAGAAAAAGAACAGGCCTATTATGCTGCAGAATGGCTGTGCGGTCTGTTGCTTTGTGTGGTTTGCAGAATGTGAAAACAAATGACAGTGGAAAGAGGGATTACTTACCAACATAATGTCCCTTGCCCTCTCGAAATGGAGGTCCAACAGGTCCTTTCATCATGGGCTGCATGTACTTCACATGAGGGATGGGGGGTAACCTCCAGCAAAAGCACGGCCCCCAAGCATCAGCAGCACGCAGACAGGAGCCAACAGCATGGTCACCAGCATCCCAAGCTTCTCATACACACAAAGATCTGTAGGTGAGAGAGGAAGACAAGATGAAACAATGTTCTGGTATAAAGGCTTTCATCTATGAGCTACGATGAACCTTTTTCAACTCTCTTGCATTGATAAACATCCATAAAATTATTTTTTTTTTCAATTTTGAAGTATTACAAATTTCTAAAGTACACCATAGTCAGCAAAAGTATTTGTTCACTCATTCAAATCATTGAATTTATGTGTCCAATCACGTCCATAGCCCCCAATGTGAAAAATCAGAATGCAGTTTTAAAAACATACAGTTTTACATAGAATCTGAATCGGAAGAAATATCTAGTGAATAATTGTTTTATGGTTAGAAAGGCCTGGTTGATACAATTTTTATGAGGTCTTAGAAGGGTGAGCAGACTTTCCAGATGATAAAAAAACAACTACTACTGATCACTATAATTAAGTTATGCGCGATATTGTCTCTGATCAAGACTAAAATTCTGACTGGCCCTTCAGAATCGGACATTTATGCTATGTTTACAGAAGACTTCTGTCTGGAATCTTTTTGGATGTTCATTGGTGAAAAGTTCCATGTTTATACAGCATCGCTAAGACATTTAATCTGTTGTTAATGCCAGGGCAGTAAATGGCACTGTGATTCTAGCTGGATGTTGAGGAAGCAAGCATGTGCTTTTGAAACCTTAGCTTCCACCTCACTAACTTCTACTTCATATAACAATAATCCATCTCCAATGAACCAAGTGCTCATGCAACACATACACGTTCCTTATCAAATGTTATATTAGTCTGAACAGGTTAAGTAGCACATACAACACAATGCAATCTGCCATTGTTTTACTTGAGTTTGTCCTTGCATATGTAGAACAAACTCTGCAGCCATGTGCTTTCACATCTGCGGAGTTCTTCACACCTCTGCAGGGGTGTTCCCAAAAACGCCCACTCAGAGTGGGCTTCAAAAAGTGCCGATGTCAGAGAGTCCAATCACTGGAGACGTGTAAACGAGTGGCTGGATCTCAACAAAAATTCACTGAACACCAGCTCTGTGTAAAGGTGGCATTGGATACTAGTAATAACATGCCTGGAAACACAATGCAAAAACTGGATAACCGGGTCAATAAGAGGTCAGAAAATAAGAAAGTTTGGTAAACTACTTTTAAAAACCACTTCAAAAGATCGCAATGTAATCTGGGTCATTGGAATATAGATGCCATGAAATGTGTGGTGGCTGTGGAGCTTTATATCATGACTGCCAAGCTTCCAATTTCCTAAGTTTCAAACTAGAATATATTTACACAGACTGCTTTCCATTCAGTATGTAGCTCATGTTAGCAGCAGCATGCTTTTATTTTTATTTTTCTAACTGAACCTTTCAATGGGGGCAACTTTAGATCTTAATGATCTGAGGCATCCACAGTATGCATTTCTGTCATCTCAAATTAACCTCAGGTAAAGACGGCCACATTGCCTTTGGCCAAATATTTTTACAGCCATGGCCCTATGTTAACAGGAAAACCACCTGAGGACACTTGGCAGGTTTTTGGTCTTAAAAAACATGCAATGTTAAGTATGTGCAACTAGATTCAACCTGCAAAACCAAGATGCATTCCCAATCCAACTCTACCCCAAGCTGTTAAGCCCTATTTGGGCTAAGGAGTTAGGTTTTTAATGATTTGGAATGCAAAATGTATTTTGAGGCTCAGACTAACAGCTTATAAATGCCAACCAAATCACCACTTTATTAGGCAAGGAAATTCTGTAAATGTGATTAATTTTTATTGCATAGCAAACATTTTTACATAGAGGTTTATTGAGGCAATTAGCACGCAGCTGTGCTGTACTTTTACAGCACCATACAACAAGTTTGCAAAAAACAGGTGATGAATATTTAAGTGGAAAAGACAAAATTAAGGAGAAACACAAAGCGTTCTAACATGTTTTGGTGAAGGTACACAACAAATACAATAAACCATTATACTGTAGTAATCGCCTTGAATACAAGGTTCATTGAGTGTTGGTGGAAATGACAAGAAAAAATAATGCTAACAGGAAGTCGTGACAGTCAAAAATTAAAGTTTGACACTTATAATTTGACTCAGCAAACATGTGACGGAAGGTGCTCAGATCATATTAGGCCAAAATTAAATACTCCAGCAAATATGTAAAATGCTATGCATACAAGAAAACTAACATTGAACATCTCACTCAACGCACCATCTCCACTTTGAAACGTGGTGGTGGCAGCATCATGATCTGAGGATTTCTAAATCTGTCGCTGGGATGGAAGTCTATCTTCCAATGGGATGATAACACTCAACACTCAGTCAGACCAACAACAAAATGATTCGGATCAAACTGTACTCACGTCTTACAACGGCCCAGTCAAAGCCCTGGTCTAAGTCCAAATAGTTATGTGTTGCAAAATTAGACAAGAGCATCCTTTAAGAGTTTTCTTTGCAAAAATAAGGAAGAAAACATATTTTTAAAGACGATGCTCTGCCTTTGTTTTTCTTCTACATAAAGTCCCAATCAAGACACATTGAGGCTTACAGCTGTAATGTGACAAAATGTGAAAAGGTTCCACTCATACAAATACATTTTTCACACCATTCTATACTTGTCACAACATTCCTCTACAGTTTACATGTATGTCAGTACACATGTGTGCAGTAGCAGCATCATGTTTCTCTTTCTATGAAATTAGGTAATTTATAGGGAGGGAAAGGCTCTTTTTCCTCTCAAGTAATTGCGAGACGGTTACTTCCACAGCGTTTGTGGTTGTCACTTGCTTGTTTTCCTCTCAGCACGAGAGAGAAAAGTTTGCGCAATGAAACTTTTGCTCCGAGGCGAAGCATTCACATGAACATAAGTTGACATCTTCTAATTTGACAATTACATGTCATTACACAAAATGGTTAATTGGCAACAGCATTGGAAGTAATTTGGGAATACATAGCACGCTTTAAATCACAAGCACTTAGAAAAAGAGGTGTGTTCATTGGCACCACATGTGCTGAGATTAGCCTGAAGTCTGCGATTTCTTTTGGGAACTAAAGCTAGATAGCCCAAATTCTTGATTTACGGCCATTTACCAAAGAATTCCTTCAGCTGTTTATTTGAGACTCATCATAAATATCTGTAGCTTGTGTTTGTTTATGCATTTGGGAGACTACAGATCTTCAGTCAAAGGAAACACGAGGAATGCAAAGAAAAAGATGTTAAGAAAAATAAATAAGGGAAGGCAGAGAGTATTAGTGAGACAGTGTTTGGTGGCTGGCCGACTTTCTGGCTGGCTGGCAAGGAAGCTTGTCTGGTGTGGGGGTCTGTGGTTTCAGCGCAAATGCGCAGTAATTTAAGAGGTAGGTCTGAATGCCCTCTGTTTTGCAAGCAAAAGAGTTGAACTCTAGAGAGATACAGTGTCCTCAACACTTATAGACAAAGAAGAATTTTGTTAAAAAATCTTTGTGGTTTTTTGTTGTTGTACCAAATCACTTGTGTTACAACAATGGCATCAGTTATTTCCTTTTTTCTTTTAATAATTCATCATTATTAATGAATTAATAATGATTAAAAAAATTATTTTGTTCATGTGAGGTGTAGGAACTTCCTGTTTCCCTGGGTTAGAAGTATGAAAATGCCTTGATAAGAGCCATTGATTTATATCTCTGCTCGGTGGTGATTCTTACATAAACAGTACAATGGGCAAGACCCACCTTCAGCCAATCTCTAAACAATCAAAATCACAGGAGGCCATTTATATTGCTGCTCTGTGCAGCTGCCTATATAGCCTATAGCCAAAAGCATGACTGGCAATTGAAGGCAAACCTCCACCTCAACCCAAAATGTATTCTTAAAAATCCTTTCTCCCACCATTCCTGACCATTAACAGCCTGCTGAAGATAAACATCCCTAAATCCATCCATTTTCTTTACCCCCTTTTCCCTTGGTGGGGTCGGGAGGTGCTGGTGCCCATCTCCAGCTAACGTTTTGGGCGAGAGGTGGGGTCACCCTGGACAGGTTGCCAGTCTGTCACAGGGCAACACAGAGACACACAGGACAAATAACCATGCACACATACTCACACTTAGGGGCAATTTGGAGAGACCAATTAACCTGACAGTCTTGTTTTTGGACTGTGGGAGGAAGCTGGAGTACCCGGAGAAAACCCATGCATGCACAGGGAGAACATGCAAACTCCATGCAGAAAGACCGGGGCCGGGAATCAAACCCAGAACCTTCAACAACAGCTCTACCAACTGCGCCACTGTGCAGCCCGCAAACATCCCTACAGCATGGTATTAAAACATTTTCTATTTGAGAAGTTGTATTCAGAGTGACAATATTGTTTTTTTGCTGTTTAAAGTGTTTCACATATTGGTTATAGAGATCAGCAGTCTGTTAGTTGGTGGCACTGGATTTTGTTCTGTGTCAGAGGGAAGGGACTAAATAGAAATGTCTATTTTATCTTTTTTATGAAACAACGCTGTTGGTTTGTCACACAAAATCGCAATAAAATACATTGGGGCTTGTCACTGTAACATGAGAAAGTATGAATAAGTTCAAGAGATATTTACTTAAATATGTGAAAAAAAAAAAAACGCCACACTGTACTCCAAAATACTGAAGTAGACCATAAAAGGTTGAAGATAAACTTCTACTTGTTCAGTAAACCTCACAGACCTATATCTAGAAACCACCTGTCATTGACGTAATGCCTGCAGTTATCACCTTTCATGAACATTGAGTTATACGGCTCTGGTGCAATGTCTTAAAAAGCGCAGGAGGGCTGCAACGACTACCGAAGCATGAGTGGCAGGGTCCAAACCGTAATTTAGCAGCATCTCAAGAGGATTGAGCTGACATGCCAGGGAGACGCCAAACACTCACTGCGCCGTCTACCCACTAACGCAATGAATAGTGGCGGAGAGGTTTGACCCGACGAGCAGGGCCTACGTTTACCCCTTAAGCCGTACATGTGCCAGTCAGACTGCCAGACGTTTCCCAAACCACGTGCCACAGAGAGATTACAGATAAACCCTGAGCGTGAGGATTTGTCGACACCGTCAGGAAGAGGAGGCGCTTGTTTTGCGGTGAAAATACGAGCCTGCACGGGCGGGCGGGGTCGGCACCTCGACGTTGCACGATGCATGAGGTCAACTTTTATGAAAAACACGGAATACGACAATCGGATCGAGCGGTGCTCGAATAGTTTTGGTTCCAACCACAGACCTCGGAGAGAACCAAACGTTAATTCTGACAAAACTTTCGGCTGATTCATCCAATTCTGATAAAACCTCAGCCACATCGGTGACCATAATGAATTCTAACTCAACCATGAACCCACACGGCTGGCAGGCGGCTTCTCAACCACAGCCACCTTCTTTCACCAAACTTTCCCTCTCTTTGTACATATCTCATGCAAACCAAGAGAGGTGAAGGGAGCCGTTTTCACACGCATAAAGAGAGAGAGAGCACTGGCTCAGTCTAGACATAACAGCATTTACAGGTTCTAAATATTTTCACTAAGAAGGCAAGCACACGTGCACGATGCCAAGAAAAGCCTTTAAACTTAAAAAGGGGCTCAAACGTCTGCACAACTGCTGGCAAGAAAACATGAAATCACCACTTCTGGAGGATGTTTACTCAGCTGTTTTATCTTGTAGAAAAGAAAATCCCAGACATGACACAAACTTTTTTTTTCTTTTTAAATCTTGTAGCAACATCAACATTCTGTCTTTTAAAAACATGTTTTAAAAAAGATCTTTGAACTTTAACTTAATTGCTTTTTTAGGCTCAGGTGTAGAAACTTGAAGAATAACATAACTAGTAATTTGACACATATCTTTTGGCTTTCGTGGCAGCTTAAATGCTATGAGTTATGGCTTTTACCATTGAAAAAAACACATTCAATCTGCACTATATCATATGAACATCTCACACTAAAGATACAATAACATATTAACGCCACATAAACATTTTCATATCTGTAAATTCCAACATCAAAGTATTTCATTGGTATAAAGCAGTACTCTGCAACCTGCAGTTATGGATTAATTAATTAATTGGACCCTGCAAAAATGGCTCTTGACACAATAGGTCAAAAGCTAAACATAAAGGTCACAAAAATAAATAGTCTTAGCTGTTTTTCATGTGTTTTCATGCAATATCTGCATAGCATTTCCACAACAGAATACAACAAATGGTCTGCATCATACCAAAGATGCAAATTGTGTTAAATAATTTGGTAAATCACTCCAGAGGTCACGTAATTAGTAAATAGAGTTGATAAATGCAATTCTTCTGTGAAGATATAAAATTCCTATGTGGAGACACTGTCCAATCTGACTAGGGTTACGGAAGAACAGGAAAGAAGTTTCAATTTAGGCATAAAACAAGTTCAGCTGTTCTGCAGCAAAAGGTGGTTCTGTCTAAATACAAAGGCAATTTTCTTTTAGAATTTCCTTTGAAAAGGATTTGAAAAACAAAGTTTGATTTTTTCCTTCTCTTTCACCAATGATGTCTGACTTGTGTTGGCCTATTGTATCATGTCTTGGTAAAAATGCATACATTTTTGTGGTTGTGAAGTGACAAAATGTGGAAAAAGTTAAATCCTTGCGAAGCACTGTGAATTTTGCAGGAAAGCATCTTGTTCTAAGATCATTTTCATTTTGAATTCCAACCATAAAAACCCCCAGACTGCTTGCTGGCCATACCATCAAGCTGACGTGTCTGAATTGCGCTTTTGCAACATTATGGTCTGCGGTGGGATGCTTTTTTCATTCCTTAAACAACAAAAAATAACTTTGTCATCACCAAACCTAGCTGTGAATGATGGATAAATGCATTTTGTAGGAATAATGAATGTCATCTCTCAGTGTTAACTGCTTTTGGACTGGATCTCATTCCTGTCAAACAATCTCTGAATTTTTCTTATTGATCATCTGTCACATATGTGATTTTTGTTTCTTCTAAAGAGGTGCAAATCAAGAGACAGGTTTAGTTTAGCTTTTTATGGGACTCAGCCTTCAGTACAATTTTTTTTAAATCCGGTTTTCTTTTCTTTTGCCTGTCTCTGTACACACTTGTTCCATTTCCACTTTCAACATCCTTCTGTGCTCTACCTGTAAATAAACGGCAATGCACACAAACACATCTGAGAAGGTCTTTCACCTGCACAAACTGCGTCCTTCGCCAGTGATTTCAAAAGATCTTCAAAATGTGAGCACTTTCATAATCTTAACAAATTCTTGACACACAAGAAGTTCAGATGTAAAATGATAAGCCTCTTTCAAATACTGATCAACGCAAACTGAAATGTGAAACTGTCTTTCCTACTAAATAGAATGATTAAATATTTGAAAGCTTTAATATTAAAACTGCTCAATGTCAGGAGATCATATTTTGTCTATAATAATAGCTTTTTGACCTTTTTGGTAGCTTATTCTAAACTGTATAGCATACATTGCTACTTCTTTCCTGAGATTTATCTCTGATTGGTTGATCAGCGTTTCATGACAACTCCTTCCCTGAATATTGTTTTTTTTTTGTCAATGCCTTGAAATTAGTTTGTGTATCATGTCATTTGTCTCAGTAATGAAGGATTTTGATCATTTATGGAAATAAGTACCGATAACAACTAAATGTTTGCAATACGTTAAATTAACTGTGTATGATTTTTTGTTTTTCATACATGTTCCCTCCTATTTCAATCACTTATATTTCTGAATGAAAACTCAGATAGGACTTTACCGAATATGAGATGAGTCAAACAAAAATTTAACCACATTTCTTTACAGTGAATTATGAGTAAATTAAATGCCCATTATATGAAGTCATTAGTTGCAGCACAAAATGTTATCGTAGTAGGTAGAAATTAAAGGTGAATTAATCTTGTGGCAGTCAGCTCTGCTTTTACCTGAAAGACTTGTGTATTTTTAAAAAACCCAATAATATGATAAACAGAAAGGAGAAAGGTCTATAACCTGAAAACTGAGTATGTTTGAGGTTTTATTTGCAGTCTGCTTGATTTCAATGAGGTAATTCTTCCCTCAGCTTGATGAGCACTTGGAGGTGTCGGATCGTGGCATATTATTTGAGCTGTGGTCACAGTCCCTGTGTCTTTGAATCCAAGGCATATTTCTCCACATTATAAAATAATCACCAGAGGAACTGAATGACCATAGTACGACCACGATTGCGTGCAAATGTGACCAAAAATCTGCGTGCATAATGAGAAATTAACATCTGTTATTTTAGGTGGCAGTGGTAAATTTCAGGTTTTGTTTGGTTGCTGTTCAGGAAAAACTGTCGTTTTTTTCCCCCTCTGCTAAAAAAAAAAAAAAAAAAAAAATCTCCTGCCTAAAGCGGTTTTGTTTCCCTTAAATCATTAGTTAAGTAAACTGAAGTAAAAGTAAGCCATATTGTAAAGCAAACTGAAGTAGGATATGTCATAGGGAACATTAAAAAGCTCCTTTTTGCTTTTCTGAGACTGTCCTCTGTTCCAAAAACAGTTCCATGGGTGGTTCATTCATTCAAAGATGACTTTAATGACTTGCAATAACATTCAAAGCATATGAAACCGCTTCGTTTTTCTTGTTCTTTTTTTCTTACCTTTTTCAAATATTTTTGAAATATTAGGTTTTAATCCCATCCAAGTAGCTTTATTACCTAAGTCTAACAAAAAGACATAAGTCTGTTCTCAGTTATTGTGTGCGTGCGCGTGTATGCTGGGATGCCATCAAGACAACCAACCAACCAGAAAAATATCCAATGTCTCTGCTTCAAAATATGCCAAAACTAGCCTCGGATATCAAATACTGTCAGAGCTCATATTTATTTGCTCTGGCAGGATGTGTCTGTCAAAATTCATCATCAGATTTGTTTTTTTTTTTCTTTTCCACATCCGTTTTTACGTCACATGCCGTGTTTAGTCTGATTTGGATGAAGGTCAGTGTTCTAACATCCAGAGGGGTCTTGATAGGAAAATCAAAGGGGAACTATGATGACTTCAGAGCAATTCTGATTTGTCTGGGAATGTCAGGTTGTACCAAATTAAGCACAAATTGCATGCAGGTTTTAACTTTAACTAATCAGATGCTAATAAAGCAACTTTATTTCCAGGTGTAGAGTCAAAGTGCAATGTGTTAGGCTTTCTTATGTTGAACTAAAACATTAATTTTTGTCTTTCCTAAATGCCAAAAGCAATTTTGACAAAATTTGCAATTTAGACCCAAAATTACCAAGATTTATTTCTTTTTGAAATGTTATACTACATTTTATGTAAGTTATACGTATGTAACTTAAGATTCTATGATTCACAAGATTTCCTTAATTTTCTCACATTTAAACCCATGTTGCCTAAAGTCCAGTGTGACAGCAGTTTTGACATTAACTCGATTCCATATACCTGTTGCTGCGACTCACGTTGATTCAGACTATAAACGCCTAACACCCAGCAAAATGTGTAAAATGAGTAGAACCACGTGACTTCCAATATATAACACATGTGGACCATCCTAGTGTTTTTCTGTCATTTAGCAGGTGAGAAACAGACAAAGGTCAAGAGACATTCAAAGAAGTATGAGCTCACATCAATTGATAGAGTAGTAAAACTAACAAAATGAGAGGTGTAAAGCGTATAAAATGATGAAAGTTTGCAGGAAGTGAAAAGATGTGAGAAGGTCAAATTTGAGGTTGTTATTTGCTCGATGACTTCATTAGACGGAGCACGCCGTTAATACCGCGGGGAGTAAATTTGAGCGCAAAACCAGACATGCTAATAATTAAATAGGGGCTGATACACTGTGCAGATGAAAGTGTTTGAGTGCAGGATGAAAGGTGAAGCAGTCAAAGTAAGGCAAATTACTGACACAACAATACCGGAGCTCTGGGGTCTCACACATGTTACATGTTACACAATTACATGTTTCAGGCCAGCAAAAAGGCCTCCAGTTCTTTGTATTCGCCTGACTGATATCTGTTGCGTTGCAAGTTCATGCTCTGCCATCTCATCTTTTCTGCAGATTGAGTTTGCACGGCGTGGAAAGTTACCCCGTGATCCAGGAGGTGGTGGGTCCAGGTAAACACAGACATCTGCAGATTTCCTCCTGCCCCAGCAGTGCACCTCAACTCTATACAAGCCCCTGATTAGGTAATCGAGAGAAAATAGTAGAAAAATAATCGTATAAAGGCCTCTGTGCTTCCACCTTTCCAAGGCAATAAATATTCTGCCTTTCATTGACTTGAGACGGGACGCCACAGGCAAACTTCCACATAAACGGACATTAAGTTTTCTTTGTTTTGTTTTATTTTTTCTCATCAAGTGAAAAATAAGAAGTCGATGCATCGATGGAGATTTATGTTTGGACGACTTCGCTATGAAGGGAGCTGTGTGTTAGAGGGCACCGAGGAGATGACCTCACCTCACCAGCGGGAAAACTTCAAGGGCATCCAGAAATCCGATCTCCTGTAAATCAGAATGATTGCCTTCTCGTCGTGTCATGCAGGTCTCCTCTGGCAAATTCAGGTCCTTTCCACCCACAAGTCCCTGCTCCAATTTCCTCCTCTCTCTTCTTTAAACGTCCTGCTCTCCACACACAGCCCGTTGCTGGTGTGAATGCTCTTATTGTGCGCTGCCAAAAAAGGGCAATGCTCGGCGATTCTGTTCCTGCAGTTAATTTAGATGTACCAGCAATAAGGTGGAGTGGGAAGAACTTAGAAAAGCAGAAAGGGAAAGAATGTGTACGTCAGCTCATTTCAATTATTCAACGTGTATGACTTAGACGTAAAAAGCAAGATTGTGTTTTTGCCCACTTATTTTGTGAAAGCAGACTAAACAACTCTCCTACATCTGGTCACAAAAGATTTTAATATTTGCTAAATTGCTCCAGCGTAGTTGATTTGAAACTCCCTGACATATTATGTGCAGAATTTTCTAGAACCACTTCATGAACAAACTTTTAATTCTAAAAAGGCAACATACATGAGACAAGTATGGCAACTCCTAATATACATGCCCCTACAATCACCACCATACCCATCCGTCCAAAGTAAATGTTAAATGAATCAGCACTGAATGATCTTACTCAATAAAAACTAAGAAAGTGTGCAATGCCCGACCATTCAATTCTGTATTGAGTCAGGAAAGAGAAGGAAAATATTAGAAAATAATAAAAAATAATTATAGAATAGAAAATTATGACCTCTTTTCCATAAAATTATGTATAAAATGCTGGTGTCTTATCATTCCTAGCATATCCTGGACTAGCCCCCAGAATCGTTGTGACAGAAATGTAACAAGTCAGAAACACAAATTCTGATTGCTTTTTATTTTCAGCATTTAATGTATAAAAAGAAGCAATGTGCGCACATGTTGCTGTCATGGCAATATTATATTCACCTGGATCCATAGCTCAGGCAAATGTTTTACACAGAACTGTTCTTGTTATCAGCTGGCAAACAGTACAGACATGTTGTCTGATCCTGACCCATGAAATTGGTTTTCCACGGAACAAGACCAGAAAACAGAACAAGCCAACATGTGACAGGGGTTCACCCAACTTTTTATAGAGCACATAATTTTAATCTTACTTTACCCAAAAGTAATGAATTCATTTATGAATCATGGACTTTTTAATCATGGATTCTAATTGTGATGAACATGTAAGTTTGAAACAAGATGTCATGCAAACTGTTCACAGTTTTCACCAAGTGGAGAATTTGAATGAACAGTTTTGCATGTCGTCTTAGTTATTCAATAACTTTGAAATGGTCAAAGTCCTTGTGGGAGTGGAGCGTGTGGGTGCAATTAAGAATGTGTGTGCTGAAGGTGAGACATGTTCTTGAGAAGACTAAAAAAAAGAGGACTAACAATAACACACTGTCAATTGTTCCATTCTCTCTCTTTTTTTTTTGGTAGAACTGGGAAACAATTTTAAGCTGCATTAGAGCTGGGACAAATATCCAAGTAGGAAAAACAAAGTTAAAATCACTAGTAGTCTACATCTGTCCAAGTTTAATCTCCATGAAAACACTGAGCTTGGTGCCTGAAGCTTAAGTCCAAAGAATTTAATGATGTTTAGAGGAAGACCTGAGCATTAGATGGAGTAGGGAAAAATTATAAAGGAGACGTGAAATCACTGCAAGACATTGAACAGAAAAACAGAAACAGAGGTGGAAAGCGGAGAATAAAAGCTTTAGATCTTTATCTCCTATTTAATATACATCCTCTGCCAATCATTTCCCATGCTCCCTCGACTCGCTGCTGAAACGGCTTTCCACGCAGATGCACATATTGGACACATACAGACACTGTTGGCTGGCAGCACAACACAGAGGAAAGCCTATTTTTCTGTACAAAATGGAGAAAAAGAGACATAGAAGAGAGATTAAAATTTAATAAGGAGCAGGAAATCTTGGTTAAACCCCCCCCCCACCGAAAGAGTCAAAATGCCTCTGCGCTAAAGGCTACTGTGCTGCAGCCTGAACACTTCAACATGGGCTCCTCTGGCACTAACGCTACACTGAGTCATTCTGTTATATTACATCTCTAATTGGCAATTTTGAGAAGTCTAGGATGTGTGGTAGCAAAAATATTTAATATAGCAAAAATGACATAGTATTACCTCTGGGTTGTCATTTAAGTAATAAGCTTTAAAAAAAAGCCATTGAAAGAAACAACTGACTTAATTTATTAGAAATGGTACATTAAACTGCCTCTGATTTTCAAAGGCTCATAAACATCATGTGTAATGATAGTTTTACAAAAAGAGTTGTGCTGCAAAGAAGAATTAAGCAAAAATCAACCCAAATGTCTTTTCTGTTTCACTTCATAGGTATTATACTTTAAAAATGGTTCTGATCTGTACTTCACCATGGTTGTGAATAGCTAGAACTTCACCATGTCACCGTGTTGCCGGTTCAAGTTCCTCGTGTATTATAACCCCAATCTCTAGATCTATCTATAATTGTGAATTTTGGTCAAAACCTGCCACATCAGCTAAATAAGTTTACAGAAAGAATCACAGTTTGCACAGAAACATAAAGATTGTTTCCTTGAGGCCCAAACTGATAGTTTGTCTGTAAACAGTTTTGATTCTAGATTAAAGTCAGGTGGCTAAAAGTGTTAAAATTGTTTTGATAAATGCGCTCATACAGTGAGAAAAGTGGCCAATAAATAATCCATCCATCCATCCATCATCCATCCATCCATCCATCCATCCATCCATCCATCCATCCATCCATCCATCCATCCATCCATCATATCCCATTTTATTCTATCAGGTGGTAAACAATGTGAAAATTGAAATCGAAAGGAAAAGGTAAAGATGTTAACATAAAAACATAACTAAGCCTGACCTCCAACAACTTTTCAATATACTTTTACAACTTTTAAAATATCCTTTATATACAACATGGTTCAATGGCGGCAGAGAGTCACTTTTTCTATAAAGTAGAAAATATGACTATCTCAGATAGCCATAAAAAATGGATGTCAATTGTTTGGGGGATTTTACCCCAAGTCAATGCCTACAATCCCACATACATCAAGTGGTCTTGAAACCGTGTGCAACAACGCAAGCAGTGATTGCCAACATGTATTCAGAAGTGGTGAAACCCAACACTGAAACAAAAGCAAAATTACAGGCCCAAGGCTTCACCAGCTGCTTTCCACAGACTGCCAACTGTAGATAGTTAAATATCGAGATAATGGGTGTGTTTATTTCAAAAGCACTAATAATGTCAGCCACCTTGAGCAGATGGTCACGAATCACGATTGTGATTCTGTACCAAAAGATAAAAAGCAAACAAGTACATGACATGCCAAGGGTGAAACAAGACAAATGTGTTGCCTTTTCTCCTTTCTCGTCTTGTTCCAACTGTGCATTGTTTGACAATAAAACTAACCAGACACACAGAACGCTTTGCTACACAAAAGCACGAGAGGTAGATTCTCTTGGGATTATGACTTTGTAAATATTACAAGAATCCAGCTGCCATGAAAGGCGTCCATAAATCTAGGAGATAAGTCAGAGAACTGGGCCGTTGTGAGCGATTGCTTAAGGCTAACCCTTGAATTCTACGGCGCTCTTTACAAATATTGCTTTGCATATGTGCATTGAAATCTTTGTGCAAATGAGCTTTGGCAGCACATCCATCTAAACGTTAAGGTCAAAGCACAGAAGTTCATCCGGAGTCGGGACAGGGGTTCTTCAGTCCCTATCCTTGATTTGTGTCTGCGTGCTCTGGAGTGTCGGAGGGGAAGATCTGTTCGTTCAAGAAAAGCCCTTGTTCCCCCATCCCCTTTAATTTCAGCTGGATGTTCATTAGATAATTTGGATCCAACTTAAGACCCATTAACAATTCACTGGCCCTTGTTTGATTGATCACTCACTTAAATCTCCAGCCGCTGCCAGCTGAAAAGAACACACAAAGCACCTCATACCCTGACACGCATACATGCGTTTCGCTCAGACCACCAGCGTGCAGCACATTGCTTCCTCCGACTGTGGTCTGTGCCCAGGCCCACCCCACCCATCGGGATCAATGCGAGCCTTTATTAGTTGCAGGCTGAGGCGGACCGCTGTGTAAGGAGACCCCGCCAGTTCTGGCCTCACGCCTCCCAGGATCCACTGCTGGGCTGTACAAACATAGCCCAGTGTCTGTGTGAGCACGATTGCATAGTTTTGCAGAAGTTATGTCTGTATCGTGATGTGAATGTGATGTGAATGTAAAAAAAACAAAAAATTAAAAAAGGCTTTATCTTCAGAAACAGGAATTTCCTGGTGTTTGACCTTGTCGATTTTAATGGCTGCAATGTCCTGAAAAAAAAAAAAAGCAATCCAGAGTCGATAGGGCGAGTGTGCGATAAGTGAAAGTTTTACATCTTCCCAGTCATAACCATTCTGCTTTTTTTTTTCAACACAGAACACATTAAAACAAAAAACAAAAAGGCTATTTGGCTGTTGAAATATACACACTGGGCCATGTAAGAGCTGTGAGAAAACCAGTTTATGTGTCCCTTGGGCGTTGTCTGCAGTGAGCGTGAGTCTGGTCCAATGAAGGCTGCAAAAGCCACCAAAGATCACAATGGGTCAGAGCACACACCGCTGGGAGCTCTGGGAAGTGTCAGGCGCTCACAACAAGTGAAGGGCTGGGATATTGCCCAGTTCTACTTCATATGAGTATGTCAGACACGTTGTCTGAATCAACTTGTCATTTTATGCTGAGCTGTGGCCTTAACTCACTGTACACGTGTGCCTGTGAACGCTACATTTACGCTTTAGTAGGGGAATTTTTTTAAGGCGCGACTGTATAGAGAGCGCCCGTCACAATTACTGGAACATCTGGAAAATGTGTATGAAATACCTTCAGTTCATTAGTTTTAAATATTAATATTATAAATAATATCGTAATACCAACAACTTGACAGTCAAAAAGCTTTTAGCTACCATTCAATTGATCAGGGACGCCAAAGTCATTTTCATCTTCAAGATCCCAAATGTCCTCAAAGGTCCGGTTGTGGCTGAATGCATTGATAAAACTACACATTATTAAATTGTCAAAAAATATTAATAACTCTCTCTGCATTTGATGAATTCTTCTTCAAAGTAAATAATATTGAGCATATTTTCATATTGATTTAATTTGGCAAGATACAGACAAAAAAAAAGTGCTTTGATTTGATTGATAAAACAATATTTAAGCTCACGTCTTTATATTGAAAATTACATTTATGTGGCCCTAACCTCTGATAGCCTCCATCCTGGGAGCCTCGAATTTGAAAATGATCCATTTGGATCTGTCAGATCCAGGTGTCTGCTCACTGATGGATTTTTTTTGGGGTTACTGAATATAATATTTGTTCATGTTACGCAGAGATTTTGCTCTTGGCAACTCCTGTTTTGTCTTCTCGACGTCCACCACGTTTTGGTGGGACATGCTGACCAATACACAATGTTTAATTACAAGACCGAGACAAAATCAGGTGGAAACAGAGCCTAAGCCCACAGAAAGGCTAAGACACACCACCACAAAGTCTAGTCAGTTTCGCTTTTATAAATCCTCTTGAAAGAATATATTGTGCAAGCTATTTGCAAAATGATTTACCTTTACCTCAATCTGCAAGTTGGTTTAACATCAAGAATCCAATAATTTGTCAGTTTGATGAATATCAGGCTTCCAGGCCAACGCAACAGGCGAGCTGAACCTGATAAAACAACCATGAATAAATAAAATCGGGTTTCTCTCGAGTTAGACAAGCGTGGATGATCTCAATGAAAATCAGTTTTTTTTTTTCTTACTGTTGGTTAACAATCAGTCGCACATGTCATAGATGTCCAGTCTCACCGGGAGCTTTAAGGAGGTGAAGGAAAAGAAACTCTGTTTAGTGAGGTAGTTAAGATGGAGAAGACGAGTAAATCAACGAGCAAATTGTAGAAGGACAAGATTAGGATGCCGTTGAGACACAGGGGTTAACTCAGCTTTCCCTCCTTCCTATCATCTGACGCTGCCAGTAAAAAACAAAGATCTGTCTCTCTTAATCAACCAATCTCAGATGACTCTACTGTTCAGTTTTTTCTTCCCTGATGATTACATTGAGCCTTTACATACATATTAGAACCAGATCTCCCCATTGTTCGTCTCTTATCTCCACAATCCAGTCATCAGGTGGTGATCAGAGACACACAACAGAGGAATGCCTCGGTTGCAGCGAGACGAGATGTAACGATGAAAGGCTTGTCAGCACGGGAAAGTTCACGGAGAGGGGAAAATTCCCAAAGTTATATCACTCAACCATGACCTATAAGGTCATCCGCGCTGTCTGAATGTTCGAGACAAACTATTAAAACTTAATAAGAGAAAAGAACAAGGATATTCGAAAACCATAAGATAAATTTACACTGGAAGATGCATAGGCTTGCTCTGCAGAATGACACGATTGAGAGAAGAGTTTATGATTACAAGAAGAAAAAAAAAACGTATTTATTGTAATCATTTAGATTATTGTGGAGTGTTGAATGAGATCAACTTCCAGTCTCCTGCCAGCGATAAACAAAGCAGCACATCCAGGAGAGGTTCATCAATAACCAAATCAGTTTGATGAATAACGTCGACCGTTAAAAGAAGAAGGAAGTCGCAGGTTTCTGCGCTGTGGGGATCTGAAAGCGTTGTGGCTAAATTGAGCTTGCGTCTGTCTGTCTGTCTAACATAATGGAGCCCTATTGGAGAGGTTATGATAAGAGATGCCATCAGTCCGCACGCATCTCATGGTTCATTAAAAGGTGATTCACGAGATCAGATGTGTTTATCTCAGGCCTGGCATCTAGACGGAGGGGACATTCTTCAGAGTCTGCAGTTAGTTTAGATTCACGGGCCCTCGCTTAGATAATCACCATACCAAAAGGGGGGGATGAAGCAGCGTCTTTGTCTCTCTGCTTGGCATGCGGAGGACGACGGGAGGGCTTGGTGGGAGGAATATGAGAGTTACAGAGGAATAAAACTTACACAACGGACAGGAGGACGAGACACATCCTTGGATACCTAAGCTTCTCTGGGGGTGGATGACGAGCGGCTGAGACAAAGCCTGTCCAGGGCGACTAAATGAAAACAGACACGAAGGCCGGCGCTGCCGTCTTCGCAGGCAGGGCAAGGTGCACATGTTGTCTAAATATAGGGCATTGTCTCTGAGACATCTGGATTACGTGGTGTGCTGTTCTTTTCGAACTTTACAAGTTCTTTCCGAAAAACAAAGATCCTCCAAAAGGAGGATTGGTTTTTGTTTTTGTGATCGTTTTTAAATAAATTCCATATTCCTGTGGAAGAAAAATAAAATGATGCTCACACTGCACTGCTAAATCACTTAAGGGTAATACAGTTCAAATAAAGAAGAATTATTGCACTACTTCCTTATGAAACATAATGATACATCGACCTTATTAGATCCGTAAGAAGGAGACAAAATCTTAATAGTACTTGTAAAAAACTAAAGGTAAATTTTTTTTGTCTGTATAAACTGAGTAAAGGCTTAACTCTTCATTACAATCAAGGTATGACCAGGTCATGTAATTCAGTTTTATTCTTGTCTAACTCTACGCTAATTCCAACAGATATTATAAATGCTGAAGGTTTTTACAAATCTCAAACTGAGTTTTAAAGAGTCAATGTTCCTTATTCCACAATCATGTTTGGGTGTGAAGTAGCTTACATTTTTACAATTGGTGTACAAGTCCAGAAAGTTTAAGAACTGTGAAAAAGCCTCCTGGCTCAGTGCTAAATCTTGAAGTCAATGCTAACTTTACTGTCATTAGCAACTTGGCCAGCCTCGGTATGTTGACAAAGCTTCCTAATCATTTGTATTTCAAAATGCACCCAAATAAATAGATTCATGGTGTTGAGTTTAAAGCAGTGACCCTTTGTGTCCAGCTCACTATTATTAGATTCACACAATGGGAGCGAACTTTACCTTCATGAGGTGTTTTGATACTAAACAACATAAATTGTGGTCGCTAATAACGTTTAGCATAAAATAAAATAAAATAAAAAAGTGCTGTGGGTTAAAGATAATTATATGTTTGGAAGTTAGAATCACACAGAATCACATGTCTCGGAGTAAGAAGGTCTGGTACTGGCATACTATGGAAAAAAATGTCAATGTTTCATATCAGATAGGAAACCAGAGTCCTCTATAGATAAAGAAGTGTTGAAGTAATTCAATTTGAGACAAAAACAAATCCAACTTGTTAATGAGCTTTTAAAATTTAATAGTTCCTCTCGAACACTTAATGGTAAGAGAGTACAACTGCCGGCTATAAAGCCCAGCAGTGACTGTATGAGCAGCAGGCCTAGCACTCTGCTTCTTGACTCTTCCAGAGAAGAAAATTTTACCTGCATACTTGCTAAATGATGTAAATTGTTTTCACCAAGCCTCACAATAAAAAAGAAAACCAAACTGGCATCCAGTTACTGACAAAGCTTTTTAATGACGAAAGATATTGCAGAAAGAGGGAAAGAGTTGGCAAAGGAGAACTGTTCGGCATCTTTGGGTAACGGAGCGCAGGCTGCTACAGGAAACCTCAGCTCTTTCATTCCCTGTGGTCTGAGAAAGTATATATATATATATATATATAAAAATAAAAACTTGACAAACGTTTGATCTCCAAACCTGAATACCGTCTCCCAGCTCAATAAAAAAAGATGCAGCTTTTGGAAGCCGTACTTCCCCAATTATTTCCCCATTTCGACCCCCAACCTCCACATTTCCAGCTCTTTTCCCTTCCTGCTTTCATTCCTCCCACATTAGCAATTCTGTCTTTGATATCAAAGTAGAATAAAGATGAAAGTCAAAGTGAGGGAATGATTTGTGTGATATAGGGTTGCCCAGCACGCAGCCACAGCTTTAGAAGGAGCTTGATCTACAAAGTTAATGGAGTCTGCCCACTGGTAGCTCTGATGACCAAGGTTTACAGGGAAATAAAGACCGGGCTTTGTTTCCAGTCAGCTGACCACGAACAAACTGACATTACTGCTGGGAGATGTATCTGTGAGACCTAAAACTCTGCTGCTTTCTTGTGCATGACTCGTTCGCCCAGATCTCTGGGAGAATTTTGCATTCTTCCCCGTTGGAAGGAATCTGACCCAGCACAGTTTAATGTCTCCTTGAACCATTTTTCTTTTTTTAAAAAAGGTGGCATTTAGCCACAAGCTAAGCATCTGTCAGTCAAAAGCCACCATACCATCACTGCCTCCTGACTTCCAGCTGCGCGCTCACCATGACCGATTGTGACCTCGGAAATGTAACCCAATTACGAAGTCCTTGGGTGGTTCAAAGGGTCACGTCTGGTGTCAGCCGCTGTTAGTTGTTGCTGGTTTTAACTCTTATCGCTCATCTACCCTGTCCAGCTTCCTTATCAGACACAAAGTGAAGGATAAGGAAGATTTGCTTAGGATCTGCTTGCAAATAGAATCCAATATTTAGTCACTTTTTCAGGAGTATGAACTCGTTTATGAAATAAACCGTTTTTATTGAAGAAAAACTCAAAAGTATATGGTAAACGAGCTAAACTTATTTAGCACTTTTCCAGTCATACTGACCACTCAAAGCACTTTACACATTCACACACACACACACACTGATAGACTGTCAAACTGTCCAGGGGGCAGGAGTGATTCATATGAATCTGAGAAGAACCAGATTCATATGAATCTGAAGGGTTATCTGCATATGGTCATATGAAAGGTTATCTGCAGGAAAACCTACAATGACCTTGCCAACTGATTATAAAACCTTGTACAAACTACAAAACACTAACTCAGCTTCACAATTTCTGCACCAAATCTTGTTGATGTGGCTCAGAGACGAAGTCTAGACACATGAGTGGCAAGTAGAACTGGAACTGCAAGCAGCAGTTAAACAAAGTTGTCTCTTTTGCAGATAATAAGAAAAGGATGTAATAAGAGACATGTACACATCCACTGTAACAGATTCAGTGGTGGGCCTAACCGCTTCATGTTGCTCCATATTTGCAAAAGGCCAAAAGGAAAATCATCCTTGACTTCAAAGACATATGGAGTGAGAAGCAGGGGGGGGTGTTTGCATCAGTGGAAAGCCTCAACCAATCCCCTAATGCTACCAGGACCACTTCCATACCACATTCTGGCTCCTCGTCCTCGCTGCCCTCATAAAACCTTTGGCATAGCACTGTTGTCGGGTGAGAACAAAAAGAAGAAGAAGAAAAAAGTGTCTTAGCAAGAAAGCCATGCATTTTTGAAGCACTTCTTCTGGCTCTAAAAAAGGCTTCGTGCACACTGGAGACACATGTTTCTAAATCTACAAAGCAGCTTCATGCTCCTCATTTAGTTTAGAATATGGTCACGTTCCCTTAGATTGCTGAGGTATTTTGTTCAGGAGTGGAAAAAGAAAAACAAAAAAACTTGTTAAATCAGTTGGGTGCACTGTAAGGTTTTAATGATCATGAACAACGGCTGCATTTGCATACTTGATTCATTCTGGCTACGGTTCACCAAACAGAAACAACGATAGTATAAAATAGATGGAGTTTCGGAGATTTTTCTCAAAATCTTCCGTTTAATGGTAGTCTAAGGACCTGGCCAAACAGAGCGCCATTCCAAAGGCATGAACCTCCAAACAGAACCTTCATTCCAGCAAATAGTACGTCTGACTTTACTGGCTTGCTATTAGTTCCACAGGTGTAGTGAGACAAAATCCATTCAAGAAACTATGGGGCATTTCATCACTGTTCTTCCCGTTGGTCCGGAACATGAGGTACTTTTCCTCTGTCTCTCATATCACACAATTTCTTTTCATTCTGGGCTTACCAAAAACACACTAAGTCACCCATATTTCACACAATAATGCCTTAAAAGCAGCTAAGGCCTTGCATTTTTCCACACGAGTCCGTGTGCCTGCGAGTAAGTTTCAGTGAGTATGTTTGTTGCTACAGTAGCTCGAAATATGCAACCAGTGTTCTCGACTGCGAGCTGATGTTTTCCCAAGCCCCTCCGAGGTTTCTGTATCACTCCCACTCAAACTGGCACAGGATTCAAACTACAACCAGATGGAGGACTTCTGCCATTGTTTTTCAGCAGAAGAATAAAAAGGGGCTATTTGACAGAGGGGAGGGAAGTGATCATGTGGATCGCCGAACGGACCTGAAATCTCTGCTCAAAGGAGGAATTGTAATTGTGAGGTAGTTAAAGAGCATGTGAGAATGATGGCTATCAAACTGAGGTTTCCTGATCCAAGACGAACAATCTCTCGCGAGCTCACCGCTGAACCTGAAATGCCTCCGCGTATGTGCAGTATTTACCCACAAACCTCGCTTTTCTTTTCAAATCACTCATCCACTGCTGAGGAAGCATAACTCCGGGACTTGTCTGACGTAACGCTCTAATGCGACTGTGTATGCTTTGGAAGCCTTCGTGTTTATTTAGGTTTTGAGCTGTACGGCTGAAAACCTCGAATCCCTTTGTGTGTGCGCGTATGTGAATGTGTGTGTGTATTTTATAGAGGACAAAAAATCTGACTAGGGCATTCACTTGTGCTTAAGTCGCCAGGTTAAGAACAAAGTTCTTGTGTTGGCGGTACCTGAAGGTAAATATATGAAAGTCTATAAATCTATGAAAGTCTTTGAAAAACTTTGAAGGTGGATACACCCCCTAATGTCAGTATGTATACAATATTACTCTATAGACAAAAATATGTAACACTGTTTAAAAATATAGGAAAAAGAAAAAGTCGTGTTTAATTAGTTTTACCTGGGTAGTCATGGTTACTGAAAGAGTCAGTTCCCCTAAATCACAAAAAAAAAAACCCAATGCCTTTCATACCTATTTGTGCCTTTTGAACATTATTTACAATTTTGTCTTATTGCAACCACTAACCTCAATGTATGTTGGGATTTTATCTTTTGGGGCAATACAAAGCAGTGTATGACTGTAGAGTAGAAGGAAAACAATGGTTTCTGATGGTTTCAGATGGTTTCTGAACTTCTGACTAATTAAATGGGAACAATGTGATGTTCAGGATGTTTTATCTATTTTTTCTTATATGTTTTGAGCATACACTTCAAGGATTGCTATTCAGTTCATTACTTATTCCAAAAATGGATTAAGTATGGCCTACATGATAATACCAGGACTACATTTAGACAAAACAGAATTGCACAACGAAAGTTCAATGTTGAAAACTGGTTGTGGGTCAAAATTATTCGATACAAAATAAAATCTGTTTTACTTTTGCTTGCTTTACAATCAAAAGGTTTTTATTTAAGCAGAAGGGATAAACAAACATTTATCAACATTCTGACTGATAATATTTGCTGTAAGTTAAGAAAGTGACTTTTTTTGTTATTTGGTGATTTCCTCCTGTCCCCCTTCAAATGAATATTACAAAGATAACACATTTTAAAATGTAAAGGACAAAACAAATCAAGACAGTAAAAAAAAACAACCAAAGAGATGAGACCTGCAGTCTCCAACATCTGCTTTGGCCTACACCATATTTGCACTTATTCAGCTCTGCTAATGTTGGCTCAGGATTGCATGGTATGAAATAGTTGTGTTTAGACGGTTTTTCATAGCTCCTCAGTTGAGAGCAGTGCAAACAGACATAATGCCAGAATAACAGTCAACGGAATGCATTGATGCATTTGTGGTTGTTGGCTTTGAGTGGACATTTTAAGGTCACAAGACAAGAAGAATAAACTCCCCCCTTCGGTTCCTGTTGCACGACGGTCTGGCCTGAAAGATTTTGACGGGAGGTGGTTGTCGGAGGTCGGTGCTGGGTGTTGATAGTTCGTCTAAAAACGGTTGGTTGGTACGATGAGTCATGGTTTTATGAAGTAAAGCAAAAAGCAAATGTAACAATTCAAACACTCTCCTACATCCTCTGGCACCAAGGAACCAAGAAAAGGTCCAGCATCAGAAAATATGTGGCCAATACCATGGATTTACAGATTCCGCTAAACGTTTAAGGGTCCAGTTAAGGGTTAAGGGTCAGACTGAAGTTGAACCGTTGGTCACGTGGTTTCGGGATGTTCGTTTTCGATTATGACCTTTACAGTATGCAAGACACACAGAGTTGAGGTCCTGTGAAGGCCCTCCCAGCATGTGCCATTGTGTTTCATCATATGTGTGGTTTGCAATAGTACAGTAAACACAGCAATCAAGGCAGAGAGGAACGACTAATACTACTTCATAAGTTTAGAGGAGGAGGAAATAATGACTGAGGAGCTGCAACACACATTTCAGATGCATGTCTTTGTGTAGTTACTGGGACGATGTGAGACTTTAAACAGCAAACGTCCTCTTTGATCTCAACCTCTCGTTGAGCTTCAGCCTTTATGACCAACTAATTTGGGCCTGTACCGAATAAAAATTTCATGAAAATGGCAAGAAAATCAGACAAAATTACAACTGCATATAACTTTTTAAACAAAGGCACACTGTAAAACATTTGGACGCATCTCTTCAGGGTCTAAATTGATTACCGACTGGCATTCACACCTTCATCTCACACATCAATAGCTTCCCCAGACAGAAGACCTCAGTTTCTGCTCACATTGAAATGCAGGAAATTAAAAAAAGAGACACACACACACAAAAAAAGCAGACTGAAAAACAAACACTGTCTGACTTATTTTTCTTGCATTTTCTTCCTCTTACTCTGCTACTCCTAACCTGTCCTTGTCATAACTTTCTCTCCTCAACAAGGTCTAATAACGTCTGTGGTTTTTATAGGAATTCCTTAAAATGGCTATTGCAATGTTGCTTAAGTGGTGGGTGCCTCTGTCTGCTCCGTTCTTTGTGCGCGCGTGTGTTTATGTGTGAGAGAGAGCCGATTCCAGACCTCGTTTCCATCAGTGATGCCAAATTTCTCCCTCCTCCACCCCCACCCACCCACCCATCCAACCATCCGCCCCCACTTCTTGATGTTCACCACATCTCCCACAGTGGTTGCACTCATATTTGCTGGTGAATTCTAGTTCTTTCTTTCTTTCTTTCTTTCTTTCTTTCTTTCTCCCTCTCACTACTTATTTATCTACTCTGCAGGGAAAAAAAATACAAAAACACAACCGGCCTCTCGCACCCGTATGGTAATGGCGACAATTTGCTTATCGGGCAAGCACAGATGTGTAAATAAATGGAGTCTAGACTGATAATGGAGACAAAAACTTTACCATCTGGGTTCAGAATTTGATTTCCCAAATGATCATAAGTCAAGAGAACAAGTGTTTTAGCATTAATGCATTATCATGACAGCCCAGGCAGTTTCCATTTCAATATCTTTTGATGCCATCAGTTAACAAACAACCCAATTAATTACATTCCCTATCTGCGCTGCCTTTCTTTACTACCAGAATTGCTTTGTTCTACCGAGTGGACTCCACTCTTACGGCAGAGAAAAAAATATTATAGATACATTCCAGATCCGCTTTGTGGAGCAAGTGATGCACCGCTGGAGAAACGCAGAAAAGATGCTGGAGTCACAAAGGATGAAGTGCATCTGAGGCTGCAGACGAGGCAGGAGTCGGGCCTTTGCACTTTCCCTTCAGAATGTTTAAAGGGGTAAAGTTTGAGCCTCAGCACTGGGAAAATGAACTTTTATGTATTTCGCAGATGATGGACAAGGATCGCCATGCTGCCAAAAAGACAACCCAGCCATGACGTACCAAAAATGTTAGACGAACTTAGCAAGACGCGAGATTCGGACGTGCCAAGCTGAACTACATAAGCAGACAAGCAGAGACTTGGAGCGTGCTGTTGTGTCTCGCTGGCCTGGGAAATATTTGGCCAATTTTAGGACCTCGGCAGCATTACAATAATCGTATTTTGAGCTGTGTAATACGTAGGGGTGAAAGGCAAGCAGGAGGAGGGTCACATGGAGTAGATTAGCAGATTAATCGATGTAGACTCTGCCGAGTACATTCCCATGCGTTGTTCTCCCAATGGTCCGACATGCACCAATGATCAACATGGAAAAGCTAAAGTGAAGAAAAAAAAAAGATCTGGCCTCAAACTTCTGCCTGGTGGAGCTCTGGTCCTCTGTTATGTAGCACAGTAGCTCTTTTACAAGCAACCTAAACAGTAAATCTGCCTATAAGTTTAGTAACATGACTGAAACATGACAGCTGGTGAAGTGTTTGTACCGCTAAAGGCAACATCAATAAGCAAATGAAAAGAAAAATCATCCTTTCAATGGTGGTTAGAACGTTGATTTCAAAACAAATACACTTAGCTGGTGTATCCTTCTTATAGCTTATGAAAAGGCAGCCCACTTTGCAGAAATGTTTAGCATCCTTGGACAAACAAGCCCCCTTAGCTTATTTTGGATCTTTGTTCTTTATGGAATACAGTTCCAGACACAAGCCAAAAGGCTTGAAAGAATGTCTCCAATAAACAAGACAAGAACTCCAGTTGCCTTCTTCCAAAACACTTAGGGTTGTCAGGTTCTGGACCAATGAGAATCTACACCAGCACAGCCTGGTGTGTGAGACTCACATCAGCTAGATATATAAATATCTGTATATAAGTATCTGGTAAGTTGAAGTCGAATAATATCAAAGCAGTCGTACATCTTTAGGTCTTTGTTATTTCACATGCCTAATGCAATGCGGCTATGTTGTTAGCATCACCCTGAGCATAATGTTGCTTCATAACAATTGTTCTGGGGTTTTGAAATCTTATTTTGACTCCGGCAAAATCCCTGCCTAGCTAATTCTGCTTTGTATAGTTTTGTTATCTGGGTTGGAGAAAATCCACAATAAATTCATTCAGTTCTTTCTCACAGAAATCACACAAAAAAAAAAAACGTTTTTTAATAATTCCACCCTGGATACTGGATCAAATGCTAACATAAAATATACTGTTTTTACAATTTATTTGGGCTGCATCTTGGCACAACTGTTGACACTGTTGCCTTTCAGCAAGAAGGTGCTTGCTTAGCCATTCTGCATGGAGATAAAATCTTCTCCCCGACCATGAGTGGGTTCTCTCGAAGTGCTTCCACTTTATCCAATAAAGTTGGTCTCTCTACATTGCTCTTAGGAGTGAGTGTGTGGGTTCATGGTTTTCTATTGTGGTGTTTCTGTGTTGCCCTGTGACTGACTGGTGACCTCTCCATGGCTCTGCCTCTTATAAATGGATATGACCCAACAGATTGATAAATGTGACCAAACCTGAGGTGCTTTTCATGCCAAATCTTGATGCAAAAGGGAAAACTGTATATATATTTACATAAGTATTATACAAATATACATTTTGAGAATTTCCCGAAATTCCAAAAGACCATAACTGTTTGTGTGAGCGGTTTGCTAAAAAAAAAAAAAAAACCATCAAAAAAAGAGAAAAATGTGACTGTGTGCTTAGCTTTTTAAAAAATGGAAATCCAGGAATGGAAAATATGCATTGTTTGTGCCTTTTTGTTTAGGCGCAAACAGAGTCTGTGTTTGTCCCTTCTGGGCAACTTCACTTCCTGGCAGTTTGAGCCAGGAAGTCTCCTCATTGGCTGTTTCTGTTTAACAGAAACTCATCTTCTTCTTCACCTCATATAAATTTGACCCAAAAGACTCAGGACAGTTCTACTTATCTTTTTATTAAGGACTTATTTAGTGCATATAGTGAACTTTTATTCTGTGCTCACCATGAAACAAAGAATAAAATACACCAAATACTGACTGGGACTCGAACCCGTAATGACCACGTCGAGGACAGAGGCCTCTGTACCAGGGTCATGTGTTCTACACCATGTTAACAGTTTGTAGAGTTAACGTATTAAAATATGTATACATTTCCAAATGAAGCAGATATGCAGAGGGTTGTTCGAGCATTAAAGGATAGGAGGCACTCTGTCTCTTTGATAAGGATATTAAGTTGTGAATCAGAAATGGGCAATGAGAAATGAAGTTGCCCAAAAAGGACACAGACGCTGTTAGTAGCAAAAAGGCACCAGCATTATATATTTTACAGTTTGTTGACGTCCTATTAGCATGTGGTTTGGTTATAATCTCAATTTACTCCCCTTTCAACAACCATCAATCTTCAAATCACTGCTTCGGTTTGGCAAAGCCTTCCTGTTTTTCTGTACTGGCTCTTCTGAATTTAAGCATAAACAACAACGAAGAGATTTCCTTTAAGTATGGATGTGGTATTAGAATAAAAGCAATACCTGAGTTGTCATATGAATATGAGAGAAGTAAGAAAAAGGAACATAGACATTTATATTTATATATATATATATAAAAAAAATATTCCCTTCTCACCCTCTGCAGATGGTCTCTCACTCTTTCATCCTCTGAGCTCGGGTCCTCTACCAGAGGCCTGGGAGCTTGAGGGTTCTGCGCAGTATCTTGGCTGTGCCTAGTACTGCACATTTCTGGACTGAGATGTCTGATGTTGTTCCTGGGATCTGTTTTAGCCACTGCTCCAGTTTGGGGGTTTCTGCCCCGAGGGCCCCGATGACCACAGGCACCACTGTGGTCTTCACCTTCCAGTTTTTTTCCAGTTCCTCCCTGAGGCCCTGGTATTTCTCCAGTTTCTCATGCTCCTTTTTCCTGATGTTGTAGTCACTTGGTATAGCTACATCCATCACAACGGCTTTCCTCTGTTCTTTATCCACCACCACAATGTCCGGTTGGTTCGCCATTACTATCTTGTCTGTCTGGATCTGGAAGTCCCACAGGATCTCAGCTCGGTCATTCTCCACCACCTTTGGGGGTGTTTCCCACTTCGATCTCGGGGCTTCCAGTCCATATTCTGCACAGATGTTCCTGTACACTATGCCCGCCACCTGGTTATGTCGTTCCATGTACGCTTTCCCTGCCAGCATCTTGCACCCTGCTGTTATGTGCTGGACTGTCTCAGGGGCCTCCTTGCACAACCTACACCTTGGGTCTTGTCTGGTGTGGTAGATCTGAGCCTCTATTGCTCTGGTGTTTAGGGCCTGTTCCTGTGCAGCCAGGATGAGAGCCTCTGTGCTGTCCTTGAGTCCAGCTTTGTCCAGCCATTGGTAGGATTTCCTGATATCAGCCACTTCAGTTATTTGTCGGTGGTACATCCCATGTAGGGGCTTGTTCTCCCATGATGGAACCTCTAGCCCCTCATCCTCTGTTCCCCATTGCCTGAGACATTCGCTGAGCATATCGTCCGTTGAGGCTTTGTCCTTGATGTATTTATGAATCTTGGATGTTTCATCCTGGACAGTGGCTCTCACACTCACTAGTCCTCTGCCTCCTTCCTTACGGCTTGTGTACAGTCTCAGGGTGCTGGATTTGGGGTGGAACCCTCCATGCATGGTTAGTAACTTCCGAGTCTTAACATCCGTGGCCTTTACCTCTTCCATTGGCCAGCTAATTATTCTGGCAGGGTATCTGATTACTGGTAAGGCATAGCTGTTTATTGCACGGATCTTGTTCTTGCCATTGAGCTGGCTTCTCAAGACTTGCCTTATTCGTTAGAGGTATTTGGCTGTGGCTCCTTTCCTTGTGACCTCATCGAGGTTGCCATTTGTTTGTGGTATTCCCAGGTACTTGTAACTGTGCTCTATGTCTGCTATTGTTCCTTCTGGGAGTGAGACCCCTTCTGTGCGGACGACCTTCCCTCTCTTTGTAACCATTCGACCACACTTTTCTAGTCCAAATGACATACCAATGTCAGTGCTGTATATCCTGGTGGTGTGGATCAGAGAGTCGATGTCTCGCTCACTCTTAGCGTACAGCTTGATGTCATCCATGTAGAGGAGGTGACTGATTGTGGCCCCATTCTTCAGTCAGTATCCGTAGCCAGTCTTGTTTATGATTTGGCTGAGGGGGTTCAGGCCTATGCAGAACAGCAGTGGGGACAGAGCATCTCCTTGGTATATGCCACATTTGATGGACACTTGTGCAAGTGGTTTGCAGTTGGCTTCAAGGGTGGTTTTCCACAGCCCCATCAAGTTTGCAATGAAGGCTCTTAGAGTCCTATTGATGTTGTACATCTCTAAGCATTCAATGATCCAAGTGTGTGGCATTGAGTCATAGGCTTTCTTGTAGTCTATCCAAGCGGTGCACAGGTTGGTGTGTCGGGCTTTGCAGTCTCGGGCGACTGTGTGGTCTACAAGGAGTTGGTGTTTGGCTCCTCTGCTATTTAAGCCGATGCCCTTCTGTGCCGTACTCATGTATTTATTCATGTGACCACTTATCTTAGCCGCTATGATGCCTGATATGAGCTTCCATGTTGTAGAGAGACAGGTTATTGGCCGATAGTTGGATGGGATTGAACCCTTTGAGGGATCCTTTTTATCAGGATTGTGCGACCTTCAGTTAACCATTCAGGGTGAATCCCATTTTGTAGCAGCTGGTTCATTTGAGCTGCCAGTCGCTCATGGAGGGCAGTGAGTTTCTTTAGCCAATAGGCATGGATCATGTCAGGTCCTGGTGCTGTCCAGTTTTTCATACCCGAGACTCTTTCTTGGACATCTGCCACAATGATGGTTACTGGGGCTTGTTCAGGGAGGTTGCTGTGTTCCTCTCGTAGAGAGGTCAGCCACTTTCCATTGATGTTGTAGGTTGCCTCCCTTTCCCATATGCCTTTCCAGTATTGTTCAGTCTCCAGCCTTGGTGGGTCTGCTCTGTTGTTAGTACCCTGCCATTGAGAGTACACTTTAGCTGGTTGGGTGTGGAAGAGCCGGTTAATCCTCCTGGCTTCATTCTCTCTTGTGCATCTCTTCAGAGAGATACACAAGATTCATATCTTGGATTCATATCCAAGATATGAATCTTGGATGTTTCATCCTGGACAGTGGCTCTCACACTCATATATATATATATATATATATATATATACTGTATATATATATACATACAGTATATATATATATATAATATATATATATATATATATATATATATATATATATATATATATATATATATATGAGTGTGTGTGTGTGTGTGGTGTGTATACCCCCCTTAGGAAAATCTCATTAGGAAATTGTTAAAGAATACTATATTCACTTGGAGGGGTAATATGAACTCTTCCTACAATTGGTAAAAGAGTTTGGACTTGGTACCGCCTCAGCAAAAAAAGTCGGTAGATTTTTATTTTGTTACACCTGGCTTTTTCCACTTGGCATCCCTTTAGAAGAAATGTCATGACTGATCCTCTGTCAGAAAAGTAGTAACAAGCATGCAGATCTGGGGTTTTCCAAGTGCTTCTAATACTTTACAAATTTCTTTAATTTACAGATGCCGTTTTTTATATGCTGCAAACAGAAAACATCTGGGCACTAAAGAAAGGTTTGCAATTTTTATGTTCCTCTTATCTGCAAGCAAGTTGCAAAAGATTTTCAAGGATTTGATGGATTGTGTTTGGCTACTTGAATATGAAAACCTTAAATAATTGCAACACAGAGGCAAAAATCATAGCAGGGATGCTTTTACTATCTGCCCAACTAACATTTTTATGCCAGCCCCACAAATTTTACCCAGGCTTAAAGGGTGAACTAGTAAAGATAACTAACTACAGGCTATAATCCAATCTGGAGTCCACTTCTAATCTCATGTCTTACCAATATGGGCTCCAAAATGAATGTTGGCAGTGTGATTTCATTCAGAAATCACAGAGACACATCCAGAAGGTGTCTCTCCTCAACTGTGTTCCTGAAGTGTCTTTGTTAAATAGGCTATTGAGTTGTGCACATTAGTGACATCTTGTGGCAAGGTTACGGATTACAACCTAGGAGACATGGACTTCCAGACTCTACCATTCCTGACGTAAAAAGAAACTACATCATTTGCAAATATGCAGAAGGTCAACCCCATAGCCAATGCATGATTTGTAAATTCTGGGCCGCCATAAAAATGAAGTTAAATTCAAGTTATCAGATTGTAAAACCAACACTGTTAAAGCCTTTGCAAACAACACGAGCGCATACATGTTGCCAGTTTAACATTTATTGCTTTATTTTTCTTTCCTTTTCAGATTCTTTTTTAAAAACAGCAGCTGGATTTGACGTTGATAAAAGGGGTGAGAACATCCAGCAGGCACAGGTTGTAAAAAACAGAAGGCTTGAAAAACTAAATACCTTCAAAGTGCCAGGTGGGGGTGGAAGCACTGAAGAAAGAGAAAATGTAAAGATTTCTCAATGCTGCGGCGGCCCTCAGAACTTTTCTACTCCTGCTTTCTCTTCAACGTCTTTGCTTCAAGCATGAGGTTTAAATCAGGAGGTGGTCACAAGACAGGGACATAGTATTCAAAACACATCCTCTCAAAGCAACAATCTGGCAGACATCAGTGCATCCTCGTCTCGCTCCCTATCATCCATTCCGCTTACCTTCTAGTCAGAAAATAACATAGATGAAGCCTAATCTTCTGGAAATAACATTGACAACAACAACCAAATGAGTTATCGCATGACACTCAAAAAAAAAAAAGTTTAAACTTTTAAGTCGGCATTGAACGTTTATCCTATTGCAGGATTTCAGGGGCATCACTGACCCTGCCACTTGGCTTGAATAATATGTCACCCGGGTGATGAACGATGAGTCCGTGGCAAACACTCAGCGTCTATAACAAACACATGACCCCCTGAAATTTCTGTTGACATTGGCTTAAACTACAAAGACACCACCTGGCTTCAAATCAAGTGGCAGTAATTTTTTTTTCTTTCTCTCTTTTATGCTTCCATCTGATTTGCGTCATTCCTGCTCTTTCACTCATCCTCGTCCGCTTTCTGCTATCACTTTGTCCCGTTCCAAATCCGATTTTCACCAGGTCCTACTCTCGATCCATCGTCAGCCCTCCTTTCTATCCCCCTCGCTCATGTTTTTTATACCTCTATCACACTTTCACCACATGTCAGGAAGACCAGGGTCTGTGCTGTTTCTGCCCAGCATTGGGAGCGGTCCAGCTCAAAATTTGCGAAGCTGGGGCTGGTTATGGGTTTGTCTTGGTGAAACAGTCCAGCCCTATTGTTAGGAAATGACAATTTTTCTGGTTCAAATTATCAACGAGGCAACGCTGCACTTAGTTTTTTTTTTCCTTTTTCCTTTTCAGGCATCTTGCAGACAAAGGAGCAAGAAAAGTGTGTGGTGAGCCAGAAGGAGCATTGCCATCTGCAAACCACATGAAAGTGAGTGGTAATTGATTCAAAGCCCTCTGTAATTAAGGATTATGTTGGTTGGCCGGAGAACATCCTCCAGAGGTGGCTGTATTTCTGTAGCTCTCTCAGTTTTCAAACAATTGCACACCTGCCTGGTTATTATCAGCTTGAGGTGAAGTCTTTGTGTTCACTCCCTTTGCCAACTCTAAAATGCATCGCCTACCGGAAATCACGTACTTCATTCGGCTCATGTATATACAGTATTTTGGACTAATTTTATGGGGTCTTTGCCTAATGGAAATGCTATTGCATTTTTAGATGAGCTTTGGTTTTATTAAAACAAATCCCATTCAAGTGAATTCAAATGTTACATCTTTGCACCAATGAATTATCCAATTGCTAAATATAGTTGTTTTTAAAAAATGAAGTATGGTAAATGGTCTTTACTTGTATAGTACTTTACAAAACATCCATGCACACATTCATACACTGATGGTGGAAAAATACACTTTTGCCACAGTTACCCCGGGGGTAGTCTGACAGAAGAGAGACGGGGGAAATGTTTAATCAGAGAACGCAATGACTGAGACAGACAGAGTTGGGGTTCAAACTAGCAACCCACCAGTTACAGGTCGAACTCTTACCGCTGTTATCAGTGTTGCTGTGTAACATTTGCAATGAAGTGGAAAAAGTATTTCCTCCCTTGCAGATTTTTTTCTTCTTCTGTTTTGCTCGTCTTTCACAGTCATTTGTTTCAGGTCACTAAACAAAGCATGACCTGAGTAAACAGAAATTCCAGTTTTCATCTGATGACTTCATCTATTTGTGGAGAAAACCAGCCAAACCGACCTGGCCTTATGTGAAAAAGTAATTTTCCCCCCCTAAACCTAATACTTTTTCTACCATCAAGCATTTGCAGTTACTGGCAATTATGCGTTTTTCATTTCTGTGGAACAATTTTGGCCCACTCCAGAATTTGGCTTGGATTGTTATCAAAACATCATGGATGGCCTGTTTAAGGTCATGCCACAGTATCGTAATCAAATGTTAACTTCAGACCAAAACCTTCTTTTCTTCCTAGCCATTCAGAGGCAAAATTTTGTCCTGCTGAATAACGTAAGTATTCCTGAGTTTTAGGCGATGAGTCGATGGGTGGACATTCTCATTCACTTAAAAAAAAGAAAAAAAGTTTTTTTGTGGCATAGAACAAAATTAATGACTGTCACTTACGGCAAGTCACAGATGTCCAAAAGCAACTAATCAGCTCCAGGTCATCATACTACAACTTTTGGTTGTGGTACAAGCAAAGTCTTGGGGGCTATCAAGATGTTTTTAGCAAGTATGATGCCTTTGTGTTTCCTTAAGGCAGTCGCTGTTTTTGCTTTTAAACCTAATGTTGAAACATAATCAGACACGTGAGGTCTGCAGTGCTTTAAATGTTTTATGGACGGTTGTTTGGGACCTGCTAGATGAGTCGTTGATACACTCGTGGAGTAATTTTAGCATGGATGACACTTTAAGGAAGGTTCACAACAGTTTCATGCCTTTTCACAGTAATTTGTAACTATTCTGTGTCACTTGAGTACCGTACTTGTGTAACATAACTTTGCATTCACCGAGAAATTTAATTTAAAGGCTTACAATGAGCTAGAGAGAAGTCTTTTTTAATGCTACTATTTCAAGTCTTTCTCTTTACGACATTTAAAAAGAATTTCCGTTGAAAGTCTGCTTAGCACGTTGTTTTCTTGAAGCAGAACGGTAAAACCCTCATGGGACTATTTGAGAAACAACTAATTCATTTTCATTTTCAGCTGCAGCCAAACTTCATCATGTAAGCTGTCTAACCCTGCGACATATTACATCTAAAGCAGGGATAAACTGAAACAAGGGGACTTCAGTTGTAACTATGCAGACACACACAGGCACACCGGGTTTAGTCAACAGCACAGTCCCTAAAGCAACGCTCAAAAAGAATTACCTCAAATGAGCTGAAATAAATCCAAAGTTGCTTTTCCATTTTATCGTCTCACTACGCCGGTGATTACAGGAAATGATTAAGACAAAAGCCTCAAAGGAATGGCTGTGCTGGACTTTCATTTATGCCTTTGAGCACTGCGCTATGAAATTCAAGTTGGTCAATCGGCTCATGGTCTGCATAGAAAAGATTTAGTATCTGAGTCACAACATCCACAACAAACATAAAGTCTAGGAGAAAAGGCATTCAGCTGTAATGAGATGAAACGAATTCTGAAAACCAATGTTTTGGTTGCTTTTCAATTGATTGTACCCAAGTCTTTGTCACACTCAATTGATCAGATTAAATACACTTCTGGGGAGTTTGTTACTTCTTAATGAGGTGCTTAGTATGGGGCAACAAAATTAACAAAACCGCAGCATCTAGGGGTCTTTCCATGCAGTTTGTCTATTTTCTTCTACTTCAGAGATCAGGTAGGATGGAAGTGACACATCTGGGAAGGGACTCCTGATGCCTCCCTGTCCAGCAGCACTCTTTAACTCCACCTGTGGGATTCCAAGGCATTCCTATGCATGAACAACTAGTTTGTATGAGCGGTCCCTGGGTTTCCATTAGTAGGAGGGGTCTGGAAAACCACTAGGAACTCTGCCAGGGCTGTTCAGATTCATGACTCAAAGATGCCAACAGAACCACGTCATCTGCACAAAGCCAATTTTGGGTGCTGCGGTTCTGAACCGCACTCCCTTGTTTTCTATCATGATGCTGTGTGCTCCTGATTGTAAACACAACAAAGAGGACTGGTGAAGAAGGGGTAGCTTTGGTGGAGTCCAACCAGCACCTGGAACACCCAAGCATTGAATTGGCTGTAAAAGTGACCGCAGCGCAACTTCTAGGTCTCGAAAGCTAACGGAGGTCATAAATATGGTGTTTGAATTCAATTTCCCCAAACTCCATCAGTGTGTCTGTGAAAAACTATCTCAAACCTGGGGGCTGAAGGTCTCACCAACAAAAGACATATATCTAAATAAGAAAAAACATTTAGACAGACATGTAGAAGTTTGAAAACACTGTGCATGATGACAATCATTTATGGAATTTCAGCCATCACAAAAATGTGTGTCAAACAATGCCAAATTTCTGTGCTACACATGTCTCTGAAGGCCCACTTTTCCACCAGTTTGTTTATTCTTTGTTTTGCTTTCCCACACAAAACACCACAGGATCATTAATTCTGTGTTTAGATCTGCCTTCACATATAAATGTTTTCCTTGAAGCAACCACCCACGACCTTCGGTTTTTACAGGGAAACTGCTTCGTACACGTTTTGAACGCAACTGCAGTCGAAAAAAATACTGAGATCTGGGACGCCGGATGGTTTGTCTTCCAAATGGTTTATTATTAAGCTTCTCAGAAGAGCCGCAGAATTCACAATGAACTTATAATTTATTGTTATAGGTTAAGTAATCAACTTGTAATCAGGGCTGACCAGTCAGTCTGATATTAAACTATGTTCACTTCTGGTATTTATAAATGTAAGCCAGATTTTAGTTAATAAGTTCTTAGTTATCTCGATTCTGCTGTTTTGTTTAGTTTTTTTACATTTACTGTTCTTTCCCATTATTAATATATAAAGTATATAACATATATAAGTATATAAAGATTCCCCTCTTCTTCTGTGTGCTTCAAGATGCCAGTCAGTTGTGTACGATGGAGAGGAAATAAAAATGTTCCCGTCCTAAAAAAGAAAACCCCAGTGAAGTAAGGTGTCTGGAATTTTCTGCTCTAGTAGAGAACAACACAGGCAGTCATCTCGAGGGCTACTTGCAGATTAAGAAACTACCATATTTAAGTGGGTCTGACAGAAAATTGTTGAAGAAAAAAAAAGGCACAAGTACATTTTTGGACACGAGTGGTGGAACAAGCCTTGTTGATTGATCACATATTTTTCTGAAGTTGTTGCCTTCGACAGGAGAGCGGGGAGAATTCCTCCGCGTACGATCATATGATGCATGTGTCACTTGCAAAGCATCCATTTCCTACTCCAGAGAGTCTGTCTCTGTGAAATAAAATAACTTTTTACGACCCCGATCCAAGGGGATCTTAACACCACAATAACCCCAGTCTCTTTTCTTTGTTTTTTTTAAACACCTACGCACACGTCTTATTCAAGTTCAGAATGAACAGTAACAGAGTCTTGAGCTTTTCTAACAGTCTCAGAGGACTTGTTCCCAACCTCTTATTCGCTATCGACCCATCAGGGAGATATATATCCATGACGGATCAAAAGTGAAATAAGAAAAAGAAATACTTGACTTTGGAGGGTTGTCTGTAACATGATGAAAAGAGGGATAATGGGAGTTTTATACTGAGTAGTTGATCCCGTAAAGAGTTGGCCCTATGTCCTGCTTTTGAAAGCCCCAAACAAAACCCTTGCCAGACAGTGAACAGAGGGGCAATGAGGTAGCATAGTAAAAAAAAAAAACAGGAGGGGTAAACTAAGCCTCCCCACATGTACTGAATGCTTATAAGACACCCCGTGCTTTTACTGCCATTACCAGCCAGCACAGCACACTTTCAATGCGCTCTAAAATGGCCTGGATAATAACACACAACCAAGCTGAGTGCTTCGCTAATCTAGCCTTCGATCAAATATGGAATAATCCTGTACTAGGCTCATTAAATATGGAACGGGTTAAGGGCTTTGAGTTTCACAAATCATATAAGGTAGGGTTGTGAACCCAAACAAATGGATTAAAGTGACTAATGTCTAACATTAAGGCTCCTCAGGGTGGGTTTAAAAGTATGACTTATAACATGTAAAGGGAAATAGTTTGGGTAAAATTATTTATTTCTGTTCTTCAGATGTAAAAATAAGGACAACTACATCATAATGTCTAATAAGACATTTCTTGACAAAACAATTGTCTATTTATATATGTATAAGGTAAGCTCAATACTTGACATATTAAAAAATTAACATAGATGCACAACACCGGTGTTCTGGCACGGCTTAGAAATGTTTCTTTTCACTTTTTATATGAGCATGACAAGTAAAAATAAAAATAATCCTACTTTGACTGACTGGTGAGGTCACCTGACAAATCCCAGTTTTGATAAATATTGAGATTATCTTTGCTTCCTTAAATGTAGGATGGACTCATTTGCTGTGATTGATAAATAATTAACCAAAGAGGAAAAACAAGTACCCAATTTCTACTAGGTCATTTTTAGCTTGTGTCATCGATTCCCCTCTTTTTACCGACTCAACTTCTGCACGGCGGAAATATCAAGGGAAACAGCATCCAATCAGCGTGAGTGAAAACCAAAGAAAACAAGAACTGAGCAGTAAAAATGAAGATATCACAGTCCATTAACTGAGAACAGCGGTTCTGTCTGACCAACAGAGCAGTTCTCATCGCTTTTTGTTTGTGCTGGGATCCCTTTGGAAACGCAAGATGCTGTTCCAAAAAAGAAAGAAAAAAAACAAAAGACCATTGGAGGAATTTAAATTTGCCTCCAAACTGCCTTGCTTTTAATGCATCCTGTTCCTTGTCTGCATTTCAGTGATGACAATCAGCATCTGGCCTTAGAAAACAAATTTGCTTCGACAATCGTAACAAGGCCAACAAAAAGATTAGGGGTGGGGAAATCGTGGCGATGTGGTGTTGACAACCTCTACCTTGACCACAGTTTTTGTTCAACCAGAGTTCCTGTGATAAGTCCTGACTGATGGATGCTGTTCTCAACCCATTCTGCTCTCGCGGCCCCGTCTAAGACCGAACCGAGCGCTGACAGAGTCAATGGGAGGCGGAGGAAAAATAACAAGGGGTGTCTGCCAAGCCTCCCTACTGTTCGCTCTCTCTATCTCTCTCTCTCTCTCCATTCTCCTGTTGCTGCCAACCCAGTGGAAAAACTTCCTCTGCTCCAGACAGTTATGAGAAGCCGAAACCACGAGAGGGATATTGATAAACGAAGATATGGAATAGCAGGCAAATAAATCACAAAACAATAAGTGAAGCTTCCACTTGAAAGATAATTAGACTCTGCTTTTCAATTTCCCTTTTGTTCGTGTGCTTGTCCCTTGGCTCACACAGAGTCAAAACGCCTTCTTTCTAGTAAGATGCTGCCCCATCCGTTTCGAAGGGGAAGATATTTGTGTCGGTTCACCGTATCGGCTCAATGCAGACCAGTTTCCACATATGTCATCTCGCTGTCCAGGCCAAGAGGGCTACCGGTTGAGCAAAAACAAGCTTAAACTGAATAAACAGAGCAAATGGAGCAAAAGTGCAAACCTTTAAGCATCTGCACAGGAAAGAAAAAAAAGTGTTTATAGATTTTACTGAGTCTGTCTTTTCTTTCTCGCTTCCCTTTTTAGTTTGAAAAACAAATCCAGCTTATTAGTCTTGAACGATTTGGTCCAAGCCTTGATTAAGACCAGAACCTGTATTCGGTTCCCACCACCCTTCACTGCAGCTCCTCACTCAGTGTTTCACCAGAACTGGTTAGCATTCCTTCTAATGTGCGCTGAAGACTCATTGAACATTTGGGGCTGAAATTACAGATTCTAGCTAAGGAGAGGAGGGGGTGGGGGGAAAGCAATGTACTTAATAAAAAACACTCTCAAAGCCTGATTTTAAACGATAACAGTCACCCATTTTCACTTTCTCTGCGCCGAGAGGCATAATGGAACAAAAGACTCTGATAAGAGACGTGTGTGTGTGTGTGTGTGTGTGTGTGTGTGTGTGTGTGTGTGTGTGTGTGTGTGTGTGTGTGTGTAGGTGTGTGTGTGTGTGTGTGTGTGTGTGTATGCTTCTTTGTGTGTGTTCTTGCGTTCAGGAGGCGTTTTGGATTCCAGTACAGTAAAGCGGCTGGGAGGGCGTTTGCTTCTGCGGCAGAATGACTGGCATTCTCCTTCATTTCCTGTTAACGCTGAAAGTAGTGGAGGCACATGTGCTGGCCGAGTCTTGAACAGAAATGCACAAGGAAAAGCATTACGAATCTCAGCAAAGCACAAAAAAAAAAAGAAAAAGGAAAAATTTCAAGGGAGCAGAAAGGAAATAAACGAGGAACAGCAAATTAGCATCCGTCAAACAGACTCAGGGTGGCTGGGTACGCTCAGAATGTGAGCACGGTAGGACGCAACCTTAAATATATTCATCAATTCAACATGAATCCTCCTTTTGTACACAACGCCATGTGTTTTGAGTGAGTATTTGATGGGAAGCTGGAAGCTACACTGCCCCCTTGTGGTCACAAACTCCAGGGTGTTTTACAAGCCAGAAAGGATGAGCTTGAAAGGTCATCAGTGCAGAGACAGCTGAGACCAAAGACATCCCTTCTACAGACATTCAGACAAACAGATACAGAGGGAGAAAAACGGAGCGGGCATGTGTTTCTATGTAAAAAAAGAAAAGTTTTCAAAGTGAGTGTTAAACTCATGCAGTTGTTTGCACTGCACAACAGCTAAAGTACACCGCGTGTGGCCTCGACAATATAAAGCGTGACTGTCTGTGTATGCTCGGTTGTGCTTTGGTACTTTGCACAAGAGGCCTGAACGTGCAGTTGGTTGGAGCCTGGCATACTATGTGGTTTTAGAGAGAGATCGCTTGCACAAGCACACACTTGAGCTGCTCACAGCCACCAGTCAGAACCATGGCTGGCCGTCTTCCACCCGGTGGAGACTGTGAATCACAGAAAGCCGGGAGCAAAGGTCTGCTTATCAACAGCAGATCAGGCTGGCATCACCCATGTGTTTGTCTTTTGAAAGAAAAAGGGGGGAAAAAAACTACAGGAACCATTACAACACATTGCACAAAGTAGTACTCGTTAACTTAGAATTAGTTCAGTCGAGGTAATGAGAGTTTGGGAGGTCAGACCTGTCACACCCCGTGAAGCATGAGATTCTTTGAGGTTGGTGTGTATTTCGCGTCACAGTATATAGAAACACCTGCAGAAACTCTTGCACTAGTTTGACTCACACACTTCTACACCTGTAGTCAATTTCTCTCCACACATGACAGAAAAATAGAGGGATGGCGCCAACTGATTTTTTGGATGTTAAAAGTCGGGATCAATAGGCTTTTTCTGAGAACTCTTCCTGATGCAGTGACCTACTAGTTGAGGCACTAACCGTCATTGTAACAGGAGTTCTTGGCAACGTCGTGTTTTGTTCCTCTTTTTTTTTTCTTTTTTTCCCCCCCTTTCTTCCTCTCAGAGACGTTTTGTGTTCCAGATGGGACACCCAAAGACTTGGAGTCACAACTATCTGTCCTCTCTGAGTTTTTGGTGAAGGGATGTTGTTACCGAAGGAATGCAGCGTCGCTTGCCAGAGGCGTCACAATGGATGGAATTAAGCAACAGTGGAGGAGAAATGAGAGGAGAAGAGAAAGGAGAGAAGCAAATAAGAGCAGTGGTTAATTCTGGCATCATGGGAGTATATATATATAATTTTTATTTTTTTTACTATCACTTACATATTTGTGTGAGATTCATTCTGCTGAAGAGCTTTTGCGTCGCGTCTGTTCTTAAACGTAACCTGCTGCCTCACTGTTCTTAGACATGCCACGCCTGCTTAACATCATTATTATTGACACCCCCAAAACGTGTGGGATGAAGGAAGACAATCTAACTCTATGGCTGGAATTTGCAGCCACAAAGAAGAATTTAGAATACCATTACTCTCCAGATGACTGAGCTACACATACATATATGTACCATAAGGACATTCAAACAAAGGTTGTTGAGAAGCGGTTCGGTGGTCAAACCGTAGCCACGTTCTTTTTAAACTTCCAGTTTTGCACTTAGTGCACTAGCTTAGGGGTGAGCAGATTTACTCGGGTCTTATGACTGAGATGCTGAATCTGTTTTTTATACATTTTTTCCCCCTTTCCTGCTCTCTCCTTCTGTTTCTCTTGGCCCGGTTCACCTCAGCCACATGTGATAAAATGGAATGATGACAGGACGTGAGGATGCAAGCGGAGCCAGAGGAAATGTGAGCACAGGTAGCGCTTACCTCACCCTCTGTGGGGGGGGGGGGGGTGCGTGCGGGGGGAGAATGTTGGAGGGGGGTTGTAGGGCAGGTGGGTCGGGGCAGCTGTAGGTGTGCTCCTCAGGTGGCTCTCTCTCTTCTGCCGCCCTCCTTGGTTCAGCCACGCGTGTCTCCCATGAGATGTGGCAGTATCAGATAGTCAGTGAACATGCAGCCAAAAATAAGGAGAGGCGTCCTTCGGGGCAAAGAGCTGGCACGCTAAACTGGTCCAGTGCTGCTGCAAGTGCAGAGTCGAATAGACAAAAATGATGAAAACAGTCAAAAAAATAAATAAAACTCAAAAATTGGATATTCTCTGATGCAGACGAACCAAACTCTATTTTCAAACTTTTTTTTTTCTGAGTCTGGAGAGAAAAATCTAAAAACAAAGTCCAGCCACGTGCTTGGAAGAGACGGCGAAAGCCAGGGAGAGGATGAAAGTGAAGGACGAGGGGAAAATCCTCTCTGTGCTGTCTTCAAGCGATCCAGGCGCAGGTCTGAGGAGCACCTTCCCAATCTGTGCACTCTCACTCTCCAGGGTGGAAAGTAGGAGGGAAGGAGCAGGACAGAAGAGGGAGAGGGAGTGGAGGGAAACTCAGTGTGTCAGTCAGTCAGGTCAGGCAGGCGAGCAGCAAGGCTGTGTGTTTGGAGGCTGAAGGCTGTTGGGGTCCCACTCCAGAGACTTATAACCGGAGGCTGCGCACCTCTCTGCTCCAATCTCGCCGGCTTACTCTCCACCGATCCCTCTCCCACTGGCTTATTTCGGGAAAAGACAGACTGGATTGTTCGTTGGGTTAACCCCCTTTTCATACAAAAAAGCAAGTGTCTGTGGGTAAAAGCAGAAAGGAAGGAGGGGAGTGTGCAGGACAGGGTGGGTCAGGAGCCGCAAAACGAGGGGTGGGATAGGATGATGTGAAGGGAATAAAAAAAAAGACATGAAAAAGAAAATTTTGGAGTCTTTTGGCCATACTCTGTTCAACTAATATCTAAGAAATCACTCAATTTCTGATGCCATGACTTTTGAATCAGGTCAGGCATTAAACTGCCTTATTGTTTTGTAATAGAAAACATGCTGCAGTTTGTGTATTGATCATATATTACATTACACTAGTGTAACCAAAGCCATGTATGTATTTTAACTTAAGGAGGGCAGTTTTGATTGTATTAACTTAACCTTGTAACCTGTGAAAAGTGTTACTTGGTCAGGATTTTGATCTTGTGGTCATTTTTATTTGAATAATTCAAACACGACATGAGGTTAACTCATGACAAAAAGCTATTGCAATTTCTATTTTGTCACTAAATGGGAAAAGCTTCATTGGGTAAACTTATTCAAATAAGTTTACGGAAAACTATATGTGTATAGTCGGGGCAGCTATATCCATATTCACACATATGGAGCGTTTTGCTAAACTGCCAAGCTGTTCCCTTTATTGTTTTTAATATGATAATTGTATGAAATATGAAGATTACAAGTGCAACATTTTTAATTTGGAATTTGCTATCTTTCTGTAAATTGAACTTTCACCTGAGACTCAAAATCTTTGTAGCCTCTAAAAGGTTGTCTTGTATTTAGTTTTATCTTTCCAATAACTCTGATCAACTTCCTGTGCTTGGTATATATATAAAAAGGAATCCTCAGCATGAACTGCCACCACCATGTTTTACTGTGGGGATGGTGTGTTCAGGGTTCTGCAGCAATCTTAGTTTTTCCACCATACATATTATTTTGCACGTGGGCTAAAATCAATGTTTCATCTGCCTTCTTCATCGTATGTACGTTCTGATTACGTGCAACAGAGGAACCGCTAATCCATAAGTCTGAGTTATAGATCAGATGCAAAGACTTCAAAAGGAGATCATAAAGTGCCATCAAAACTACTGGAGGAACCCAGAATACCTCATTTTTATACAAAATTTTTATGTTTTTAATAATCATCCAGATGTTCCAGTCGGTACTGATTTAAAAATGGCTCTGTCATCTGAGCAACACCCACCGATTCATATCCCTCGATCCGCGCACACACACACACACACGCACACACACAAGTCCCAGGCAGTTATCAAAAGCTGGCAGTCTCGCTGCTCTCCTCTCACTCATGTTTTGCTCAGGAAGAGCAATAAACGTCCCCAGACTGTATAATCTGCCGATCGTTAGAGCCAAAGTTGAGTTGAACTCAACTTTTCCTCACATGAGAACTTTCAAGCGATTTCTCTTACAGGGGTTTGAGGGGCAAGAGGGGGTGGGGTGGGGGGGAGCATGTTTGGATCACGTCTATTACATTTAATGGGATCGGCCGTTTGAACGGCGTCATTAGAGCCGCATTTATTTGCATTTGCAGCATTTCGTGTTGGGCTATTCTCGCAGCGTCCAAGTGGGCTTTCATTCGCTCACAGACGTCCGCGCTGATCCGACCGAAGGTCACAGGCATTCCATTGTTCATTGTGCCGGCAAAAAAAAAAAAAAAAAAAAAAAAAAAATCTACAGAATCTCTTATGAAAACCTATTTTGTTCGGCGACGGAGCCAACGAAATTGAATCACCTTTAAAAAACAAGCAGCGACGGCGTCACGTCTGCGAAAGGGCCGTGGGCGCGAGCGAACGGCTCCGTGAACACACAAAGGGTGGAGTGACCAGAAGGCCGGCGATGATGTCATTCAATGGGACCCCTGTGTGGCGGTCTGGCCTGCCATTCATTCGGCTGCCAGGTGTGTGCTTCTGCGTGATCACACCCTATCAATTAAGCAGGCCCGCTGAGGCAAAAAATTGGTTGGTGGAGTCAACACGGAAAACACGAAGGAACGACTCGGCCTCTCCCAAGTCGTGGCTACGCTACGGTTGCGATGAAGAATTCACCTCTGCCCCAAACCCCCCTCCCCCCCCCCCCCTCCCCCCCTCGGCTCCATCGCTCTCGCACAAACACACAGATTAATGCTCACTCATACCCTTTGGTCAGAACACACCCCTTTGAAAAATCCCCAAACCATTCTCTAAGAGTTGGTTAAAAAAAAAAAACTTGCCTTTCACTCACATGCTTTTACAAGGTGAAACATTCCTGAGAAAAGGGAAAAAACACCTGGTTGTCATAAGTTTTTGGATTTTTGTTTTTTTTTTCTTTTCCTCCTCTCTCTTCTTCACTGCGCTTTTCTCTTTTTCTCCATTCCATTAGTAAGAGAGGGAAAAAACCCAAAAAAACACACACAAGGCAAGTTTACCGACTGGAAAAGCCCTTCCCGGAGAGCCGCTTTACCACTGATGTTCGACAAACGCGGGCCAAAAATAAGTTGTGAAAGGCAGGTTGGCGTCACAGATACACTCCACCCTGTCAACGAACATAGGTCCACTGTGTTTCAACGTATGGGGGTCTGTTCTGCTTCGAGGTGGTGTGTTCAGGGTGGAGCGGATTTGTTTGGGGGGGTTGCGTTGGAGTGTGTGTGTTCCTTAAGAGGGCTACTTGAATGGTTGGAGTGTGCAGGGTGGGTGGGGTTGGTTGTGAGTTTAATCAGAATTGGGTTTTTGGCTTTAATTTGACCTTGTTGTCCCAGTACACCCAGTGAGGTACGACATGAAGGCAATTACCATGCTAATGGTGTTACATTAAATGAATACTGCTGGTAATATTTTATGGTCTTCTTTCATTTTCCTCACCAACAAAGATCTTAAGAATTTGTGTATACTTATTTCTGTTCTGTCACATTATGTGCAACAACTCAAATCCATTTTCTTGAAATTTTACATGATAGACCAGCACCAGGTTAATGATTATTGGTAAGTCGGCCTGTTGCTTGGTTTTCAAAGACCTGCAGATAAACAACAGTTCCAAGTCTTAAAGTCTCTTGTGGCTTTAGAACGTAGATTTTCCATTTCTTTTCCCACAGGTTTAAATCTGAACTATGGCTCTCCCCGTCTTCAGTTTCAACCACTGAGATTTGTTTTTCCAAAATTCCTTTCCATTTAGCATCTTCTTATCAACATTGACTGGTTTTGTTGTCCCTGCTTAAGAACATTTAAATTAAACCTTTATCCACCACGGCCTTTCGCGTGTATGTTGACAAGCAAAGCCGTATCGCCGTAGCTTCTCCAGAGTTCATATGGTCCTATTTGCTATTTGTCTGATTCTTCCAGTTTGGGCATTTTAGACAGTCGACCGAACGGTGATGTGTGAAATGCTCAAAGCTTGCGACATTGTTTTAAACTTCTCCACCAAAAAAATAGTTTTAAAAGAGTGTCTGAAAATCATTTGCTAAACAAACGCAATAAATTTTGATCGTGATTGTATTTTTTTTCATGAGTTCGTCTACAGACTCAGGTAGAGATTTGTTTTAGAAGAACATAACAGAATAAGATTCTGCCGTTTTGATTTTAATGGTGCTTTATGTACAAAAAATGTGAAAGTATGACAAGCTGCTGTTTTTATTAGCTAGTGATATTGTAAGTGGGGTCTAAAACAAATGCATGCTGCACTTCAATAAAAAAACAGCATTGCTGGTTTTGTGCATAGAATTCCATTTGTGATTTTGATGGGGGGAAAAAGGTGCAAGGCGTCCTGATCCATCAGCGAGGCGTGACATTTAATGTGCTTTTCTACATTCGAGCCATTTTCGATCACACAAGCGTAAAATTTCTGGTAAGAAAGGTCGGAGTTAAAGGTTCAAGCAATGACAGGCGGAGAACGGCAGCTCTCATTCCTTGACATTTCAGTAGAGCAGCTTTCTTGCAGGTCGATCTCTGATCGACCTTCTTGCATTCTAACCCTTATGCAGGAACCACTGCAGACAAAGATTGCACCGCCATCTACCTGCCATAGCCTGGTAAGGACCGGCAGGATTCCCAAAAGAGGACAGGAAGAGAAATGAAGACAATAAAATATAATGAGGTACTTCAAACATGATTTCACGAAATGTTGGACATTCTTCTGTGGTGGATTTGGTGCTCTGACACTGACTGACAAAAAGGACATGGACTGCGGATGGGGCTGACGCAAGGGCGCATGACACGACGAGCACCGAGAACGTTGGGAAAACGGACAGAGCAGGTAGAGGAAGAAAGAGACGGGTTTTTTGGCGAGGCTCCTCCTGGCGCACTTGACGCATACTCTTTGGTTTCCTCTCGGGTAATCATTTGACACTGATAAAAGAGAAAGGAGACAGGAACGGTGAGGAGAAAAAAGGATGACAGTGTTTCCACCCTGGGAAAATGCTCTCAGATGAGATTAGAGGACAGCTGGGGTAATTCTTCTGTCTGTGGAGCTGAGAAAGACCAGACAGAGGAAAACGGAGGAGAAGAAGAAGAAAAAGGGGGAGTTGCAGTGTCTCGAATGTGCGCATTCAAATTTATTTACATGCTGCACTTTAAGAAAGGAGTCCTGTATTAACAATAACAAAAAAATGGCTCCCTCTTTCTTTCCGGTTATTGTCATCCTGGGAGGTCTTTTTGCTTAAAGAGCTGAAGTGTTAATAATAAGCAAGCAGGAGTCAAATGTCAGGTGTTTGTGTATGAGAGGGAAGTACAAGCAAAGAAAAGGGAAGGAGGACTTACTGTATTGTAATAAATGACAGACAGGGGAAAATGCGAATGTATGTGTGCATGTTTGAGGTTAGCCTTGCGTACCAGTGGATATACTAATCAGCTGAGCTGGTGGGGAGATGAAAGAATGTGAGGAATATTTACTGGTAATTGTTTCCAGAGTGCAACAGTGCTGACATCTCTCAAATAGAAAGATGTATGCGTGCACATACGTACGCTGCCTTCCAAAAGTATTATAAGTCCTAAAACCCAAACTTTGTGGTATTTTATTGGGGTTTTATGAGAGACTATAACAAAAGGTGTTGTGAAGAAAAGAAAAAGGATAACAAAGATGCACGCATTTCAAAATTTCTCTTCAGGAGAATTAGTTGCGATGACGTCACACGCCTATCTGTTATGAAGAATGAGAGTTGAAAAGAAGTCACAAAAAAAAGAAAATCCCACACGCATTGTGCTTCGTTAGGGACTCGGCCAGTGGCGCAAAAAGTGGTTATGCAGCATATGCAATGCATAGGGTGCAGCACCAGAGGGGGCGCCACAACCCCGTCTGGAGGGGGCGGCGTGCCCCTCACCTCGTGCACATAACAAGGTAAACATAACGAGTTTTACCTTTAACTTATCGTCGCCTCAGGGGGGTCGGGGGGGAGGTTAAGAGACGAGCTAAATAGCCCTGACCAGACTACCTTCCTTTTGGGGGGGGGGGGGATTTATGTTTTCGCATCCACCTTAATAATTTGTAGTTGCGCCACTGGACTCGGCACACATGTGAAGGAAGTTTTTTCTGGTTGGTCGATGAAAACTGAATCTATTGGCCACCATTTGAAAATTCCCACGGGGAACTGAAAACTTTTACTGCACATCACGCTGCACCTACTGGCTCAGGGGGCTAAAATGGTGGTGGCAGTAACATGATGTGGGAAAGCTTTCACTTCAGAGCTTCAGTTGTGGCAGAGATCAAAAAGTTGTTGTTTTTTAAAGTGGTGGAGGTTCCTTCCTTAAACGCCTCATTCTTTTTCATCTTCTTTGAACCAAATGGGGCTAAAGCAGAACATGTCGGGTTCCTATACCAGACTTGATTGATGATTTCACCCCACTGCTTCCCCGCCAAACATGGAGAAGGAACGTTCAGCTTCTATGCACCACAAATCAGGACCAAACTTCCAGAAAACTGCAAAACAACTTGAGTTCCTTTAATTCATAGCTTAAAACTCACATATTGGGAGTTGCTTTTGATTGGTAGTAAGTAGAACATTGACCAACATATTTGATGTTACTCGATGATTTTCATGTTGGCATTTGACAAAATGCAATGGTTATTGCTCGTTTTGTAAAGCACTTTGAACTGCCTCGTTACTGAAATGTAATATACGAACAAACCAGGCTTCACCTCACAAGTATCTGGTGAGTGGACATGCGATGTGGATTGTGCAGGACTCTGTCTCCATCTACAGAAAAACCATTACCAGACCTGCACCGTTTGAGGTCAGATCGTCAAATCCCTGGCAAAGCTTCAAGGTGCTTGAGTTCTTCGTAGGACCCCTCTGCAAACAAACCAGGATGTCTGGGCACTGCGGCTGGTGCACCCACTGCGAGACGGAAGGACCAACATGAGAACCAGAATGTAGATAAGGAAACTGTTCCTGCTGTTGGCGGCGGTAGACGAATGCCCGGCTGGCACCATCTTGGAGGGCCGGCTCCTGCTTCCTCTTGGCATTTTCAATTGTTGGTTTCACTGTTAGATAAGTGAGACGCCGCTCCTGGGTTATGTCTACTTTCCTAGGCACTATTTATATGCTACTTCACCATAGCAAAGCCAAGAACATGGGGTATGTGCAGAAGCAGAAAGGTCAGTCATAGGAAACAAGAATCTAATAAGATTATTGCTGAGGTTCTTCTAAATCCGTGAAACCAACTGTTATTATTCCACATTTTCATATTTTTGCTTATCTGGAGGTTATTCTCCAAGACAGACATTTTGCAAATGTAATTTTCCTGTCCACTAAATTAACTTTCAACTTGGCTGCCTTCCATCTAGACTCGCATGCTTTCACGTAAAAGCAACACACCCAGAAATCTTTGCCTGACTGATAAGCACGTCACTCTGTAAGCTATTTGACGATTTCCTCGCTCCCTTTTTCATGAAAAACTCTTCTCAGTTACCCGTTCCTGACAGGACAACGAGAACATCAATCTTTGTCAAACAAAGAGAAAGACAGAGAAGTGCTGAAATCTGTGTTGTTGCAGTTTTTTTGAAAAAAGAAAAAAACGAAAACTTTCAGTTTCAAAAAATTGGAGCCATGGGAGCAATTTCCCTCAGTCCAGCTGCAACACAATCCCTCAACTCAAACAATCAGATTAGAATAAATAAAGTTAACTGCTGGAGTTTAGATATCTCTTTGGAACATCCAAAAACTCCACCCCAGTCAGATATGAAGGACTGGCAGTGCGGTACAAAGCTGTGCAAAGTTCACTTTTCCCCCAAAGTTTTTCAGAAATCTGAAGTTTTTACATTTTGACAATCACAGCTTTCCTTCTGATTGAGTCTCTTGACAATCAAAGAGATGTACTTACATTTTTGAACACAGTGGTTCACCATGATTATTTTTATGATACTCAAAGGCACATGTATATACTCTGGTATGTCAATGAAGAGAGTCACCTTGTGGAGATCTTTGGAGAGATGGCCGCAATGTCACAATTCCCATCGTAAAATGAAAGAGGATGTCAAAGAGACACTGCTAGAGATGTATTTTCAGTATTTTATTAAATATAGTGGTGATACAAATATACAATTAAGCCCATATAAGACCATTTGCATGCAAAACAGAGAGCTCCTCTTCAAAGTGACACCTTAAATTAGGAGAAACAGAGAATTTTACTCGTGTTGTTTCCCTGGTTGCCTACAAATGATAAATCTATTTCACCAAAGCAATGTTTCACAAACATCCCGTGACAATAACTATAAGCTATAACACCTGCACACTGGAACTTTATGGTAAGCCAAAATAACACTGAGTTGGACGCCGAGTGTACTCATCCCATTGAGTACACTTGGTGAAGGCTATAAAGGAAATTTTTGCAAACTCTGGGTCTGTAAACAAATCACACAGAACTCCATAGGCTTATTTTATAATGCAATTATGCCTTTTTGCCATGAAATGTTCACCTAGATGCCATGTTTGCCCTGTAACCTTCTTCCTTGAATCAAGACTGCTGGCCGTAACCGAGCCGACGAGGCCTGCAGAGTTTTATGTCGAGTTCAGGGAGAAATCCGGCTTCTGTTCGCCTTTCGGGTCATTTTCCCTTATAAGATCGTTTGACCTGTTTCTTGTCATCATGAAGGCGAATCCTCTGATGATGTCTGCAACATGGCTAGAGAAACTGAACAAGGTGGATAGTCAATTTTGTTCACCTAGATTGGTGTCATTATGGTTTAGAAATAGTTTCTTTATGAAAAATAACATTTTTATTTGAGAACAGATGGCAAACACTTTTATGGGATCAAATAAAGAAAAAGTTTAAAAGCTCTGAAACGGTAGCTCAAAACCTCAAGACTCCCAACCACATGAAAAAGAAGGTTTAAATAATGAAAAAAAAAACAAGACAAATTAACAACTTGATCTCAGAAATCAAGAAACTGAAGAAGGATGGATGAAGCATTCCGTTTTCAAATGACATAATGATGCGGGGTTCTCTAGCTGCAGGCATGGAAAACCATGAGTCGTCTTGTTTTGGCTTTGGAAACGCTTACACTGTATCTGGACAAAGTTAATGGCCCTTTTTCTTGTACATTTAACACGATTCAATCTGGGCAGGTGGATTTCTTCACAGACACCTGAATTATTCCTGACTACCTCACAGATAGACCACAACTCATGGAACTGCTGCGGTCGTTTTACAGGCAGAAAGGTCAGTCTGTCATCTACAGAAGAACTCATATGACTCACTTTGATGACTCAGTGTGGAAGCAATCACCTCATCTTAAAGTAAACAACACAAAGGAGATGATTGTGGATCTTTCAGGGAGTTCACCAAGACATCAAGCCGGCCTGGAAATCCACTTTTAAGGGTCGTATGGAGCGGAGTCAGCCACCGCCATCTATCAAAACAGCTCTACAGAAACATAAGTGAGAGTTTTATACTTGCCCTCACTCAGCACATAAGGGTTTATTCAGTTTTTAAGTGTCAGGAATAAAAAGTAGTTCTATATGAATTAAAAAAAATAAATAATGACATCACTGTATCGCAATTTAAAGAAATCATTTCTCATCGAAATTTCTTGAAACCAGGAGACCGTGTTCTTTAGGGTTCACAGAGTTTTATTTGGTCCTGAATAACTACTAGAATCTAATCAGTTAAATATTAGTGCTCTATGCATCTGCTTTCATGTCAGAAACGTTAAACTTATTGTCAGTTCTTTGCTTTCTAGTTGAAATTGTTTTGCTTCTTACGTTCAGAAGCAGATTTATTAGCTCGAAATGAATATGTGTAACATTTGACTTGATGAATATACATACTGTAAGTCTGTTTTTTTTCCTTTTTTTCCACTTTGGAATCAAGATTTTTTTCTACTGGATAGAAAAATGCATGCCTTCAGTTAATTTTGATTAAATTCGTACACAATGATTTCATATAAATTACACAAATTGAACCACCTACATAATGAGTTGTCTTCAACTAGACATTAACTGCAATGGAATAAGTAAAGATAAACAGAATGTGCTTCTTTCTATGCAACAAGAATAAATAAATGATACCTCTGTGCCAACGAGTCCGTCTGAAGAAAACCTGTTGAGGCCCAGTCATATATGAAACATATTTATCTTTTCCTTTGACTCTAAATGTAAAATCCTTCAGCTGTAGGCAGTTCAGTACATTTTGCCCCAAAAATACTGGGAGTAATCTGATATGTATAAACAGCTGAAACCAGAAATTTGCATACACCGAATAAAAGACACATACACATTTTGTTTTCTCACCGTTTTTGGTTCAAAAGTCAATTATCCCTGATAATGAGCAAATGTATGTAAACTTATGAATTAAAAAAAAAAATCTCAAAAAAAATTCTCCCTGCATTTTCTGGCATTTATATAAATTAGCTTGGAAATTATAAATACCTAAAACAAGACAAGATTTTTATGATTTAACTTCAGATTGTGATAGACAGATAGATAGATAGATAGATAGATAGATAGATAGATAGATAGATAGATAGATAGATAGATAGATAGATAGATAGATAGATAGATAGATAGATAGATAGATAGATAGATAGATAGATAGATAGATAGATAGATAGATAGATAGATAGGCTTACTCATAGTACTTGTGGAACGAAATGTACCAAATTGCACACGGTGGAAAGATTAATATCTACAGTCGAAGGAAAGATAAACACTGTCATATAATCTCACTGTTCTCTCGCCCCTAACAGCATCTTCATGCTAACGAGATCTCCTATAGACAGGGAGCCTGGTTTGACTTGCTGTGGTAAAGAGAAAACAGCTTGAAATATTTTTCTCCTGTAATTCATAGTGCCTGGACAGTTCCAGAACGTGTGCTAATGAAGCCGGGGTCTGTCACCATTAATCATGACGTGGATTTACTGAAGGAGCTATCTCGATGCAGGTGCAGGCTGTGTAATATCAGTAATTCAGCTGCAACAATCGGAAAAGAAACAGACATTTTCCTAGGGTCTTTTTTTTTTCTTTCTGTTCCCAGACGCGACTGTTAATCACAATGACATCCAAAACAGGTCGAAAGCGTGCTTTATTATGGCTTGATTAATGCATTGTAACTGTAGCAGGCTTTATCTTGACAGAATCAAACACACTTTCACCAGTTACACTGCCCGTGCTCATTCAGTAATTAGCGTTGGCCTTTCCCTTTCTTCAAGTCGTGTTTGTCAGACTCATGGGTCAGTTCTGTGAAGCCTGCTCTTCTGTTATGAATTGATTTTGAGGTAGTTCGTGCCTCAAGCTGAATGTTTTTATTTTTAGATATTTAGATGCTTTTTTTCTTCTAATCATTTCTTTAATGTGTAAATTAAATACTTTTGAAATTAATGTTTTGAAATAAGAACATTAAAAAAGTTTTATGAAGTGTTTTCGGAGTAATCTCCTTTTTGTTACTTACTTTCCCCACAAGCAATTCTTTGATCAGATGAACACTTTAATGTAGACATATACAGCTTATTAATAATGATGTGCCATCTTGCTCACTATCTTCTCAGAATGGATTTTAAAAAATGAGCCAAAAGGAAGATGAATGAGATTTCTCATCAAGATTTTGTGTTACTTCACAGGTAATAAATAATCTCCACAAACTTTATTTCTTAGAAATGAGCATTATTGTTGTCTTTCTTCATCTACAGGCAGCCAGAGTCTCTGTTTTTTCTTTGTTTGTTTTTTAGGAGATGTGATTTTGGAATCAGCTTTTGAAAATGTACACATTATATAAACGTGGATCATGCAGGCCTCATGGTGGAGGCGACTGTAAAAGTGACTGAAATCATGAATGTTTTCTTTTTTTTAAAAAATTAATTGCAAAACATACTTACAGAAAAGTAAAATGAGGATTTTTTTTAATGTTCACCAAAACACTGAATCATTCAATTAATCCATTTTACATTAACTTACATCTAGTAGCGCTTTCTGGTATCTAAGGCTAGATCTAGATCTAGCGCTCTGGGTTACACCCCAAGAAACTGGTTTCACTACATTTCCCATGAACCCCTGTTATAAAGCATTCAATTTAATCAACTGCAGATGTCTGACCCATGAATAAGGAGGCTTTATAAAGGTATTTATTTACCAAACTTCAGGATGCAAATTAAAGTAGACCGCATGTGAAAATATACCATCACACTGAATATGGTCACCAGCAGACCTTATGTCTGCCAGAATGAGTAGAACTTAGAGGAACAATATTATCCTTTTGTTTGTCTGTTAACCTTCTACTAACTAGGAAAATGCAAATAAAAATATAACAAGCTTTGACAAATACCTGATTCAGAAGTAGGGACTTTCCCTGTCTTTTAAACGCTTATCGACTTATTCTGAACACTCCAGAAAACAAATAGGAGTCCTTTAGTCTGAACAAAATACATTTAAAATAAATGACAGTTTTAATTAGTGGGCCCACCATAAAATAAAACAAATAAAAGCCGACATTATAGTCAATCAACCCCTATTGCAGGCCTGATACTGACGACACTCATCACTGGTCCTCAATCCACAGTGGCTGGTCACCAAACGCTTCTCCTTTGGTCCTTCAGGTGTCTCTTGGGGCTAGTGCACATTTAAGTTGTTGCACTTTTTAGACGTTTTTTTTCTCCTAAGAAGGGAGCTACACCCTCCCCGTCCTAAAGTTCTAGATGTCCCCATCAGACAATTCTCTTTTGGTAAAAGAGTTGACAAACTCTCCTAGCTGGGAACCCAAAGGGATAAATGCTTAAATGTTAAATTTATTCACTAATGAGGCAAAAGTAAATTAAAACAACACATACATTTTAGTTTTATCTCTTTCTGGCTAAACATTTTTTTTTTTTTGCAGAGGCCCCTTCTCACCTGATGTCCTGTGTGGCTGTGTGAATGTGTCCTGACCTTAGAGCGCCACAGGAACCTCCTCCCTAAACAGCTGTTTCCACCGATGCCATCACTCATCGTCTTCAATACACAAGGAAACAGAGGAACTGAACCCAAGTTAGTAAGTGACCAGGTCAGGTCTAACACAATCTGTGAACTTTGCTTCATACATTTGAAATTCTGAAAGGCAGTTTGGGTCAATATTTCTTAGGAATAGTTTGAATATCTCTAACCTTGTTCTTGGAAAGGCATGTAGAAGGTCCTTACATATATTCTGGAATGCTGGGACTTTTTGATTTTCTATGTTAAAAAAAAATCACCTAAAGGACTGAGATCCAAAGTCAAGAAACTTGCAGAAATAGCAGGTAGAAATATTACCCTATAAAGTGGATTTGCATTCAAATTTGGTCAAGCCAAGAGAACAAATAATGAACAAGCTGACCTTCCTCAAAATAGAAAAGACGCCCATTTTCTGTAAGTGCTGCTGACTTGAGGCGTTGTTTGACCCAAAATGCGTCCTGTGAGGAGAAACTGTTTTTTCATGCAAAATGCATTACGCTAAGTTATTCCTGAGAAACCGACAAGCTAGGGAGGAGCAGGGATGGAAGAATGTGAATGTATATTAAACAAAACAAGCTGTCAAAGAGGAGTATAAATACTTGGGCTGTCAACGCATGTCTCAAGCTTGCGCCAACAGACCACAGTTTGTATCAAGGGAACATGGCTAACACCAACACCCTCCAAGCACCTACGGGGGAAAGTGGCAACTTGGCTTTGAAGCGGTAGAGTTTGTGTGTTTTTCTTGCCTTTTTCACTTCTCCGCCCTCTCTGCGTTTCCTGCTTTTTATCCAGTTTCTCTTCAAGAGTCACCAGATGTGCAGATGTAAAAAAGAAACAGACAGTTGCCCCCCAGACCCCCTGACTTTGGTTGGCGTGAATAGACATGCCAGAAAAACAAGGACATTTGTGCTGTACAAATACTAAAGTAAAGACTCTGAAGTTGGAAACACCCACAAAGGTTGCAAGTGCACAACCGAGGTACAAATGAGTATCTTAGCTAAGCAAGACACACTTGTTTTGGTTTTATTTTAAAACAGGATGGGATGACAGGTCTCACTATGTATTTTGCTGCCAGTAATCAGGTTTCGTGTACAGAACAATACCTTGTATGTAATATAATTCAAGTCATTGGTGACACAAAATCACGATATTTTTAGACATACCAGTTCAACCGAGAGACAGAAACATGTTCTTTCCTCAAACGTTGTTCCATTTTGCTGTGTCAGGTTGGAGCGTGCTGCTAGGCGATGTCTTAATTTTTCATTTATTACATTTCAGGATCAATTGATGGTCTACAAAGGAAGTTTCAATGCTGTAAGGGTTTGCCTCCAAGTGGACAGGTAATGGTTAACCAGAATAAGCGATAAAAATGGTAATGCTGTCAGTTTCAAGCATCCTGCATGCTGAGGTGAGTAAATCTTCATCAGTTAAAGACAGAATAGAGTAGATTAGTGTAACTAATCTCATCTCGCCTTGCAAAACTGATAGCGTGTACAGTTTTGTTTTGTGAGTCAGATACATCATTACACCTCCAATACACACATTTGTAATATTGTTTGCTTTGGTAATCAAAAATAGGGCCTTGTATTAGTTGTAACAAAAAGACTGATAAAGTAATATTAGAAAAGCCAACAACATACCTTGATTTGCTCAACAGGTCCAAGCAGGTCACTGAAACAGTTTCAGCTGCCGTATGGGCTGCAGACTGTCTGTTCGGTGCTGGCCTGTTTACAAAACTGAGGCAAAGTTGATGGTGGCCTGGATATGTTTGGGACGTCTAGTTTTTCTCACATACATTTCCTGCTTTGACTAGCTGCAACTGGCAACCGTTTCTCTTCTTTCCTGAGAGAGACGAATAAACATAATTGTTTGGGTTGATTGCTCGAACAGGACAAGGTTGTCACTCTGGTCGGTCGCGGGTGTGCTCAGCAAAAAGCAAATATCAAATTGAAGGAAACAGCAGCAAAGGGAAAAGCCTCCAATATCAGCGTCTCTGCAGCTGAACCTCTAGTCACTGAATTGTTTGTAAGGGCTCTTGCTTCTGAAAAACGCTGAAGACTACATTGGTTTCTGACAACGGCACATTTTAAGTTCACAGGTTAAAATCGACAGAAAAGCCACAAAAATTTCCAAACAAACTTTGCATCCAACATCATTCGACTACTGAACTGTGGAATGCAAACAACTTGCAGCAGAGAACAAGATATTGGTTCAGGCCAACTTTTCATGGCTGAATGGGAATTTAGAAAACGAGCATTCTAAAAGTGCAGTAATGATTTTCTTGATGTTGCAATTCTTCTGAAATTGCCGCAAATTGTCACAATTACAATCGGAGCTATTTATTTTAGCTTCAAATTTAAATACAAACAGCATTATGGGTCTTTATGATGTTAAATAATGTCTGAGTGCAACAGATTTCTGAACGATAGAGGGTCGTGGAAGGAAAAAAAAAATCTAATGAAAACAAACCCCAACATGTACTTAACAACCTTTAGGTTTGATTTATATAGCAAATCATGCACAGCCCATTTTGTTTTAATAGATCTATATAATAAAAATATACATCTGATGATGTCATCTAAAAGCCGCAGGCAATCTTTACATAAATTTGATTTACGTCCTCGGTGGTGACTAATATCTTTCTTTTTGTCTTATAGCCTCACAAAGATTAAGTCACAATGTCTGGAAAAGATATCAGCCCGTGTTTTGATGGAAATGTAACTTAATTTTACGTCTTCTCTTGAAATCTGTGAATATCAATGTTAATGTCAGTTTACGTTATAAAGAATATTAAAATGTATATGAATTGAAGTGCAATTTGTAAGCAAAGTAATGAATAACTAAATTGTCAAATATAACATGAATCAAGCCCTTCACATGTTCAGAGCCTTGCGAAGGTATCTGAACTGTTTTTTTTTTCATCCTATGTCACAGTCATAAAATTTAGCGTATTTTATTGGGATTTGCTTTTGACTACTTGAATTTCTTCCGAGATTCTAATTCTATAAAAATATTTCAGCTATTTGTGTTTTTGTGGTCAAGCAGATGGTAAAAGTAAGTTCATTTTAGCATTTTTTTTATTTCTGTATTTAGTATTTCAATTTGTTTTTAAAAAAATGACAGCAAAAAGGGATTTCAATTACTATGTGTGGAACAGATCCACCCACATAAACAAACAACACCTTGTTGTTTGAACCACCTTACGGTGCAGTAACAGAACCAAGTACTTTTTAGTTGTACTAATAACAAGTACGCCCCCCTACTTGGTGCTATTCCTCCACCAAAACATGTATAAAGTCTGTTTGTTTTCCCATTTTTTTCCCAAAATACATTTTAAAATTGGCCACACTGGGTGGGGAGAGTGAATATTACTTTTTATGTACAGTTCTGCCATCCGTCATCCCTGTCCTGTTTTTGGGTTTGTTCACTGACATTCTCAAACAAAGCTCCGAGGCCTTCAAAGAACAGCTGGATTTCAACGGAATTCAAATGGAACAGAGATATTTGCTATGTAGGCGATATTGGTGCATTTTATTTAGGGGAATCAGAGTAAATACAGTCTATCTACATGCATACATACCACGCTCTTGAAATTTCCTAAAAATATCAGAAAGCTATGTGAAATTTATTTCCTCACTCACAGCTCTGTGCTGCTTTGTGTTGGTCTTTCACACAAGATCCTAATAACACACTAAAATGTAGGGCTGTAATGTGACAAAATGTGGAGAAATTTCCAGGGGCCTTATTTAAAATAAATCAATAAATAAATCTTTGCAAGGCACTGAATCAGAGACACTCTGAGTTCCAATACTTTCTTTTCTGCTGTAAGGTTCGCTCCTGTGCTATGTTTTCTTTACCCACTTCTCGAGCGCCTAGTTCTCCATTCTCTACACATTCCCCCCTCGATGTGTGTTTGGAAGACTGAGCCTTCAACCCGACTATAAGCTGTGGTTCCCTCCTAAACCATTCACATGGAACTGGTTAGGAAGACATTCCTTCCATGGAGGGAATGTCTGGAACCAAGCGCCTGTATTACAGAAATCATAAACATGAGGTCCAGGCTAATCGCATCTCATGGCAGTCTCACCCTCTCTGAGTTTCCTCTTCCTCTTTTGTCTTCCTCTCCTTCATGTGTGACGAGATATTAATGATGGGTCGGGAAAAGCGCACGCAGTTGAATCTTTAGTTGGTGTGAATATTCTGTTGAAACCCTTCAGGAGTTTCTGTCAGCCAAATAGATTGACATCCCTATGACAGCATGTCAGTGGAGGTCGTCAGCGAAGGAAGACATGAGACACCAAAACTGCTTCAGACTTACTAGGTGAAATGAAAGTTTTGGCTTTTTTTTTGTTTTGTCACTGTATCTCGACATCTTCCAGGATTGTCATTGAGAACCGGCAAATGTTCCGATGCTTCACAAATCATCAATTAGCTGCGGATGCAGAAAAAAATGCTTGCACTTTTTACGCAGGTATAACAAGCTAATCTCTTTTGTGTAATTAATAGTGTTTCATTTTATATATATATATATATATATATATATATATATATATATAGATAGATAGATAGATAGATAGATAGATAGATAGATAGATAGATAGATATAGATAGATAGATAGAAATATATATATAAAACACGAATCTCTCAACCTCTTCTGATTGCTTTCTCCTGCGCCAACAGCAGCAGGCATTTTCAGGAGCAGCGGAGGAATAAGCTGTGGAGTTCTGTATGTGTTTTTCAAAAACATTCATCTTATGAAGGTTTTTTTAAAGGAGACATGAATGAAGAGAGAAATTGTAGACATTTTAGATAAACACGCATCCCTTCTTTGCAATCAGGGCTAGAAAAAGATAGCTTTGATTAAACTCGATCTGTTGTCTAAAGAAAATAGCAATGATTAACCTCGAATATTACATTATTTGCAGTGCAACTCTTTTCCATGTCTGTCTGATTTCGTGTCTTTTTCTACGTTAGAGCTCACCTCCACGTTTCTGTTGGTTTGGGTTTCTCAAAGGAAACACCCCATTATTGGACGCTTGCAAAACTTAGAGTGAGGAACAATGGCGCCCTTGAATTTCTGCTGCTCGTTTTGCATGTAATAATATCTAGATTAAACCCAATATTATTGTTGGCCCGCACTTGCGCATCGCAGTGTGGTGTTGTGTAGAAATAGTCCCTCCTGATGGCATTTTTGGGAAGAGGGTAATTACGGCGCAGGGAGGGAAAGATTACTGAACGGCGAGGGAACAAGTAGGCAATGACTGACGGCTGCACAGAGGAAGGGAAACAGCCTTCGACGAAGGCCGAGTCAAGCTCAACGTACAGCTTTTAAGCTTTGGCATGAACAATGAGAACCATGAAAAAAAACACACACGCTACAGACAGAAAATGCCAGAAATCTTCTAATAAATCGGCAAAATTCTGCTCTGTGTCAAAAACTGTCTTGATTTTTAAACTAGAAAGCATTAATGCACCCTCGGAAGTAGTTGTTAGGCATAAATGATCCATAACCTAACACTTTGTCGAAGTGTGGTTCCTGCAGACGCTCTTTCACCTTTACATGGATGCCAACCGCTAGTAGTTGTTCGTCACACCAGTCTCCTTCTTAAGTTAGTTATGTATGTACGGAGCAATTGCAACATATTTTACAAGGACTTCATGTGATATAGTAAGTGGTGCATAATCACAATGTGGTTTGAAGAAGGTTTTGGCAAACAACTCTCTAAAAAGTGTGGCTTCCATTTATATTCAGCTAAAGGACGACCACTGATAGCTACCCAACTCTTAGGATAAGGTTTTAGCTAGTAGTTGTTTGTCACGCCAGTTTTCTTCTTAAGTTAGTTATGTATGTACGGAGCAATTACAACATATTTTACAAGGACTTTATGTGATATACTAAGTGGTGCATAATCACGATCTGGTTTGAAGAAGGTTTTGGCAAACAACTCTCTAAAAAGTGCAGCTTCCATTTATATTCAGCTCCATTAACTTTGATTCCCCTGAATAGAATCCAGTCAAACCAACCTCCGAATTAGCTAATAGTGTTTAATTTCATCTCCAGCTGTTCTGTGTGAAGGCCTCAGAGGTTTTATTAGGAAACAAACAACAACCTGAAGACCAAGGAAGGCAGCAGTGTTAACTTCTAAAACCTTATCCTAAGAGTTGGGTAACTATCAGTGGTCGTCCTTTAGACTTTGGTTAAATGCAAGGCAGTCCTGGAAGAGCCTTGGTAAAGACTGGAAATGACTGGGTTTGAGGTTTACAACAACAACAACCATAAGCATACAGCCAGAACTGTAACAGAATAGTTTGTTTTCAAACACGTCAATGTGCTAAAATTATCCAGTCAGGCGAAAATCCAAAAAATGAGAATCAGTGGTAGGGTTGGAAAATGTATGTTTACAGACGCAGTCTACTCAATCTGGCTAGGTCTGAGCTTTTCTTTCTGAAGAATGGATTACAGTTTCAGTCTCTAGATATCCCAAGTCGATCGAGACGTACTCCTGAAAGACCCGCAACTAAATTATGTGGTCTAATAAAAATCAACATCCCACTTTTAGGGTTTTGCTGTTTCACACAAAATCCCAACAAAATGTCAAATTTTAACTTCACAAAATGTGTATGAATACTTTTGGATAAAAAAGCGATCAACTGTCGTAATCAGTTGCAGAAAAGCGCAGCAATTTGTACTGTTGCTCGGTGGTCATCACCAGTTGCGGCCTTTCTCTTTGCAGTTTCCATGTTCTGCCTACAGAACATGGAAAGTTTAGATTTGCCACATAGGTGTAAATGCAAAAATATGAATGGTTCCTCATATATAAATAAATATCTGTATTGGCCCTGTGATGTTTTGGCAACTGGTGCAGGATTTACTCCATCTCTCTTGTGTTGGCTGCTGGAATAGGCGTCAGCCTTCTCACGACCCTGATGGAGGAGGTACAGAAAATGCAAGGATGGAATGTAATAATTATATGGCTTAAGGACTGTTATTCATATTACTTACATAGAAGTAAGTGTAGTTTCATCTCGAACAGCAATAGACAGTTGTAATTTATTTGCATAAAAGAGTATCTAGAGACGTACAAAACCCACTCCGACTCACTAACACACACTATGACTGTAGGTTGTTGAATTGATGTTTATGAAAGAGATTTGTGAGGGGGATGGGGGGTGTGCATGTCTAATTTGTTCTCTCCGAGTTCCTCCTCCCTAAGTTTGGCATTGAAAGATCTAACTGGAAAGAAAATTAGCTTTCTGTAAGATTTACAGATTCACTGGCATCAGCCCATGGAGTAATAAACAGTGATGCTATTGCATAAAGTTTGAGTTCATGTTCATTCACAAAAAGGGAAGAAATTACAGTGCTTTCATTAAGAATCCTGTTAGGAAAGACTGATGTTGCGAGATTTCTTGATTTCAATGGCTCAATGTAAATTGAAATTTAACTGCTCCCCTCTGGTGACCGAGGATCAGTTTCTCAAACCCAGACTTTGGGGTTTCCAGTACACGGAGATGCATCAACTTTATTCCGATCAGTTTGACACTGAGAGGGCTGATCACTTAAGCCAAAATTTATTCAGAAAATTGGAAAATCTGGACCTTTAACAAGTGGTGTTTAAGCTTTGTCCCACACAGGTCAAAATTGGGAAGATTAAAGTACTATAAGGAGACAAACAAAAAAAACAATAATCTTAAAGTGGAAGGATTTTGTAAATTCAATTTTCTGGGGCTTTAAATCATGTTATAATGTTAATAATAGCTGGAGTGCCGCTTTCATGCTTGAATTGCTGGAATCTCTCGTGGCAACCATGCAGCTGTGTCGAGCCCTTGGTGAGACCGAGCGCTTCCTTCAAGGCTAAAGCTGCTAAGTTTCAGACTGCCTCACAGAACACAGCCTCCCTCGCGACTCCCCACACTCAGTTCCTGCAGACTAGCCAGCAGCAATTAGCAAACAACTAGTGGAACTGCACATCTTCTAAGTGAAATGCTGGTCAAAAATATTGTTAGAGTTAATGATAGAGTTGTGAAAGCAGAGTGCCAGATGGAGCTGAAGTTTCTTAAAGAGACAAAGTAAATTTTCTTTAAGGTTTTTTTGTAATTTTTTTACAGCTTTTTCATGATTGCGCCGTAAAATGTCTCCATGTGGCTGGAAAACATAAGTTAATTTAAAAAGGAAACAAAAAAGGAGGCAAATTTTCAAAGACAAAAGGCTTGTAAATCATTGCAGATCATTTGTCATTTGTTTTCGTTTTTGTTGACCAAATTTGCATAATTCCTGACTTGTCGTCGGGGACCTTAAAACCAGGGGCGGAGCTATAGGGAGTGCTGGGGGGACGGTTGCCCCCACGAACCAGGCTGATGGGGGCCCGGGTCTGGAGGAGCCAGGGAGGGAGGAATGGATTCAATTCGCTTGAAAGTCTGATAATAGACCAAGAAAGTGAGAAAGTGCGCCCCCACCTGTTTGAGAAAGGTGTATTTAATGTCAGACATTGTCTGTCCGGCACCCCCCCCCAACCTAAAGTTGTAAGGCAACATTATGTTGCCTTACAACCTAAAGTTACAATTCTTACTGAATCAACTACATCAGCAGCAGTTTTGATATGTGTCATTAATACAGTGACCATATAAACTTTAAAAGCAACCAGAAAAAAAACTAACAATAAACATCTCCTTCTTCTTCCTCTATCACTTCAGTCGCTTCTTCTGCCTTCACCTTTTGCAACCAACATTCTTCTCTTAATTTCCAGCCTCTCGCTTTTCTCCTCACCTGGGTCTCTTGAGTGACAGCGGTCCGCAGAAACATCGGGTAATCTGTCTGGGTCAACGCGCGAGCTATGCGGGGGCCAGACTAATCACCTTTTGGATCAGCATTCACAGAGTGGGCTGCACCTTTCATCCCAAACCAAAGTCAACAAGGGCAGGATTCTTGGGAGGCATTGCTGAGATTCTTGAAAGCAAAAAAAAAAAAAGCAGGCGATGAAAAGAGGAGCCTCCAACTCCTTCCTCTCAAAATCAAGAGATAAAAAGTTGACAATTATGCTAAACCACTATGTTTAAACATTTCCTAAGTGACATATTTGAATAAAAACTTCAGAAACAAAAAGCGGCGTCTTCTTTTCTTCTTCAGTGTTTTTTTTTTTCTTTCCACCTCACACATAGATGACCTGGGGTAATTAATAACTCCTCTAAATAGATGCTGTTTGCACAGATGTACTTTCTTCCCCGGGTCTGACTGCTCGTTTTGCAGATGCTATTTCCTCTCCGCTGTCCGCCTGAGATACCTCATGCTGTGTAAACAACCGATGCTCGCCGAACATGCCAAACCCAGCGGCGCTTCTGAATGAGTCTGAATGTGTGTGACTGCGTTGCCTGTAAAAGGACTTTTTCCACATTGAGCGTTTTTTTTTGTTGTTGACGATATGCTCAGTTTAAGGGTAGAAAATGAGGTTATCGTTATTATACTTCTGAGCTTGAAACAAAGCAAAAACAAACAAACAAAAACAAAACAAAGACGAGGCTGAGCAGTGGAGAGAAAGCTGAAAGTGGTGGCAGAAGGAGGGTGGGATTGGAGACGTTTTGGCCAGGGATGTCAGAAAAGAATCAGTGAATAACTTGGCTTGTTTCTTTGCGGTGAGAACAGCATGGGCTGGAGGCTGAAGCCAGAGCCCACAATGTCTAGCCTGGAAGGTTCTCTCATTAGTGAAGATGGAGTGTGCAACCTCCTGGGAACTGCAGAGCTCATGCGAGCGCTGGGAACACTCGGAGCATTTCATCTCAGGTATAAATTAATGGTTCGTTTTCATAGCTCGCTCTCTCTCTCTCATCTTCAGTTTCCATCGCTGGCGTTTGCGGCAGCTGCCGTCCAAACATCCCACGCCTCGTCTTCGTCCCGTTTTCGAGAATGCGTTGGGGAATATCCAGCGAGACGTCGGGCCTGTGAGCTGCTGCTGCTGCCTCCAGTACAAGAAATGCCGAGCCTTTGAAGAAGTGCAAAAAGGCATGCCAGTGTTTTTTTGTTCAAACATCGGCTTTTGTAACTCCGGCGGAGCTGAGCTGAGCCGGTTGGCAGGAGCATGACAGAATACAGAGGCAACAGCACCGGAGGAAAGCAAGAAGAAAAGGGATCGGGGGTCCAGAGCAATAGTGTGGGGTCTCTCTCCCCATCGACGTACAGCTCAACAAAACTTCTGTGGCAAGGCCTCAGAGGTGGGCCTAGATATTGGAGGAAAAATATATATATATTTGAACCTGTGTACTCAGCCGTAAACTATAAACCATCAGGAGCCTTAACAAGAATCATGCACATGTAATTGTAACAATCAAAAAGTCATTTGGATTTGTTCGCAGACAGGGTTTTTCCTAGAACTCCCCTGTCAAACAGCTCCAACTGCAGGCCAAACATCCCCTCTGTACCCAACTTTAAAGAATCGTATGAAGCACTTTCTGGAGGAACGCCCGTTTAGTCAAAAAAAAAAAGAGAAAATGAAAGACTGAGCAAGTGAATTAAACTTGTTGAACGACAACAAAGACGTCCAATGTCTTTTGAGATGCCGTGCCTCGGTGGTCACTGAAGCTGTGCTCAAGCATGTGTGAGGACCGTCAGTGGTTATGGTCAAAAAATATCTCCAGAAATATTTTTGTATCATTACTGCATGGCCATGACTGGGACTTGAGGGTTTATTTGCAGCGGAGATGCTACGTGTTTGAGTTCAGAACGAAATCGTCAGAATGTTTCTCACCGGACAGACGTCGAGATGTGTGAATGTTCTGTTTCCCCACATGGTAATTAAAGCAGCCACAGCCAAAACCAACAAAATCTTTAGAAAATATCACTTTGCAGTGGATTGCAAAGTGATATTTTCAGTCCCCTGATCGCTTTTCTTCTTGCATAGAAGAGAACAGAAAAATTTTGATTTTTTTTTTTGTTCCCTATAACAATCATTTAAGAATAGGCATCAGACACAGATAATTCTAACTTCAATAAAGTTAACAGTCTACGTTTCATTGGTATTACATCTCACTCACCAGTGATGTTCTGGGTGGTACAGTAACTCCTGAAGCAACTGTATTTGTCTACATATTTTTGATTGTATTTTCACTAACACTAGTTTGATACCTTCCTGTACCAGTTGACTCACTTATTGCACACTAGTGATATTTTTGTCCAACCAAAAAATGCGGACGTTCAACTACTCAACCAAAGCGGGACACTAGTAGCGCAAAGCTAATAACTACCAGGCTGCTTGCAGTGCAGATCAGTTATTTCAGACTTGTTAACCAGGCTGCATTGAGAAGCTAGTTAATGATGTTAATGATAATCAGCACACTAGTTCACTGATGATCCATGAATGCGTCCACTATTTGGCCAAATCTAAAGATCTCTAGTTGAAAGCATCGTTTTCATAAATCACTGTGCTACAAAACTGGGAGATGGATAGAAAAAACCTAGAGATGGAGAAGAGGGGAAATAACATTTAGCAATTGTTCCTAATATAGACGTTTAGTTTAAGACAAAAAAAAGACTTGATAAATTAATGTGACTGCAGGCAGTGATAATATTTTCTTTTGTCAAAAAATCTGTGACATTTCTGCCTCTCCTAATTTTAGGTTGTTTGCAGTTCACACAGGAGATTGCATACAAGTTGCAGAATATATTTGGAAATGTTTAACGATCACAAAAGAAAAACAGATTATACAAAAAAAAAATCTAAATTGAGCATTAAGGTTTGTGGTATGAATGTAAAGGTGTTTAAAAATATTACATTTTCAGGTTTGAGTAAAGATAATAAAAAAAATGCCAAAACATAAGTCCTTTAAACAAAAAGTGAATGAAAAATTGACAACCAAAATGTAAACCCTTTAAAATGGCTAAAATTAGGATAAAATAGAAAGTTACATAATAAATGATGAACCATTTGGGAGCATCAAAATCTTGGGAGCTCCCTTCACTAGGGTGTCTTATTTTGTAGCAGAAGAGTCTTACAGTAAGAGTTACTTCCTGCAAGGCAATAATCAGAAAACACACCATTACTGCTGGCACTCTATGTCCAAACTTAAAATTGCCCAACTATGAAAAATGCAAAAAAATTCACACAGCCAAAAGGTAGTTAAACAATCAAAGTAACATCAAAATATTTCCTAAAGGCTCTAAAACATTCCAGGATGTATTGTAACGCAAAAAAAAAAAAAGTCTCAGAGGAACCTTATGTGGCGTTTCTGGAGGGTTCGAGTCCAAAAGTTGACCACTAAACCTGTTCTTTGGCTCTCCAGAAGAAGGGTCACTCCTAATTTTAAGTGCATTTTGTGGCTTGTGAGTATTCCTATAACATCTGCTTGTGATTGAGCAGAGGGTGCATAGTTTGGATCCCACAGGTGAGCGACAGAGTGGTATAAGGTCTGAGCCATCTCAATACCAGCATCCCTAACACAGCTTTTAATTGTGGAGGTGGAAAAACAAGCTGTCAAAAATTTAAAACTTGTTGCGCTATCAAGCTTGACATCGTTAAGAAAAAAAAAACACTTACTTTATGGCTCAGCCACTCCACTAACACTTCAATGTTTGTGAAAATAACGTTTCCGTAAATCTCTCCGTTGCTACGACTTTTTCCTTGCCTGTCAGTCCTGAAAGGTTGGAAGCTTGTTCATTCTCAAGAAAATCCTGCCGTAACCTTTCCTGTAGCATTTACATCATGGGCTGCATGAATAAAAGACATTTTGTGTTGAAAAACTGGTGATTAATTTTCCCCAAAGAAGCACAAATGTGTTAATCGTAGTTGCCATTAAGGCAGGTCACAGCGGTGTACTTGAGTGGCAATTAGTCGTCCCTCTGGAAAAGTAGCTTTCTGACATCTTTTTCACACGCAAGTGATTTTTAGTGGGGGTTATACAGTATGTAAAAGAGAATAATTAAGGCTTAATTTTTATTTGAAAATTAATATCTTGATCTGTTGTCCTTTACCTGTTCCACATTGCATACTTGTGGTATTAAACACCTTTCTCAGATAATTATAAGGCACATTATGAATTGCCATCATGTAAAGTAAAATATTGCCTTGATTTAATCTATTTTTAAGCATATCCAATATTACACCCTGAACTGCAATAGAATACATTGGTAGAAGCTGCAGATAATTAAAAAAACAGCAGAAGCTCATAGGAGAACCACAAAAGGAGTCTAAATTCAAAGTAGCTTGAGTCAGAATGAAGGTATTACAGGTGCCACAACAATTATGACATTTGACTCATAAGTTAATAATTGGAAAATGCCTATATATTTTTTTTATCCATAACAGCAAATCTTTTTGTCCCATCAGTGTTTTACCTGCATTTTCCAAGGTCCTAGCTTGATCAAAATAATATAATATAAATGTTATTCCTGGAAACTAGTCCTTCAACATTCTGAAGGGTTCTGTTCTTTCCGACAGCTCAACAGATATCAGTCACATGCTCACCGGATGACGACCTCAATGAGCGTGACGCTTCCTGAATCAGTAGGCCAGCCTCTGGTTCACATCAGGTGTGTGTATCCTAGTTCTGCTGTTCACACACGGGCCTTACGCATGGAACATCCTGATAAATCAAGGGCTCTGATCTCGTAGCCAGGAATTTTAGACAGCCTGAGCCACACCATTCAGATCAGTGAAATAGGAAAACAGCAGCGCCATGCATCAAAAATTCAAGGAACGGAACTGGAGCCCTTTAGTTTGTTTTTTTTTTTTTCTGAGGTGAACAAAAGTGTTGGGGTGGGGGATACAGGAAATGAAGATATTTTATAATTCTAAAGAAGCAAAATAATTGACTTCTAACCATGGCCACATGTTGTACTGTCGGTAGACCACACATAAAACACTTACATATGTTTTGCCACGTGCAGAAATAGAAAAAAAAAACACAATACAAGCAGCTGCAAAGTTGAAAGAAGGGATAAATGTTTCTTACAAGGACTTACAGTCACAATACTTTGCGCTGTGAATGGAAGAGGAAGGCAGTAAAGTTTAATGCAATGTCAGCGCTTCTCTGAGATCTTTGCTCCATGCAGTTGTTTCCATAGCACTGTCAAATGCAAGGTGTGTAGAAAAATGTGCAAAATCAAACTGTATGCATGAGGAGAAAGAGCTTGAAGTTCATCTATTTCATCTGAGCACAATTAGTTGCCATGGAGTCCAAGAGTCTCACCGGTAAAGTTTAAAATGCAGTAAAATCTTCAACTTTGGGTGCTGAGTTTGCTTGTTCTACCTGTGTGGTATTCCATCCGTTGGTCTGAGTCGCGCAATCAGAAAACATGAATGAGCTTTGAGCTAATGATTTCAAATTATTCCTGCTACTGATCCAACTTTAAGCCAAGAATATGACGACTGCTGCCTGAGTAGTTTACCAGAGTCATGATGAGTCTGACTTATGTTTTTTTTGTTGTTTTTTTTGTATTTATTTTTTAGACTTACGACAATGGACATTGGCTCAGTCAAAACAAACACACTCGTGATCAGGACTGAAAAATGATGCAAAACAATGTTCGGAAATGAAGATCTAGAAGAACGATTATGGTCAAGAGTGACGATCAACATAAAACTTAGCAAAAAAGCCCATCTCACCCAACTATTGGATAAGCTCACATCAGGCAAATAACGTGCAGCTGTGCCTTCACGGGTCACCTGAGGAGTAGGAAAAGTTGAACAGCTGTGCCAAAGCGTGAGACATTGATTTTGGCTCTTACACTGAGAACAAGACGTGAGGAGAGTTCCAAAACTTTCTTCCCTCACAATTTACATGAGATTCAGTTCAGCAGTTACGAGTACGAATCAACTCAAAAATAAAAAAAAAAGCCTCTAAAGTACACTTAGAATCGCTATCGCTAAGAATGAATGAACCGATTACGCAGCAACTCACAGAAGTGTCTTGTTAACTTCAACAGTCAAGCAGACTAACCTGAATCCACCAAAACTCACATTTATGATCAACTTTAAAGCACACCTCTACTGCTTGCAAATGTTCTTGGCTAAGTTTCATACAGTTCATAAAGCTTAATCAAAAGTAGAATGGATCCAAAAACATGAAAAGTGCACCCTAGGCAGACTCGGGTTTGTTTCTAAGATGTCTGCGGATCTCCTAAGATGATGACAAAACCAAAGGTCTCCATGTATATAGGCTGATGTTTCCATAGCAACCTCATTTAGAGTGTCTGCATCTGTGCGCAGAAATATTAAAGGAGACGACCGAGGCTCAGTCACCCAAGTGGAATTTGCAGGGAGAAGAGGTAAAAATATAATCTAGCATCCCGTATCAAAAGCTATTAAAAGAGAGTTTGACATCATAATTCAAGACAAGCCAACGGTTATATTATAGGCTCCATTTTTTATTTTTTTTCTTAGTGGTATGAGCTTGAATATCTGCATTTTGCTTCAATGATTTAATTTGTCAAACTTCAAATAACCTTCTACTGCCAGGGTATGTGAAGTGGAAAATAAAAAGGTTCTTATCGCTGATTTGAAATGAAATAGAAACAGTTTAGGTGCCAAACACACATTAATTTTCCTGAGTCCTGAGCGACTTCTCCTTTACAAAGGAAAATAATAACCATGTGAGAGACTCTAAAGGCTGACAGCTGAGCTTGTACTTATCAGCCAACAACTAATTTGAACTCTACAGACTCAAAAGGACTCGGATTGTGTTGATTCACACGGAGCCAAGTCTCAACAGAGTGAAACAGAACTGTCATGGTACAAAGTCCTTACCCTTCCTGCAGGTTTGATATTACAAAAGCACAGTTAAGATTGAGGCCCAAACTAAAACCTCCTCCCCTTATTTTCAAGCTTGTCAGGTCACGGTAAAAGACCAATAGCTGAAGGAAAAATGTTTGCCATTTGAGCAGATCCTTTCTTCACATCATGAGAGGGAGCTGGATGCTCATCAAACAGCAGCTCTTGGGAAAGTAGGAGAAAACTTTTCCAAGCATGTCCGATTTCACCGACACACAAATCCTCCGCCTTGCATTCAGTAACAGGTAGGGAGATGGAAAGTTGAAGGAGACAGGAAAAGAGCTGGTTGGATCTGAAGGATACTGAGAAAAAGAAAAAAATTGAAAGGTTCATTGAGAGGACTCTTTGCTGGAGCTAAATTGAACTTCTTTGTGATTGAAAACAGAAGAGACCTTTCGCTTTGCCCAATAAGGTTGTGACAGTAAATACTGTGCTTATTTTTGAAACCCGTTTTTGTAGAATCACAATCCTGTTTTATTGGAAAAACTGAATGTGTTTATCTAAACCCAAACACTTGCAGTTTTTTTTTTCACAAAAACTGCAAGAAAGTACGGAAATCTATCTAAATTTAACAATCAAGGAAGTTGTTCCAAATATGACAGCTTTGTAAAATAAATACATATGCTTTCATACATACATGTTTTCTCTTAATGGTCATTGTAATTATGGTTATTTTACATTTGCGCTATCATATTACAGGTTTTGTTAAGAATTAGTTATACTGAATAGTAAGACAAACCCTTCTTGGATCATGGTTACTTTAGTATTCTGGATAATTTATTATTGCATTATTGCATCAAAGGCATTTCTAGAAACAGTGATTTGTTTTGGAGAACTTTTAGAAACAGCAAAAAGAGAGATCAATTTGGAAAACAATCTCTTGGACGAGACGCCACACCCGTACAAAAACAACGAGCCGTGTGCGATGAGCTCTTAAAAAAATTATTCGGCAAGCTTTTGCCGTAAGCCCTTTTCAGTGAGGTGTAGAAAAGTTCAAAAACAGAGAACTGACTGACACACTTCATAAATTAGGCAGAATAGCAGTAAGCCAGGCATGAACAAACCGAAGCGAACAAAAATACACCAATTGTACTGTGCACACACACGCACACTCATTGGTGTGGGCACATTCGACTGCCAAGCCAGGTGTACCCACTCAAGAGATAAATAGACCATAGACCACATTTTATTGGCCCTGAAAGCAAATGTAAGTGCTGAACCTTCATGTGGAAAATATCTCCCTGCTCGGAGGCAGAAAATAACATGCTAAGCATTAAATCATTGCTGAAACAATGTCTATTTTTTTTATTATTTTTATTTGAGATCTGTGAATAATAAGTCTGAGTATGTGCATGAGGGGTCCTGTATAACCAGTACGCTTATATGCCATTATGCTTCACAATTCAAAATCCTCGCTAGCATGAAAGAGCAGTCTTCGGATTCCAGGACTTTGGATATCCACTCTGCGGCTTTTCCCCTCAGCAGTCTGAGTCACGGAGGCAACTTAGGGAACGTCAGCATGGGCAAAGAATGCCGAAAATGTGAAGGAGTTGCAAAGATCGTATGAGTTCTTGTAAGAGGTGTGGCATGGTGGAGGAACGGGCAAAGTGTAATTTGGATGCTAAGGGCAGCGTCGGCAAAATGAAACACTTCGCCTAAGATACATTATATTGGTTTGGAAGCACGCTCTTCTCTATTTTTGCAATCGGATTCTGATTGCGGCGCCTTCCAAAATACCTTTTTTCCCACTTTATTTCACTCCAAAGTTAAAGGTCAGCGTATTTTCTTGACTTTTGTTGAGGAAATATAACCATTTTTAGTGTTTGAGTTAGCTCTATCGTTTACTTGAAGTCACTGGGGTCGTAAAACCACAGGAGACAAGCAGTCTTATCTGTGTGGGGATCATTTAAAAACAGGCCCACGTTTGGTCTCAGGAGGGGAGGAATCTCCGGTGGACATCTGGTGGGGTAAACTATTGACCTGCAGTTCACCTTAAGACAATTTGGTCTAAAACAATACAGCTAAGTCTCCTGAGGCATTTGTAAGTTGTAAAAGTCAGCAGGATTTTTAGAGTTCTGGTTAACTTCAAATAACATCAAGGAGGTAAAAGTCTCTTTGATGTTTCGCCAGATTGTAGGGAAGTGCCGTTTTCAGGGGTGCTCGGAGGCGGCTTCTAATTGGTCGAGAGGTGTTGCCCCCTATTTGAATAGAACACACCTACTAGCACAAAACCTCTTGCGCAGGGAAAATAAGGCAGAAAATAGTCAATTCTTAGCACCATGGGCTGACTGTTTCTCCGAGGACGTCTTCGACGTCTTCGTCTTTTCCTCTATCTGTTTTTATTATATCAAGTGACTAATCGGTGACTGTGTTTTCCTTTAACTTTCTGTCTTGTGTGATACTTTCTTCTGATTGGATTAAATTCTGAACTTCTGTGACGCCAACACGCTGCTTACGTCTCTTCTGTGTCTCGCGAGAGTTATCAGACCGCGGACAAGAAACCGGGACCCAAGAACAAAGGAAGAATCGAAAATGCATAGTTTAAAAGTTTTACAATAAGAATTCCCTTATGATCATCGACACTTTCTATATGAAAAAATACTAAATGTGTAGGAAATAAATCTATAGTAAGTCTATGTACCGAGTCCTCTTGAACCTAATGACATTGAGCACAAGAATTACTAATTGGTAAATGAAAGAACATGTGTGTGCAATCTAATCTCAGCATAAAACCAAATGTTCTGTGGAAGCCACAGAGGTTTGCTCTAGAACACCAGGAACTCAGCACAGTTGCTGCCAAGAAAGTGAACATTTTGCCAAACTTCCAAACGCTGAAGGAAAACCAGCACTGAGCATCAGCCTGACTACGGTACTGCTGCTGTCAAACACAGTGGTGGTGGCATCATGCTGTGAGGATTCCATTCTTGAGTTTGGAATCCACCAGGGGGATTGGTGAGGGTTTTTGGAAATTTTAAATACCTTTCAGAGATTTCAGAACAGCAACAATCAGAGTGGAATTGAAATTATTTACAAAGAATATCCGTGTGTTAAAACGGCCCAGTCAAAGTTCAGACGTAAAGTCAGCTGAGAAGTCATTGTCACAGGTGCTCTAAATGTAACCTGGTTGGGCTTAGCAGTTTTATAAAAACAAAGTGAAGTTTGTGGTTTTAAAGAGACAAAATAGGAACAGACTAATATGGAATTATTGCACTGCAAGGCTTTACTGTAGGTGTTTTTATCACGGTGACAATTTTTCTTTTACATCTCAAAAGTACTAAAATACTTAAAACAAATACTCTGAGAGCCTCCCTTTTTCTTTCACCTTGACCTTTCTCAATATCTTTGTATCATTTCCGTTCTCCTCACGTTTTTAGTGATCCACATGAACAGTCTGGCGAGTGAATGACTCTTAAATAATTACAGCATAAGAGATTTTTTCCTTTCATAACTGGCCGTATATCGGGAAAGCAGGAGAAAGCAGTGTTTGTTCCCAGTTCATCCTGTTCTACATCTTGACAACTCTCTCAGAACAGAAGCCTAGACATGCACCTCACCACAGCAGATTCTTTCTATAAAGAAAAAGGTGATGGAAACAGAGTGGCGTGAGCCTTTGGTCCCACTCCTAAAAAGGGAATAAGAAGGTACAGACACATTTCTGACATATTTTAGGAAAGGGCAACAAGAGCTGAAGGTCTGTGATGGATACCAAGATCAGAGAGGCAAGAAAATGTGACGATTAGTGAATAAACATTAAAAAAGAGGCTGATTGTGGTGTTTGCTTTTTAAAAGGAACAGACACTAGACAAGTTTAGGATAAACTGTGGACCAAAATCAGATGTGACTGCTTTGTGTTTTATGTTGTTGATCATTTATCAGAATCTGAAGATATATTTCCAAAACCCGTTGAAGAAGTCTCAGTAAGCTGATGTTGAAACACAGCTCAAAAATTACTCTACATCAGCACTAGTCAGCACTTTCTAATTTCATAAGACGGCATAGCAATGATTTAACTTGGTTAGCTTAAACATGTTCAAGGACAACTATCTTGTAATTTACAAAAAAATATATACTTCTTTTTGGAAAAAAAAATGTCTGGAAAAGTGGAAAGTAAAATAAATGCAGAAGAAAATTGCGAAATCCAATTTGTTTTCATCTGCAGGAGAAATGCGGATTGATTTCCAGCAAGACAAAGACCTGAAGCATCCAGATAAAGCTACACAGAAATAATGACAACAAGGTGGATATTCTGGAGTGACCCGGTCCAAACCCAGACCTCAGTCCTATAGAGAATTTATGACTGGACTTGAAAAGAGTTGATCCACAGCTGATCCACATGCTGCAACTTCCAGATATGCAAATCTGATTGAGATCCATCCACAGAAACACCGTGAAGCCAAAGGCACATCTATGAAATACCGACTTGAAGGGGTTGAATATTTATACAATCACTTATTTATGTTGCATACTTTTATTTAATTACCATTATTTTGTAGAAATCAATTTTCACTTTGATGTATACGGGGGAAGAGGGTGTCAAAAAAGCCAAATCATGTTGATCGTGATTCATTTCATTAGAAGCATTAAAAAAGGGTAAAACATCCAAAGAAGTGAAGGCTTTCATAGGCACTATATCGTTTTCTAATATTGAAATTTGTTTGAAGCCCTTAAACCCTGAAGTATGACAAAAAATAATAACACAAGAAATATTTAAGTGGTTATTTTTTTCACAGCCCTTTGTATTTTTGTTGTTTTGTTTTTTTGTTGACAAGAAAGTAAAGAGACGCTTCCAGAATCGAGCTAGAAAATAATCCAGAATCAAGTTTCCATGTAGCCGTGCAGGCAATTACAGCAAACATGTAAAATAACAATGTAATGTAAGTTAGGTGTGCTTTGGTTGGCAGGGAAGCAAGGAAAGGAAAATGGAATATGGCTACATCAGGAAACACTTTGCTAAAGATGGGGAATTGTTATTTATTCAGGAAATGTGTTTGCATTGTGGTTTAATGGGGGAAAATAATAAGCCTTTTTTTCTTTCAAAGACAAACATTGTAGTATCTCAATATTATTTACTCAGCTTTCCAAGGGAATAATATTTCTATCATAAGATACTCTGTTGGGGTTTTTGTGATCCTTTGTGTATGTCTTCACAAAAAGAGCTATTAAAATCCAATATCCGAACAAAAGAAATGAAAATATTCTCATAAAATGATCAAGTTAATATTATACACCCGTTGCACGCCTGCATTTACTGTCAGACTTTCCACCCGTGCGCAATGTACCGTTTGGCAGAGCGCAAATTACTTCAGAATCAGCAGCAGGAACAAATAAATACTGCATCTATTTTGATAAATGAACTACAATGTGCTGCCAAATACATATAGTGCTGGGAACTGAGCTAATAAACATGTTCTGTGTCATTTTGTTACTTTATCCACAAACCACACGGTTTTTACATGAGACTCTAAAAGACAACATGTTGGAAGTTGCATTTATTTCCATTCGAGTCAGGAGATGATACACCTCTGTGTCAGAAAACAAACATTTTCATGAAAATGATCTTGAATGGTGCCAAACCACGTTAATCATACATCTGTGTTAGCATGTATCATGCTAGCATAGACAGATAGATGCGACTGCACATCTGCTGGCCTGCAGTCTCTCAATTTTCACTGTTGATGCCTTTCATGACAAGTTGAGCTTTTTAACTGTGGCTAGGTGAAGAAGATGCAGCTTCACCTAGCTAAAGCTAATTTAGTGGATTACAGGAATTCATGACGGTCAGAGGCCGCAGTCTTTGTACACAACACAGTCAAATACAGAATCAAATCAGTTTATTCAGGAATCTAGTTTATCTGGTCACCACAAAATACAGTGAAATTGAGTAGAACTATTGTTAAGATTTAGTAAAAACTGAGTTAAATGATAGGAGCACATGCAAAACTGGTAGGAAACTGATGTAAGAAATCATCAGTATGAGAGTCATCCTGTTTCTTGAAATCATGTCTTCAGCAAGTACTCCCAATGACAGTGGAGAGAAGTTGCTCATTTTAAAAGCAGGAATGAGCTGCAATACTGAGACAAAATGAGTCAGTTGTTTGTAAAAGTTGAAGAAAATGGTCCTCGACATGTAGGACATTCAGGTCAAAGAAATAGTTCTGCTTCAAAAAGACAATGTTTTTCTTGTCTCGTGTCATCAGTGCAATGATGAAACACCAAATTTTAGTTTTATGGGAGTTTCCAAGCCAAGAATTTCTATTTGAAAAGATGGAAAGGGAAACAGGGAACACACTCAAAGCTTGTGTGCGTGTGTGTGTGTAACACGTTTTAAGAACCAATTGCTAGTCAAAAAACTTGGGCAGTAAAAAACACACACACACACACCCCACAAACACAAAACAACACATTCAAGACTTTATCATAAGATGTCTTACAGTCAGTAAGCCAAGACGGAGAACAAGTTGTGAAGGCTGTGCCAGTAGAGATTCACCCAAGGGCCTAGAACGCTGTTGCTGCTCGAGAAGGTCGTCGTGTTTCCACCTGGCTGCTCTGTAAATCCTTGACGCATATGTCTGCGTATGCACGTCTCCTCTCGGCCTCCGTTGTGTACATAAAATTTTTAACACGCCGTATGCCTGTTCTCGTACTGCCCTGGGTATTATTGGAAAGTATGAGGGTGACTTTATAGCCCCACTAGCCTGCAGTGAAGGATATACGGTGCCGCCTCACGCTGTGTAACTGGACAGTGATTGATGACGAGGCTGATGGAGCGGTGGCAGGACCTGGAGACCTCCAGGGGTCTCAGGTCTGGGGCCCTACAAGTCCACAGTCTGCTCCTCTGCATGTGGCGGTCTTAAATCTCTTCCAAAACCTGCAGCCTTACAAACATGTGACGTAGAAGAACCAACAGCACGTGTGTGCGTAAGTGTGGTGTGTGTGTGTGTTGCAAAGATAAACCGAACAGTGGCGCAAAAGGAAGCAGGTAATCCAGTAGCAGTAAATATGTTCACTTCCTTTTGATTTTAAAGGCTAATACTTTATCGGTATTTATTAACTGGAGGTTGTGCGTGTTGAGTCAAGACTGAATATTTCGGAGAGTTTCTTGACTCAGCTGTGCTCAAATTCTCCCCGCCTTTCCTTGCCGACTCGGCCCGTAGGTAGCGGGGAGAAACAGTGGGCCAGCTAATCATTTGCGGAATGTGGCGTGGATATAAGATAGGGCCAGATTGGGAATGCTTGGAGCCAGAGGAATGGTAATTACTGTGGAAATCAAACACCATCAATTGTGAGGTTTTTCAACATTTCACAGTGTCCCTCTCCCCACTTCCCTTCCCAAATCCCCTTCTCCGCTCGCTCCAACTCAAACGGTCCTCGCTGCCACTCCCCAAGGCCCTCAACCCTCAGAATGTTTTTTTTTTCCACTCCTTCCCAACCCTATTTCATTTTTGCTACTTCTGCTCTCCCCCTCTGCCCTCCCATTTATTTTCCTTTAATTTTCTCCACCCTCTTGCTTTATCTATCTGCACTTTGTTTTTCCTGCCTCTCGTGGTACACCCATTTATACCCGGTCCCTCGTGCCAAGTTCACTCCGTTTCCCATCTCACGCGCTCCTCCCGCGCTCATTTGCTTAGACTCGCGCACCTTTAAACACAAAGACGCGCACTCACACAAAATGACCACATAAGACAAATGACCCTCATCACTGTATGTCTGGAATGTGAAAACACTTTGACCGAAGCATTTGTTTTAACATTCCAAATCCTTTCAGAGACGCTCACTTACTGCAAACTGAGGAAGCGGCGCGCTCGGAGCTAATCCTCCTCATCCATTTTTCTTCAAGCTAATTTGGGATTATTCGGTTTGAACGCTGCCTTCTTGACGAGCGTCGGCTTGCTTTTATATGACAAGGAAACCTCAGAGGGAGTGAGGTGATTGTCGCTCCGCATTAGCCAGCCTTGGTGTGATTAAAGGTACTTTCTTGACAGTGCGAGTTTTTGTGTGCTCACGTCTCGGCAAAGACGTGCGCGTGGCGTGCAGACGTAGCATAGCTTTCATCGTGCTCCGCCTCGTCATTACTATTGCAATTTGGTCGAAGAGAAATGGGATTAGGACAAACGGGGCCTCCACTCTGACAGGAGAAAGGCGGAGATGAGGGGTAGTGGGGGGGGCACACTTCATCTATCTTTAGACAACTGTAACTCCCACCAGTAGCCTCCTCAGTCTAGCTCCAGCTGGATGTGTAAGGCAGCAGAACACAAATCTCGCTTGGCAGTTGAGGCAAGGCGCAAATCCTGACTACTGACTTGGCATGAGCGACCATGTTCCTCCAAGCCAGCGATGTGATAAATTTTACTATTTCCTACCGTTTGCCCGACAGTTATCAGCTTTTTTTATTATTATTATTAACAACGGCAAAGACGCTGGATGATCCTAGAAGGTTTTAGAGGGGGAGTTTAGTTTGCTCTCACACCAAAGCAAGTGGGTCAATTAGAGGAGATGCTTTATGAGCTTTCCGCGACTTCTGAGTTGGGTCGTCCCCGACTCTAAAGCACACACTGCAAGTCTGCAGCGTCAGCCGCCAGTCTGTGGGAAGACAAAAAGAGAAAGGAAGCAGGAGCATTAGAAAGGCACACACACAAAAAAATAATAATAACTTGCACTCACTCTGACACACGTGTCTAAAAATTTGCTGGGCGGTGCAGAGTTCTCTTCCCTGTCAAGTGTCACCAGGCAGTATTTTTCAGAACATAACATTCACAGTGCATCATAGGAATGAGCGCTTCCTGCCTCTTGTATCGCAGTGGAATGAGACAATATCTGGAAATGAAGTTTGGTGAAAAATAGACACACGTGAAAACGCTGCCAGTTGCATGAAGTACTGAGCCATGTGGAGCCTTCCGCAAAATAATTCATTTTGGAAGTTTTCTTTTTGTATTTCGTCATGATACATTTCTGAACTACGGTATATTTTATTGACCTTTTATCTCATTGTCTAACACAAAGATTAACATTTTGTTTCAAGGAAAAAGCAGAACAGAATGCTATGCATCTGTGTTCATTTCCCTTCAACTCTGATACCCCTCAATAAAATCCTTTAACCCAGCCAAATTCATAATTCATGTGACAAGAGGACCTTTGATGATGTTTCTCAAAGTGAGGTAGAGACCTTCCTTAAGGGAATGAAACCCTCTTTTTGTGCACTTGATCCTTTTCCCTCCTCACTTATTAAATCAAATCGGACTGCGATAAGCTCATTAATTACTCAAATTATAAATAAATCACTGAAATCCGGTCATGTCCCTCTGTCTCTTAAAACTGCCATCATCAAACCCCTCCTAAAAAAACCCACTCTGGATCCTGAATCCTTTTCCAATTATCGTCCTTTCACATCTTCCTTTTCTCTCTAAAGTGCTGGAAAAGGCAGTTGCTTCACAACTCCAACGCCACCTTCAAAGAAACTCTCTGTACGACAAATTTCAATCTGGGTTCCGTCCTGCTCATAGTACTGAGAACGCCCTGCTAAGAGTTACAAATGATGTTCTCATGGCTGCTGATACTGGCTGCACTTCCGTTCTTGTCCTCCTTGATCTCACTGCTGCATTTGACACCGTGGACCATAACATTCTCCTACGTCGTCTGCATGTGGAAGTCGGTCTCGGTGAATCTGTCCTGGATTGGTTTCAATCTTTTCTTTCTAATAGGCTAGAATGTGTCTGCCTTGGCAACTCCAAGTCCCAGACCGTTAGTGTGTCCTGCGGCATCCCGCAGGGGTCAGTTCTAGGGCCTATGCTTTTCTCTCTTTACTTGTTGCCTTTAGGTAAAATCATCAATCAGTATAACATTTCATTTCACTGTTATGCGGACGATTTGCAACTGTACATTACAACGGGATCACCTTCTACTTCACCTCTGCTTACTGCACTAACGTCCTGCCTGGAGGAGATCAAGACTTGGATGAACCAGAACTTTCTTCAGTTGAACTTTTCCAAAACCGAGGCCATACTGATCGGAACGCTTCACCAGGTTCAATCCTCGACTCTGACCAGTATTTCATTCTCTGAACAAGACATTCCCATTTCCTCCGTTGTTACAAACCTTGGAGTTCGAATGGACTCTCACCTCACATTTGAAAATCACATTAAGCACCTGTTTAAAACCTGTTTTTTTCATCTTCGCAATATTTCCAAACTTCGTTCATCTCTCTCCCGCTCGGATGCTGAGACCCTCATCCACGCCTTTGTCTCCTCCAGACTCGACTACTGTAACTCGCTGTTCATTGGAGTCCACCGAAAACACCTTCAGAGGCTTCAGTACATTCAAAACAGTGCAGCCAGGATCCTAGTGAGAGCTCGTAAATTCGACCACATCACACCTACTCTTCACGAGCTTCACTGGCTTCCTGTTACCTATAGGATTCAATATAAAATTGCACTTATCACCCTTCACTGTCTGTATGGAACCTCACCGGATTACCTGAAGGACCTCCTTACTTCACATTCACCTTCTAGACCCCTACAATCCCAAGCCTGCAATCTTCTCCACCTTCCTCGATCAAAACTAAGAACTATGGGTGATCGAGCCTTTGCGGTGGCGGCTCCTCGTCTATGGAACTCTCTCCCAGACTATTTGAGAGCCCCACAATTATTGTCTGATTTTAAAACTGGCTTGAAAACTTTCCTTTTTAGACAAGCCTACCCTACTTTTAAATGACAGTTGTTTGTTTTTGTTTGTTTTTTATTGTTTTTGATAGCTGATTTTAGTTTTTAGATGCACCAGGTAGCACTTTGAGATTTTTATTAATGAAAAGTGCATTATAAATTAAATTGATTATTATTATTATTATTATTATTACTATAAGTTTTGAAATCCACAAATCTGGCCTCTTCATGGAAGAGTTCCAAAAAGAAGCTAAAGTTAAAGTTAGAACTGAGCACAACTTTCACCTCACTTTCTGTGAACTCAGTGTGATTGACTGCAGATAACGGTACATCATTTCACTCCTTGTTGTAGTAACACCCTGAGAAACTGCCAACGTTAAAAACTGACTCTACGGTAGGTCAGCACATAATAAAGTTGTAGAACAGCACAGTCAAAGGCCGTACCTACATAGAAATGACAATCTCTAAATTGGACCTTCACATTCATTCCAATCGGCCTGATTGAGCTACTTCACCAAGAAAACTGGCAATAATTTTAGTACATAATTTGGAAAACACATAAGGCCCCTAAAAATGGGGCTCAATATATCAGTGCACACTAGACTTCAGACTTTTATTTGTAAGACAATGTAAAAAGGTGATGCTCAATTTACAATGACTCACTACTTTGATTTGATTTACCAAGTAAAATCATACTAAAACAGAGTGAAGGTTTTGATTGTAACATGAAAAACTGTTTAGAATTTCAGAAGATATGAATCCTTAGTCAAGGCATCACATATAAATTGTAGCAGCTGTGATACCAACAAAGGACAAAAGTAAGAAGGTGCAAAAACAATGAGTTTTGCAAAAAAAAAAAAAAATACTTTACTGCTGTTGACAGCTTATCTTCAAAAATGCAATTTACTATGAAATTCCAAACTATGTCACAAGATAAAAAAAACAGCTCCACAGAGGTTGGTCCCAATTAGCAGAACAATGAAATCTTAACGTTCGAAATCAGCAACAAACACACAGATAATGTTTGATAAAGGTGTTTTGAGAAATTGGTTTCAACACATGAAATTGTTTCCAGAGTCTGCGTTTCATCACTCGGAGAAGAAAGCAAGAGTGTCAAGATAAGTCCTGCATTTACATACAATACTTTTGGGCTGAGGTCTAAACAAACTCCTGTCAAAATAAACTGTACAGTCGCTTGGGTTAGAGTGCTTCCTGTTTTTGAAAGTGCGGTTATCATAATATCCTGCCGGGGCACAGGCGCAAACAACAAATTGGCCTTTTAATTATGCCAACATCTAAGAGGGAAAAAAGGCCCTCGGGTGAGAAACAGTGAGGTAAATGTAGTTGTTAGTGAGGGTTGAGATAAGGTGCGATTGCAAAACAAGAATTAAAGAAAATAAACCCAGTAATGAAAATAAATCATAGGAATTAATTTAATTTGCAGGACATTTTACCACATTTATGCAAAGAACTTCTGTTTTGTTTTTTTTTAAAGACATTGAATAGTGCAACTTCAGAAACAAATATGGTTTGCAAAATGAAGAAAACATAAAAAAGCAAGAAGGTAAAACAGTTAAGATACTGTTTTTGCAGGCAGCCCATCATCCACAGCAGCCAACAAAATCTGCAACCTAGATAAGAGTTGCTCCACTCTTCACCGCGCAGACGCACAGAAATCTAAGACTGGCGTACGCAAGTTACCAGTTATACGCTCATGGATGAATCCCGAGAAACTGCTAATGAAGTGAATTTTCTGGCTTAAGACAAAACTTATCATCAGTCACTTTCGGTTCTTTCTGGAAAGGTGCACGGACATCTGGAGGAAGTTGGAACGTGACGTAATGGGAAGCCGTATTCCCCATCCGTTCAGCTGTGATGTTTTGTCTCTCACAATTGAGATGTGCTTGATGATGACTATTCCAGACCTCTCCAGCCTCTGGAAGTGGGAAAACTAGTCGGCAGTGTACCAAATGCTTACCTGCAACCTATAAACGATGTACTATAAACTTTAACCTGAATTCTGGTTAAATCCTTTGTCTGACTCCTTGCAGATGTGAGCAGCAAACTAAAAGGCAGAGATGGTCACCCTACAACGGATTCCAACATCAGCTACTTTGATCCCAAAACGTTGTCAAGGTTAAATTACAAGCCCACTCACAGCTAAGGACTAGCAAGTAGGACTGCATGAAGCGAAGGCGGACTCGAACAAGCCAAAAAAGGTCATTAATGAAGACATAAATGAAAGAAACTCATTTCTGTTCTCTAATATTCTTAAAACAATTGAGGCGTTTTAAACTTCAATTGAGCTTTTGACTAAAAGCAGAAAGTTTGCAGAGGGAAACCAGCAACACGCGCAACAACCTTAACAACGTTCTCGCATGTCCTTCAACTTTGCGGCTAAAGTTCCACCGTTAAATTCGTCATCGAGAGCAGCAAGCGCCCCCTGAAGTGAATCGACCCTGACAGCGTACGCACACAAACGCACAAAGACACACACACACACACACACACAACACACACACACACACAAAAAAAAAAACGTAAGGGAGCTAATAAAGGAAATTAAAGCAGAGAGCCTCTCTTGGTGATGACAGGTTGCCCTGAGACGTTGTCATACAACCCCTGAATGGTCTGTCTGCTTCCATGGCAACCCACTCGCTCTCATCTCATCACACTCGAAAACAGCATCCGATACCTCAGTAAATACAAACATGACAGCCTGCATCCGTCATCCGGTGGTCAGAGTACAGTCTTGATTTACAGTTTACTGCTTTGTGCGCGTACTTTCCTTGTTGTTCCCAGAGTTTTCCCAGTTCATTCGGTTTCGCATTCCTGTGCCGTGACCCCTCGCTGTGCTGAAAGTTTTGTGTGCGCCTGCGAGACAGTTCATGACATTCATTGTGATGAATGCCCCAGCACCTGGGAGGGAGCGACATAATGAAATGTAAAATTCACTGAGCTGTAAACGCTGGCCTGACCTGCGATGGAGCTTAATGACGAGTGTTTTTGAGCCCAGAAGTATGTTAACAACTACAAGGCAGGCCGAATGCAAACGTTCACCTCATCAATCTCCAGATTGATTTAATTTTTAGACATTAAGCAAATACCCCAAATTGTTTGCATTGAGACAAAAAAAAAACCGAAGCATGGACCATTTAGAAAATATGTGTAATTTTAAGTTAGAGATTAAAAGCAATCAAGAAGAATGAATCAAGAGGATTAACAGAAATGGAGTACAGTGCATAGCAAAAACATTCGCACGAGTTGAACTTATGAGTTTTGTCACATTAAGATAAAACACGCATTGAGTCCCAGTCACAACCATTGTGCTGTCCTCTTGCCACTCTTAGCATGTAATCAAAGTAAGAGTGAGGAAGGGTAATAACAGAACGGTTCGCCATAGTTTTTAGATTTTTCTTTGAAATAATAAAATAAAAATTTGAATCTTATTGCATTTTTTAGACTATATAAATTTGTGCTGGTCAATCATATAGCAGCTCTAGAAAGTTACCTGGAGGTTGTTGTGGTAACATGACAAAATGTGGGAAAGCTCCAGATGTAGGAATATGTTTTCAAGGTATTGCAAATGTATTAAAAAAAGGAAACTACAATACAGTTTAAGGGCTTTTTCATAAAGGTAAAATTGACCTGTGAGAACCAGTGCGATGAAGAGGGAAGGTGAGCCAAGTTGTGTTTCTCAAGTTACAGTATTTACAATTATTTTGTACAGACTCTTGGCTCAAGATCCCTCCTCTCTTTAAGGTTTTCCAAGACACTGTGTGTAAAATTCTCACCGTTATATGCTGGAAGGGTGTAGAATACTTATTCCTGCCATCTTAAAAACCGCACATCGCACTGCTCCCCGACCATTAATCACCAGTTTCTTTGGCATAAAACAGAAGGGATAATTTCAGGAAATTCACAGTGTTGTTTCCGCTGACCTTTGTCTGCTTCCTTCATATCCTTTGCCCAATTGTTTGTTTAGCCAAAAAGAGCAAGAAGTGCTAGATCCTGGAATAACAGTCAACCTGACACGTTAGAAGCAAGACAGATCTCCCAGAAACGCAGCTGCAAACATAAACTTTGTGAATACTTGGTATTATACGCTCTGCTAAGTAGAAAACCTCTGACTCTGGAATATTTGCTTTCATTTCTGCTTAGTTTGGTGCATTCTATCCTAATTAATCCCAACGGTAACTGCATTTTTTTGTGTGTGGTTGAACTCAAAAGAAGTGATGGAACAATAGGGCTTTGCAGCTACGTTCAAATGTATTCATATCAGATTTAAATTGCAAATTCAATTAAGTTTCTCTCTGAAATGAGATAAACATTTCTCAAAAAAATGACAAAAAGATATAAAAGCGGTAACTTTCAACTTCACTTTCATTAAAAAAAATCTACAATTTTTCTTTTCACACCCTTCAAAATAATCGGAGGAAAAATGTTATTTACATTACAGAAAAACACTTCCTATAATTGCGAATGAGCTTTATGGATGTTTTCACTGGTATTTTCATAATTTATATTTGGTGATGAGCTCCAAGTCCTTAATCCTTAATGTTAGAAGCCCTCTTTGCCATCACCCTAATCATCAGGCCCCAGCACAGATTTAAGTTGGGTCATTCCAAAACACTGCTTAGAGAAGAAACATGTTCATAAAATCAAAATATTACCATAAATATAAATTTCCACATTTTTTTCTGAATCCAAAACAAATTTCCAGGCAGCCGTATCAGTCTCACAGACACGGATACAGATGCAAATACAGCTCCGTTTTGATTGGATGACAACAAAAACAAACAAAAAAACTAAGGTTCCAAAGAAGTCAGACGCAAGTTGAAGTACATCGGAAATACTCCTTCCCAGCTTTCCCACAAGCTGAAAACATTCCCACATGGACATTTACTAGTATAAACCTGCTGCAGCTTTGTTTTTGTTCCCCATTTGTGCTTTCAGCACTAAAGATCTGAGCAGGAGGCTGAGAAATGCATTCAAAGGCAAATATCGAAGTGGGAAAGTTGAGACAAATCACATCAAATCACGCACTGGTTGTGCAAAACATGCCACTAATTCAGCCAGGAAGTTTAAACATCTAAAAATCAACCCTAGCAACCACGCTGTTTGTGTACGCACGCGGATGAAAAAGCCAATATTTCTAACTAAACACCACATCAGGCCTCCCCGAGTTTAAATTTTTGGGAAATAGACAATCACTTTATACATATAGTGCTACCGCAATTTTAAAGCTATGTCAACAAATCTGGACGATCATGAATAACACATGAACAAAGCAAATCATCTGGGTTCTGAGAGAGCAAACTCTTTTCTTCTGTCTCTCCGCATCATAAATATTTATACCATCACGCAGGCAAAAAGTCAATCACCTGGCTCGGCTCTTACAGGTCTTCACGACTGCCAAAGACTCAAAAGCTCGCATGAGAGGCTCACGGTTGCAATCAGCACAAGGTCTGCTTCTTTTGTGCTAAAAATAAAAAGAGAAGTCGGCATTTGAAATGCACCCATTGTGCTGCATATGGTCGATTGCTCGGTAAAATTTCAGCTCTGCAAATTGTTGGGAGAGCCTGGCTTTTTGCAAAGAAGTATAAAAGCATGCACCTGTTCCGCATGCAAAATATACACGCTGACATGTTGCAAAGCTGAAAGCGCAGATGGAAGGAGATGAAAGGCATCCCATCTATTCGTTTCTAAATGGTTTATCCTGTTCAGGGTCATCTTATCTCCTATAGGACCCACGCACACACACGCACATGCATGCACGCACACATGCAAGATGCTGAAAACTAAACAGTGCAGACATCGCCTGAAGGATTGCTCAGCTGGGGCGCAGATGTGTTGACTAGAGAGACTAGACAAAGTACAACTTACACACGTGAAAGTATTCACACACGTTTTTGACCGCGGAGATGAACCGGGAGGCTTCAGACAACAGATAAGCATCGCGCAGAGATATTAAAGCTAGGCAGTCGGCGTGGAGGGAAGGTTAAAATCCAGGAAATTCTTCCAGAAGAAAAAAAATGTAAAATAATCTTGGGTCAGGACAAGACAGAAACAGGGAAGTTAGAATGGAAGCAGAAAGCCAGCGTACGAAACGAAGGCCAACGAATTCAGACAGCGACGCACACCGATGAAAATCTTGAAAGCAACCACTGGCAAAACATGGAGCTCTGCTTTTATTTTCAGTCTCCTGATATTCCAAAGAGGTTACGACTCTCATGAAGTTTGCAGGGCACTTTGTAAGAGAAGGAATCCCACAGCGTCATGACTCCTCCACCGTGCTTAACATGTGCTTTTCCATATTATTAAGTTTTATTTGATAGGAACGACACACATCGACATAGACAAACTGAACAAAACAGCAGTCCCATGTTTGCGACATAGTGAAATAGCAATAGCTAGTTCGCCGTGCAAATCCCTAGTTTATTTTCTGTTTTCCTGTCACATTGTCCCCATCAAAATTTTTATTTATTTTTTTCCTGAATAGCCCAATCTGACCTAACGGCATGGCATTTGTGACTCTTAGACAATGAATCCGCCTTGCTGGAATTTGTTAACGATGAGTTCACAAGATTTTCTTGGCTGCCCCTAATTGTGCTGCTCACTCTGTCCTAGTGGGGCTTAGTGGCTTGTGGTTGAAATAAATTGTCTTCTGTGTCATATTTAAACCCCAGGAGAATGGGGGTTAACTTAGAACTTTGTTTAATTTCAAGCAACCTAAAAAAAGAAAAAGCATATATATATATATATATATATATATATATTTTTTAATGTTTAGTTACATTTAAATGGAGGGGAATTTTAATGGTAACAATAATTAGGTGATTATGGTAAAAACATCTTTTAATATGCGATACTGCTGTAGACACAAAAATTACAAGTTAGATTAAAAGCAGGTTTTTGCTGCTACAATAAAATTCATCCCGGTTTTTTTTTTTCCTTTTTTGTTAATGACAGAGCCACTGTAATCATGTTTATTTTTTTGTTTTTTTTCTTACATTATCTCCTCATGTTGCCTAAGTTCTGTTCAGCTAAGAACAGAATCGAGTTCTTCTCAAAGCTTTTAGTCATTTTTCTTTGATCGTGTTGCGTGAGGAAAACATGGATTGACTTAAAGGAAACTGTTTGCAATTGCTGGCCGTCATTAGAAAACGCAGTAAGCAAATCAGACTGAAATTATTTGTAGTTTCAACATCCTAATCATCATTAATCAAGTGGGGTGGTGGGGAGTTCTGTGAGGTTTTGGAAAAATTTTACTCCTTTTCGGGTTCTCTTTTTTTCTTTCATATTTAGCTTAGGCCCACATCTTTTTTTGAACAAACAATTCAAGTTTCTACGTCTGCTTTTTTTTCACGCCACGGATGATAAACAGGTATCAGAAATTAGGGCACAGCTCTCATCTTGAACCAATTCAAAGTGAAGCGACTTTTGAGTGTTTGCTTAATAGGGACCGGGGCGCGTGAAGGCTTATTAAAGAGTCTGTTTCTGATTTCGAAGTAAACAAAACACAAAGAACACAGAATGTCAAACGAACAGGAGGAACCATCCACCTATCCCTCATGATGAACTCTCTTTCTGTTTACACAAAAGCAGAACATAATTCGCAGTATTAACCAAATTGTGGCATCTTTTGATAAAATAGCCTCTCCTCTCCTCGTCATCATGCTGTTGGTGCGCTTTCTGTCAGCAGCAGCAGAAAGGTTGTTGGTGGCTGATGGGAAGATGGGTAGAGCTTACAAATCCGGTAACACTTTATTTGACGGAGTGTGCATAAGACTGATATGGCAGTGTCATAAACATGACTTAGCATCTATCATGAACATGGAGTCTTCATGAATGTCTGACTGTCGTCTTGAAGTGTATTCGGTAAATAATGCCACTTAATGCAAATTTGATGCTTTTAATGGACTTTTAATGCAATTTTTAGTAGAACTTTGCATTAAAATGGTCATTATTGACCAAATAGTGCAAAGTTTTCACTTTTATTGGACTTTTAGAGCAACCATTAGTGTAACTTTGCATCGAAAGCGTAATCGTTTACAGATTGACGCTTCATGAGAACAGTTGTAAACATTCATGAAGACTCCTTCATATTCATAACAGATGCTATGTCATGTTTATGACAGTCTCATGTCACTCATATGCGCGCCCCTTCAAATAAAGTGTTGCCAGAAATCCTGGCAGACATCCTTTCAGTTACTCCAAATGACTTGAGAATGGAAATGCAGCTTCCATTAGGCTCAGTTAAAGTTTACCTTCAAACTGTGAGTTAGTGGGGAGACTTGAAAACTGAATTTTTGTCTCTAGATGGGATTAGCCATGTCCAGAGGTGGTACAATTTATTATTACCTCAGAGGAAGTGAATGCAACTCCACAAAATACTTTGAAAACTGTGTTCTCTTCCCCTATACAACACATCAATGTATGTTCCTGAATACTTTTGCACGGCAGCGTAGTTTCCCTCTGGAGTTCGGAAAAGCCTCGAAAAGCCCATCCCTCCAGTCTGCAGCTTGCATCCACACCTGAGGAGTATTATGGACTCAGACAAATATTGCACACATATTAGGATGGACCCCACCATCCCACAGATATAATCATCCCTGCATGAAGACTCTGCTCTAGTCTGTTTCCCATTTCAAACCTCACAGAATCCCATCCCTTAAAAGCACACAGGCGCTCACACACCGTGGCCCCCAGAGAGGGTTAAGGCATGCTCGCCGTGTGTGTGTGTGTGTGTGTTTGTGTGTGTGAACTCAGTGGAAAATTTCAGAGCCACAAAAATGAGGCCATTTGGACGAATTGTGAACAGGACTTTTGGGTTGTAAGAAATTTGTATTTGAACGAATAATTCTCATGTAGAGGTATTGTTGGTGTCCTGAAGTAGGAAAGAGCTGACTCTCTAAACAGTTTTCTTTTTTTTTGACTTCATAATAAAGTGACTTGAGTCACATCGAGTGACTTTTCCAACCAATGTTTTTGATGCAAATATAAATTACTAGAAAAGTCCAGTGACTTGAGTTGAGTCAACATGTTATGTTAAAAGAATAAATAAATCAGTTTGTTGCAGAATCGACAAAAATAAACTGAACCAAAATTTTGCAGCGGTTGGTTTGTGCTCTCTGTGCACATTTGAAGAGAACCAGTGGGCACATTGAGATATCCTCTGATCTTTCCTTTTCCATTTCGCAAATGACAAAAAAAAAGGAAACTGTGTTTGCAGGATGTAACATTCAGTCATATGCGCTTGTTTCAAAAGAAGTCTTGGCCGGAGCCGTGTGTTTCCAATGTTGGTTCCGACGATGAAAATGGAAACACATTGATAGGCCTGCACCGATCCAGCTCTCCTTCAGCTGTGTACGTTCTTCGCCGGCCCTGAGTGGTGCTGCTGAATCAGAAGAAGTTACATAATACAGCGTTGCGAAACAAGAATTTTAAAGGCAACAAAATACTCCTCCTCATCCCTTTCGGGTTACAGCGCCACCTCGAAGACTAGAAACGTCTGGATATTCTGTTTCTTTCATCTGAGAGAAAATCTTCAGATCATTTAAACGCTGAAATGATCCAACTTTATTTTGGTGATTGCGTGATATCATGTCTATCTGGAAAAGACCAGTGCCGCCAGTTTGGCTCTGTGTGAGACTGGTGGGAATGACTGTCATTAATGTAATCCCGCAGTTACAATCTGATCCAATTTCCAATCACAAGGTAAGGAGATCAAATTGACCAGAAACCCATGTGGACCACAAAACAGGGCTGCAAAAATAGTTTAAATTGATTGTGCCTAAAATCAAAACATCCACCATTTTTTATATATTTTTTATTTTTATGCATGCCACACTATTTATTCCTGTTTCCATAATATGGATTATTTTACTCTGTGAATTTTTCCTTTCACAATTCTGGAATTTTATGTTAAATTAGTAGAAGCGGTGTTCCAATCTCTCCACCAGGCATCTAATCTTTACTAGCTCAATAGTAACTAACTGAGTTGTGCAATGTGCAGGACTAATTAGATTCGTCACTGTCGGTATCCTGAAACGCTTCTCCGTTATCTCCCTCGACGTAACACAGAGACATTTCTGACAAAACATTTACTGGAAAAATAACTGAACTCCGGCTTGCAAATGACTTTGGTGCAGAAAAATCCCTCGGAATCAACCACAATAATATTGGCAAAAGTTCACATCGTTATTCCAATAATAATGCTACGAATTTGTTAATTCTGACTCGATTTTAACGGCTTTGCTTATCGTTCTGTTTGATCGATCTAGCTAAATAACGTGTAGATATAATTCAAGAATGTGCCTAAAAGTGCAATGAGCATTAACTTTAATGTGGTGCCGATTTGCTTTCGTGCCAGTTTTCATCCACCTACGAGTGATTAATGAGAAATTTTACAAAAACCCTTTATTAGTCATGCGCAGGCGTTTTGTCACTGTTGTTTTGCCAGGAAACCGTCTTTCAAGAATGCATCTTTAAAAGAAAAGTGTTCATCAAAACAAAACAGTGAATTAATGTCTACATAATGTATTTGACAGGCCTGACAGCCAGAACCTACAAAATGCAGCAGCAATTAGGGGAAAAATATGTGAACAGTTTCAAAGTAGATCTGCTCAGATAGCAAAATCTCAGCAGACCTAGTTTGCTTACGAGACAAATCTGGCAAACACATCTTTAAAAAAACGTTTTCGTCAATAGAAGCTAACACCCCAGCCGTGCTACGCATACAGTTGAAAATCTGCGTGCGTTTACACACGTATGTTGTACCTCTTTAAGATGCTGTGGTCAGCACCTAGCTCAGCAATACCGAGGAGTTCAGCAGGTAGTGAGGATCGCCTTTAAGGCCCTGCCAGTAAAATCTCCAGCGCTTTGCAGCACCTCGTCGGCCATATGCTTGAGAACACTGCCTGAATCCTGGAGATCACACTGAGAGGGACCATCTGCTGGCCGGAGCAAGATGTGTGTGTGTGTGTGTGTGTGTGTGCGCGTGTGTGTGTGTGCAAGCATGTGCTTGGTTAGCCATCCTATTTAGAACAAGTTGTGGAATATTTACTAACCTTCTGAATACTGATGGGTCATAGCCCAGTTCTAATACAGTGTAATCCCTTGTTTAGAGGTTTGGTTTAGAGGCAAGTTGGGAATCAGGTTTGAGTTAAGGTTAAGGTAAGGAATCCACTACTAATGGTTAGGGTTAAGGAAAATGTCAGAGCTAGGCATGACAGCAGTTTTTAGAATAAATGGAAGTCAATAATGTGGGTAGAAATACAAACTTGTGTGTTTAGATACTGAGAACTAAAACTTTGTCAAGGTATGATAGCCTTAACAAAAAAATACTATAGTTTTAACATATCAACACAAAGATTTAAACAGGCCACAGCTCACCAACTCTAGTTTTTGAAGTAGCTTTACCTTAATACGAGTGGTAGGTGAAGCTCTTTTAGTTTCAACACGTTGACTGATAGTTTGTTCTTTTTCATGTAAAGAAAAACTAAGTCGCCTTTTTTTAGCTGACTGAGCAGCGGGTGTTCAGCCACAGAGGAAGGGTAACACTGCGCTACTCTAAGCTGTATACAGCTGGGAAGATAACAAGACATTTCGCTACTTTAAACCGTAGGAGCGGTATGGTGGAAAACCGCAGCTCTGTTCACTTTGAAATGCTTTCTCTCCTCATAAATATTTTATTCATCTAAGGGCATTCGGGGTGTTATTTTCCTCATATGGATTTGATGCAATCTTTGCAACTTTTTTATGTTTTAATCCAGTAAGAAAAGGGTAAGCACCAGGTCTTACTGCAGCCTTTCCTGAATATGTGTCCATTTATTGTCTGAAACACAGTGAATAAAGGCTGTACTGTAGGCTTTCTAATATGCTTTAATTCCACCTAGGTGCAGTTTCTTCTCCGAATTAAGAATATTCTAGACAGATTCTTGGTTTTAAAATGCTCTCATTAGCGTGATTGTCAGCTCTTATTTTGCGCAAAGTGCCAAGTGCGCTTGAAAACACATTCTGCGCTCGGACTGCAAGTTTTGCACCACACTGTACACAAAGAAAAACCCCATCCGGTCAAATTAAACACATGCTGACACACCGTGGATTCATTGCACATACACACCTCCCACACGAGTTGCACTTGCAGCCAAGAATAACTCTGACTGACAGCTTTAGCAGATTCAGTCAGTCTATCTGTTCCCATCAGGTGCGCTGACTACAGGGCTGAGAGGCTAAATCCAAAACTTCACTGTAAACACGAAAGGGGAGTACATTTAAGCCCGTCTCAGCCCACAGGCCAAGGAAAGCAGGACACTGTAGCTACCTCAGCAAACAGCTCAATTAAAAAGATTTACCGTTGATTTCTCAGCTAAAGTTACAGTGGAAATATTTGGACGATAGCTGCTATCGACATGAATTACCACTGACATGTTTGTACATTTTAAAAAAAGGGGGGGTGGAGGGATGCAACACTGAGTTAAACCAAAGAAAAACAAACAAGGAATCAGTGGGAAAAACATGGAAAAACACAGGCATACATCAGGAAGATGAAAGTGTCTTTTACTAGAGTGGCGTGGATGTTTGCGATGAGTGTTTCTTAATGGGAAAGAGGAGCCTCGACACACTCTTGTTTGTGGTTTTCCTGAGACTAAGTAGTCCCGGCCTAGCCTAGCTCTTTCTCACAGACACAGACCACTTCTCTGAGACAGGACAGAGCCAGGGTTTTCCTTTTCATGTGGAAAAAGGGAGGGAAGGAGAAAGGGAGCATGAGTGGAGGTAACCCTAGCCATCGAGGTGGCCTTCTGGTCGGGCCCAAATCCCACAATCCTCCATTCTGAATCTCCAGGCCCTCTCACTCACAGACGCTTACAAGCGAGCTGAAAACATTGGGGCGAGGCATTATGTGTGGATGTTGGTTGGTTGGATGGAATACAATCTCTGCCAAGGTCTCTCTCTGTCTGTCCACACTTAAAGTTACATACCTGTAGATTTTCTAGTTAGGAAAATAAACTCCTGTCCAGACTCATGCAGCTCATGACCCCAAACACAGGAATCCAAATTCAAAATAAGGGAATTAAGCTGAGCTCTTTGGCTTTACTTCCCTTCAGCATGGACTTCTCAAAGTCCAAAAAACGATTATCAATCTTCCAAATTGTTTAGGCAAGCAAGAGCAGAGGGCTCAATCTGCTGAATTGCAGACTTTTAGATTTAGCTGCGACTGTCAGATAGAAATGTTTGTCTCTCTCATCACCGGTTTCCATTTTCATTTTGCTCTCCACATCTCTGACTCCCATTCGGTCTTCCTCTCTCTCTCTCCATAGAGAGAGGAAGGCCTCTCTCTATGTTGCTCCCACTGGGGGACAATTTTGCAGGTAAACATTTGGTGATATCTCCAAGAAAAGGAAATAAATGATTCTATATGTGATTCTATAATTTTAATATGGTAACCTGAGCAAACAAAGCTTGTTGTCACAAAGAATTTATGTTCTGACCATGAGTGCATCTTGTACTGACTCCATGGCTGCCTTTACACTTTAGATTGATCTATGATGATAATACCACTCATGAAAGTGTTACTTGATCAGAGACATTCAGTTGCTTGCATGGCCGTCAGATTTTCTGAAAAAGTATAACTTTGATTTGCCACCCATCCGTCTGCTCATTCTTCCATCCTTCCCTCTTTCCCTCCCTCCCACCTCCCTTTTGGACATCAACCAATCAGTAAGGTATTTTGATTGATCACAAGTCCACACTGAAGAGATCGTTAAAGATACTGTGCTTTCTTAGACTCCTGCTATTTCCTCACTTTCAACCATTTCAAAGTGCCTCTTTAAGCCAAGGGCTGCTGGACAAACACACACACACCTCTCTTATGGTAGCTACAGTCTGGCATGGAACTACTGTAAGGTTATTAGCCTCACAAGTTAACCCTGATTGTAAATATGTTCCCAGAAGCAAAGAAGGAGGTTTCACGTCTATGTCTCTGCCAGGGTCTTTCTGTGTGGATTTGGCAACGTTTCCATGTGGGTTTTCATTGGGTACTCCGGTTTCCACCCACAGTCCAACAGTTTAATTCTGAACTAACCTTAGGTATAAGAGTGTAGACATGATTCTCTGCCTTGGCTGGCTCTGTGTTGGTCCTGTGAGCCTCAAGGAATTTACTCACAGGACCGCTTGATTCACTTATAGTATGAGGTGAGGTGACAAAGGCTGTGGAAGAAAGGTGGGACAGTGGAGAGGTGGAAGAAACACAGCCTTAACTGAAATGGTTTTTTCTTGCTTCTGATTAACTCAACTTAGTGAACCTAGCACAACTCTTAGGAGAATAGCACCAAATGTCACAGTCAGACAGCAGGGAAGCGGGAGGGTATGCCATCAGACTGTCAATTCCCGAAATCGTACAAAAAAAACAACTTTGTAAAAGAGCACCGGGCCTCAGTGCAATCCCACCGCACCAATCAACCCTATCTCTTTAGATCATAAGAGAGTTAAAACAAAGGAAAGCAAAACAATAATTTGATCTTCAAACTACTTATCAATGCAAGGGGAATAACCATTAAAAGAGACCTTAAATTTTAATGTTTGCCTATTAAAACTATTGTCATCATTAGAAACTGCAAAGAAAGATATTTTAAAGCTAGGTAGTCAAATCTATGAAGAAAAGGGAGAGTGGAAAAAATGAAAATGGGTGAAACAGGATTTCTTTAGCCTCTCCTCAGAATTTGAACTCTCCGAACCATCAGTGAAACAGGACTAGATAGTACCTCAGTTGGTTAGAGACGGCTGTTGAACTCCCAAAGAAGTGGACCGATGTATCCATCTCCCTCAGCTCTCCTGGTTCTACTCCAACAGACAAGCAGTCTGCCTCTGATTTTCTTTTCTTGCAAAAAAGCGTTGCAGTTCTATAAGTATCCACCTCGGCTCAAAATGGAACCAAAATCCGGATACTAACGACTCAGAGATTGACCCTCTTCTAAGTTAGCCTGAGCTCTACCATAATGGCATGACAAAAAGAAAAAGAAAAAACCCAACCCTGATATTTTACACACAAAACAGACAAACATAGCTAAGATTTTACTAATCTGTCCTCCAGCATCCATGCAAAAGTTTCTGAGAGTTTAGTTTCATATTCTAAACAAGCCTCCAATCAACTGAAGCCTCATTTTTTACGCAGATTGTACATGGATGGTAAGAGAGTTTAACGGCCAGTAGATTTTAGTGCAGTTCTGCAAAGATCTAAATAAACTATATTGTCAATCCAGATATCCGTTGTAGCAAGAGGTGTCTGTTGCTATAGTGTCTTGCACTGCTACTGACACAGGAAATCAATCAGACCCACACACTGAAAAAGGCTGCTTTGCTAGTAATACAATCAAAGTTGTGATTTTATAGTGCCATGATGAACTGCTGCAAATTTAGATGGAAACTGCATCATCAGTTCATAATTTTGTTACTTTAGATGGAGAGAAGGACAGATGCAGATTTGTTAGAAGGAAAAGAAGTGATAGATGAGGGACAGGAAGTTGGTCTTTATTCAGACTAATGTTCCTTAACCTTTAAACAAACTATAAATAATTAAGTGAACTTAACTTACAAAATATAACATTACTGTCAGATTAAAGGCATCCACGGCATTCTTTGCTGCGACCAAGAGTCAACTATAAATTTCCCATGTCAACACGTCTTTCTTAGCATTTAACCTTAGAAATAAAATTATTCAATTTCCTCAATCACAACAACAGGCTTTTTGGAAGTCAAACATGTTCATTCTTAATGGACTTTGGCAGCGCAGAACTACAGGAGACGGCTCTCCGGTTACAGCTGCACTGTGCGTGGTTCGGTTCAGGAAACCAATTTGAAAAGACAGATCCAAGGTAAAGATGGGATTCGGTGGCTTTTACAACAGCCACACTGACAGTGATGAAAAAGAAAAACAAAGAGAAGCCAGAGGGAGGGAGCAGAATTTCAGAGGAAATGAATATCTTACGGTAACACATGGTGTGAAAGAAAGAAATGTGTGTCTCGCTGGCCTCCTCGTGTTTTTCATTCCTATTCTCTCCACCTTAGCCTCACTGCCGTCTTTCTCCAGGCCTAACCTAAGCTCTGTGCCGATTGAAATGCACAAACCTATTAGCCTGGGAAATGGGATCAAGAGTTTTAGGAAGGAAAATGTAGGACGGGCCTACAAAGTTTCAACAGAACAGGCCCAGCCCAAATGCACGTTCTGATAGATATACCATCGAGGTCGCCTGAAATGATCAAATCAGCAAAGACTTAACTACAGTTACGTCATCTAAAATTCACAAAAGCAATGTACGGAAAAATGATGGCCCAGTCAAAATACTCACACAGATCAATTTAGAGAGAATACCTTATGGTCAGGTTAAAGCAGGAAGCAAAGTGAGTATTTTCCTCTGTACCTTTTCAAACCAAAATGTCTACAAAGACATTAAATAGTGGCTCTTGGTATGGATTTTGACTAAAATACTTTAATTGGAATATACTTTAATCTAATAATTTCATTTCTGGTGGTATATTTAGCTCTCATATGAGCAGAGCAACTTGTCTACGCGTTTGCTTTTATCTCTTACCTCCCCTTTGCCAAGTTGCGAACAGATTCCATATAACTTTCAACATAGATTTTCTTTTTGTCAGTCTTGTGTAAAGGCCACATTTAACACAATTAATGGCTGTCCTGCAAAAAAACTGTCCGATATAAGCCATGGACCTTCAGAGTTCCTCCGAGGCTGATTAAGATGTTCAAAGTTTATGCTATTGTTTTATAGCACAACTCTAAACTTTGAACATCTTAATCCCTGACCTCTCTGAGGTACTTCTTGTTATTCATGATATTGTTTGTTATCTAATGTTCTCTAAGGTGTTCACAAAACCGCACTAAATTAAATTACACACGTGTTGCCTTAATTTACTGTTTAGGGGAATTCTCAAAGCAATCGATCGGATTTTATTAAGGGATATCCTAGAGAACGGGGATGAAAGCAAACGCACTCTACCTTGTTAAGATTTACGTTTGCAATAAAAGTTTTAAAACCATATATTTTCTGTCTGCTTTATAATTAGAAACTGCTTCGTTCAATCTGTTTCACAAAGGCTCAATAAGCACTGAAGTTTATGGTCGTAACCTGACAGGATGTGGCAAAGTTAATGCGAGAATGAGCTTTTTTACGAGGCGCTGTGTGAGGTTTAGGAAAACAGGAGATTGCTGATGGCTTGCTTTAGATGTAACTCACTTTTGAGCTTAGTACACAGATTTGCACATAAAATAGATAAAGTAGTTGTTTGATCCCCAAGTCTGACTTCTAAATCCTCTCACATTTTTGGTTTGGTACTACACATTCTATACCCGGTAATTTCAATATTTAGGTTTCAAGACATATTTATATCAAAACTTTTATATCCAAGCTATATCTGAATCCTCCAAAAAGATGTGCTGTGTGGTTTATTTCCCTGGAAGAGGCTTTGGCAAGAAGAAAATAATCCTTGCATCTCTAACTGAAGACCAACCATCTGTCCTCACTTCTCCAAGATGGCAACTATTTTGCTTCAATGATTTTATAGTGCTTGGTATCGATCCGTGACATATTCCATGATCAGTTCTAACTAAAGCCTATTGATGTGCTTAGTGGATGATATTACTTTGAGGTTACTCTGAGGACCTACCCTGGATGTATCCTACAGCCTCCAGTTGGATTTTCCTGCATCCGTTCACATGTTTCAAGTGCATCCGGCTTCCCTTTCCTACAGCAGCCTCATCCGTCATCTGTGACACACACAGCCCTCCTCCCTCCTGTGGTACCATGAAAGGAGTAACTGTAGAGTGAAAACACTGTTCCCTTTGCACCATCCTTCCAGCATAAAGTAGTCAATTTAGCCATTGAAGATTGTTACATTTTGTAATTTAAAAATTTGTCAAATTGGCCATTTGAAGGAAAGTGGAACATACAGGGTCAGTTCTTTTGTTGATAGGCAGGTGTGTAGTTGATAAAAAAAATATAAATTGTTCTTATAGATTTTCTCAACAATTGCGTTAAACAGCTGTGAAAAATGTGTATTTTTGTCAAAGAAGGCTTTTACCAGGGCTTTCCTTGTTTTGGAGATAAAAAAAACTGCCACTTTAGGTATACATGTTTCATTTTTAAAACTGCACTCGCTGTTATGCATTTTTATACATGTACGTGTTTTCCGATGTCCAATTCTCCTGCTATTTAGCAGCATTGATTTAATACATGTCTGATAATTGACATCACTCTTGGGTTTAAGGCAGATTTTGAACTTTTGTTCAAAATACTTAAAATTCACTACAGTGCATTTTAAGTCAACAGAAATTGGAAATTGGCAAATCAGTGAGAAGTTTAAATGACTCCATCCTAAATTCTTCAAGTCCCAGAATAATGTCTTTACGAAGGGAACCATATCTTGAACTTGTAATGCATACGGGATCTGATTTATGTCAGGTTTTACAGTTGTTTAAATCTAATCTTAAGTAAAAAAGACACACAGATTTCACTGTGTCATTATTTATTAAAGGGGCAGTATAAGGAGCTGCACCTAGAAGGCGGTGTGAGGTCCAATCAGCTGAACAGTTGCCAAAAGGATTTCTCAGACATGTATGAAAGAATCAAGGCAACACTCCGAGTATGTCTTTTATGAGGGAATAACATTAAAGCTCGTAAAAGTCAGTTTTATATGATACTGCCCCTTTAAACAATAAGAAAGTCAAAATAAGAAGAAAAAAAAAGCATACCATAAACACTGCTGTGTCTGGAGTTACATTCCCAGAATTGTAGAAAACAGTTATTTAATAATTGCCAGTAACTTGTTGCCTGAGATCCCAGTTCCACAGGGTGGTGTGGTCTTAACATATCCAAACACCAACATTTAAAGCTTCACACAAGTCACCAAAATGTGAAAATGGAAATAAGAAATGCTTTTTTCCAAGCATGACATTTTCACCTCTATTTTTAGCTGCTTTTTTTTTCTGTTTTTCAGAAAGGGCCTTGAAGTCTGCTAGGAAGTGCAGCAAGGTGCCTGTATGTGACTCACATTTCACAGAGCTCTCCATGACGACTGTCAGTTTTTCCTTGCCGTGTCCACACCTTGCACCAACATTCTTTGACTACAGGGATTGTGTTATTTTCTTTCCACAGTAGTCCGACGTCATGTTAGCTCACTCGGGTTCTGATCTTATTTTGTAAATAGTGATCTTGTAATGGTTTAGATGTACGTTTTATTTGGAGGGCTAGCACATTCTAGCATCAATAAACAGCCTAACACTTTCACCTTCTTGTTATTTTTTTTTCTGACTTCGGCTTATTCAGCTGTCTATAACTGATATGAACCTCTTAGAAATAACTTAGACATTAATTGGAATCTACAGATTTGTTTTTCGGGTTCACTGATGTGATGAATCAGCAGTAAACCGGAACTTTATTAATTATTTATAGGTCACGTCATTCTCAAGACCTGAAATTTTAACACTTCGTCATGCCACATCTATAATTAAGTGTATTATGCTGGATAGAGCAATAAAGTAGTGCAAAAATATTTCTTACCACAAGCTGTTGTAGCTGCAACTATTCAACAAGTTGCATAGCTTTTTGGCCTAGAGGCTAATCACTATGTGTGGTGAAAAATTATCATTGTACATTGTCCTGTACCCACCACCATAGTGGTAACACAAGGTGATGCAAAAATATTAAGATGTTAGAATGACCCAGTCAAAGTGGAGACCCAAATCCACTTCAAGGTGTTCAACGATCATCTCCAAATCATTTGACAGAACTCGAGCTTTTACAAAGAACAGGGGAAAATGTATGTGCCCATACATTGTACTGCAAAAGCACTCCATATGATAGTATTTGAATATGTGAAATTTAAAAAAAAAACTATGCATTACTTTAATTTGACTTAAATTTCTGCTATTTATTACTCTAATATAAAATTTGTAACTCTTAAATGTGAAGTTTAATATGACAAAATTTCTCAAAAGTTCATGAAAACGGGGCCTTAAGAGTTATAAAGCCTTCAGTGTTTTGGGTGGTAAGGTGGGTCAGGGGTCACAGAGCTGTAATGGAGAAAAGGTTACTGTGATCTATGGTGATTTTTGTTGCTGCATAAATATGTCATTATGTTTGACTCTGGTTTTCCTTTGACTGCGTTAACTCCTGGATTATTATTTTGTCTCTCCCAGCAGTTTATGGGGTCTAAGTGAAAGCTCTACTGACAATGATTCTCTGAATTGTTGTTTTTAGTAGTGGAAAACCAAACAGCGGACACCGCACTCTGTCTCCAGGACTGGATGATGTCACCATTTCCCATCCGGAGCCCAGCTGAGGGATTTTTCACAGGTGGGTGAGTGGTGGGGCAAGAGTTTGCATATGTGCTAATCAGTGACACTTTATGAAGGCCGTTTAGCAACAGGGAGTGTTTTTTGACCGCCTTCCTCCACCTTACGCTGTAAATGCTCACCAGACCGTGCTCCACCAGAGCTGGGCGTGAATACGGAGTTATTTGACTGTGAACAGTTGCCTCATTGAGGTCCTATTGACACTTTTATTCCAACTGATCGGGCATTTAAGAAGGAGGTGTTTCCATCAGCCAGACTGGTGCCTGTGGTCTCAGAGGTTTAAGTAATTCTTGTGTAATTAGAGCAATTTTGGGGTTTTAAAAATCACTTTATCTCTTCCATAAGCACATCCATTATTTAATCATGTTTATGCATGTCTTCCTGTTCAGAATAGAGCTTAACTTTCTATTTTTGGATGTGTGACCGACTGTGTTCGCTGAAAAAGGTTTCCATTAGGGCTGCTGCTTTTATGCTTTGAAATGAATCTCTTTTACTGGTCAGTTAAGCAAAAAGATTCAAAGAATATGTAATTTCAAATTTGGAATCTCCCATTATGCTCTGTTTCAAGGACACTTATTTTTAGAGAAGGGACAAAACTAGGAAAATAGAAATATATTCTTGGGGAATACATTATTTGATCAGTTTGGATGCACAGTAATCTGATCACATGATGCATTAAAGCATAAATGTGCCCAATTATGGAAAAAGATAAAACAAGAAGTTGCACTACAATCTTTGCTTCAATGGGTGTCACCCCGTGGTCAGGTCTCGGAACTGGAAAACGTTTTTTGCACAGAAGGGAAAATGGGCGCACAACAACAGTATTCAGGTTATAAACATCCTCCTTTACACTGACCTGTCCTAGTATTATCAAATTAAAATCAAGATGTTTAGTCACAATGTCCAAATATACATATGGAGTAAATGTATGACTTATAAATCTTATTACACCACCCCAACTGAAAAAAGCAGGACTTTGACAGTATGTTGGAGAAGGGTTTTCCTGCAGGAGGGACTGGTGCACTGAAAAAAGGTAGATATCATGGTGATGAAATAACGAGAAAGTACTAAAGCAATATGACAAAACTTCAGCCAGTAACCTCAGGGTCCTTATGAACAACTGTCACAAATTTGACTAAAATCACCACTCAACCAGGTTGGTGTGTTTATAAAAAATGGTTAGAAAGTCACTTAAGGACAATAAAGTTGATGCTTAGGAATTGTCATCACCTTTATCTATGTCCAGTAGAAAATTATTTGGCTTCATCTTCATCTTCACTCCTCAGACAAAAAAAAATGACAGCCCTATTTCTTTTGTCTTCGTCTACTCAGGCCAGAAAAGTGAGCTGCTTAAAGTGAATTGTCAACACTTTGACCTCAGCCAATGCATGTCTTTGTTTTGTTTTTTTTCTCAGCATTATATATTTGCACTTATTTGTGCCAAGAAAAAGGTAAACCACAGAGGGAGCGAGGAAGGAGGGAAAAAGCTGCATCGTTGGACGTTAGCTCAAATCTCCAGCTATGCTTTTGTCTAGATCGCATCTCAAAGGACATCCAGGTCTCATTTACTTAACTTTACTGGCTTTTATGTCGGCTAAAAACGTCCCAATGGTATTTTGCAGCATGCCGACTGCAAGAAAACGAAATGTGGTCTTCTGAGCACAGATTGCTTTCAGTCATGATGTTTCACTTTCCTTTGTTTCTATGGGAGACGTTGTTAGTTTAAATTACCGTGGCTACATATTTCTGAATAAAAGAAGCACTTTGATGGAACACAAAGAAGGAAGATAGGGGGAAAACAATTACACACTCGTACAATAAATTGACAGCTAAATCAGTTAATAGCCGTGAAACACAATACAGCTGTGGAATCAGACTCCTGGAAATACTAACATTAGGACCATCTTTATTTGTGACAATCAGACTGGCAACAATAGGCCTATTGTGCCTCAAAGCAAGCTTCTGGTTTGTACACAAAGAAAAGCTTTGTTCAATGCATCCACTGTCAATTTAAACAGCTGTTTGTGCGTGAGAGCAACGAGTCCACTGACAAATCAATATCTAGTTCATCCATGTTGCATCTGTCACTAAACGCCATTCATTTCCTTTTAATTAGCTACCTGCTGGTGGCGCTGACATTCAACAGGTCAGACCCCAACCAGCGGATGAACCCGGGAGCCGTCGAGCAAACTAGAACACAGCTTCCTGAATGTTCTCCCTCTTCACCTCCTCCGGAGCAAAGCCTGGTGTGCTTTTCATGCGCAGCTGAACCCGACCAGGCGTACTAAAACAAAAAGGTTTATGAAGCCCACAGAGAAAGCTTTCAGCACCTCCGCACAGAGTAAGTGAAGAACACGCCAAGGGAGGCACACAGGTGAAGCCGATGCACGCACGTACAAGTGTTGAGGGATAAATTATCTAAAGCATACGTGCCCAAGCACAAGAAAATATTATGCTCTTAAGGCTAATAAAACTAAGCAGTTTTTGTGCGGCGCTCTGGTTACTAAATGACATCAATCAGGAAATGGGACATTTGAATGTTCAAGCTAGAAATGTTTGGCAACGACCTTCGAGTTTGGGGAATTTACTCTATGTATTAAACTACTGTGTCCAGGACTTTTATTTGAAGAATGTTTATTACTTTATAAATGACAGGACCTTCATGTTAAACTGAACATAGAAATATATATCTTAACTTCCACCTCCAAAGCTACCTCAATCCTAGCATAAATCACAAGCGTCTCAGATCTGGCTTAAAAGATTAAAAGAAAGCCCCCCTTCTCAAGCAAAGAATTTATTCTAATTTAAGAGGCAGAGTGTGACATCCCCATAAAGCAATGCAAGTTGAACCCCCACCCCAGTCTCAAGAAATATTGTAGCTTCTAATTTATGGTTCTTTTCCATTGGCGCCCACTCGTCTCATGTTGACTCTCATATTCATTTACAATTGAGTACCCCTTTCTTGTGTGCTGGGTTGTCATAGCAAGGTGGCCGAAAAGTAAAGACAGAGGATTTGCATGTCAAACCTTAGCTTAGAAAACGGCTCATGCATTGCTGTGAGTTTTTAAAAATGCCATGTTTGATTCCAGTTACGGAGTAACTCTTGTAATTCGGCCAGTCATGCCACCCCCTAGCCAATCAGTGAAAGGCAGCCTTCTGATGTCGCATTCTCGGCTTGATTTGGATTGCTTGGAACCTTGATTACTAAAAAATGGACCTGGTACCAAATACCAGTCTCAATTGGAAAAAACCCTAAAACCAAGTACAGTCAAGCTGGTGTAAAAACTAATGTAAAAAGTGGATATGCTAACTTCTGGGACAACCGATATTTAGCTTCACCCATCAACCCTGTCCAGCTTCCATGTCTGAGGTGACTCTTTCAGAGTGAGGTGGATGGGTTCAGGATGAAACGTGGTGTTTCAAGTCACACTGGATCTGTTTTGGCATCCAATCTAACAGAAAATCTTGTTAGATGATGTACACACATTCAAGCAACTTGCTGTGACTGTGTCTCAGGGTATTCAACCACCGTAAATCTGAGGTCTATTTTAGTTGATAAAAAAAAAACCTGCAAGAAAAAGCAGTGTAGTTAGCCAATCATCTGACTAAGACTGGAGGTTCATAGAGGTTTATGTCGGAGCCTGTAAGTCAGAAAGAAGTTACATTGCAAAGATGCTTAAATATAGAACAGTGGCAGCTAAGCTTCTTATTACTATTGAGTTCCTTTAAATCAAGGCTAAACACTCACCTGTTCAGAACTGCCTTTGATTAGTAGTAAGTGGAAAACTGATCAACATATTTGATGTGTACTTGCTCGATGATGGCATTAAATAAAATGTAATCTGTGTTGCTTGTTTCATTTAACTGATGTTTTCATGATATAAAGCACTTTCAGCTACCTTGTTGCTGAAATGTGCTGTACAAATATACTTGACTTTACTTGTCTCCCATGTAGTCCCAGTCCTAACATAAACCGCAAGATGAAGGTGTCTCGCGACTTGCTTGAAACTTGTTTGATCAAAAGAAAAATACTATTTTATTAATTTATTTGAATAACATTCTTATTTCAATAGCTTTTATCTCAAATGTGACTGAGAAGGGGGAAAGCTAGAAAACAAAGAAGGTGCACGAGTAAATGAGAAGGTGAATCTTCGCCCTTGCCTCAAATCATCAGCACCCTTGCAGTACTCTCCAGTATTTCATATGATCTTGCCAAAGTCATGTTTCATTGACAGGAGGATGTCTTCAGGCTCCTTTTTTGACAGCTTTTCCTCCCAAATTCAATATTCCAATTTAAGAATGGCAAGCATCGTATAAATGTAGAAATTAGTGTGGGTTTGGCTCGTTGAATCCTTGTAGGGCTATATGACAAAGACCCCCACCAAAATATTCTCTAATATCTTCTCTCATTTAGTGAAGCCTTTTCCTCCGGTGTAAAAGCTCCAGGGCATTAAATTGAAAACCCACACTTGCAGAATTGACATGTTTAGTCCATATAAAAGAACATTCAGTGATGTAATAGCCACACCGAGTTGTATGAGAGGTGCTTTAGGTGGGCGTATAACAAACGAGTTGTTGAAGATATAAAGTCTCGGACCTGGTGTTTAGATTTATGCCTTAATATTAGGTTGGATATGGTGCTTTTCAAGTTTGACAGATGGCCTGCTGGGGAGACATGCATCATGAGAGGGAAGCTGCTCCAATCATTGTGTGATGTGTGTGTTTTGTCACTCCAAACTTTTATTGTAGTACATACACGGACGTACGCACGGTCAGTTCATGCATGTCAGTGGTGAGCAGCCATTCCCTGTAGAGTGCAGCTGCTGTGCAGCCTTCAAGCAAACCTGGCTGCTCTGAAGGAGGCCTGGTTTGATTTTCCTCCAGTGTACCCAAAGAGCTTACTCTTTGGTAGAAGTTAACATATGAACACAAAAAGCTGCAGAAAACTAATCAACTTAAAAAACACATGGGTTTACAATTTTATGGATTAATACCCTCAAACAATAAATCCAAAATCAAGAGTAGTCTTGGTTAGCCTGTGCAAAATTTCTACGCAACACTCTCTCTCTCTCTCCTCTCTCTCTCTCTCTCTCTCTCTCTCTCTCTCTCTCTCTCTCTCTCTCTCTCTCTCTCTCTCTCTCTCTCTCTCTCTCTCTCCCTCTCCCTCTGTTTCCCACTCACTCTTCATGTGAGGCCGTTCCAAGCTGGAAGGTTCTCTCAGTGTTACATAAAATCCAACTTGAGCAGCTGTAGGGTCCAAAAAAGGGGGGATCGGAGGGGGAGGGGGGGCAAAAAGAGAGAGGAAAACAAGGCAAGAAAACACAAAACCGTGAAATAATAAGGCCCGAAAAATAAGGTTCTTGAAAAGGAGCGTCTGCAAACCTCCTCCTGATCAGATCTTGGAAAGTGGGAAGAACAAAAGACTGGGAGGAAATTGAAAGCAGAGCGAAAGCAGCTTAGCAGCTCCCTATCCAAAAGGCCTGGAAGAAAGGGGAGACGGAAAACTGAAAACAAGGCATTAAATGGCTCTGCATCACCCAGCCGCTGTCTGGATGTCTGAACCCCTCCTGGGACCAGACAGATAACTGCTGGAGCAGAAGACTGACTTGGCCTTTGGACCACTTTTACCCTGACGATGAACGCTGAACAAAGCAGAAATTTCTCGAGAAACAGTTGATCCAAGATTAGCTGCACATTGTTTGTGTCACCTGACTCTGACCCGTGTTTTGTTTTGCTTTGTTTTTCCTGTGTTTCAATGTATTCCACACCTGCAGAAAAACCACATTTAGAGAAATGTGGGAAGTTTATACTCTGTAGTGCTTTGTTTACATGTGGGCCAAACAAGTTTGACACCTTTTTTCCCAAGTTTATTGATTCCTGAATGGCTTCTGGCAAACTAAATTGAACGTTTTATCGTCTTACTTCTTTTTTCCAATAATAAGTAACCTCTTGTAGCTCTTTCATACAAGCAGTGTATTATGTTCTAACTTTAGGTGGATGCTAGTGCCATGCGTCACGTACTTTTCAATTCAATACATCAATACATTATATTTTTTAAATCCAAGAGGGAAGTTAGATGTTGTTGTATCTCACATACAGACTTCTTCAAAGACAAGGTTGTATATTCTGTTGTGGGTAGGAAAGATCTCCTATAGTCTATATTACAGCACTAGGAAGATTCTGACTCAAGATCATCTGCTGTATTTAGTGTCATGAAGTTGGACTTTTGGATTATAGACTGTACAATCAATAAATCAAATTTTACAAAGTCATGCAACATAGAATCAACAATCAAAACATTACATTTAGTGTCATTGTTAAATTCTTAGTTGACTACGCTTCAGAGACGACTATACAGGTGGGTTTTTAGTCTTGATTTAAAGGCACGCAGTGTTTCAGCAGTTTGGCAGTTTTCTAGGTGTTTGTTCCAGAATGTTAGCTATTGAATGGTCACCATGGCAACCAGTGACACTTTAAAAGCAGACTGGGGATGAATACTTGACAGAATGCTAGGCTAATGTTAAGACAGCAAGATAACAGCAGGTAACCGTGGCAACCGGTGGCAATTTAAAGGCATGCTACAGTGTTAATAAACAAATAATCCTTCGTATTAGAGCACATTCTACTAAGAAAAATTGTAAAAGCATATTGTTGCTTTCCTCTTTTTTCTCGGGGCATTACATCCCACGTGTAACACCAGCAACACAAACGTGAATAATGGAGGGAGTTCAAGGCCTTCACATAACAGCTGGATTTATACTGAAATCTAACAATACTGAAAGCAATTTTATAAAATTCTGATGAACTACATACAAGATATTGCTTGTAATGTGACAAAATGTAGAAAAAATACATATTATAGATGTCAACGCGATCATAAACAGGAGAGCAGAGCAGGACAAATTAGATTTATAGGAAGTGCTCAACTGTTTGCAAGTGAATAATGACTCACAATCCAAATGGCTTGCAGACTCTGTCACTGAATACCAAATAAACTAGTAATTATCTCTCAAAACCACATCCACATTTGCTTACTGAGGTGCTCGTGAACATAAATCTAAGAAGTGCATCTCGTCAAACCGCTGAAATCAAACAGAGTGTGTCTAAGTAGACAACTCTGGCACTCAAGTTTGCATATTTTAGGTGTGCGACGTTGGCCGATTTAACACTTGTTCAGTTGCCTTAGCCTCATTTTAATCCACAACATTTCAACCACAGACACTCACTTGTTTATTGGCTTGTTTCTCTCTTTTTATTCATCGAGGCCAAGCACCCCGCTGCCAAGGCTGCCTTTTCCGCTGACCAGATGCAAAAACATACATTGTGGAAACTGAAGGAAGTCCTGGATGACTGCATCTCCAGTCATCCACTCAGAAGAGTAGAGCACATTTCTCATCAGACGCAGGACATTTCCCGACCTTCTACACGGCAGACAAATATTAAAAAAGTAAATGGGGGGAAATAAAGTAATTTATTCAATGAGAAGATCTGAAAAAACAAAAAGGACACTATGAGTAATGGTGGGTGAAAATCGATGAGGTGGAGGTAGAAGAAAGCGATGCGGTATTTATTTAATAAGCACAGGTCAAATCTGACTCTGCGTGCTCGGCTTTCGCTGTCACAGCGTGCCTTTCACCATTTGTTTTCCATAAACAGCACATGGAAACATTTATCTGGCTTAAAGCAGATCAGTGCATGCTGTCTCGGGCCTTTAACATTTGCTACTTGTTTTCCAGATCTGTCCTAATAAAGTTTTCTGAAAAATATAGGCAGCATTTATAAAGAATATTAATAAAATTAGATATTTTAATAGAGAACAGCAGTCCTGCTGAGTTCAGGCATTGAACAAGCTGTCTTCGATTGATTTAAACAAACGTGAAAGAGAGAAGGAAGGGGGGGAAATATGATAACAGTATCTTCAAGCAGTTCCCTGCAGCTCAGGGAGACTTAGGTGTCTGTTTTTTCCAACCCTTGAGTGTTTTGATTCTGCGACAACATCTGCAGTCTTGTGAGAGGGAATAGAAATCCCATCTGATTTTCCCATCTTATGAGGAGTGAAGTCATAATGGAGCATTAGCTCGAAGTTTTCATACCTCTTGTTTAATGGGCAAAAACTGCTAAAGCCATCAACAAAAACTCTCACGAGTCCCACAGTAGAACCCTGGTTCTCAAAGTGGGGTTCACCTGCCGCTAGTGGTACTTGGCCACTAGCGGCAAGTACCACTAGCGTTTACCTTACAATTAATTTTTTTGTATTAATTGTAAGGTAAACGCAAACGTGAGATAGTGGATGAAACTGAACTAAGAAGTCATTGCTGCTGGTTAAAGGTAAACAGGCCTGCTTCTCCAAAATACGACCCCTACTAATTTGCATCACGAATGCAAATTACGAATTGTAATTTATCACACCATGCATCACAATGGTGATAACCATTTAAAAAATTTCAAGAAAATAACAAGAAGCATAATACCCACTTAAAACTCCTGAGTCCTGCTTAAAAAACTCTACAAAGACTGTGTTTGTTGGAAAGCTCTTCTTACTTAGGTGGAACTTGTTATAGAATATGTGAGAATCCCTGTTATGGCTCTGAGGGCTGCAGATTGCGTGCTTTGAAAAGGTCATTTCAGTGTGCATTAACACCTGAGTGTGAGTGTAGGAATGGTAATAAATTCATCCTCGTTTTGGCCTCCGCGCGCAGCATGTGTATTTGTCTGCATTTGTCAAGCTCTTGCGAGCATATGGTGAAGGGATTCGGGTTTTTCTCAAGTACACAAACTTAGCTGTCCATCCATTTCAAGGTAGACAGCTATAAGCCTGCCAAGTAATCTGCATCATGAAAAAAAAAGGAGATACCTGCCCTCATTCAGGTCCAACATACACATTCCAGGCATTCAGAGTGCATTGATATGTACTCGTAATGTTTTGAGAGCTTGCCTAATGACACAGAGAGTTTATTGCACAGTGCCGGCCCTCTTGGTGCTTCCACTTTTCAGCGGTGATCACTTTAAATAATCAACAGGGCAGACAGAGGCAATAATCAGACCCCCTATCCCTAATACATCTTGCAAAGATCAAAGGTGGCATGATGTCATTCACTCTCTGATCCTGAGCCAAATCAAAGCCAGAGTCTGTATTGGCACTGGCCACTCTGCTCCGCCATAGTGGATCGTCTTTCCATATTCCTCATCAAATAATAATAATAATAATAATAATAATAATAATAATGATGATAAAAAGGCCTGTTTATTCATGTTTTCTGGCAGCTCCATGCGTTCCTCTTACAAATAATGGAATGTGTTTTTGCAACAATACCTACCTTTGGCCAAAAAGAGCCAGTTTTATCCTCTCACTCCAGAGCGACGAGGGTCTCGGGAAGGGAACGTAATGTAAACAGCGACCTCTGGTGGCTGTTGGAGGAAGTCTACATCAGCGCCACGCTCATGCAACAGAAGAAGGAGGCATGGCTTCATGTAACAGCAGCTATAAAATAGGATGTGTAGAGCCTGGAGGTTTCCAGCAGCTATTAGCTGACAGAGTTTTTTCCAAGAGGAAATCCCTATCTGACAATCTCATCCTCGTAAGTGCTTTCAGCCGTCTCATGAGTTTGGTACAAGTGTTGCTCTATTACAATGAAGAACAATAGGAAAAACATGTCTAATGTTTTCATGGAAGCCATACCAGATTTTCTTTCCCTCTTTCTTTAAATGAGAGGGGAGAAATGATTTGTGTATGTGCGAGCACATTGGCAGCTGAAAAGCCATCTGTGTTTCTTGGGTTATTGACGAGGTGCGTGTCGGGACAAACCGGGGGTTCTGCTCGTTACTTCTGGGTGATGCAAAACCATTCATGGGTGTGAAAACCACAAGTGAGCTCTTGCAAGCTTTACTGGACACGCACACTCAAGACTCATTCAATGTACTTTGCACAAACACAGGCCTGGTAACAGATCCAGCACTGTTCCAACTTCGCAAAGCACCTATGGCGACGTCAAGGAAATTACCTTACGTAGAAATATGAGGCTTAAAAATTTTCACATTTCATCAATGTATATTCTTAATAATCAGCCCCTGCAATGTCTTACTCTAGCCGGTTAACGTCTGTTTCAGTTCTAGCAACTCTGGTGTCTGTTCTTTGCAATGTGGGCATGAATATGCGCAAGAACGTGACCAGGAATGTGTGAAAGCAGTCGACACTCTGATGACGTCATTTTAAACGTGTACCTTTGGGCAACCAGTTTCTCCAAGATCTCTCATCATATTTCTGTTCATTACGTGATGCTGTATGCATTCTTCCACAAGTAATGCCTTCTCTTGTCCAGTGACATGAAGCCACGGGGCAATCAACAAATGCACTCGAATTGCTATACCCAGCTCGGCCTGGCTTGTGCCACCTTTGAGACGGTTCCCAACAGGGAAGAACCGCACAGGATTTGAAAACGGATAAGAAACTGGCCAGGCTGACTGGAAAGAACCGGTTAAAGCCACGACTGTGAAGGCGGGGCCTTTAGAAGACCGTGGTAACTCTGGAGCAGCTGCAGATATTTGGATGATTGTACTCTGGTCAGAAGACACCAAAGCCCTTCAGTGGACATGCTAAACGCGACGTATTTTGGAAACCTAAGATTGCACATCACACTTAAAACATAGCCCACCATGAAATGTGGTGACTGCATCATGCTGCAGGAATGTTTTCCCCTCTGTGGGGACATTAAACCTAGTCAAAGTGGATGAGAAATGGATGGAGAAAAATATAGGGAAATCCTGGTATTAAAGACCTTTAGAGCTCCAATAAGACTGGAATAGGAGAACGCCTTTCAGCAAAGCAACCCTAAATATACAGCCTAGTTAAATTTTAATGGCTTAAATCAAAGCATACAAATGTGTTGGAACAGCCCATTCATATAGTCCAGTGCCAAATTCAACTGTGGTAAAAATGTTCTGAAATCTCCCAGTGAGAAAAGGATCACGTAACATACGTTGATTAATGTTGATTTAATTGGGAAAAAATGATATACATAAATTAACAAACATGCCATGCAACTCAAAAAAAAAATACACCTAAACAAAATAAAAGTGTCTTTGTTGTTCCGTCACTCCTCTCCGGCTGGGAGGTTTTCTTCAATCCTCTTGATGAACTTCATGCGGATTTCTGTAACATTGTCCCCTCTGAGACTGTCCTGGGCAAACTTCACATCCACTGCCATCTGGACCTACAACAGATTTAGAATGTCATATGCTTAGGTCCACACAAGGCTCAAAACACTTCGACACTTCACTCTTCCTTTGACAGACAAGTTGTTAACAACAAACTAAAAGTCTTAAGTATTTTATGAATCTTCAAAATACTTTAAATGAGTCTGTCTCAAGGAAGAAATCTGCAGATTATCAGAAAAGTTATACATGCAAAAGAAAATGATTTATTTTGCATACAATTTATTTTGCAGCTTTGATGATTTGAAGACAAATCATCAGTTTCATCTTTTATTATATATATTCACATTAATACTTTTATTATTATTAATGGAGCCTTGTTTCTTTCAATTTGTACATTTTTAAACGTACAACTTGAATGACAAAGAAATCTGTCTATGTCTATATCCTTCTGCTAAACACAGTGACTTATTAACCCATTAGGATTTTCAAGAACATTTCAATACATTTTATAAACTTCCAGCTGCACATGCACCAAATTCAGGATCTTAAACCACGACAGCCACGTTCTTTTATTAAATCTGACCAAGTCTTCTTCAAAATGGGGAAAACGAAGCGACTGACTTTACCATTTCCAGGGCTCCTCTAAGGACACCACACAGTAGACTGGAGTAAATGAGCGTGCTGTGGTTATCTGGCAGCTCCACAAAGTCAGCCAGTGGGTTGTTCTCCAGAATGAGAGAAAATTCATCTCCTCCTGGACTCCAGTTGGTCACACTGGGGGTAATACCCAGGTACATCTTAAATGCAACCTAACGGATGACAACGATGTTGAAGAGAAGGGTGAGGGGGGAAGGAAAGGAAAACAAATCAGGGTCTGGATAGGAAAGAAAATCTTTTATTTGTTGCACATTTATTCAGTCAAGTTTAGCTGGACAGGTTTTGTCTTTAGTTACTTTTAACATCAAAGAAAATATTTTTGAACAAACCTATTTAAATAAGTATTAAACAATAAATGATGAAACATTTAATAGATCAGCCATGAGGTCAGTGTAATACTAACTAGTTACATTTACTAGTGATATATTTGGGAGTAGTTCTACTACAGCGTACTTTTTGCTTTTACTTCAGTAATGTTACTACAAAGTAACAGAAATTTTGTTCTATTACTTGAACAAAATTTCCAAATGCTTTATCCTCTGCGAGTAATGTTTTTGTATAGCTGACTGAATAAATCACTTCTATGATATTTGAGGTTCAATGAGGGGCCAAACGATATCCCAAGGCAAGGCAACCATTAATTGTCGAGGCCAAACTACTGCTTTTTGAATAAGCGTGGTTCCATCTGTGCGCTGAATCTCCTCAAGCACGAAACAATAATATCTGGACCAGCTGAAGCCTAAAAACTGCTTTTCTGTTGTCTTGTCAGGGAAGTCATCAAAAACAAAAACGGATTTAAGTCCAAAAAAACCACAACATGCGACAAAAGAAGAAAAGCAGGAGGAGTGCACATCAAATTAGGAACAGAACTCTTCCACCTGATATGCAGACTACGAAACCTAAATATCAGGTAATGCTGTATTTAAAGCGTAGCACTTTTGAAGACAGAATTTCTGGGTCAAAAAAGGTCATGACCACAGCAGGTGATCTTAGTTTAACATTTAGAATCAATGCTAATAACGTTATCCTGTAAACTTTTCTCCTCTCCTTGGCCTTAAACATAGGATCTCCCATCTGTACTTTTGCTCTTTCACACATTATGTGTGGGGGTGTTTTGATCTCTCTAATCTGAATTTTTACGACCTCCTCCCACCCCCAATCTTCGGAGACATTCGCGGTCACGCTCCAATTGGTCTGGAACCTTCCAGTTACCTTAGCGATGACATCGGCTGTTTCTCGGAAATCCTGACACCTGCCGATGCTGGAACGCGCCAAGAAGTCCTCAATCAGACGCACTCCGATGTTGTATCCCCTGTGAGTGAGAGAGGGAGCCAGACAGAAAGGAAAGGCAACGAATATCAATGCTGGTCTCCGCAGTAGGAGAGAGGTGTAAGAGGCAGAAATTATATGGAACTCTATCCTTCAAGACATTTCTGCTTCACACACTTGAAGCCTTGAACTGGCTGCCAATTGTGACTTAAATTGAGACAACTTATCCTGACTGCAGTTGGAAGCCATTTAATGCATCCCGATCCTAACATGGCCCATCTCTGATCAGATGGGTGGAAAACTTGAGAGCGGGCAAAGAACATTTACGACCTTCTTTGGGCAGCTAAGACATGTCTAATCCTGCTCTAAGCTCAGGGTTGCCGTACAACCGGAGAAACAAAAGTACACTCGGTCCAAAGATCTGCTGGCTTGAAGGAATGTTTTGAATTTTTGGGGGCTACAAATCCATGGTTTTGTCTAAACTTTTTTTTGCTGCAGGATTACTGTATCCAGCTTGGCCGTCAAGAGATGTTTTGTCTGTCTTTAAAACTAGTCTCAACATTGGCTACTTCTAAAGCTTTATTCCCTAAAAAAAAGTCTTAACAACACATGGATATGTGTGAGAAATGAAATCTTCACATAGGCCACAGTATTACTGATCTTACAGCAGGAGATTGGCCAAGGTACACTTAAGCTCTTGGGACTGGCAACCAACAGCAAGCAAAGATCAGGCAGTTTCATTTTTACATATTCAGTTACATTTTCACACATTGTAAAGTGCTAATCATAGTGTTATACTATCAAAAACGTGCGTGAAATGCAATGTTCACTAGAATGCACAGATTAATTGAATAATGAATATGTATAATTGGATAGTCGAGGATCCTGTCCATAAGTGACATTTGAGCACAAATTATGTTCACAATCTTTCTCAAAGACACTCAGAGACACAGTTTTGTTCTTTCTGCTGCAGAAATGCCTTTGCTTTCACTTACTGGTTCAAACACGTTTGTAGCAATTGCCAATGTAAGAATGGTCAATAATGTAATACCAAGCCATAATATAATGACTGTAATAGTTTCAGTATAGTAAGCAAATGCAGTTGGAAGCCAATTATATGGTGGTTATATGGTTATGGTACTGAAAATGAAGGCAATGCACACATTCAGCAATACCACAACAGAAACAACAATGAAATACATTTTCTTCAATTGAAGTTAAATACACCAATTTGCTTCAGAGGTTCACAACATTTACAACCTGCAGTGAGTGCGACAAATGCTTCTAAAAGTGTACTTGCATCTTGTCCAGCTGTTTATTGACTTCCTCATCATTTTCATAGTCTTTACAAAGCTGGGTCACCAGGGCCCCATAGGTCAACGTGAACAGCTCAGAGTTCTAAAGGAAAAAGCACAACAACGTATTATGTTTTTGTACATGTACTGCTTCAGTGCTCATGGGTTGGTAAACTAATGTACACCAACGTACCGGTAGCTATTTAAAGGGGTAAAATAAAACATTTACACAAAAAAAAATCTAAGATTTTAATGAAACTGACATTATTAATCTGTGACAGGAATTTTGACAGGTGCTAAAAGGAACGAACAAATCATCAAAATTTCAAAAATAACAAATCAAGACATTTTTGTGCTATATAAAAGTATCAAGAAATACAGTTAAATTTAAAAATATCGGCTAAACTCCTATCATGCCACAAGATGAAATGATTCGCCATTAACCGTAGTGATGTGACTGTCAGCCACATAGTGCTTTCATTTATACTTTTACTCAATAATAGCTTGATTCAATATTTCTTTTGGTATTGTACATGCTTTTTTTAAAAAAAAAAAAAGATAAATATATACCTCGGCACAGTTACATAGTAATATAATTACCTGGTAGAAAACAATGGTAAAACTCTCAGAAGAGATGTAATAAAGCCTTTACGAGTTGTTTTTACTACCTCAGAATCCAAATCCCATTTTCTTTATCCGCTGAGAGATGATGATAATGTTAGGATGTGGTGCTTCTTCAGTTACCAGAGCATATTAAGACGAGATATTTACTTAAAAATATGCAAATTAACAATAAAAACCAAAACATAAACACCCCACATGACTGCATGTAAGCCTCTATATTTTTAGCTTACATGCTATACGAGCTACACTTCCCCTAGAAGCCAGCAATAAATCATACATAAACGTAACAGGTTTTCATGTTTTTAATACGTTTTGTCACACGTGCATAAACAACAAATCACGACTGTCAAGTATTTGTTTGACGAAGATAGGACGTCTCTATATATTTTTTTTCAAAGGTTAGCATTTTCCAACTTAGCTAGCTAGCTCCTATGGCGTAAATCCTACCATTTTCTTGCTGTCTGTCGTTCGGTTGGATTGCCGGGACATCGTGGAAAGAGTTACAGGATTACACAGCAGGTAATTCGAGATTAATCCTTTATTTATTTGATTCTGGCTAAGTACTTAGTTCCGTAATCACTAGTCCGGTCACACACTTCCTGTTGTGCAAATTTAGCCAAATAGAAGTATGAGTTTCCGCTTTAGTTAAAAGCTTAAAAGAGCGAGGATGTGAAATAGAAAGGCAACATAAATAGTTAAAAAGTAAAAGGAGAATTTTGACTAAATAAGAGAGCCACACAGCTTATGTTTCAGAACGCTACAGAGTATATGTTTTTTTTTATATAATTTGGGGAAAGATACACTGGGACATTTATTTTGAAGGCAAAGCGTCTGCATTTCGTCAATTTTTCACCTGATAGTATGTAGCGTTACCGCCCTCTAGTGACCATGAGGATAACAGCATCCTAAGATTCTAATAGACATAGAGGTGCATAAATTAGAATGATTCAATAACTATTTTGACATATAAGTAACTGAAAGTCATATTCATTATTAATTGTTTGTTTCTGTCGATGTCTGTCATGACTTTGATCTATACTTAATTAAAAACCAAAATTAAGTTTCTCAAAAAAACAAAATACGACGATGGAAGCGTAAAAGTGCTGACATGGACAACCAAATAATTACTTGGAAACTTAAAAGAAGACCGTTTTATTTATCACTATAAAAATAAATATTACACTATAAATTATTTTGTACATTTTCAAATCATAGTATACACAAATTTAGAAAAAAGATTCACATTATATACCGGACAAAAAAAAAAACCCGACACAAAATAGCTATTCCTAACTGTTACTTCATAAAAAAAAAGTAATAAGTAAAAGCGGTGAGTGTTGTTGTAACGGGAAAATACAACTTTTTAAAAGCAAATTGCCAGTCACGACATGGCGACCGTACCGTTTGGTTTGTTCCGGATAAAGAAACCTCTCACCTCTACCGAATATCGGATGGAGTTATTTTGTCCCAACAGTAATTCCTTGGTTTAACCACAAGATGGCAGCATAGGTGTGCGTTCCTTTAGGTCCAGAGCCAGGCACGCCGAGGAGTGAGCAGCGGTCTCTCTGATAGGTTACAGATGTGCTTCAAAGTGAGCTGCTCATTTTCAGTCCTGGAAATCACGTGGCTGTTTTCCTGTGCACTGGGCTCCGGGGAGAGAGGCTCTCTCTCTCTCTCTCTCTCATCCTATGATCGCGGTGAAGCAAACTCACTGCGCTCCACACATTTAGGAGGAAGACGAGAAGGAGGAGGTGGAGGAGGAGGAACTGAGCGCGTCGCCGTCTCTGACCGCCGCACTGCTTTTCTTTCTTTCTTTTTTTTTTATACTCGAGCTCCCCCCTGACAAGAGCCGGCGCGGACGGGAGAAACACATCGGGGGGATCTTGTGTGGCGGAGGGTGGACTCAGACTCAGAGCGCAGCGATGACGGGCAAATCTGTGAAAGACGTTGACAGATACCAAGCGGTGCTCAACTCTCTGCTGGCCCTGGAGGAGAACAAATACTGCGCCGACTGCGAATCTAAAGGTGGGTCATCATCATCATCATCATCATCATTGCCTGGATCATATTTCCCTCTACCTCGTCCTGTGTCTGATCACGCCTGCAGATGGCCCTGCGCACGAATCTTTGCAGTTTATCCTATTTATACTACACCGGGAAATAAATTGCGGCATTGCATGTATCTGCCCCCTCGGCCAATTACGTTGTGGTGTGGTGCAAGAGATTGGGCCACATCCTCCCAAAAGGCAGACGAACGGCATGCAGTCACATCATGTCAGAATACCTCAGGACATTCACAGTTTGATTAGAGTTTTCATATACACGTCAAGATCTCTAATTATCTGCGAGTTGTAGTGAAAACTATAGAGCAACAAATAGAATGAGAAACATTGGGAGAAAGTGAGATCTTGTTGGGAAACACCTGTGCTGACTTTGGATCACCCTGAACAGATTGTTCCTGTAGGCTGGGAGCAGACAGGAAACCCTTTCTGCCATTAAAATGGCACTTTTTTTTTTACTACCCTGACAAAGTGAGGCTGCTCCTCTCAGATTACATTTGCAGCGGTTGCAATTCCTCTCATGTTGACTGCCTGGTGTGATTTCTGATCACAGAACCTAATTTCCACTTTGTAAACACACCCCATGACATGTGTGTCTCCTAACCCTACAAGGCGTGTGTCCTCCAGGAGGCCTTGAACCGCATGTCATGCGGTGAAGCTGCTTTGCCGTGCTGTTGGGTAAACATGGATGTTTAGGTTGCAAATATGCAACGCTGAGCACCAAATCATCATTGGACTCTCTAAAACTTAAACTGTCAGAGTATTCTTACTCTAAACAATATGTAAGCCTATGGTCTTAAGGCCATAAGAAGGACAATGTTTTGGTCAGTATATTGGCTGATGATGTTGATGGTGTTTACATTGTACCACCCTTTAGCTGACTAAGTACAAACGCTTATATGCTCAACCAAGAGTCAGAGTCAAGGACTTTCTACATTTCTAGAAACGTTCAGGAGCCACTACTCTAAAAGGTTAACTCAGTCAATCTCCTCATGAACTCTGACCAGCTTCCATGTCTCTGCTAAAGAAAAGGATCCCCACAGCATGACGCAGCTACCACCACGCTTCATTGCAGGAACGGTGTGGTAATGTCCCACAGATAGCACTCTGAGCATAGACCAAAACGTTTGGCCAAATTTGGTGTCCTCTGACTAAAGCACTTTCTTCCACTGGTTTGCTATGTGACCCTATATGGCTTATGATGTTCTTTCCTTAATGGCTCTCTCCATAGATGGTAGATTTTTAGATTTAACAACATAAATCATCCCAGTTAATGAACTTGAATACTGCACAGCACATTTTTCAATTTTTATTTGTAAAAAGAAATGAAGGCTACCAAGAAATATGTGGTGCTGGCTAAAAGTTGGTCAATGAAGCTAAACAAAGAAAACCTGTTTGAGGCTACACAGTGGCTGGGTTCCAGCCAGACAGCAACCACACTGGATACTAAGTTTAGTGGACTTTATATTAGACTTAAAAGAACACAACTTTTCTTCCATTTCACAATTGTGCTCTACTTATTGCTTGTCCCTATGGAAATTCCTATGAAATCCATCAAAGTCTGTGTTTGCTATTTACAAAATGTGGAAAGATTTAAACTGTGTGAATACTTCTGCGAAGCAATGTAAGTCAGACTTGCTGATGGCTTGAAGAAGCTGTAACATCTGACTGTAATTAAACTTACTCTGCAGGACGATTGGGTGTTATTAGAAAAGGTGTATACTTTGCTAGCAGGGCGTCATCGTGAGCGTCATCAGAGCTCGCTCTTGATGTTGAGCTGTCTGAGACGGCCTCGTGAGGCTGTGCCTTGTCAGAGAAATGCCTCAGAGGCGCAGAGGTTTGTCATTTAATGGAGACGCCTACACCGCGCACCCACAACACAGTAAATTACTGCAGGCTTTTAGACAGAGTCACTGAGCGATTGTTCAGGAAAACGTTCTGAATGATTCCAATCACTGCTCTGTTTTTCTTTTGAGGAGTATTCTGGGATACCTAATGTTACTGGCATGCTGCAGAACGTATGGGCCAAATGGAACACAGTGGGACAGATCTCATTGTTTGTAGCTGTAAAATTTACACTATAAAAATCTGCCATGAACATGAAAGAACTTAGATAGAATTATCTGATATTGAACACTTGAGCAAACCTGTAATTTAGTTACATCTATTTGTGACAGTCCCAGATGAGAAATGATCAAAATCACTGAAGGTGCATTCAGCTTCACCCTGTAATCAGCGACTTCCTGTGACACAGAGATCCAAGTCCCTTATCCACGCTTAAAAATAGGAAGGACAAGAGTACATGCTTTTTAAGTTATCCCGTAGGTTGTTGGTCTTCATGAATCAGGAAATGGCCCCAGTAAAGAAGCTGTGTCCCCAAAATGCACGCCCAGTCCAAGGTCCATATCCAAGCTACCTGTATCACTCAACCCATCCAAAACTCTGCACAGCTTATCCGACTTATCCAGCTATAAAACACTTTTATGGTGCATTTAAGTACATCTCATACTCAGGATTGGCTAAATATCAAAACAACTCCAAATGACTTTAATCATTTTTATTCTAAGATGTCTGCATAGTCTTACTTAAAAAAAATCCTGAGCAACAAAACTGACCATTCGGAGTGGTGTGACTGTTGTTTAAGCCAGCCAGCCAGCCATCAATTTATTTGTGACTGTAACGGTGACTTTAAAGCAGAAGTACTTACCGAACTGCACTTTTTTGTCCACTGTTACAACCTTCAAACATTTGGAGTGCACTTTTTGATATTAGTCTGTTCAGCGGAAATAACATTAAACATCTAAGAGTTTTGGTCCAGCTTTATAATACATTGCCTTTTGACTTAATTTTATTATATTTTAAAAATTATATTATATTTTTTAAATTTGATTTAAAAAAAAGAAACAAACTGCAGACCTAAAACTCACTGCAGGGACAACAGACATATTCAGTAGATTAGAATGTTATTGAAAAGTTTGTTTACTCCATTAACTCAATCCACTAAGTGAAACACATTACACAGAACAATTACACTCAGACTGATGTTTTCACGTCTTTTCTTCTGTTAATTATGCCTACAGATGCGAAACTCACTGTTTATCATTAGAATATTACATCAGACCGATTCAAACAAAAACATGTCTCTTGTCATTTTGCCTAACGATGACCCTGTCTCTTAATAAATGATGCAGATGTCGAGATGCTGCAGGCGAAGTTGGTTATGTAACCCAAGCTGTGATCAGACTCTTCTGGCTCATCTGAAGAGTTGGCTCCTCCAAGACTTGATTAAAGACAAATAAGAAGGTGCATGTTTTAAAATAATAATGAGGCTTGCAGTCAGCCTTTCCTGAAAGAGAAAGGCCTTTTAAGGCCATCTCTTGCTCTTATAATTATTGTTTTTATTTTTTGCATGCCTGATTTCATGTTCATTAAGCGTGCATGTGCTCTTGCCCTTTTGATTGGCGTGACTGGTCACAATTTGCAGCAGACTGGTATAATTAGACTGGATGAGATTAGGCTGTTAAGGGAAGAACAGCAGCAGGAACACTTGGACATAGAGAGGATCATTAGGCTCCGATTTAAAACTTAAATATGTCATTTTTCTCTAGGGTATAAAGGAAGGGCTTGAAAAAGTATTTGTGCCACTTGAACTTTTATTTGCCTGTCATAACCACAGCTTATCTGCCTACAGCAGATATATTTCTCATCAAAAGAAGCTTATGAAAAGCTCCGTTTGTTTTTTGTCATAAGACATTAAGGGCACATTAAGCAATTTTGTAAATAAAGATATCCTTGTCAGATAAGTTGGTACTTGATTGTGTTGTAACATACCAGACCTCACTGACCTGTACTGTGGCGCTCAGTGAAAATGAGACATTAGAGTCTATAAAAGGCTTGAGACTGAGGCAGAGGTTCAACCTCCACCTGATATCACTAAACATACAAATAGAGCTGAAATGAAACGATATGAATTCGGGGTGTACTAATTGCAGTTTTCTGGCTGATCAACGATCTTTTTTAAAAAAAAAAAAAAACATGTCGATGTCGATATTTTTTTTTTTGTCTGACAAGTCTGAGTTGGCAACTATTGTTAACCGCACATGTGACCTGGCAGTGGCTCTGTCAGTCAGCCTGCTATCTCACAGTAGAGCAAAAGCGAACAGTGACTGATTTTCAGTCCTCTGCGGATGTAGATAAGATCGGTGGATAAGGTCGGTTTCTCACGCTCAGGACCGATTTCCCAAATTACGGAAATCGTGGCTGATTTATCGGTGCGCCCCTAATATAAATCACATGTGTCAGAACAGTCCAGTCAAAGTCCAGACACAAATCTGAAAATGAGAATTTGTGGGAAGAATTCAAAACAAGTGCCCACAGTCGCTCTTTATTCAGTCGGACTGAGCTGGAGCTGCTTTGTGAAGGAGAATGGACAAAGATGTAAGTCTCTGGAGATTCATCTGCCTTCTGGGGGTTTTATTTGAAAACCACGTTTGGTGTTCTTTCCGCTTCAGAATGATGCCCTACTTTGGATTTTGAAATCAAGTCCAAATAAAACACACTTGAGTATGTGGTTGGTAATGGGACAAAATGTGAAATTGCATTTCTCAGCGACAACTTACAGCAGATTTTCTCCTTTGCGTTCATTATTTTAGTCTTGCACGCATTCATTTTAAAAGGTCACACATTAGGCTAATTCCCCACTTTGTTGGGTGAAGCTCCTGATGAGTGGTGCTGATAATATAATCCTGGCTGCAGTTTATCTTCTGTCTGCCCATCCACACTCTTGCCTTCGACCCCCCGCGACTCCCCAAGCGTGAGCTGTAAAGTCGCGGTTTTAGCCATATGGCTCGCCGTGACGTTTGGCGTAATCTCGTTTGCGTTGACATCGACAGATTTACCTCCCACCCTCGTGGGTGATTGTACAGGAAGTGGTGTGAAAAAGCAAAACGACACTCCTGCCCAGCCATCTCCCCCATTCAGTCTTACTATACAAACACAGCAGCCATAAAAACAATGACTCTGTTTGTTGAGTTGTAAAGCTGTGCAAGCCAACGTCCTGCTAGTCCCATGTTCTCTTCTCCATGGCATTATGTAAATTCATATTTCTTTTTTTTTTCTTTTAAAAAAAAACACTTCAGCAGAAAGCGACATTGAGACTGTAAAACCTTCAGCGCTGTCGGGAAATAGTGGCAAAGGAAGATGCAGGTGTTTAATGCAGTCAATATTTCTGGCTCCAGTCTCAAGAGTGTTGTTTTTTTTCTCTCTCCCTCTCCCTTCAACGTGCTTGTGTTGCTGTAGAGATGTCACCTGGCTATATCATGCTCCCCCACCACCACCTCCACCACAAGCCCTTTGCAGCCTTTAATCTCATCCAATCAAAAGCCAGCAGGGATTTCCAGTCAAACGAGAAGGCGATTGGTTACCTGTGCCCTCTGGAAGACACAAAGGTTTAGTACCAAGGAGAGTCTATGTAGGCACAGTTGTAAAGAACAGTGTATACAAATGTGCATGCAAAGACTCCAAAACAGCCACAATCCTTGTATTCAGTTTGAAGTTTGTTCATTTTATTCCTGCCTTTCATCTTCCGCCCCAGGCTTTCAGTTTGCGATTTTCATTGCGGGTAAAATACTAAATAATTAAGCACATTTTAGGATGCCATATGTCACCATGGAGGCAATAGTCATCTTTTTTTCTTTTTTTTTATCCATATTTTAAAGTTCAAAACTGTTCCCTGTCAACTAAACTATAAGATGGAAAGAGCGAGCAATCAACCTTTCCTCAACTTGGACTTTGTGTTATCTGTGAAAATCTTGTCCTCTCTTGCTCTCTGAGAGAACGACAAACGTGTCTCAACGTTTTATAGAAAACAGATGGTTTCTTACATCTGCCTCCTCTGTCTTTCTTTGAACTCCTTCCCAGAAACGAAAAGTTTCAAGTCGTCCTCGCTCAGTCACAATACCCACACCAAAGAGATTTTTCCTTTTTCTTTTTTTTTCTTTTATTGATTTTTGTCAGCACAGACTGGTAGCACTCCATGTGTTGTGTTTGCTGAAACGCAAAAATATCAAACGATTCCAGCCAACAACCCGTTTCCGGGGACATCTCTAATCGACGTTATTGCACTTGAAATCGGTTCCCGTGTGCTGTTCAAAAACCAGAAGAGATTTTTAAATAAAACAAACCAGAAGGATCCATGTTTTCTTCTTGCGTCGTCAAGTGTAAACCCTGTTCAGACACAGTAACAAAACTCGACACAGATGGTGGGTGTGTGTTGGTAAATTTTAAATGTGAGCCCATCTGCCTCGCTCAGATTGAGATTGCGTTGAAGGATGGCTTAAGGGTTTCCGATTGGGGTTTTACGCTAGAGGACAGGAGGATGAAACAAGTGTGTCTATGTTTGCATGGAGGAAGAGGAGGAGAAAGAGGAGGGTGCACTATCCCCTGATAACTGAGGCTCTGCAGGATTAACTCTGTGCTTGCAGAGAGCACCATTTATCCTTGTGGGATGTAGGCTAATGAGGCATGTCCACCTGTTCGAGCAAGTTTACCTGCAAGCTAAATGATGTGTGTCCAAAGGTACTTTCTAAAGCACACTCAGAACCGGGTAAAACATTTAAACATCTCATTACCCATTCTGTTTTTTTAAATAGAAACAAGCCGAAGGATCAAGGTGGGGGGGAAAGAAAGGCACATTCCCAGCACGGCTGCTCACAAAATTGAATTATTTAGAACTTGTTGTGAAGTGGCTTTGATTTTAAATCTCGGTTCGTGTTCGCTTTGGTCCTAACTGCCTGTACACATCCAGGTATATCATCAAACAACCAAAGTCCACCGTTTGATGACTAAGATAATCTTGTCCTGTTTGCCTTTGCCTTCTCTGCCACCCGTGTGCTCCAGCTTAGATGTTTGACACACACAACCACGTTCACTTTTTCTTTTTTGCCAGGATGATTCATCCACCAACAACTTCAAACCCTCTCTGCCTTCGGGCACCTCGCCTTTTAAAAACTTTAGTCGCATTTATTTGTCACTCTCTCGCCGTTTCAATATTCGTGACCTGTGCTTATAAAGAAAACTGCCACGCAGTCAGCACAGCCACTTTGCTTCTTTTGAAGTGTTTGCTCAGTCTCTCCTTCCTTTTTTTAGATATCTGTTCCTCCTACACTCTTTCAACTGTAGCAGTGAGAAGTACCAGGAGGTGTGTGTTTGCTGAACATACTTTATCATGAGTTCTTACTCAACCACTGCACGGATTTGAGCTAAAGCAGGTGCTGCAACCCTGTGTGTCGCTATGATTCACTTTAAAATGTTTGTTGCTGGGGTTTTTTTTTCTTTAAATCCTCCTGGGCTCAATTGATTCTTGTAAATACCTGAAGTAAAGGCTACAGTTTCAAAAACAAAATGTGGTAGCTATGCTAGCTGTTAGCAAATCCATACTCTGACCTAAAAGCATTTATTAACATGCTAGCATACCCTAACACTGAGTGAAAACTACATGGTTTTATGCTATTATTGTATTAAAGACAACAGCCAAAAATGAAAAGTTTTCACTGTAGCAGACTAACACAAAGGCAGTTTGCCAGCTTAGTGATAAAACTGTTAGCTTCTAATCTATTTTGTTATTTTTTTTCTTATCCAGAACAACTGCGCAAGGCCTTCCCTATCCAATGTCAGTCTAGATAGAGAGACATCTGCTGAAAAACAGATTTGACAAGCATGACAAACTGATTTGATTTGCATGTAACCTTAGGTTAAAATAGAAAAGTTTCATTGTATCAAGGGCGGCAATTTGAGATAGTCTAGCTGGCGAATGGTCGTACTGGTACTCACTAATTCTCTCTCCACATAAAAATACAGTTCAAGAACTACTCTCTTTTCACTGAAGTGTGTGTGTAAGATACACACACACACACACACACACACACACATACTTCAGTTAGACCCAAAATATCAAAAATGTATTAGAATTCCAAGATAAAGTTCCACAAGATGTCGATACCATTACCCAGAGTTCAATAGTCGTGTTGTGCCCCATCGTCAGTTTGCTTCAAAGTTTTCTCTCCTGGAGAAAAATCTCTCCTGGAGAATACTTCTTAATTTAACACTTTCCTGCTTATTGCATAAGTGCAAACACATAATCCTCACCACTGTTTTTTTCGTTCTTTGTTTTTTTAGATAGTCCAGTATGATATCACTGTTGCTGCTGTTGACACAAAGGCTACAACAATATTGGAAATGTTGTAATTTGCAAAAGAACATAGAAAACGAGTACAATTCTGGGGGTAAAAAAGGGTGCAGATATTTATGGAAAATGAACAATTTGATTGTGTGAGAGAGATGTGGATGCACAAAGAGGCAGCGGTGAAAAGATGTGATAAAAAGAGGACAAAGTTGTGGCCAGAAACTGAGGCGGTTGTGAAAAAGAATGAAGGATTACCAAATTCCTGTTATTAAGGAAGTTCAATACAATCGACAGTCCCTCTGTGTCAGTGCCAGTGTTTACAGCGGTTAAGCAGGCTTTGCAGAGTAATTCTACTATTATTAGCCGGCATGAGAGCTAATGCTGCAGCTTCGCTGTCAGGCTGATAGATAGGCCGTCCAGCTGATGATCCTGTGGTTTACATTTACTGGTTTCCTCTTAGTGCTGGTCTTAACATTCATTGTTGCTCTGCTTTCTGTTTTTAAAAACAATTCTCCTGATTAGTCTCAGTAAGAGAATATAGTAGCCCTTTTTTGCAACTGACACAAAAGGCCATTCTTGGACCCTGACACTCGGTTTCTGCGGCTGCCACAAAGAGGAAGGCTTTGGAGGATTTTCCTCCAGAAAATCAGCTTCTACATTCATTTGCATAGAATGGTCCTTTCCTCAACTCTGCACAGTGACTTCTCATTTGACAGGAGATAAGGACCCAACCCCAAAGCTGTTCCTCCACCTAGTGGAGAAGGGGCCACAGTGCATCAAGTTGTAGCAAGGGTGTGAGTCAAAATTCAACCCATCACGCTTTGTTTATAGAGCGCAAGAAACAAAGAAAAATGCTTAGGAACGATGATAAATACTGGAGAACTGGAAGAAAACGTCATTCAAGGTGAACTGAGAAAAGATCAGAGACAGATATAAACTATGTAAAATAATGTATATTATGTAATTTTTTCTCTTTTTTTAAGAAGAGAACAAAAAAAAACATGTCAATCTTAACCACAAGATAAGAAATAAATAGAGAATGAACAGAAAATACACTAGGCTGAAATGACTAATCAATTTCTTTTGCAATTAATCGATTATTGAAATAATTGTCAAATAATTTAGTAATTTCTTAATCATTAACTGGAGCATGCAGGCTCTATGTGTAAAAAAGGCTCAAGTGGTTAAATAAAACATCTGCAAAATGTGTCACTTATATATCCGATTAACTGATTAATCATCAGAATAATCGATAGAGAAAATTGGATTACTAAAATAATGGTTAGTGGCAGCCTTAAATCACACATTCATTCATGACAAAAGCTAAAATTGTCATGGAAGAGGATCTTCTCATGAGAGCTAATTGTGGTATCATTATTTTCATCCTCCTTTGATACAATTTCCCATGTCATTTTCTTAATAGAATATGTTTCACTCTGAACTCACATCTGACCTTTTCCCCATTTCTTCAGGTCTCTATCACTTATCTATTTCCCATTAAAGATATTTTCATAGAATTCAATGTTATTTTTCCTGATAACACCCAACTCCACTTTTCTATTGAAATAAATCAATTTCTCTCATTCATATTACCCACTTATCCGAAATGAAATCTTGGTTTACCTTATGCTTTCTAAGGCCGAACTGTGATCAAACAGAGGTCGCTCTTTTTGGAACTGGATATAAATTAATTAAAGTTGTCAGTTCTTCCATACCGACAAACTCTTTTTCTGTTTCCCCTTTTCCTCAGGTCAACAGTTTGAGTGACATCTGTTGCAGCCAAATATAATTTCACTCTCACATTATGTCTATTGTGCTTATTTTTATCTGTCCTCATCACTTCACCTATTGACTATAGTAACTCTCTCCTCTTTGGTCTCTCTCAAAATCTCTTCAAACGGTCAAGAATGCAGCTTCATTTTATCACCTGAACGCTGTGGGCTTCAACACATCATTAAAGTTTTACAGCAATTGCACTGCACATCAAATCCACAACAGATGTTAAACTTGTTGTGCGCACATTCAACGCCATCCACAGTCTCCCCGACTTGCTATGCCCTGCACCCACCTTATCACCCTGTGGAGCAGAGCTTTCAGCTCCTATGGTCCCCGACTCAGGCTTTCAACTCCCACCAGACAGTCGAAATATTGATTTTCTCCCTCTTTTCAGATCCAGACTCAAAACTCCCCATGCTATAGATAGCATGCTCTCTATAATCACATGTTCCTGGTTTTTATTTTGTGTAATGTTTGCAAAGTGTCCTTATAGGGTTAGAGTGTGTTACTATCATGGCATTAAGGGTATAATAGATGTAAAAAAAAAAAAGAACAAAATGGAAAAATGTGAAGCTTGAGAAAAAAATATAAATCTAAAATGTAATTACTGAAATGTAAGTAGAGACATCAAACCTGGAATTATATATTCTACATGTGTCTGAGGGTGATTTAAACATCAGATGGATCCATTTAGATGCATATGGCAGTGTTGTGAACATAATAGTGTGTTCAGATAACATTGCTCCCACACATGCAGGCTCATAACCAAATGAGTAATCATCCCTGCAGGTATCCAGACTGAGAGTGTGTGTGTGTGTTTCATTATTTATATTTTGTGCTCTCCCTGTCTTCTCAGTCATGTAGACAAACACATCTATTCAATGCTATTATGTGTTAGCAAAACCACATGACTTGCAGAAGATTGCTTGTTGTGTTCCCTGCTGAATTCAAACTCATAATTGAGGTTTCAGACTCGGCATGTATTACTGAACTCGCTCCCACACAATCTGACTCTCTGCTATCCCACTAGATAGACTCATTATCCTCTCTAGTGGAGGACACTGCTCTGTGTTCAAATATGTCTCGTCCTCTTCCTCCGTCTCTCCCAGGTCCGAGATGGGCTTCCTGGAATTTAGGCATCTTCGTTTGCATCCGCTGTGCCGGGATTCATCGAAATCTTGGGGTCCACATCTCAAAGGTCAAGTCTGTCAACTTGGATCAGTGGACACAGGAGCAGGTCCAGGTCAGAGGCCCGAACTGTCCATACGCTAAAGCGAGAGATTAGCAAAAGCTTCAAAATACACAAGCATAGTCATGCCATAGCTTTCTTTGAAGAAGACTTGTGAGGGATCAGTAAAATACGTTTTTGTCTCTTTGACAGTCACCAGTATTCAATTAATTCTCTGGTTACACACTGGGTGCATCTTAATTGTTAATTAATGAGCTATCATTGATGCTATTAGCATCACAATAGCATGTCAGGAGAGAGGAGAGAGTTACTATTGTCAGCATGTCAAGCAAATGGTTTATTTAGCATAAATTATTTAGCAACTATTCTTTTTCTAAGCTAAGAGTATGCATTTCCTGCTCTCAATAAGGAATACACAGTTTGCACCCCTGCTATCCTCCTCAACATATTCCTGTACATAGCTTGTCGTTCACAAAGAGAAGACATTTCCAGTTACAGTAAATGCAGACAGTTTGGTTTGGAAACCAAAAAGAAGCACACCTTCTAAACCAAAGTAACACTGTTTTAAAACAACAACAATAAAGGATATGAAGACCATTATATTGTCATGTGTGACATTTCTCAATGATAAATACTAAATGCATTTATTTATTAAGATACCGTTAATTAAAAAAAGCAAAACAGCAACAACTGAACATTTTCTGTTAAGTACATTTCAACAAAAGCTAGTCAGCTTGTTTAGGCTTGTTGCATTTATCTATAATGACAAACAAGAAAACACAACAATGAGAAAGCAGTTTGAGTGTGTATGTAGGTGTGTGTGTTTTCCTGCATATATCTTTGTTTTATGTTCATTCTATTTCCGTAAAATTTCAGATGTACAAGCTAATGAAGTTGGTGAACGAGAGTAAAAGGTGTTTTGAGATAATCTTTAGCCTAGCATACTTTAGCCATGGTGAGCATCTTCTTATTTTGAGGTTTTCAACGTAACCTAATGGTGTATCATAGGTATTTACAACATTTCAAATTGGATTGCCAAAACCATGTAGATAGGTTTTTTAAATCAGACAAATATATGTCTTGGATAGAATAGGGTCCTAAGCTAGCTTCAATACTCTGTTGGCTCCGATTCCCATTAGCATTTCTATATAAGTGAGTCAGACCTTGAAAATTCTGCTGTTCTATTTGATGCAATCCAGTAATTGTGTTTGTTATGCTCTGGTGACTCTAGTGTGTTCAAGAGATGGGAAATGCCAAGGCCAAGCGTCTCTATGAAGCCTTTTTACCTGAATGCTTCCAGAGGCCCGAGACAGACCAAGCTGCAGAGATCTTTATCAGGGACAAGTATGAGAAAAAGAAGTACATGGATAAGGTTATTGACATCCAGATGCTCAGGGTGAGTCAAACAAGGAAAATAAATTGGGCTTTTGCCTCAGGATGAATCTTCAAGATAAAGAAGGTTCTGCTAACATCTAGTCCAAATCTGTTTTCTGTTCACAGAAAGAAAAAAGTTGTGACAACATCCCTAAAGAGCCTGTTGTGTTTGAGAAAATGAAACTGGTAGGTTTCTATTTTTTTAATATTATTATTTTGTACATTATAAGTGCGGTGTAGTTTGTGCAGTCAGATGAAGGGGAAAATGGGCATGTAGTTATTTAAAGCAGTCATTTTCAGCCTGGTCTAAGTCTGTATTGAGCGGGAAAGTCATTGATTGAGAAGACCATTGGATTCATGCCCATTTCTCAATTAGCAATAATGCTGCATTGATTCTATTGATTTTCTTAGAAAAAAGACGTGAGCCCGAAGACAGATTCTCAGGCTGTTACAGATCTACTTGGACTCGGTATTGTATCTTTTGAACTTCCTCTCCTGCACTCACACTTTGCGTCTACACAGTGGACTTTCCATGCCGCTCTAGACATGCTTATCTTTCAATGGGAGGCACAAATTATCACCACTTTGAGGTTTAAAATGAACATTTTATTTGATAAATGGATTTAAAATGGCTGACTCATATCTTGAAGAGCTATAACGGCCTCCTTTTTTTCCATCTACCCTCCATTAGACGCACCTACTCCCAGTCCTGCGGTGTCTAATGGCGGAGGATGTGTTCCAGACAGTAACGAGAGCCCGGCAACGTCGAATCCAGCTCAGGCACAATCTGCTCTGGATCTCTTTGGTTCTCTTCCAGCCCCATCCTCAGTGTCCTCTACGAAAACTACGGTAGTTTAAAACGGCATGCAGATTATTTATTCACTCAACACAAATGTAAAGTTTTTGTTCTTTTTTAAAAATATATATTGTTTACCACATCTATAATTAAACTGAAAATAACTTTTTCATCGTATTTACACGTTATAAAGAAATTCTGTAATTATTATGCAATCAAAGTGAAAGGTTTCTCAGTTTGATTGTTGGGGGATTTGTGAATATTATCTTTGTCCAATATAAATTAGACATTTAATTTTGAAGAAGTGAATGTCTAGATTTTTATTCTAATTTCTTATTTGACTTTTACCTGGCAGAGCAGTTCAGACTGTGACAAAGGTTTTGAATATTATTATTATTTTTTTATGCTTTCATGATATGCATAATCAGTTCTCAGAAACTTCCCACTTCATTTTGACAACCATTCCACTAACTTGACCATTACTTTCCCTTTTAAATGCAAACACAATACATTAATGATTCTGTATTGCAGAGTTCCCAATTCTTCTATTTTGTACTTGTGCGTTCTGATGGCTTTTTTCCTTTTTTTTTTTTAATCAACCTTGGTGTTTTTCTCTCTGTCCAGCCTGCATCTGGCTCCTTGCCTCAAAGCAGAGTGACCGCCTCAGTGCCCGAAAACCTCAGCTTGTTCATGGATCCAAAACCCAAAGCAGAGGAAGGCGCCATCAAGAAGCTGTCCAAGGATTCCATCCTGTCACTGTACGCCTCCACGCCCTCGCTGCACGCCAGCGGTATGGCCACACATGGTGAGCTCTGCACGGATTTTCCTCAGGTCTTACGATACCTTCATGGTTAGCTTATTTTAATGAGTATTGTTAGTCCTTACAGCGTTTCTGTTTGTTTTCACCAGGCTTATATATGAACCGGATGGGATTCCCGACACATCCTTACGGCCCGTACCATTCATTAGCCCAGGTTGGGGGGATGGGAGGCGCCATGATGACGTCACAAATGGCCATGATGGGTCAGCAGCAGAGCGGCTTAATGGGGTTCACCAGAACAGTATGATCGGAGCCCAGCAGAACTGCATGATGGGACAGCAGAACGGACTAATGGGCTCTCAGGGTGTCATGGCTCAGTCAAGCGGGGTTGTGGCAACACCTTACATGACAGGGATGGGCCAGGGAATGATGGGACAGCAGCAAAGTGGGATGGTCTTGCAGCAGCAGAATGGAGCGTTGGTTCCACAGCAGAGTGGGATGATGGGACAGCAGCAGGTTGGAGGCATGGCCCCTTTACCTCACCAGCAAATGTACGGAGTGCAACAAGGCCAGCAGCTTCAGTGGAACATGGCTCAGGTGTGTGTAATCGTTTTGGAGCGTTTTCAGTAGAAAAAAAAATTAAAAAGCAATCCTCATTTCTTAAGAGTGCTTTGCTGTCTTTTAGATGACTCAGCAAGTAGCTGGCATGAATCTGTACAGCACCAACGGCATGGCAGGATACGGGAGCCAGCACACAGGAAGCTCAACAGCTCAAAGTTCGGCGCACATGACGGCTCACGTCTGGAAGTGATTTTATACACCTGAAAGCTGCAGGAACATCTTCAAGATGGGAGGCAACGGACGGATTGGGAACAATGTGAAACGTTTTTGAAACGCAAGGCAACTGGAGGAGGAGAAGACGGGCGTGAAGAAGATTTGGGAAATGATTACTCCTCTGTTTCTCTCTCTCTCTCTCTCTCTTCTCTACCTAAGCCTCCTCTTGCTGTCCCATTCATAGCCATGTTCTGCAAATGTCCATGTTTGCCTTCAGGACATTTTGGTACCAAGACAACAGGGTTCAGAGACCATTGCTTAGGCATTCACATCTTTATTTGTATCTAACCGTTATATGAGAATATCTCCATATCCCCCACATGTGTATTCAGTAGGTGTAAAGAAGCTGCTTTTGCTTTTGGAAAATACATTTTTATTTATTTTAATTTTTTTTGCCCTGAGGTTGAGCACAGAAATTCGCCTATCTTGAAAGTCGAATTTATTGAGACAAGACAAAGAAAATATCAGGCACCTTGTGGAATTTGTTTGTAATCTATGCACCGTCAGGGTTTCCTGATCCAAGCTCATTCAAAAGGACAACTGCTACATATCAGCATGAACCATGTGTAAAGCAGCAGCTGCAATAGGACATGGTTTGTTATCAACACAACAACTGAGTGCAGAATCCAGCTTAAAGTATTTTTTTTACAGATGTTGGTAAACAGTTAATTATAAAAACATAAAATAACAAAAATTGACTAGCCTAATTTCCCCTTTCCAGTGGCATTTAAGGAACAAATGCCACTGGAAATAAAACATAAATAAACAAATAAACAGTGATGCAACATCCACCGGGCTAATACAAGCTATGCTAATTTTCCCTATTCTTGTAGCTAGCAGAAATATTCTTAGGATTTTTAAACTATCACAAATTACTCGGATGGAAATCCATGTCCATTTAGTATATATAGTTTCTTACAAGTAGAAGAAACTGCTGCTAATTACTCCACCTGAAAATCAATATAAAATAATGAGGCTAATTTTCCATTTTTTTAGTGGTATGCTAAGGTTTGCTCAAAATGTGTTTTTAGGTGTATAAGGCCACACAATATATTCACATAACTTCCAGAATAACACAGATAATTGAAAAGTTAATTTCATATTTATAGGCCATTACCTTACAAGAGAAATGAAATATATTTTATAGGAACAGACAGAAATCAAGCTAAAATAAGCTAGGCTAATCTTCCCTTTCCAATAGGATGCTAAAATTTGCTCATTATTTCTTTTTATTGTGCAGGGTAGAAAATAAATAAAAAGAACATTTCCAAATGGTCACAAATTACTTTTTTTCTCAATAGTGAAAGAAACTGCTGTTAACTGTTTGATATGTTCAACTAAAAGTAACGTTAAAACAAACTATGCTAATCCTTTGTCAGGATTACAATACTAAAATGTGCTTAGAATTTCTCCTTTTTTGTGCATATGATCGAAAAAAAACAAAAGAGACAGATTTTCTAAATGTTTGGCAAATGTCCTACTTTAAAAAAATAGCAAGTAAGGAATATTATGATGTCCAATTTACCACAAATTGCCAAATATTTTGAGCAAAGTGTTGCATATGAAGCACATTCCTAAAACTGAGCTGAAACAAGCTTTGTTCCAGAGGGATGCTAAAATTAACTCAATATATCTGTTGAAATGTACAATGTAGTGAAATAAACACCTAGAATGTGGTGACTTATGGCTACTCGTTTTGAAGAGAGAGTCGTATTTAAAGTGTATTTTCTAATCTCATTTCCAATGAGCAGCCATGACTTGAATTAAAGCAGGCTGGGCTAATTTTTCCTTTTCCAGTAGTATGCTAAAATGAGCTTATATGTATATTAGCAATTACATGATTTCCCAAAAGTTTAAAATCACTTGAATGGCTTTAATGTTCTTTATTTCTTTTGTTTCTGTAAAAGGAATAAAAGAAAATGGGTCACAAGTAAAAATATATATTTTAAAAAAAAATCCCTTTAAGTGTTTGAGTTCCTAGAGCAACATTGTTTTGAAACCTAGAACAGCAACAAAGCCTACCTAAACAACACATGATGTCTGCTTTTGAAAATACTGAGGGCTTCATTTAAATTATCAATAAAGTCTCAAAAGAAAAAATCCTACACCGGATTTTAGCAGACCAAAGATTAGCACTAGCTTTACTAAGACTGTACAGTATTTTACTTTTTTTCTTTTCTCAAATTGCCACCTAGCTAGTGACTAGTATACAAATGACCACGGCATTTGAGCTGTGTCTTTGGGAATACCTGCTGTTACACTTAACTGTGCTATTGCCTCAGAAAGGGTGGGACACTCTCAAAAGATTGCATGCTTTTGTCGTCCTGTAACTGCTCAAACACCTTAAGCCGACTATCCACCTTGTACAATTGTGGCCTCAAACAACGTTGAATGTCCTGAAGCGAGAGTGAAACCAAGGAGGGGGGTGATTATCAGTCACGTTTCAGATACTTCCACAGAACTGCATGAAAAGAATGTCTATCCACCGTCGACTGTGCGTACTGTACATTTTCAGATTACCAGATGTTTCTATCTACTGTATATTCTAATCAGTCTGTGACCAAGACTAAGAAAACTATCAATGAATGTGTGTCATGAATGTTCTCCTGATTGTAATGGGTACACAGACTTGACTATTGCTGCCATTGTTGTTGTTTTTTGTAATTATTATTATTTTAATATTATTTGAATGCGTCCAACAGTGTGGACTTGTCTTTCGGATGTCCTGTGGTGGAATGCCTTTTTCGTCAGGTTCTGTTCCATCGTCATTTCGCCGCTGTGTTGGGAGCAAACTGTGATCAGACTGATTTAGTCATTTTTTTAGGTGATTCAGGAACACTTAGTCTGGCCAACGTACAATGTGAAGTGGAAAAGAGAATGTGCATACACAAATCGACCACCTCGCAAACCTTCAGAGAACCTCGTCTTTATCTTCGCCGTTTACAGTTGCTCTTCCTATGAAATGCATGAAACCGTTGCCGTTTTTTCACACTTGGTTCTGTTTTCTGTTTTAATCAGTTTTGGTTCTTAAGTCACTGCTTTTTATGCTTAAAGTGAGAGACTCACAGTAATATCTGCACACACTGCAGCTTTCACAGCTCTGTTCTTTAAAGCCATATTCTTTTTTTTTTTTTATCCAGTAGGGCTAAATTTGGGAGGGGGCACGTGACTAAAATCGCTGGCTCGGCAGAAACCGATATTGATCTGCTCAGATTGTACACTGTAATAGGAGATTTTGTTGGAGAACACTGAGGACTTCATGGAAAAAGTTCCCCTTGCGTCCAGTCCTTTTTATTGTGTCTGTTACATTACAATGAAAGAAAATGAAGGAATGTACCTTTTTATCATGTCAATATGTAGTGAGGTTTTATTCTTTAATAGGATACCTGTACATTACATTCATAAACGAGATTGATGGATACGTTCTGTATATTAGCTCTGCGTTTTTTTCACATGCTTTGCCTCTTTTAGTTTTACGTCTTCATGAAATCAATAAATAAAAGTTTGATTAAAAACATATTGTCCCTGTTACGAGAAAAATATTGCCTAAATAAATTCTCTTTTTTAGAAAGTTTCTTAACTTTTTGCATAAAGAAAACATACATAAAATTTTTTAAAAATATTCATAAAAGAAACAATATGACCATGAACAATATATGGGAACTTTGTTTTTGCTGCCCTCCAATGACCAGAAACACCAACAACAATCTTCGCAGCATTGAGGCCTCAAAAACAAAAAAACACACAAATAGTGATTCAAATGAACTTTATTTATTTCAGCGTCCAGATGTCAAAGGGCATGCAAATACAGGCTTCAGAATCCCAAATTGTTTTCAATCCCCCCCCCCCCTCCACCCTCAGTTTGGCTCTATTGTTTTTTGCTTTTTATTACAAAACTACGTGCACCTTAAGTAATCAATTTTGCAGCGTACAAACCACAAAAATACCAGTTTTACATTATCAAATACTGCACATAGAAAACATTTACAAAGCACAGGTATAAAATTACAGCTCCCTTTTTGTTCCTTTCAACCGCAAACCCTCACACACGTCATCACAACCCGGTACGTTTTTATCCAACCCTGTTGCTCTGCCAACACTCCTCGGATGGGAACGCTGAAGACAACCACGACAGAGTTGTTCAATCTTTATATTTTTTTTTACATCTAGATCTGCCAGAAATATTACAGATTCCATTGAAAATAAATCTGAATACTGATGTAATTTTGACTCTTGGAGCTGTAAGTTCAGGTTGTGTTCTGTGCTTTTGCCGAGATGAAGGGTTGATACCCTGACATTTTAATACCCTGACAGACAAAAAGAAAACAAAGAAAATGTGGCTAGTAAAGTTTTTGCTTTGGTAGCTGATGGTTATAGACAACAGATGAAAAGGATCCAGCAGCACAAACTCTTAAACTTACCCCCCGCCCCCAAAAAAAAGAAAAGAAAAAAGAAAGAAAAGCTCAGTGGTGATGCCGGTTCTGTTCATGTTTGATAGTTGCTACTCAGGCACCTTCCTCACATAATGGGACTCCTGCTGAAGATGTGTGAAATATGTGAAAGTCATCTTCAGTTGGCAGAGCTCCGTCTCAAAATGAAACACTTACAAAGTCAAAATTGTATTTTGGAAAATATCGTACTTTTGAAAACACTTATGCTTTGCTCATAGCAATTTAGTTATTTATTAGTATTTGAGTTGCTGTGGAAAAAAATACATGTGAACACACAAACTACATAAGTTTATGATTGTGATGGTGGGAAAGGCAAGGCATTGTAGCTAATATGGACGCTTTATAGCCCTAAAGTGCAATAGTTTAACCTTTATTACAGTCCTTATCAAACCTATCGGCCAATGGCTATGAAATGGCCTCAGTGTCCTGGAATATTTATACCCCATGACAACAGAGACTACTAACTAAAGGTTCCTAGAGGCTCTGACCAGCTTAAAAAGCGTCCATTGCAACATTTTGCGCCTGCTATAAAACATGATTTTAATTAATTAATTAAAGTTGTTTGTTTTTTCCACATCTTCACCAGTGGTGCCATTAGGTGTCAGCGGCGGCATACGGAATGCGCACTTGCTCAAAGACAAAAGAACCTCATTTTTTCATGAAAGCCATCCTAACGTGTATTCACAATGCAGAGCATGCTAGGTTGAGTATACTTACTTTTAGTGCTCGAAATGTATTTTATTTGTCGTGACACAGTAACCACAGGCCCAGCTCTGATAACTGAGAAACGGGCTACAGCTAAATGGTTATTGCCTGAAGACATATCGAGGAGAACATAAGGCCGAAACCATGCTACGTAAAGGGTCAGCATCTAGACAACTCTCTTGCATATGTGTGAGTTGCCTGATGGAAACCCCTTCACTGTGCCTTGCAGAATTAGACACACACACCAAAAAAAACTGTCATAAACACCGTGCATTAAACATGACCTTATTCAAAAGTATGAGTTTGATAAAGTGGGGAGATTGCAGGGACAGGATGCAGAGGGGAGCAATCATTTCACCTCAACAGTCATTGTGGCGATTTAAATGAATCAGAATGCATTTTGCCAGACAGAATTCATGCTCCTTTCTCGTGAAACAAATAAAAAGACGTAGATAATACAGTACAGTAGAAGAGAGGGAGCTTTAAAGTTCTTCAGATAGACAATATAGCAAACAGGATGACAAAAAAGGTGCACAAATTAGAAATACATTCGTAAAACTATACACATATAGAACTTCGGTACATTATTTCAAGCAAAATAATTTTTTTTAAATTGTATTAATTTTTTACAAAAATCTTTCAGTTGTGTGTGCTACAATAACAAAGCAACGTCTCCCACACAAAATAAGGCCATTGTAAACTGATCAAGCCCTCGTTTTGTTTGTTTTTTTTTCTTTTTTTGCAAAAACCTAAAGGCAGGTTTTGCCCAACCTCGCCTTTCCGACTCCTGCTCTCAATAAAATCTCTGTCCTTACAAAAATAAAATACGTTTTAAACGGGCGAAGATGAAAATAGCACAATTATGCACGTGAAGCAAATGGATTTGACATTCTGAACATCCACGGATTTACAATCAATGTGAGATTCAAGCTAGAGGACGAGGACGGACCAAGAGCGACACGTTTTCCACTCGGTCCTGATCTAGGACTCTACCTTGACAACAAACAGAAAGGTCCTTTTAGATTTTAGCTCCACTAAACTCCTCCAGGCTTCAGCTTTCTGACACTTTTTAAAGACAGTACAGCACTGTAAAAAAGTAATTGCCCCAATTTAGCTTTTTAAAAGAAAACTGAAATGAAAAAGTGTTTTTTTTATTAGATTCAGACTTTTGTGCACAAAAGGGTCAAATTATTTGAATAGCTTTTTTCCAATGAATTCATCGCTTGGAACCTGCATCATCTTTTCTCATTTAAATTAGAAATCAGTTTAAAATATTTTGTAAATGGATCATGAAAGCTGTGAAAAGTTTGGAGAAATTTCCTCCTTGGACTTCTAACAATTCAACGGTCATCATCCAGATAGCATCACCTACTGGCCTGCCACACATCATGCAACCCGCAGTACATCGAATGCACTTGTTCAATAAAGCTTACACAAAGATGCTGTACTTTAAAGAAAGGACACATTCTAACCATTTCATTTGGCTGCAGAAATCCATTGTTTTCTGTTTTGACAGACATTTACAAAACCCATAGTTACTTTCATTCAGTTGGCATGGCAGAGCAAAAGTAGTGCAAGTCGACACTTAAATCATGGAGTTACAGCAAAAATGTGACCTTCGTAAGTATAAATGAGAGAGAGAGAGATAAATTTTAGGCATGGTTTTCTTTTTCACACTCAAAGCATGTGTGCAGATGGAAAGTACTCACATATTTTTTCATACATCATGCCAGCTACCCAGGAAAATCACATACAAACAACATAAGATCCATAAGATTACCTTACAAATGGTACCATAACCAGTTGCAAGAAATAGCTTAAAAATAGAGCCCTGAATTGAAGCTACTTCTAAACTAGGGGTGTAATTACATTACTAGCAGGGTTAAAACATCCATATTATCTGAAAATATCAGAGATAAATGTATCTGAAGTTCAAAAGAGGATAAAATAGGCGCTGAGGAGACTCAGCTCATCAGATTTTCCCCTTTTAAGATGAAAGACGACAAGAAAAAGAAAAAGCTCTTTGATGACAGACAAAAACGAAACCAAAATGAAATTGATCAACATACAGGCCTTAGAGGTCAACAGTGTTAATGCTCCGGTGAAATCCATCTATATACATGGTTGACTCTTAATTATAACAAGCCAATAAAGTGACTCTTTAAAAAGTTTGCCATCCTGAAGGAACCTCAGAAACCCCGGTGGTTTCCGCTCCTTTGCTGATGGTGAAAACTCAAACATTGCACGCTCAACTAGAACAGCTGACAGGTCCCGTTTTGCCCTTTTCTCCTCCAAATCTGTTCGATTCAGAAAGTTCAATGTAGCGTGAGGTGGTAGGCATGGGCCGATTTCCGGTACCAAGGTATGACGAGTTTTTAAACAGCACGTGAATAAAAATTGCAGAAAAACAAATAAAATTCCTCAGATCGTCTACACAGTTTAGAGTCATTCTAAAGAGATGGCGGAGAGAGTGCCAGTTTTTTTCTAGATGAATGGAACACAGAGTAGCAAAGGTCTGCCCCTCCCCCACCTAGTGCTGCGGCATGCTGCAGGTCAGCTGGCTGAAATACAGCCACTGTGCTTTCTATGCTTACATAAAAAAAAAAAAATAATAAGAGTTTTCTGTTACTATCTGGAGCAAAGGGTAGTGTAGTTGTGCCCCTCTCCCACCTATTGCTGCACACTGCTGGTAAGATGGCTGGAAACAGGCTGCTACACATTTACAGGAAAGACAAATTTGAAAATCTAAATTAATTTATGTCTTTGGGTAATGCTGTAGAAAACGATATTTGGAAAGCTACAGCCAGCATGTCCGTTAATTAGTGGAGGGTGTTCCACTAATATCTTGTTTTTGTCTATAAAGAGTAGACAGAGGAAAAACTAAACTTATGGGGCGTTTAATCAGAGTTTTTTGGAGTTAATCTATTCATCAGAATCTCAATAATATGAACTAAATCTTGCTGATAACACTATTATATAAGTACTAACAGTAACTGTAGTCAATGTAATGTTATGGCACCAGTAAAAATAACTTACATTTGTTGTGTTAGGTCCAAGAATTGAAGATCAAGTTCTACTTTTTTTGTTGTCAATATTGTGATTGTACAGTGAGAAAATCCGAATCATTTAATGATGCAATTTTCCTTTATGTTTTTATACCGGCCCATGCCTAGTATGGAGTTGTATAAACTGTGAAAAGTAATTTATTTTTTTGCAAAAATAAAAAAAAATTACAAAATTTACGCAATTTCAGGGTTTATGCCTTCTGTGACAAATCTAACTTTTTTATGTAATGTATTTTTTTGTGTCCAATGTGAACAAAATAAAAAAGAAAAAGATTTTGGACTTAAATATTATAGATAAGTGCTTAGATGCAAGTCTAAAACCAGAACCAGTCTCAGCCGCTCCAGTGCGTCTCCATAATTTCGATGAAAAAAATACACTCTGGTTTCACGTCTTTGCTGAAATTCAAAGATTTGGAAATGTGCAATGAACTTCAGAGTATTTAGACGCCAGTACTTATGTGACAACATTGATAATAATATTACCGATAATAATTGTCATCATATACACAGAAAAATAGAGGCGGTTCACCACCGCCTGGACTTAAACTTGAAAAATAATACAAAAAAATTGACAATAAAGTGCTATCCAAAAAACATAAACATACTGCCAAACAGGAAATATAAAAACAGGAATGCTGAAGTTTGTGTTAGTAACATATTGCACCTGAAACTAGTCCAACTGGTTACTGTAGGTGCTAGTAAAGTAAATGTTTGTGCCAGTAAATTAGAATATTATCAAAAAGTTTATTATTTTTATTAATTCACTTCAAAAGTGAAAATCATATATTGGATACTGTCGATTCATTACATTACGCAATACTTCACAACTAATGAAAATCCTAAATTTGAATGTGAGAATATTTATTGTCCCTAATGTCCCTAATTTAATATCTGAGATATAATGTTACAGACTAATCTATCTTGGTTAACACTGCTGACTTGACAGTTGTTCACCAGACACTCGCTGCATATTAATTAAAGGTTTAATGACAATATATGACTTTCACTTTTTGAACTGAACTGAAGAAATACATTTACTTATCAATGCTATTTTAATATTTGTGGCTGCACCTATAATGCTATTGTAATGTCCAAAAAGAAAAAAAGAAGAAAAAAAAGTCCTCTGAAATTATATACAGGTTTACATATTTACAGCAGGTTCAGAGGGACAAACGAGTGAGTGGCAATGGCAAGAAAAGGGCTGCTGCTGATGCTTCCCATCTCATTGAGCAGGAAGAAGAATTCAGGACATCAAAACAAAGGAAATGAAGTGGCAGTCCAAACACATGAGAACACCCCCTCCCTCATCCCCGACCCGATGCAGAATTGGTTCAAACACACCAAAGGTGAAGGAAGGAAGGAAGAGGGACTGTAAAGTCAGCAGCGAGTGTGTGGCTAATTCATTTTCTTCTTCTGCAGACAGCGATGACAGTCAAGTCCTTTGCTCTAACTCGGTGCTCCTTTTTCGTCTGGACATATTGGCAAAATAAAAGCAGCGGCACTGTTTACATTAGTCAAGGCAAGCTAAATGAAAAGACTTTGAAGCGCTCTAAAATGTCTCGCAAGCAAACATGCAGAATGCAGCCGATACATATATAAAGACAAATAAGTATTTAGCTATCTATTTCGTATATATTTAGATATTCATGTATAAACTCTGCCCTGTGAAAATTATAGAATATAGCAGTGTTGCTACCTCACATAACAGCCATTATGTGAACATCCGAGCCAGGTTTGTGTGTTCGACATCCCGCTCTTAGCTTCTCTGTGTGTGTATGTAGAATATATCTTCTTTTTTTTTCTATTTTTTTTTTTGCGTTACATCTAAGTCATTGACTCTGCTACATATCCATACTTTTATATTGTATACTAGTTTCACCTACAACTATAGGAATAATAAGAACAACAATAACAATTGCTTTGGTTTTAAAAAATAAAGTTTTTTTTTCTTAGTTTGGCATAGAGAGATTAGAAACTGGCATCGATCGGGATGGCCCCGGGATGAGACGCGCCGCGGCGGTGTGACGACTTCGGAATGCGGGGCGTGGCGCCTGGCGTGGCCGCTGTCGTGAGATGAGGATCGCTACATGTTCACGTCGCTCGTGTCTACGTTGGGTTTAGGTTTGTCGGGTGAATGAGATGGACGATGGAGGAATGTGTGGCCGTCAATGCGAATGTAACCTTGGATGTGCCGCTGAATGATGTATGCCTAACTGTGTCGCGCTTCGGGTACAGTCGTCGTGTATGTACAGTACGCGTGCCGGTGTTGCCTGCGCTCTGCGGGACGTCTGCTGGGTGTCTAGGTGCACGTGGGGCTGGTGGCGCTCTCCAGGGAAGACTGGGAGAGGCGTCTGGTGAGGGGTCCGATGCTGGGGTCTGCCAGAGAGGAGGTAGGGAACAACCTGTACCAGCCGCCGACGGTGGCTGACAGGTCCAGGTCCTCCAGGAGGATCTGAGCCATTCCCATGAAGCACTTGTGGTCCATACGTCCGTAATCCCCCCAAACTATTACCTGGAGGACAAATAACAGTAAAACAAAGTGCTGTCAGTGACATCATCATGCGCACGAGAGCTATGGGAAATAGATGTAAGTAAACTTCATGTCTGCGTATCTTTCACTAAAATAATGGGCATCTTTTCATCTGGTTGTGTTGTGAATAAAAGAAAATCAGAAACTCAGAGTCCAGTTACCTGTAGGACTTTCCCCTGAGGACTTTCATCAAACAACAAAGCCTGCTGGTAGGTGGGATCCAGAGTCTTCTTTACTACTTTGGTTTTCTTCTTGGCCAAGCACATGCCGTTCTCCAGGACATACACCTTCACGTAGGTTGCTAAGCGAGATGATTAGTAGTGAACCTTCTGCATGGACAGCTGTTGCACATTTAGCCGGCGGCGTCAGTACCTGGTATATTCTTGGAGCCTGGTTTTGGGGTCAACCCTCTGGCCTGGTTCACTTCCACCTCCAGCTGCCCTCCTCTGTCTACCATGCTTACATGGACATCCCCTAAAGAGACAGGGAACGAATCAGCAGCAAATAAATGGATGCACTTTAGACTTGGAATTCAAAATTCATCTTAAACCTGCAGAAGATGGGGAGTAACAGTAGAGGGCGACAAAGACCTGGAGAATTGTGTTAACCAGCAAGTTAGAGGGAGCAGCTTTTAGTGTGTGTGTTTTTATTTACACCAAAAGCATTTGTGAGTATAAAGAAGCACATACACATTTGCAAACGGAAAACTGACAAAAATTAATTCATAAATTTTTCTGTTCTTGTTTTTTTATAAGACACAATAGATTACATGCAAACAAATGCATGTTTTAAAAGTCATATTTCACATTTTATTCAATCTCTGACTTGCAGAATTAACCAAGACCTATTTCTTCCAAAGAACTGTAACATAATAAAATATCTTTTTTAATGAGTTTAAAGTCAACTTTCTTCATAATTAAAGATTTATCTAACTAAAATGTACCCAAAACAAAACCAGGTTACTCTGCCTCTTCCTTCCACAAAAAAATAAGAGAGAGAGAGATCTGGACCTTTTAAGTCCAATAACAAAGTCAAATGAAACAGCTTCATCACATCATTCATAAACAAGACTACACCTCCATTTCTATATTTTAGGTTCATCTTATATGACTAATCCCATGCTCTCTCTTTGCAAGTGTTTTAAAGATACTGCATGCAGATTATTTGTGCAACCCACCACAGTGGACATCTCTTGCAAAATATGGGTTTTACTAGAACCTTACCCATGGGGGGTGTGGCTAGTGTTTGCCGGCCTACGATCTGGGCGGGGCCAAGACCATCCAGAAAGTCACTGAACTGACTCTCAGGTCCCAGGCGAGTGGTAGGGAAAACAAACCTAAAGAAAAAAGAACAACAGAGATTACAACAGACTGTCAGACAATCACGGATGGACGGATGTTGAGATCGCCGCTCGGACACGTACGTTCCTTCGGAGCTGTTGGAGTTGGTGCTGCCATCGGTGGAGTCTTTGCTGCCCTGCCGTGTCACCCGGTTCCTCATCTCCACGGCGATGCCAGTCTCTGTGCTCCTTCGGATTGTACTGCGGAGTTTCTTCATTCCGCCATCTACAGAAAACAAAACAATAACAAAAAAAAACAGAAACCTTACACACACGTATAACAAAAACCAACTGAGAATATGTGATCATAGAATGCCTTTTCAAAACCAAATCCTTTCCACTGAGGAGGAATTTAAATTCACCTTGAGATCGGCCATTTCTGCGCTATTTATTTTGAAGCAAGCTCACTCAGGCAAGGAGCCAATCTTGCCTAATATCCTGTGGGATGTCCCTGCTCTGTTGAAAAGAGTTCTCTCCACTTTTCAGATATTACTACACTCCATTTTTTAAACACACGCACAGGTCATTTGGCAGCTGCTCTGGCGACTGGAGGCAATAAGTTTTCAAGTGGTAAGGAGTTTTTCCACAGCAACCAAGCACAATACGTAGCGTTTGGGATGAGTGGCGTAAATATGGCTTTCTGCCTAAACCCACAAGCTGGGCCGAGAGGCCATTAATCAGTGGAGCCACCGTAACTTTAGAGGAGCTGCAAGTATCCACAGTTTCAGGTGCAAACCTCAAGAGATAGAACAAGTCTCATTCATGCACTCAACAAATCTGGCCCTTTTTAAATGAGTAAGGAGAAGAATGACAACAGAAATCGCACATTTGTATTTCAACTGTATTGTGAAAAGCTTACAACTTCCTTTGGTTTCCTACCATCCGACGTCTTTGTGTAATTTAGAGGTGTGTGCACCTCTCCCCAATGAGGGAAGCTGTCTGAGGTGGACAGCTTCCATGTTGGTCTCTCTATCGCAATCTCAGCGGTCCTCTGCATGGCATGCTACAAACAAGATGGGAAACTCTCAAACTTCCTCGCGTGGAACGAGGAGAGCGTGGCATTCTCGACCTCTCAAAGGCCTTGCAGACACAATCCATGTTTCAGCAGATTTTTAAAGCTCATGGTTATGTCTTAGTTTCATTCTATGAAACTAAATGATCTCTAAGAGCTAATACCACATAAATTAGTCTTCAATCAGTTGTGAGCAAGGTTCCAGTTTAAATCTCCCCTGGACTGTTTTTGTACCTGATGATGAAAAATGTGCATAATGGGTTAACTCAAGTACAGTACTATGAATTTCCTTACCCTTGTACCCATTCCACTTTGCTACACCCGTACCTTTTGCACAGTCATACCAAGGAGTACTAGGGGTGAATATTCTTACATCAGAAAAAGTTCATGGAAGACTTAGTCTATGCAACAAGAAGGTGACCGTGTCATGTATAAGTCAACCGACTTTGAAGACACTGATCTTTTGTCCTACAAAGAACAGTAAAGCTGGAGCCCAGTACCTGGACTTTACAATTCCATTTAGGTGTGGTTTAGATTAGAGAAATCCCAAGAAAGATAAAGAATCAGGCAGCAGAAATATTTACTTTTTCCAAAAGCTGTATTGCTGCAGAGGAAAACAAAGCACACCCACAGAGGAGCACGGCAATAATATCTGGTGACCTGAGTGGCCATATGCCATGCAATATTTACAGTCAGTGCTCACGCGTCGAGGGCTCTCGGCAGCAGAGCAACAAGTCAGAAACACGGCGAGATCTTCTGTCTTAGTTTACGTTTTAGCTCAAAGGTTTTCCGTCCTTTTTCAAATTGCTAATACCGCGTCAACCCACTTGTTATGAAAGCATGAACAAAATGTGATCAACCGGATAAACACTGGCTCCGTGCAGCTCGTTAGGCCTGCAGCCGTGCTACAGGCAGAACGTGGAGCTCTATAGGAGTCCAGACAGCTCAGAAAACGCAGAGAAGTTACTTATAAGGAAGGACCCTTAACAAGCCGTCTGCCCGTCGTTGCAGTCAAAGAACACACCCAGCCACAGCCGTCCCACCTCATTAGCCCAAGCAACTCCAGTCTCATTAAGCACCCCTGCCATGCCCGTCTCATCGCCATGACAACCACCGACACCCTGCATCGTCACTATCGCTATGGAGATAAACAGAGGCAAATAGAGCCCCTCGATGAGACTTCGGGGATCAGGGGTTGGGGGTCTGATGAGGTTAGAAGGGGCTCAAGTCGGAGAGGAGGGAGAATGAAGATGAGAAGGATGGAGTCCCACAAGGGGGCGACTGTCTTCTGATGCTTTCTATTTATAATCCTGCAGTCAAGAATATTTCCAACAGCCACGTGTATGTACGTGTGTGCACGTGTGTGTGTGTGTGTGTCTGTGTGTGTCTTAATAGCATGACACCTAGACAAACTCCATGCGCACTTCTGCTGCCATGACAACCTCGCCCTCGGATCTGGACCCAGACAATGCCACCCGAGACAACCGGCTCATCTCATGTCACTTTTTTTTATTATTATTATGTTATTGAGGCAACACTTATTTAGCTCTCTGGCACTTTAACTAGACTCCTCACAGCAACGAGGCTCACAATCAAATCACACAGGTTTAATTAAGCGCTAAGAGTTGTTATTCAAGACGTGGTTAGAAGGCAATAAGTCGTAGCATCTTATATGAGTTGATAATAAAAGCCCAGACTTAAAAGATGTTGGAGCATCATAAAATATCTATTTGTTATACCACAACATGCAAATTGTTGCAAGTGTATTAATAGCCCTTGATCTTAATTATATTTTGATCAAGCTACGACAACAAACGTTAATACATTTTATTAATATTTTATGTTACAGACCAACACAAAGTGGAAGGAGAGCTGTGTAGTTTACAAAAACCTGAAAAGTGTGGCGTGCATTTGTACTCAGCCCCCATCACTTCGTTACTCCTAAATAAAAATTATTTTAAAAAATGTGCAAATCCTTTCAAAAGTGACCTAAATGCTGTTATTGATAACTCAATCTTAACATTACACAGAGCACTCTATGATCCGAAAACCAAAGAAATGTTGCACAATTGCAAACCAACCAAGAATAAAGAATCCCACCACATGATGCCATGTTGTACTGTGAGGATACTTTCCTACAAGAAGAACTAGGAAGACAAAGGCAAACCAGATGGAGCCAAAGGATGCAACTCAACGGGATTCTGCAGCACCTCTTTAACCTCAGTCTGACCCTGGAGAAGGTTGAAACATCTTCAGTCTGATTTACTTAGTGAGAAACCCCAGAAGACACAGGTGGATGTCTCTGCAATCACCAGGCTCACTGATTAGTGATCACCTGACAAACAAATCACAGTTTGAGAAACTTAAAGGTTGCATGTCAGCAGCATCGGAGCGCCACAGATGATTGAGAGACGGCACTCTCCCAATCATCTTTTCTTGAATGTGACCTTAAGTAGATAAAGGTCAAACACTATTTCCATCATGGGAGGTGGAGGTGGTGGTGGAGTATAAATATCTCTGTGATGGCCTGAACAACAGCTTAGATTAAACACACAAGTTTAGACTTAAGTACGTTTTGAAGTACTTACGTTTTTCAACGTTTGCAGCAAGATGCTGAATATTTTCTACAAATCTCTTTTGCGGTGTTATCTCCTCTATCATCATCTGTTGAGGCAGCAGCATCAACAAGCAGCATCTTTAAGCTGATGAAGAAAGCCGGTTCTGTTCCTCTGAAGATGATTGTTCAAAGAAGGATTTGTCATAAAACGAAGATCATTACGGACAACTCTAAGCGTCCTCTTAGGACAACAGAGTGTCTTCCATCAGAGGCTTCTTCAGATCTGCTGTAATACTGACTGCTACATACTGCCCATAGTCATCAACATCTACAACAACTCACTGAGGAAAATTGAATTCAACAATATTTATTTTTCCTCAAGTTCCATAAAGTATTTTGAATTGAATTGAACTCTGGAGGGAAGCATTCTGTTGGTCTATAGCCTGAAACCTTAACCCTCCTAAATTTCACTGACATTTTGTGGTTGTGATGTGCCAAAGTGTGGAAAAAGTTCAAGGGGTATTAATGCTTTTCTAACACACTGAATCTATTAAAAACCTTTTCCAGATTTTTTTTTTCTCCAGAAAAGTAAAAAAAATAAATAAATAAAAATCAACATGTTTTTGGATTGCAAAATATTTATTATGACCTCAAGCAGTGTTTTTTTATTGGAGTTAGAGTCTCTGAACTTGACTAGTAGTAAAATAACATTTATTGGGAGAATTAATGTTACTTTTTGTTGGCAGCAGCCTGCTGCTGAGGGGAAAGCAGTTTCACTCTGAAGTGCATTCGGAGTTAACTTTGCCCAACTGCTGCACGTTGATTTGCAAATTTGCTCCTTTTTCGCTCTTTCTCTTTCAATTTTTACTCAATAGTCGTCTTTCAGAGCATATAATATAAGCAGAAGTATGTTGCAAAAACCTTGGATATCATTTTGGCAAAACATTGGTGGCATCACTGACAGCAAAAAGGAAGAATTAAATCGTAAATAAACTATTTTAGTGATTGATCATCATCATCATCATCATCATCATCATCATCCTAAAAGTCTGTTTTGTGATTGCAACCAAGTGTGTTTCTGATTGGACAAAGGATTGTTGAATATGAATTTATACACCGCTTTGAAACATTCTCAATGGTAAAGTATTAAGAGGCTATTCATCTAAACTTCATATCCAGCTATGTGTCTGCATGCCCCTCCTTTCTCATCAGAGCCCCCTCCCTCCCAGCTTCAACAGTGTGAAGCAGTGATCTCTTCCTTCCTATTTAATCCCCTCCTCCTCGCCTTGCGCTTTCCCTCCATTCGTTTCCATGGCAATGCCTTCTGCAATGCACCAAGAGCCCCGGCCGGCATGTTCGCTCATAAGCCTTTCCTCTCACTCTGTCTCTTTCTCTTAGGTTGTATTGTCCTCTCCACAACACCTTAATCTCCAGCCTGGCTTTTGCTTTCTCTGTCTGTTTTTGCAACAAACTCTTCCTTCTGCCTTCTCACATTAAATGTTTCTCTCTTCTTTTTTTTACCTGCTTCTCCTTTGTTTCCTGTTTTTTTTTTTTTTAGTTTTTCCTGCTTCTGTTCGTCTTTACTACTGGACACCGACCTGCTTGTCATCTGCTCATAACTCACCGTAAATAATTCAACGTATTTTCTCCTGCCCTGCATGTGAACTGACTCACTGGTAATAATATCAAACCCGCACAGACGCATCCTGGAGGGACGGAGGTTCAATGTCTTTCGAGTGTCTAAGATTATCTGGAAAAAGGATTTTCTGGGTCTCTGTGTTCAGCAGAACCCTTAACGTATCCGGTCTTCATACTAATACCGAAAGAGGAAACAAATACAAAACAACAACAAAAAAACACTGCACATTTGTAGTGAACAGATGTGCAGAACATTTCAAGTGGAAAAACTTTTTTTTTTTATGGTGACCATGAAAGTAACAAGATAAGGCAGACGCTACATCATGAAACAAATATCTAAAGATGGGTGGGATTACAGAAAACACCAACAGTGAGCCTCACACATTGAGAAAGCATCCACACAGCTTCAGTGTGAGTGTGTGTGTGTGTGTGTGCTTAGCAGATCATTAAAGCTGCTCTGACATTTGGAGAGAACACTGATGAAGCCTCTCTCATTATATGCTGTAATATAGAATGCTGTTTTTAGACTCCCCCGGCCGCGCCGACATGCCTATTGGATGCACCGGTGACGGCAACGAGCCGCCATCCATAGCAACAGTAACCAAGGAAGGGTGTTGGACATGAAAGACCCACTGTGGTGTCTTTACCGCCAGAGTCCTGTTAAATTTGGACCACGGGGAGACTGATGGTGGAAGGCTCCGAAAGACAGCAGAGTGTTCAGGGGTACGTGTGTGTGTATGTTTGATGCTGTCAGAGCCAGATGCACTCACCACACAGTCAGAGTCGAAGAGTCAGCTTTAACTTCAGACTCACTGAACTGGCTGGAAGGGAGGTGTTATTTTTATTGCACTCTATATCATGTCAGGTAAAAACAAACTTCTGTGCAAATCAATAACTTTTGTGGCTCTTAATAATTGTGTTTGGTCTATGATTGTAATTGATACTTGATTGCACATGGACCCATCAAAAGTTGTTTAAAAGTTGTCCTCTGATGTGATGACTTCAGAGGAACGAATCTAAATGAAAATGAAAAAAACGTTGGTGAATGGGTGCATCCGTTTGTTAGATTACAGTAAGCATTTGTGAAAAAATACTTCTGTCAGGCATAGATTTAAAGCGATTCCAACATTTTTGTTCCGACTGGAGGGAATATGACAGCCCCCTGGGAGCCCAGCCAGCGTGGCAACATGAATGCGATGGAGACTCTTAGCAGGGAGCTAACGAATAAGGTGTTCCAAACTCAAAGGCTTGGAGCGTATGGTTAAATAACAATGACCAAATTACCAATGGAAACAAAAAAAAAAGAAAAAAAACCTGCAAAAATCTGTTCCCTTTTGGTTATTTATACTCCCTGAAGCATACGGAGAGCACAATGTGACAGACACTGACAGTATAATCCAGTAATCCAAGTGTTGTTTTCTGTTTAATGATTATACAGAGGCATTAAACAAATCTAATCTCCTGCACTGTCCCTGAGCGTAAGGCAGGCCGCTCTGTGAGGTAATAAACTAGGAAGCAGTAGAAGGTATTGGGGTCTGGGAGAAGAAATTAGTCATTTAGAGCCATAATCCATAGGAAATGGTTTCTTGAAATCGAAAGACTTCATATGTGGCAGGATGTCTGTCAATGCGTGAATATGTCCCACTGGCTCTAATCTAATGCCAATTAATTACAATGAGGAAAAGGGTAATCTAATTTAGATGTAATTTCCTCATGATTACTCAACTCTACGCGCGATGACCAAAGTGACGAGCATTTGCAATATAGTAGAACAATATGTAAAGATAAAAGAACAATGCTTAGAAATAAAAAAATCTTTCTTAAAAAACTAAACGTGAGGCGACGCGGTTTCTACATCCACACATATCTTTACCCATTTGAACCTTGCCAGCGCAGACAAGGATTTATTCATACGTCGTTTGGAGTTGCGTTTCCCGCAAAGTTTCTCTTAATTGTGTTTTTAGTGCTAAATTTTCTGTGGATGGCGCCATGCATTCATGGTCTCCCTCTGCCCTTTGCCTGCCCTTTGTGGTGTGTTTCTTTTAGGAGAAGTAGTCAGAACAGTATGTCCAAATGCCTGGACTCGCCGTCCTCAGCGACATAATGACCTGGGAGACGATCGCAAACTGGCACGAGATGACAACATCACCACGGACCTTCAGCTTGAGCGGGCACGGAAACAACAAGTTCCTTGTTTGAGCTCGAGCTCATGAACGTAACCTCCACTTCGATGAACCTCCACCGCATTCAAGGGCCAGGCAAGGTCTGACCGAAGTGGAACAGTCAAGAGCCGAGTCCCCGATCGATGTATGTGTGGTTTATAACATTGTAATAAACACAGCAATCACGGCAGAGAGGAAAGACAAGTTCACAAGTTCGGAGGAGGATTAAATAGCTATTGACAACATCTCACTTCATTTTCCATTTCATTAGAAAAAAAAGAACAGAAGGATCTTGGGGGACGTTCAGCAGCTCCATCTGACCAGAAGCAACCAGAGGTAGTTTGATGTTGCAGGATGAAACAAATTTACACAAAAATGTCACAATTTTTATAGTCAATACGCAAAACTATAGTCATCAGTTGGCTTCACTGCAGACACACAACATCTAAAAAGGAGCTTATTGGGATGCAGCAATGCATGTGGAGAATCTAGACACAAATCCCAGAGCAGCACCCTAGAAACCCAAAAAAGAAAGAAAAAAAAGGAAAAAAACTGTTGAATTGTTCAGACCGTCTGGCTAAGAATAGAACACAGACGAGTTGGTGGGCATGATCAGGAAAACGTGACAGATGTCTGAGTGAAACTGGGAGCTAAAGAGATGGGGATTGACACAGAGAGATGAAGGAGATGTGTGTGGGGGGGGATGAAGGTTTCAGCAGCCAGATCAAACACAAGAGAGGGCAGCAAGGGAGAACGGTGAGTGGTGCCGGGGAAAGTGATCAGCAGCCATCTTGGCAGAGTGCTGGTAGCCACCAACAGCCTCCTCGGTGTGGAGGAGAAAGCTTTTAGAGACATTACTGAAGTTTCAGAGCATCTGCAGCACCAAAGCAAAAGAAAAAAAACACAGGCTTGAAAGGAAAAGGGAGGTGGGAGAGCAGGAGGAGGAGGTGGTTGTACCTACAACAAAGCATTAGTCTCACCTGAAATAGCATCATTTTTTTTCAGTGACTCACCCGAAGTATGAATAGCAATCGTGTGTACTCATCGAGAGAAATTACTATTATTACAGAAAGGTAGTTAGAGTGCTACCACAACAACTTTCCCTCATCATGACAATTTGCTGCTTTTTATTCAGTGCCGCTCGCCTCGCTCGGTCTTTTCAAAGCAGCAGCAGCAAAGTTCCAGTAGCTCTTTTCAGGAAGGATCTGATTACCGCGGGCGTTCCAAAACGTTGCCACAAAAATGACTTAAAATGTGTTTCCCAACTGTGACTCAGAGGTGAAGCTAAAAGTAGGCCACGAGTGAGTTGAGTCGGGAAAAAAAACCCACCTCCGATTAAAAATGACTAAAAATAAGAAGATAATCATTGCAAAAGATTTTAGATTACCGAAAAATAAAGCTGCAAGACAAAGCCATCTGAGAGTTGGGGAGAACTGTATTTCTACTTCAAACATCTACAGAGATTTCATCATTTCTTTCTGTCTGCCACAGGTCTGGAAAAACAATCCCAGTACAATGAAGCTGTAGTTCTTGTGTTTTTCAGCCGAGTGGAACATTTTCCCTTCAATTGTCGGCCAAAAGGAAGAAGACAGTCTGCGGCTGTCATATCTGTTCCAGAGGCCTCAAACAGAACCTGAGGGAACAGTTTGTATTTATGCCTTTGTCATTTTTTACGTTTTCGACTCAACGTTTCAGGGACTTTGTTATTTTATTCACATTGCAGTTTTCATTGTTAGGATGGACAGTAAACAATTTTCAGTTCAATTTCCATATTTAAAAATAGACATATTTATAAGACTTCTAATTGTCTACTGATTTCCTCCAAGAAAAAGATAAATATTTTCAGGTAGGATTTGTCTTCTCTGTTCAATATTGTTTTTTTTTCGTATTAATTTATTTTGGGTCAAAAAGGAAATGTCACATTTAATTAAAGGGTATTTCTGCTACCTAGTTGCCTGGTGTGCAATGTGCCTATCTGAATATTACTGTTAGGCTGCAAACTTGCCAGCTCAAGACAATCAATCAATTAGCTGAATTAATCAATCAATCAATCAATTGAAAAAGTTAACGTATTATGGATTTGTTGTTTGTCCAGCTTCCTTTTCTTACCTGCATTCTGATAGCTTCGGCATTAGCTACATTAGCATTTCCATTAACGTTTGGAAACATTACATTAGACCAGGTTGATGGAAATAGCATCCATCGACCTTTCTCAATTTCTGCAAAAAATATTTTTACGCTCGCTTGAGGTAGTTCTTGGCTTTTCCAAATAAGAGTTCACGCACTTCCTGTTTATTAAAGCTGATCTAAATAGCATTGCTGCACTAAACAGCAATGTTTACTCCTAACAAAATTATGTCCCGCACAGCCTGGGTGAAACACAGTGGATGGAAAAACATGCTACTCAACATTTTCTTTGTTTTTCATTTTTGCAACGTTTTAAAAGTTCACTGAAAATTTGCATGACAAGTGGATGGAAAAGTAGCTACTGAAAGATCCACAGCTTGTCCTTTAGTTTTCTCACCACAAAGATTAAATTACACACTTTCTAGCTATTGCAAGACTTCTGAAGACACCAAGTTGCACTGGAGTTGATTTAACAAAGAAAAGTGGACTTAATAAATATGCAGGCCATTGATCCAGTTAACAATTACTCACCTCTATAATCAGATCTGTCATAAATGTAGACAAAAAAAGAAAAGCTAAAAGTATTGCAAAACTGCAAATATTTGCAGCAGGCATACAATGTGAAATGTTCTTTTGTTTTGTCCTCATGCTGAAAATGACAGCTTTCCACTGCGAGAGTAAGAAATAATATCACTGGCAATGATCTAAACTACTTCCCATCACTCTATTCTCAAAACTGGAACAGGACTTCCAGTCAGTCAGCGCAAACATATTTATTTCTGTGACAAATGCCCACCAGGGGAGACACTTGCTACTGTTCACAGAGTAAACTTGGACCCAGTTTAATAAGAAAAGCTTAACAAGTATTCTCTTCCTGTGTCAAATAACTCTCCCTTCGCCGTCTCTGCTTCTTGTCTTCATCTCTGGCGCATCTCCAGCCGCGGCAGCAGAGCAGCAGAAATAAACACACAGACGGAAGATTTAAATGAAGAATATTTGAGGTTTACAAAAAGATGAGTGTGGGTGTTGAATGAGTATAGGGGGCAGGAGAGGGGAAGCAAATAAAGAAATGAAAGAGGGAGGCGATCGCAAATGAATTTCCACCAGTCGAACGTATTTGCAGAAAAATATAAAAAGAAAGTGATGACGAAGACTAACCCAGCGGAAAAAAACAAACTATTTAAAGATACACAACAGTTTTTTTTTTCCCTCACAGTTTGAAATTAAAACAAGTGAATGATATTTTTATCAAATATGCCCAGCTTACGTCGAGGAAGACTGTATATGCTCTTAAACGTTTGGGGAAAACTGAGGCTGGACCCACAATGTTTGACCCAAATCAACCGCTTCTGAATTTCAAGAAAACAGACCAAAAAAAATCTAAAAAATCTCATGTTCTCATATTTGTGCCATTTAGTCATCCTACTTCGTTTCAATCCTTTTCATTTTACAAATCAGTGGAATGTCTCTTGCACAGGACCACTTCCTGTGCAAGAGACATGTGATCAAGTAAAAGAAGAAGAGAAAAAAAAAAGTACTTCTGTGTGCAGCAGAAAACTGAGCAAAGCTGTGACGGGCAGCATAAATCTGTCCAGGTGCTGTGCAGAGGGACCTTTTCTAACATTTTGACCCAGAGACACAAGAATTAACTATCAGTTTATTTTTGTTCTGAGACAGTGGTGGAATTTCTTCCAGTGATTCTAGGTGGCTGGTGTGGAAAGCTGGTGTTACTGAAGTATCTCGTTGTGTTGGATTTTGGGCTAAGTGCTGACATCTTTACGGCAGAAAATACATCATGATGTCTTTTCTGTTCTGCCTTACGGGAGAAAAAAAAGGTATTAAAAAAATTTTTGAACATTTTTAATGTGTCAAATTAGGGCTACAAACAAAAAAATCTGTATTCATCCTCATTATTTAAGTGTTTCATCATTAGCTTATCTTCCAGTATAGGATCAATCAATCTGTTGTATGAAAACCGCTGATTTTGACTGATGTTGGTGGGCGGTTAGGTTGGAATGGATTACCTCGATTGTCATTATTTTCAGTGCAGACACATGTTTCCAAATGCAGATGTCTAGGATACAAAACTGCGGTTTGGAACAAATTAAATTTGTGTTCAAAGGTTTCATTTGATGTTGGTGAGATAAAGAAAGTCTGTATGTACGTATGCAGTGTATGCAAGCATCTGGTTTCTTCTGTGTGTTGGTTTTAATCTGACCGCTGCACAGGTTCCTATCAGGTGCGTCTTCCTCTGTGTGAGGGTCGACGGTGAACTGGGAGCTGATCTGCTGGCTCTCAGCCATGGATAAAACCTGCTTAGGAGATAAGAGCTTGTTCAGTAAAGAAGTGACTCACCCGTTAAACCTGGGAAACTGTGTCGTGTGTGTGTGTGTGTGTGTGTGTGTGTGTGTGTGTGTGTGTGTGTGTGTGTGTGTGTGTGTGTGTGTGTGTGTGTGTGTGTGTTCCTTCTCCTTTCTGATCCTAATAATAGCAGGTAATAAAAAAAAAGCACAGACAAAACCAAAATGCCATCACTGTGACTTGCCAGTTACAAAGGCTAGAATAATGAGATGGTGGTATTACACATTTTGGAAACTAGAGATACATGTGGAATGGCATGGAAATATGAACTGAAATATATTGAAAGAAGAACATGTGGATGTAAGAATGTATGAAAACGGGCTAAAATGGGAGATGAGTAATAAATAAAACATCTGCTTATACAACAAAACTGCTGAGCTTGGCTGCACTGGAGTAAAAAAAAAGTGCAGTTGTAGAACATGAACATGAAAATCACACTTTAACATGCGGGTCTAATAAAAATTACCTGGGCTTGTTACTGATATTAATGTTTATCATGATTTTAGCTGGAGCTAATAGCTGGAGACGGAAATGCCAATCAAAACTCCGGTGCAGTAATAATATCAAGAATGAGACTAAATACAAAGGGATGAACTGAAAAGATCACGACTCAAGTAAATAATCAAAATGCAAACACAGATGAAACCCAACCCCGCCCCCCACCCGAATTATGACATGCACTCACTTCCTACTAACTCCAGGATTCAGTTTAACATTTACTGCTAACTAAAACGTTAAACTTGGCACCGGAAAGCTTTATCATGTAATATGATTAGGCCACAGCAATGCTAGAATAAGAGAAAGACTGACCAATAGCAGATGAGGCAATAGGACGTATTTGCACATTTGTCATTCCAGAGCGTAGCTGTGACATGCTGCCAGCTACAAAATGACCACAAGAGCCAATTAAAATAATTTTGGTTCCTTAAGCTCCGTGGCCCTGGTCTGCTTTCGATGGAAGCCGAATACACTTGGTGGGAATTTGAACGCACGAATGCCTAACGTTGGTTTTTGAAACCGAGTATTTTAGGGGAAGTGTTGATAATTTTATATGAAAAGAGGGATATTTTACGCCAAATATTTTGTTTATTTAGTGAGAGACATCGAGCGGTTTTCACCAAACAGTCAGTCAAAATGTGCGACCCAGTTCTTCATAGAATGGAAAACCTAATGGGAATTGTTTAGCAAAATAAACCAAACCCAAAGTGGTCTGTCTTTAACCTCGCTGCAGCTTTTAGCATTGCGTAATTTTGTCCAACTTAGTTAAACTTTTGTCAAACAGGCACAATGATGAGTTACTATAATGCTTCCCGTATGATTTTAATTAGGGCGGGTTAAATTGAAGCAACTGCCACTGGCACCGCACTGATGTTTCCAACTTCCTTTTTCACCGTACTTGAATTCTACGTTTTTTTTAACACACTGTGACCTTTAAAGCCCAAATAATGACAAATGCAAAACGTAAACGTTTTTCCACGAACCCTCTAAGACCTTGCTTACATAAGACGATAAAAAGAGTGGTTCTGAAAATTGACCGAGTCCAATTCCACAAATGGAGCCGGGCAGAACATAGCCTCCGGAAAGTGACACGATAACAACACAATAACCTCGTTATGGTGTAATGGTGACATGGTGGCATGTTCTCCAATTGTTTTTGACCGCTTTGTCTTTTTCCACATCGAAGTGTCTCCCTTCCTGGTTAAAGCATTAATATAATTGCATGCTTTTCATTGTCTACTGAGGAAAAGTTGTAGATAAGAGCTTGTTATTAAACTGAATCAGATTTGAATGTTACTAAAGGTGGAGTGCAGATTTACTCAATCTCACTCTTCTATCCCGAGTAAATCAGTCAGGGGGCTTGGACGCAGTGCTTCTTTATCACCCAGTCTCAGTGGCTCACGTAGGTAGTTTACTTTACTTTGGCATCTATGCAAAGCAAATAAAGAGGTAGTAATTGGAAAACAAGACCCAAATCCAGCCTTCATTGAGTAAACAAGATCGTTTTTCCGTAAGAGACTTGTAACTTTGCCTGAGAAGATTCCTAGAAGATCAGTGACATCATCTGGCCGGACAAATGTTACGCAAAAGCCTAATGACTTGATTCAATTTGAAGCTAAGTCAATTGGAATGTTTTACCCTGTAAGCCTCAATAAAACTTTATTTTCAAGATACACTGATTCCTTTGTTTTTGGAGGTTTTAGGGTATTTCCTACAAACAATTACCGGTAAAAGAATTATTTTTTTCTTTGGCGCTAATGAGGTAGTGAGTGGCCGATTGATTTAATTTTGTCACTTGTACAGGAACAGGGATCTCTAAGAGTGTTTTCACTCCTGGTAGTCCGGTAGACTCGGTTCAGTTGTGGACCAGAACTGCTACATTTGTTACACTTTCAGCTGGTTGGTTCACTTTCGCACAGCACTGCGTCAAACGATCCAAACCCTTCAAAAATCCAGTCCACGTCCTTGTCTGTGGTGGCGCTATACCAAAAACCACTGAGGGAAATGGCGCAAAAAACTTTTGAAGAAGACGCCTGGCACAAAAGAATTGTTTTTGTTTACATTTTGTAGTTATAGGATTTGTGGCTGAAGGATATTTGTCTATTATAAAAGTCGAGTCATTTCTCCTTCTACCTCTAAACAAGAATGTTTCTTATTGTCGTATTTATCCAGAATGTCCTGCGCTATAGTTCGCTTGGAGCGGTCTCCGGTCGGTTTGGTGTTCACATACGCATTTGAACCGCAGCAGAGTTTGCTTCAACTGAACAAGGCCCAGGTTTTTAAGATGGCCAAAGTTAAATATTTTTGGTCCGATTGTGCATTCACACCTCCCCAAATGAAATAAGACTTTCTAGGCAAACAAATTTGAGTTTTATTTAAGAACGATTCCTAAAATATGCAGGACAGTGGGCCTTCAGGACCAGGTTTTGGGACCACTAATAAAAAGCACTGAATGCTTTATATGAGCTGCATTAGTCAAATAGCCCTGCTTTTCTCTTGTAGCTAGCTCCATGTAATTAACTCTGACTAGCTGCATGCTATTTTGCATGTAGGCCAAATAATTCAATGTGGGTCTCAGTGGACCAGAACAGCTTCTTCTACATGTCTATGTTTCCCACCTGGCTTGTAGTGAACTACAAACAAGACCTCTTATGATTTCTTAAACCCATGTATATTTTCCTTTCCACTTCACAATTCCGCAATTCCTTGCATAGGTCCATAACATAAACCCCAAATAAAACACAACAAAGTTTAATTATGGTTATTCAAAGGCACTGTGAAAGACTCTAAGGAGTGTGCATCTTATTTTTTGTAAACTCTAGTATAATCAAATTCACTACCAACCGTAATGTCGGTAATAGGAAGAACTATATTTTCTCAAATTGCTGAAATAACTTTTGATGTCTACCTAACAAGCTGTTGACAACACGGAGAAGGAAGAACAACGGTGCTGTGATGCCGTGGTTTGGTTCCAGGCCTGATGTGTTCTTCTGGCTGCTATAAGAACATCTAAATTTAGATTCATCTCCCTTCCTCTTTTCTACATCCTTAGCTTCTCCTTGCCTCCTCTTCCACACTCTCCCCTCCTATGTGCTCTCCTCAGCACCGCAAACACAGAGACACGGAAGCCCCTGTGGTGAAAATATCGACAGCTCTGTCTGCGTCAGACAAGAGTAAGCTGTGCCTGAGCGGAGCGAGTTCTTTCTGTGTGTGCATGAGTCTATATTGGGAAGTGGCGTTTTCAGAAGCCGACAATATAGCTTGCTCATAAAGGACTACGGTCTTTATATAAGTGTGTCTCGATATACAAATGTATTAAAAACTGAAGTGGAAGCTATTTTGAAAGATAATCTTGATGCTGTAGTCAGAGAATAAAGAGCCTGAGTGTCAGAAAGGTGTGACTAATTGATTCCAATGTTGCATAAGATACCTGAAGTAACACTTTATGCGGTACAAACGAGTGTGACTAGTGCAAGTCGGCAGGATTTGGATGTAGCTCTTGAGTCTCTTCAGTATTGTAAAGTTCTGTCATAGATCCAGTGCTTAGAGTGGATTCTTTTTGGAAATCATAAACACTGAACATTTTGTCATATCGCTCCAACAGATAGAAAAAAACTGTTAAATTCAGTTTAAAGCACAACGTCGGGGTAATAAGTCTAGCTAGCAAGACAGCAACTAGCATGCCACTCACACGCAGAGAAAACTTTAAAAACATTACCACTTTGAAAAAGATACATATAAAAAAGTATGACATGACTTAACAATGTCCTTGAAGACTTTTAGCTGGACTGAGCTTGAGTCAGAACATCTGCCTAACGTATAAATGCAACTGCCTCAGTTGGCTGATACAGTAACTTGGGAATTTAATCAGTAGAGCAATAAAGAAAAACATCCGTTGAAAGTTCATTTTATTCAGAATATTCACAATGTTAAAAACAGGAAAAGGAAAATGACCTTAAAAGGAATTCTGTTTGGTCTTTCTACAAGCAAAAACTAACAGCAGGACACAAGCAGCATCAATTAATCTGCAGGTTGTTTGCGTATCATTATGTTGCTACAATATTAGCTGTCGTAATTAAGATGAATAATTCCTCCTTTTCTGTTTATGTTATTCATCTGGTTTCCATCTTGGTACAAATACCACGACGCTGTAACAGAAGCTAATCTGAAGGTTCCTGCAGCCTTGACACGGACATATTTGCAGCCTGGCCAGTTCACAGCAAAGCAGTGCATGTCTGAAAGGAGCGTTGGACCCGCTAACGTTTGCAGACAAGCAGCAGAGAACGCAGACAGACCCACACTGCTCTGTTCAGGTTGCTGGCCACTGCACTCACAGCAGAAACATAACATGCTAGGAAGGAGCGCAATATGAACAGCTTTTTTCTTTCTTTTCTTTTTTATTAACACGTTGGAAGAAAAAAAAAAGCAAACAGCATGTTACACCACAGGATACCCTCCTCCTACTGGCCCAGCCGCTCCAACTGTGTGACATGTTATCCCTCCGTACAGCAGGAACAAACGGTCTTGTTTTCACCACACACGCGCGCAAACCGACAAGCATGTTTGTCGCAGCGTCGTAGGATCTGTAATTACACGCTATAGGGGACATATTAGAGCGTAGAGCCACGGTCGCAATGCATGCTCACTGCCACCAATGCAAACCCACTGCAGAGATCAGAGCACAGCGGTGCACACAGTAGACCTGCAGTCTCTTACAAATCCACAGAAAGCTTGTTGAGTCAGATATGTACTCTTATTACAACAGTGAACCAACACTTCATAGTGCATTAGGCCTCTATTGGGGTGTTCCTAAAGCACCAGTTTTACTATAATAAAGAAAATAAACTAGTGATATATCCAGCTTTATCCAGACGATTAACCTCTGTAGAGGTAGATTCATATCTAAATCTACCTTAATTCCAATATGATAAATAGAGAAATCAAGCAAAGCCCAATTTCAAGGGATGACAAAGAGGAGCGCATTGGAAATTTAGCCTTTAAACCCCACAGTGTGACCTGCAGACCCTCTAGTTTATATAAATAATCCACCAGCAAACTGACCTTGCTGGTTAAGTTGCTGTGTGCTCCTGCTCCACTGTGACAACCCCACGATGGCCACCATCTTGGCGCCCAGGCTGGAGCGCCGCTTCTTGTTGCCAGTCAACGACGCCGAGTCCGGAGCCCCGTTGCTGGGGCTCTTCTCCAGGCTGTACATGGTCCCCGAGATGCTCGAGGAGCGCACCACGTTCCGTGCCGCCGCGCTCAGCCCGCCGAGGCCGCTTATCCCGCCTGGGCTGGGCACCTCCACGGAGCTGCTGAGCATCATGGTCCCCGCTGAACCGGAGAGTCCGACAGGTGGGGAGGGGGGTCCCGGGAAGGGGACCGGAGAGCTGGAACGGGGGCTAAAGACAGAGAGCAACAACAACAAGGTGAGGGTGGAAGTTTAACCGTGACACAGAAGGTGGACGGAGTGTGAGTCTTTGTGGTATTCAGAAGTTTGGGAGACTAAGAACACAAAGGTCAGTAGGAGAGGAAAGTACAGATGGATACCGGCTGTTTTCTTGCTAAAAACAAAGCTGCTCCTACAAACACACACAGACTCTAAATGTCAAGGCCGACCTGCTGTGAAGGGGTGACCCTGTCAGATGGTATTCGTCTTTTTTAAATCTTAATTTTCAAACTATAAACATTCACATGGTAAACTTGAGTCATCACTGCAGCAGATGGACACTGTGACCATGTGCAAACAGATGTGTGAAACTTTTAACTAGTCGAAACAGCATGCGATCTAAGTTTTCGAGACACTCGTCTTATGACTTGATTTGGCAGAAAAATAATCCTGCCAAAACTCCCCCAGTGTCGCAGGGATTAGGCTAAGCTGACAGCCATTGGGCAAATTAAATATGGAGACGCTGTGAGCCTTTTAATATTATGTCTTCGTTGTCGCTGCTCTTCTTCAACGTGACAACCTGTAAATAATAATGACACGCCTGTCAATAACTCAAAAATCTTTCTTTTTTTTAGCTAATTTTTGAAAGCGCCATATCTAAACATTCCCAGGTCACATTAACAATAAAAGTCTTTGGTGTGGAGGTTGGTAAGGAGGGAAGACGACTAAACGTTTGCTGTTTTCAAGTGACAATGCCCAAAAGCTGTAGGGAGCTACTTCAAGGAAGCTGTGTTTTCCAAATCAATTTCTTAGCAATTATTGAGCCTTCAACTTGGATCTGAAAACGACGAGAGCCATTTGAAAATATTGCTTGCAGTTAATACTGCATAATACGTACATTGTTAAATGACTAAGAAATGTCATAAAACATCTTTTCTCTACGGTAAATAATACTAATCATTATTGGCAAGATGGGCTTTACAAAACTCAGATCAGTGCATCTGTACAACGTCTTGCCCTTGTTTTGTTTTTTTTTTTTGTCTTTTTTTACCATGACCCTAATAGTTTAATCGCTCTATTAAATTTAATCATGGCTCAATAATTGATTACTTGTGTATTCCCCAAAAGAAAATTAAAACATCTTCAGTGATAAAAAGCCCTTTATCTCTTAGCAATGCCGCTAAACCTTCTTGATTTATCTTGCCTTCGAACTCATCTGTTATCTGTTTTCTTTCTCTCCCACAGTATCGCAGGGATTAGGCTAAACTGACAGCCATTGGGCAAATTAAATATGTAGACGCTGTGAGCCTTTTAATATTATGTCTTCGTCGTCGCTGCTCTTCTTCCACATGACAATTTATTGTCACTCCTCAAGCCCAGATTTGTCTCTGCTTTGTTATTTTAAACAGCAAGTAGCAGCAGCTGCACTGCGTTTCATCGCCCTATTAATAGAAGCTTTGCAAAATGTATCTACCTCAACACACTGACACACTTAAATATGTAAGAGCATGTAGCTATAGCAAAAGAACTGAGAGACTTTGCTTTGGCACAAGCAAATACCTGCAGCTGAATGCTAATGCTAGCATTCTAACATGATGACATGGGCACAAAGCGAAGATGTCTGCAAAACTCTCCTTAAAAAAAACAAATAATTTAATGATTAATTTTATATTTTCTTTACAATTTTTTGATGGTCTTGCTATTCAGCAACTTGTCCTCCCCCCATATCTTTTGCTTCTTGTCAGATTGTAAAGCACTCAGTGGTGTGAGATGTTAACATAAATTAGACCCAATAGAAAACCGCTGTTTTATTCTCAAGTGTTTAATTGTTAGATATTTTCCTAATCAACTAAAGTTAACTCACAATAGATGGTAATCACTAAGGTAGGGGAAGAATTGCAGCATGTGCAGCGGTTAGCTCAAAAGAACTGTATTTTTTTTTTTTCTAAGAATGTGCCGTAGTTCTTACAAAAAGCATCATCCGTACCTCAAGGTTTTATTTCGGTTCATAACTGCGTACTCTCTTTAGTGTTTGGCGGACAAAAAAAATGGGAACATTTTCTTATTTTGGCTGATTTTCATAAATGTTTCAAGCCATGAGCAACAAATTCTAACAATTAAAAAAAATACTTCACTATTTATGCCATTCCTTTCAGATCCTTGATCTGATTATAATGTTTTTAAGAAAACTACAGGATAAAACAACACTTGTTGAATTTATATTGAAACCTCTGGTAAATATGTGCAAAAATAAGTTGATATTTGACTCTTCAAGCAAAAGAAAAAAAAACTCACATTTTGAAAGCTTTAGAGTTGGGTTTTTTTTATGTATTTTCTTCTGTATGTGAAAATATAAGCTTGTGCCTTATTTGCCACTGTTCCAACCTTTTCATCTGTCCTCTGGCTGTACATTTGGAGAAGTCTAGGTGTTCAGCTGCTCTCTTTTGGCCATTAAAAGACACATAGAAAATTAACACGTTTGTCATTCATAAATGGCATGTACCCTTGTTTTTCCAATTTTGAAGATTGTGCCTCTTATTCACAAGGAAAAATAAAAAGGACAAGAAGTCAACTGATCTTTATATATATATATATATATATATATATATATATATATATATATATATAATATATATAGATAGTAGAGAGAAGATGATAGAGATAGAATAGATAGATAGATAGATAGATAGATAGATAGATAGTAGATAGATAGATAGATAGATATAGATAGATAGATATAGATAGATAGAATAGATAGAGATAGATAGATAGTAATATATACATACATACATACATACATATAAACATACAAGTCTTTTGGAGTATATTATTGCTTAACACTGGATATTTTCCGCCAACTGGAAAAATCCTCTTAAATAAAAACTTGGGATTTGTCCACATTCTCCAACTTCATCTTTTTTTATCACAGGTCAAAATAATCACCTCTGATTCTGCAACAATCACAATCAACGTGAGCCAATTTAATTCCTCACCTTTAAATGCGAAGGCCATTCAGGAGGCTCACTAAAAGCAATAACTGTAAACCCTCATGGTGGCGCTGAAAGAAAAGTCTGCGGCCTGCGCCAACATCTGCAGGATTCATTATCCCAGTGCTTTGAGTGTCATAACACGACTTCGTGGTAATCTATCAAATTGCCCTGGCCAAAAAAACAACAAAAAAAACCCACACATGTGATATTCATTTCCAGACTTTTTGGACGTCTGAAAGACAGTCGGTTTTTTTGTTGTTTTTTGTTCACCCAGTTGGTGATGGAGAGGTGCGTGGAGAAATACAACAAACTTAAAAAAAAAAGCGAGAGAGAGAGGCACTTACAAGGCATCAGCACAAAATGAAAATCATAAATAATGCAAATTATGTATACAGTGTGGTGATTTTACTTTTAAATCTCTGGCAGAGAGACCCAAAATGTAAATGTGGTGCATTTCAAGTGTCTCCCTAAATCACCTCCTCAGCTCTGCTGACCATGATTGTCACAGCGTTGCCATTACTGTTCATAGAATACTTGAAATTGGGCGCATCAGAGGAGTAATCATCTTCTTTAGAAAAGCCTCGAGAAGCATTGTGACGTTCTTTATTTTTTTTATGAAACTCATAATCAGGAGGAAGAATGTGAGGCTTTTAAAGTGTAAATTTAGGTAAGCACACAAGCCCTAAATCTCTCCCTTCTTCCTCCTTCTAGCCAACGCGTGCTGTTCTTTGGCTCCCTGGGCGGCGGGGTTGGGTTGGGGGGCAATCTGCTTTTGAACACACAGCGAGCAAAGCAAGGGGAGAAAAATAAACAGATGAGAGGGATAGAGAGGGCTGCAAATAGGATACATGGAATAATTTTGGTTTCGGAGAAGAGCAGGAGGACGGGACGGGGAGGAGAGAGGAAAAAAAAACGAGCGAAGGGAGAAGCATAACAGGGGGGACGTGGTAGGAGGACATGCATGATAATAAATGGTCGGGGAGAGAGACACTGCAGGAAGCAGTGGCCAGATCTGTGGGAAACGCAGAGCTGGAGGCAAGAGCAGGAGACTAAGAACGATGTGACATAATGACTATATGGCTCTGGCTGTCAAATTCTAGTGCATATATATCTATATACAGCTCCGGAAAAAAAAAAAAGCAAGACCACTGCAACGAACCCCACTGAAAACTTGATGGTTATTCCACCAAATATTGATTTATGAACTCTTAGAATTGTCGTTTCTAAATTAGTATGAACTTGTTTTGTTTGAGTTATGTGTGAAAGCGCTTGCATCTTTTTCTTTGCTTTGTCCATTTCTTATTTTCTGCCAATAAATGCTAAATCTTTACTTTGAATTTCAGATGCATGTGGTCAGTAGTTTATAGAATAAAAGAATAATGTTCATTTTACTCAAACATAAACCTATGAAAAGTAAAATCAGAGAAACTGTATAATTTTGCAGTGGTCTCTTAATTTTTGCATATAAATTTTGAATATCTAAATTTTTTTATAATTTGTTCAGATAGGTTTTCTACAGAGCAATTTTACTTACATAAATCAAACATTAATTTGAAATTTCCTGCTTTCAGATTTTCTTATTAAAATTTGTTTGACGATCTGAAATATTCATGTTGGACAAAAAATTAAATCATAAGATCTTTTTTTTTTTTTACAGCACATTATTTCTGGTTTGTCTACCCTTTAAAAATTGCAATCATATGACGATAAAGACTTTCTGCAGATCTGTTCTTCTCACTCTACAAGCACAGCTTTCATATTTAAATTGCGTTTCGAGTCCTGTTTTCTTTTTTTCTCTACATACAGACTTGAGTGCTACATTAACTCCACACCTCATGAATTAGGCAACAAAAAGCTTCCTTCTAAAGTGGGGCATGTAGCTGCTGCATCAGTTTAAAAGGAAACTTTATTTTTTCATCAATTCATTCCATATTTATGCAGAAACGCATTACAAGAAAAGAAAAAAACCCTCTGATCTCGCCGTCATCAACACAGTGGCCCCGTAGACACATGCCAACATGTACCTGTTTTTATACTGGACTTTAAGGCGGACCTTAAGGTGGACCCGCCACCCATCCATCTTCATTCCCGTGCCAGACAGGCCCACCCTCATCAAACGTCTCTGCTTTTTAGCTTCTCATCCAAGAGCTCATCTATTTCTCCCTGTCAGCAAACAGCCCAACTCCCACCAGTGCTTCTCTCGACACGGTGTCCGTCCACTATCCACTATTCATGCGTCTAGCCTTTACCCTTACTTGAAAATATAAAAATGTCACTATTTTTACAGCTTATATTACGTTTTCTTACAGTTCCTATATTTAAGTTGAAGTGTTCTTAAAGTAAAAGTCCTCCACAGCAACTGCAATGCAAAACTAAAAATCTTAAGTGTTTCGTCCATCTATAAGTGCCCCCTCCCCCACCCCCCTTACTGTAACACCCCTAAATAGAATCCAGTCCCACCTAATTAGTACTTCAGAGTCCATCTTTGTGTAATTGAATTTCAGGATGCGGACAGCTTTTCTATGATGGCCTGAGAGGAAAGGTGTCAAACTCAGGCCACATCAAGACCGTGAATGCTCTTAAAGGGCCGGTTTATAGATTGATAAAACTGCCTGTTAACTAACTGTTAAAATAAAAACAAACAGCGTTCTCTAGTTTTGATGAATACTTCTTAAAGTTAAATAAAATTGAACGTCCTTTGTTGTTTATGTAGTTTGGCACTCTCCAGATAAAAAGGGCTTCTATTTGACTGATAAAATATTTAAGCAAACAACTTTTATCTTTAAAGTTCTATTTTGTGGCCCTTTAAGCTCTAGAAGGACACATATAATGTTACGACAGGCTAGATTTGGCCCTCAGGGTTTAAGTCTGAGACGTGTCTTAGAGATTTGTTAAAGAACGGCAGAAAGCAAAGCACAAATCAGTCAGAACAACGGCATCCACCAGAAAGAGCAGGGAGAGCTTTGACCAGAGCAGGAGCCGTGAGAGACACGGGGCATGGTGGGAGGGAGCCGAAACCATGGTGGTGGCATCATCATGCTGTGGGCATGAATTTCATTAGTGGTCTCGAAGAAGCGGGTCACGGTCAAAAAGAACATGAGTGAGCTAAATAAAGATTAGTCACTGTGACACGGTGCAAGAGACAAAACAAAAAGGAGAGGCTCAAGAACGAACCAAAGCATGCAGTCAGAGTTAGGAGTGGGGAAAATGAACTTGGTACTTTTATCGTATCTTTTGTCAATGTCACAATGGCAAAACAAAATATCACGATAAAATTCAATTTATTGCTTCGCCTTTGGGTAACTGCATGTCTGTGATTGGCTTTCACAAGCCTTTTTGCTTTCTTAAAGAATTCCACTTCATATCACTAAACTGTATTAGTAACTGCATTTAATGCTATTTTCAAATTCACTGATATTTATTGACACTCTCAATCTGCAAGGGAAAAAAATTAAATTTACAATTTTCCAACAATGCTGTCAGTTTGTTGTTTTGACGTTATTAACTGAAATTAATTGAGACGCGCCGAGCCACAGGTGAAGCTGCAACGCGACGGTTATAGAATAAAACATGTGTTAGAATGTCCCAGTCAAAGTCTAGAGCTCATTCAAAATAAGAAAGATGAAGAAACACACCCCAGAAGAGTTGGAGATTTAACTGCAACACGAGGTAGGTCTACAAAGTGGTTCCTTACAAAGGCTGATACACATGAATACCACCTTTTTTTTTTAGATTTTCATTTGTGAAGAAAGAAAAATCTCAACTTTCTATCATTTTCCATAAGTTCATGTTGGTGCATCACAACAGACTCCAACGTTGTAACGGGAGCACGAGAGGTATACGGTCAGTTTAGCAAAGCAGTGTATCCTGGACCTGAACATCTGAAATTGTCACCGTTCGAAACTGAAACCAACATCTCACAGCACTGTAAAAAACAAAACAAACAAAAAAAAACTACACGAATGACCGATGGTGTGAATCAACCACACATGCAAACACAAGAACCACAGCCTTGTAATTACAAGAGGCTGACTGATCCATTAAATATCACTCTGAGATCGCTCTGTTTCACAAACCGCTGGACGTTTAATTAACCTGCGACGCCGTAATTGACATGATTGTCAAAGAGGCACTGTAGTTCTAACCGTCTTGTCATTTCAGAGTCTTCTTATGTGCATTGAGTTTCTTTGGGGGGAGGTTCAAGCTGTTTTTCTCTGTGACGGCACAGAAAAGGGCTAAAGTGTACCAAATCAAATGAGGTATGTCACTAAAGGAAGCTCAATAGGTCATCAGATATCAATTAAAAGTCATCGACCGCCTCAGTTCCAGTTGATCCAAAAAGCCTTGTACTATTGATGTTTGTAAGGGAGGCGTTAACCACAAACAGCTTATGTGACTCAGAATTTAATAAAAGATCTCTCTAAAAGAATCTCTTAATTACTGGTGTTGGATCAGAGCTACACACTCAATGCAATAACTGGTATTAAGTTTTAACGTCAGGAATATGTACATGTGACCCCCTGTTTAAGATGCACAGACAGAAAATCCTCTAAAAATCACATCAGTAGGGCACGCAGGAGGTGTAATGCACTTCCTGTTAAGGCTGCCATGGAAACGTCCCCCAGCCGTGCCGTTCGGTCCGGCACCTGCTGCCTTTGTGCTTGGCCTGGTGATGATGTGTGTGTGGTGTGTGTGTGTGTGTGTGTGTGTGTGTGTGTGTGTGTGTGTGTGTGTGTGTGTGTGTGTGTGTGTGTGTGTGTGTGTGTGTGTGCGTTTGTTTATAATACCTTTTGGGGACAATTTTCCTGACATATACTACGTTGTGGGGACCAATTGCTCCTTGTGGGGACCGAAGCCTGGTCCCCACAAGGGGAAACCCTGTTTTAGGGTCAGGGGTCAGAGTTAGGTCTAAGGTGTGAATTGAGTGCTGGATAGGGTTAGGGTTAGGTATGTGATGGTTAGGGTTAGGAAAAGGGTAAAGGTAAGGTTTAGGCTGTAGAAATGAATGGAAGTCAATGGAAAGTCCCCACAAAGAGAGCTGCACAAACGTGTGTGTGTGTGTCTGGTGTATCTCTCTGATCATAAGGCGAGAAGGCAGAAGGATGGGTTTACAGTTACACACACACACACATGCACACACACACACACACACACGCACACACACACGCAAACACACACTCAGTCAGAGTGCCAGGTTGCGGGAAAACCAGGAGCCAAGTGGATCCTGCACAAAATCCCACACTGAGAAACCCGGAGTGGTGCAAATACACATATGCTGTAATGAATAACACGTGCCAGAGCGGCAGGAGACGGAGCCAAGATATTGGATGACAGAGGGAGTTGATGCCTTGGCCGATGGACCTGAATTAACATCCAAGTCTCCTCCAAAAATATTTATCTAAGAAACACAGATTTTATTCGGCTCAGAGTGGAAGAAAAGTCCAACTGGACGATGTCCGCTAACATCCAGTTACTACAAACCCGAAACAGAGCAGACCTGGGAAAGGAGTCGATAAGAAGCTCGCACCCCCTGTGGGCCCTGTCAAGTCTTTTCTTTTTTTGTTTTTTATCCAATAAAATCTTTAATAAAGTAAGTCGCTGAGTCGCTTCCTCATGACAGCGCGCATGAATATGATCCGTCACACTTTGTTTTCCCATAAACAGCCCGAATCACATCAAATCGCCCGTGACAAGGAAGCGAATGTTCAGATTTCCCCCAATTAGAGTCGCGCTTACAGGTCAGATTGACCCGCCTGAAGCTGCTTAGAATTCTAATGGAATCGTTGGACGACGGTAAACAAACGGAAAACGCGGCACAAATTTCTAATTTCAGGACAGACATGCAGATTTAAAATCACGGTTTAAGAACAATGTGCTCCCCCATCATACGACGTCCTCATATGAGAGGTGTGTTTTGCTTAATTGCTTAGAAAAAAGTGCTGGGAGCTTGCAGGGGTGAAAAGGGCAAAAAAAAAACTATAAATAAATAAAACGCCAGCGCTGGATGACAGCCATAATAAAAATGTCTCTATTAATTCAATCGCGACAGCCCTCACCTGAGGCAGCTGGCTGCAGAGCGTCTTCTGCGGTTCGGCACCAGAGACGCCGCTCAGCACAGCTCTATTTCCGTGAGTTGACAAAGATGTTTACAAGTCATTTTCAAATTAAATCTTAAGTCTCTAATGAGCCAAATGAACATTTTTCGCACTTACTTTGACCTTTATTCTTTAGTATTTTGACTTAAAAACTCCAGATGCAAAAAAAATAAATTAACCAGTAATATTTACTCAATAAATGTATACAAATGCACTTATATTTAAATGTTTTAACTAATGAATAGTGTTTATTTACACAATAAGAAATATACAATGGTATGTTTAAATAAACAAAGTGCTTTGTATGACCATGACGTTCTTATATTGTCCACTCATTGGTTAGATGTTGAACTTTATAGACATTTCTATATTTATAGAATGCACCCTTTCTTTTAAGGTTTTACATTTTCTCACCGTTAGAACACAAGAATTTGGGAAATAGTCAGTAAAGCATGATGTGGCGAGTAAATAATATAATTTTTTTTCAAACGTAGCTTCTATTCTGAATATCTGGACGCAATAAATCAGCTAGCTTAACGACTAAAGGAGAGCTCAGAAGGAAGGTGGCAGTATTTTGGTCTGAAATGACCCGGCGTTCGGCTGGAGAGACGTCCGCATGCTCATTATTCTGAGTCAATCTGAAGTCTTTCATTCTGCACATTATGAGTGATCCAAGTCAAAGTCAAATCGACATTTTTGTTCACTGATGCGTCTGGAAAAAAACTACCCGAGGCTAAGTTCAACAGGAAAATGTCTTAGTGCACATCATGAAGGTGGTTTGTGCTTTAGCAATGGACAAATGCCCACACACTACATGTCAATCAAACATGTAGTGTTTGGAAACACTTAGCCTTTTGGAAATGTGTTGTTTACTGGCAATGCTAATCGAGCTAATTGCTGCTAGAAGATAAGACACTCCAATTGCACATTTCTACCTGAAGAAAATCCAAACCAGTGTTAATTATTGTGGTACTTTCAATTCAAACCTGTATTTCTCTCGTATTTATTCATGTATCCTTTTGCAATGTGAAAATTTGTCGCCTGGTAGCTACATAATATGCTTCATAAAAGCACCCGTGTTTATCACAGCATTGATAGCTGCGTTGCTTTCCGGAAAAAATGTGTCCTTTGTAACAGTGACAAGCCTGAAATCACTACACCGTATTCCTAGAAACGTTCATCCGCTTCTCCCAAGTTCCTCCCATTTTCCAGGCTAATCCTGAGCTAACGCTGAGCAGGCAATGTCATGTTTTCATTGCAGCAGTAAGTCAGCTATGCCCCGTTACCAGGAACTGAGCCCACAGGCCTTTTGGAGACGTGAGACCTCTCATAAAATACAACCAAAGTCTCCGACGCTCATGAGGTCCCTTTTCTCCACATCACTCACGATGATATTTTCTTTAGCTCACAACCACTAACTAAACCAGCTCCCTTTAATTGCTGTATTTACTCATAATGCGGCTCGTTGGCTGTCTTCTCGGTTTCAACCTGCAATCTGTGCAGCACTGTGGAGCGTTTTCTTTTTCGTCTTCTGCCGTGAAAAGTGGGGTAGCAAAGTTCCTCCGTCAGCAGTGAAGGGGTGGGGGGGTGATGGTGGTGGAGAGCCAGCAGAAAATAGACAAAAAGTCCGAGCGGCTTGGCTGGAAGGAAAGTGGGTTAAGAGGGGCATGATGGATGAGACTGGGAGCTTTCCTGACTCATGGCCTGCTTTCTTTGGTGACTAATGTGGTCAGTGACATCCCTCTCTCTGTAGCCCCCTACCTCTCACTCCACCATTACTCTGTGATACTGGTGGCCGGCTGGTGTAATCCTGGATCTAAACAGGATCTCACCCCACTTACAACGTCAGTGCTCCCGGTCGAGCAAAATTCTTCAGAACCCTGCAGGAATTTGAGAGAAAAAGAAGCATGTTTATCTCTTCTCTCAAAAGACTTCTTTTGGAGGTTTTCTCCTCGCACTCTGCACTCCTTTTAAAGCGTGACCTATTTTTTTTTCATGCCACTTCTTTTACTTACACATCTGACTAATATCGTCTTTCAACTAATAAAGTCCGGTGTTAGCGAATCCTACAGTCGATTCGCAGCTCTTTCAAGAGTCAGACCTGTCTTTTTTAGTTTTTGTCAACCATTGTTTTGTATAGGTGCTGTTAAGACCTAACCAAAGTGAAAATGACATCTCAGATACGTTGAATTTTGAATTACAAATCAATATTAAGGGAGTGCTTCTGGCGCCTGCAGGCTCTTTGAGTAGAGAGCCCTGCTTTACGCGAAAACTAGTTTATATTTTAACCAGGATTACGCTATGGAGCGAGGAGAAAAGAAAAGAAAACTTTTGTTTGTTGTTTTCTTAGCTTCAACCGTGGTTCCTTCACAACTGTCTTCTCCACTTCTTCCTGATGTCCCTTTAGTCCTTTTTCCATTCAGCTGGTTCTGTATTGTATCTTTTCCTTCTTTTCTTCCTCCCATTTTTCCTCCCTTTCTTTCTTTATATTTCTAGGGATGGGGGTTTGCACGATCAATATTTAAAGACTTATCTGCTACAAATCCAATGTGAATCTTGTATTTCTTTAAAAACAGGAAAAGGAAGAAGTTTGGAAACACAAGTCTGGAAAAGCAAATGAACGATGTACAGGAATTCTGGTTGGCAACACATGATCTTTGAATTGTTGATATGCTTGAAACAAATTCCCCCCCACCCCCCAATGCTTCGTTGATGAGCTACAAGTGAGAACAAATTGCGAGTCTTGTATCCTCCTCGCCCCATCCTTACCTCCCGTGTCACCGTGCGCACGACACCAACCATCCGGGGGAACCAACCAAAGCATGTAAATTTGACCAGCAGGGAATCAGACATATCCAAAACGGAAACAGTCGGTCAGCAGTCTCAGCCAATTAGGCTCAAAAGGGGCCCAGCGCCACAACTGGGCGAGGCGTGGGCCAGTATGAAATTCTCACGATACGATAACCTTGGGTGAAAATACCACAGCTTCACAGAAACATGCGAAACATTTCAACAAATATGACTAACACGAATGTATTGCTTTGATTTAAAAACAGAAAAAAAAACATATTTATACTCTACATATAGATTTGATATGCTTAATCATTATTTTTGATTTAAAGCAATCTATTTTTAACTGCATCAAAAGGCAAACAAACACTTTTTCCCCCCTCTGACATTTAATGCAAAGCAAACTTTTCTTGTGGAGACTTGCTGTTTGAGAAATCACCACTGAATCCTTATGGGTTTAAGGCTGAAATGTTTAGTATTATCCATGAAAGATACGCCGAGGATAAACGGATCTCCCAAGCCAATCAGGCGACGCTCCGATCTATTTATATGGCTTAGTTGCCACTCAATTTCATCTTCGTCTTTTGGATGTCTCATCTTAGGCGTTGCACTCCACTCGGAGTCTCTCGCTAATGTTTTTCTTTCTAAATGATTTTTACCAAATTATTTGTTGCAAATGTCCCCGAGAAGTAATTATCTTTGCACATGCCGCATTAACACGAAATCTGGCGTGCAATTATCTCAAAGTAGCCAAAGCCCTGGCAGCACTGGTCTCATCACAGCTGAGGGGAAATTGATAACAAGTCGAGGAGTGTGTTCTCAGGAACATGGTTTGTCATTACTGTATATTTAGATGGCCAGATTATGATAAAAAGCACTTTAGTCCTACAATATTCAGTGACAGCAAGACAATAAGAAACATAAAACATGCAGAATCATTTAATTCAATTTGGCACTTAGTGCCATATTGTCCTCTCAATGCTTACTGTGTAAAGATTTTATTTTTAAATAGACAATATGAGATATGGTACAAAAAAAAGAGAAAGAGTCTTTACTTGACCGGCACAAATCTGTCATATTAAGTTAGGAATTGAAGCGTCAATTTTACTTGAGAAGTGACTGGAAACTTTCAGGTACCGGGTTGTATACTCACAACACCCTTCAACGTGGATGTTGTTACTGCATGAAGAAAACTCAAAGTGAGTACTGAGCGCGAGACTTTCAGCAGGTAATAGGAAGGCTGAAAAGGGGAAAGAAAATCTGTTATTTTACTTTCTTTTATGGATGTTTTTTGTTCCGTTTTTAAAAATATTTCCTAACCCAGTTCTCACAAAGACTAATCGATTTGAAAATGGCTGCCTCTTGCAATATAAGGTAAGGAGCTACATCAGTGATCCCCAAAGTTGGTCCTTGAAGGCCGGCATCCTGCTTGTTTTAGTTCTCTCCCTGGTTTAGCGCACCTGACCAAATGATGGCTCATTAGAAGGTCTAAGAAAAACACTGATATGCTGAAAAGGTTGTTACTACCACCAGGGAGAGAACTAAAACATGCAGGATGCCGGCCCTCAAGGACCAACTTTGGGGACCACTGATCTACATTCTCTGGAGAATAAACAAGGAGATGGATAGTTTAGCAACGCTCCTTCCTACACATTTAAAAAATCTGTTTAATTTATTTTACAGGAATTGCTATTGCAATTTATGCCTTACAGATGGTCGTCCAACGGCGCACACATGCGGCACGCTGTGCAACAACACACGTATTGAGATGCAAGCAGGTACACGAGCACAGCCTGCGCTCTCATTATTATGATAAGTGTCCGCTCAGCCCCTCGGTTTGTTTTCATTTGATTTTCATTTCAAAGAGCACGAGGACCAGCAATCGGGCAGAAACGGACCTGAAGAGCAGTCAGATGTGCCACTGCATTTATCAGTAATGTGACTGAATGAGAGTGTGCTAACCTTTTCAACTACTTTTTTTTTTCTTTTTTTTGCGACGCATCGAGCTCCGTCCTCCAACCGCAACGCTGCCTCAAAACGTTCAGCAGCCTCAATTATGTCTCGCTGGATTACTCAGCAGATCAAGAGTGAGTCAGGCGAGATTTCAGAACTCAAACACATGAGTAATTATTCATATTCTACTTGAAATGTGCCAAGATGCGCAGCGTTCTTTTCATGCAAGTCAAAGCACTTGCCATTTATTTGCTTTACACGCTTTGGAAAGAATCAACCACGCACGGCATCAATGTCTCAGAGGCCTTGTATTTATTTCCTCCTGACATGAAGCTCATTAGCTTCAATCTCTTGATTCTTCCCCCAGATCAGTACAATGTTTATGAGTGTCTTGAGAAGGTATCTCTACGTCATAGACATTTTTAGAAAGGTTTTTAGAAATAAAAATAAAAACATTTGTGCCTTGCATTTCCATTTTCCCTCCCAACTTTGCTCAGACACCCCTAAATAAAGTCCACTCCAACAGCAGACTTCATAAATCACCTAATTACTAACAGAAACAGCCACTTTAGTGCAATTGACTGTGAACTTGCTTCAGCAGTATTCAGGTCTTATTGTCTGTAGGTTACAAAAAAATAACAAAAATCCTAAATGTTGAAATAGGGTTCAAATTTTTAGATCAACAATTTCATTGCTCCCATAGCGTCTGGACCTAGTTAAAAACAGCTAAACTACTTTATATACTCATTTTATTACTTTTTCCAAATAAATTTGGATTTATTTATTTGTTTCTTGTTATTATTGGAAGTCTGCAAAAAAATTTCGCTCGACACATACATTTTAAAAGTGCAGTTGAATGGACTGATGATAAAATTCATGTCTAGGTAGTTTCAAAATCTAAAATCCTTTTACAAGCCAAATAAGGAGTTGAATAGTTAAGATGGAATACAGATTCGTTAAAGCTTGGGTTATGAACTCTGGTGGCGTTATTTTTAGCTTAAGAAGCACAACTCCAATCCAAACTGAATTTAAAGTTGTCGAGAAACTGTGTGGTTAGTGAAATGACTATTATTTAAGATGAAAAACAGAATATAAGGCTGATATAAATAATAAATATAGACTTTTGTCTTTTTAAAAATGGAGGAAGAGTGTGTAGGAGCCCAGTTGTTAGTGACAGCCAATGAAGACAGCAGTCAGGTCAGGGAGGACATTGTGGAGCATTTTTATGAAATAATATCCCAAAATTTAAACATCTACTATTATGCATGCAATATTTTCCAAGCTAATACATTTCATGTGCTATGCAACATGTTAAAGCTGAGGGAGAGCCAGGATGGGTGTCAGGATGTTGAAAAAGAAGGAGAGCGTCAATAAAATGCGACTTCACTGCAATCAATCCCATCACTGCAACACTCAACAATGTTATCGCAATGTCGTGTTTTGCTTCTGCTGCGCAGCCGGAGCTAGACATGCTAGACATGGAGGGCATTAATCAGAGAAGCAGCTTTGGAGGAGCTGCAGAAAACGACAGCTCAGGTGAGAGAACAAAAAATTCAGTCAACAGGATGAGAATTAATCAGATAAGACAAAAGCTAGACATTTTGCCGAGAGGCAAAAACTCTATACGATCAAAAGCGAACACAGCGGGGTCATCCAGAAAACACCATCTACACTGTAAAAACTTACCAACTGAGACACGTTTCTACAGAAGGTGCAGGGAAGCTTTTTTTAAAGTTGATGTGATAAAAGGTCGTGCAGAGAAACCTGCACAAGACACAAGTCCGAATTCACGGCAAGACTTGAAAATTGTCCTTCACGGGCCGTTTTCCGGCCAGAGCGCCAACGCTGCGACCTGCGTTATTGCAGCAATGAAACGGGAGATTCTGAAAAGCATAAAATAACACGTATGCCGCACTTTTCAGTTTTCCATTCGTCTATTTTGTCCTCCCGGGGAGTGAAGTACGTTTCACGAGCCAGTCTACTACATGTGTGGATGTGTGTGTGTGTGTGTGTGTGTGTGTGTTGTGTGTGTGTGTGTGTGTGTGTGTGTGTGTGTGTGTGTGTGTGTGTGTGTGTGTGTGTGTGTGTGTGTGCCGCCATCTGATACTCTCTCACACCTCAGCGTGCATGCTCTTGGCCCGGGGCTGAATGCTGGCAGAAGCATCTTTAAAATGTGCTGGTGCTGCCCTCCCCCCACCCACCTGTCACACCGAGAGTCACATGCATTAAAATGCGCGCAAACAACAAGAGGTGGTGGCGATGCTTGGATGATTTATCCATCCTGAGGTGGATTTATGGCCTTGACCCCCAGCCTCCCACCTCCCCTCCCACTGTCCAATGCAGGGCATCTCCTGAGAACCAGAGGGGCATGACTGACCTAAGCAAAGACCCCTGCTTCTTCCTCTGCTGATTTGATAAGCAGGTCCACATGCATTAGGGTAGCATTCTGAGCGAAAGTAAATAAAACAGCACCGCTATTGCTGCTGCAGCTTTAATAACGTGCATAATCCAATCATCTCTGTCTAGTATGACTGCATGACTCAAATAACCCCTTTAAGCAGTTTATGTGACTGAATGACAAAAGGTATATGCAACAGTAGAAAGAAGGTGACAAGATAAATACATCTTATGAAAGCAAACCCAAATGTTTCAATAGCAGAGCAAAAAAAAAAAAAAAAAAAAAAAAAAAAGATTCTGCAGATTAAAAAAGGGACTCACCGCTTAACAGCAAGGAGCGGCGGAGGCAAGGTGTGTGTGTGGGGGGGGGGGAGGAGTTGTCAAATAAATGTTAGCCCCTGTCGCTGCTGTAAGAATGTCATCGTTCGGGTTTTATGGTGGCTGTGCTGGTTTGCGGGACGGGCGGCGCTCTGCCGGACGGCTGTTATCCGCTCAGGGCTGCTGGTCCACACGGAATCCGAGGAGGTGAGGGACGCACTGCGAGCGGAGGGAGGAGAGGAGAAAGAGGGGAGGGAGAAAGAGATGCGTTGCTATGAAGCTGCCTGGAATGTTTTGGACAAACAGCGACCACTCGGGGCCGTCTTTGGGAACTGCAAATAACTGTAAAAGATATTTTTTTTGTTTGGTTTGCTCAAAGCGATTAATTCAATTCACTTTAAACTACGCCACCATATCTTTTAAAAAGCAGCTACACCTTTACAGCTTTAAATACTGATGTAAACATCGTCAGGTTGAACACAACATTGGTTCAATATTAAAATCGGCTATGTGTTAGCATCACTGCAGTGTTTACTAGTGTAGTCAATGCAGTCAAGATCTGACTATTTTACTCATAATCACATTATGATAGTTACACCAATAACTTTTGTCTTCATTTTATAGTAGCTTTGTCACAATTTAGTGTTTATTGTTCGGATTAAATTTTTGTATGCCCTTTATTTTAGCAGATGAAAAACAGGACATGGACAAATCTTTTGTCATTATTTCATTATGCTATGAGAAAAATGATTTGAAAAGTGAGAAGTTAATAAAGGTTTGGAAAATTCTTGATTTAATGACTGAATAAAAAAATATCCCAGCAGCATGACTAAGCTACCATCATGTTTCAACACACAGTATTTTACAAGTTACTAAAAAAAAAAAAAAAAAAAAAGCACTGTTTTGGACTTTTCTGACTAAAGCAATTTTGTCAGATATTTTCTTGGTCTTCTGCAACTTTTTTGAGTATCATAAGCAATTCAAAACATATACCTTCTCATGAAACATAATTCCAGCAAGCCAAATTAATCAGAGAATTTGTACATATATATATATATATATATATATATATATATATAAGAGATGCGTATATATATATATATATATATATATATATATATATATATATATATATATATATATATATATATATATATATATATATATATATATATATATATATATATATATACATATATATATATATGCTTTCCTGTTTCCTGTTTCTGCTCTCCTGTTAAGTGGTGAGTAAATATATATATATATATACTGTATATGCTAATCACTTGGTTAGCATATATATATGTTTATATATATATGCTTGGAAAGTTGTGGAAAATTAATTGAAGATCCTCTTCAGTATGTTTTTTAAAATGCTTCATTTATTGAAGAATGTCTGTTGGTGCCACTATTTGTGGCACTTGTGAACACTCGTGATCTTGTTCAAATTAAATCTTTATGTGACTAAATGCAAATATCATTAGTGGTATGTATACAAGATATTTTACCTCTGGAATGTTGGAGAATCTATTAAGAGGCACTTAAAGAAATATTATTTGAAGTCCGCCTGCTTCTCGGCACCATATTTGTATGTCTTTTGCATAGCATTTTAACAGGTCACATGAAAAATACACAGATTTGGACAGAGAACTGCATAGATAGAGACTGGCTGGCTGGAAGAGAGGTACTCTATGATCTCTAAACTGAGGAGAAAATAATCCAAAATGTATTGATTTAATGACTGAACAGCCCTTCTGAATAAACCTTGGAACAAGAAACCTTGCAAACTGTGCCAAGGGAGTCGAAGCGGATGTGGAGAGCTTTGCAGAAATATTGACACATCCTGAGCCTTTGCACATTTTGTCACCTGAGAGGCCACAGAATTTTAAATGTCCTATTTGTATTTTTATCAAGTCTCTATAGGCCGTGTCTGTAACAACTGAGCATCCAGACACAAAAGTGACAAAAGAGAACATGTTTTAATCTAAACCATAGCAAAAACAAAGTAATAGTTCCACTGGCATTTTTTTCACTTATAATATGGGAAAATATTTTGTGATAAGTGAAAAAATCTGCTAGTGGAACGAATATTTTTAAAAATCAATATTAAGGAATTATTGACTTAAAAAGGCTCCAATATCTCACTGAAAACTTATTTGTTTTATTTTATTTCAATTGTACTAAGATATTAGAATCTAGACTAATTAGAATCTAATTGCTAGACTCTAGATAAAAAAATAAAGTGGTGAGATTTTGTATTTTCGCAATTTAAGAAATGGATCAACAGAGCATGATCAAAATCAACTTTAATTTCACTTGACTTGTGAAAACTGTTCCACGTGTTGGCTGTGGCAAACCGCACATTAGTTGAATTGGATTTCGTATATCATAGCTCCGGGTGCGTGCGTACAATTGATTCTCAGTTTCACAGTACTGCTTGTCTACAGCAAAATCCAAGTAGAATACATAATGGTTTGTAATGGTAAGCTGGGAAAAATACGAGAAAATCTGTGGATCTGTATACATCTGCAGGACATTGCACTGAAATCAAAATGGCCGAAGACAAGCAGAGTCAGGTGAGGAGAAGAAAGCCACGTAGCTCTTGAAGTCGTGAGAAGAAGACCACGTCGAAGCCAAGCCAAACACAGAGTCAGGCGCCGTGGAAACGTATGCCCTCAAAATTTAGGTCAACAAACACGTTTGGTCCTCTGTTAGTCCTTAAGCAGCTGAAGGTGCCAGCTCTCAGTCAGAACTGGCCCAGATCCACGTGCCCAAAACACTGACAAATTTTGACAACAATTTATGGGCCGGAGCTGGCTCAGAGAACATGAACCGGTGCCAGAACACAGCTGAGCATACAGACACTTTGCCTGAACCGGCCCAAGAAACTGCGCCGCACCTGGGAGGGATGGAGCACTGAGAGAGCCAGGTATGTTTTCTTCAAAGTTGATTAACAGAAAAATACGGAAGAGGATTAGGGCCACTGAAAAAAAAAAAAAAAAACGTCCGATTTTTTTTTTTTCTTGGTTGGTTTAAAAAAAAAAAAAAAAAAAAAAAAAAAAAGTGGCCCAAAATTTTTTTTTTTTTTTTTTCAGAATTCAGAGGGGGAAAAAAAAAAAATCAGTGATCCCCGAATTTTTTTTTTTTTTTTTAGAATTCACAGCGGGAAATAAATAAATAAATAAAAATTGACCCAGACAAGTAACCATCTTCAGATACATAGATGCGAGTTGTGGCGGACAGTTAACTAACATTTTGGAGAAAGATGTCTGATTTAAGTGAGTTTTTACGAGCCAGAGGAGTTTTAGAAGCTTCCATCGCACTAATGGAAGAACAAAAGGTGAGTAAATCAAATGAGATAGTTTGGTCTCTAAATACGAACGGTTATGGATAGTTGTTAGCATGTTTGTTTGCTTACGCTGTTATGGGAATAAGCTGATTTACAATGTTAAATCAAACAGCTGAATAAAGGATGGAACAGCTGTTGATTGCTGGAATTGTCCCGTAAGTGTTTGATGCGTTTATTTTATTGTTCTTCTGTTTGAATGTTTTATAATGAAACTAAGGTTTAGCTGTATGTCAGCCACCTTCTAAATAAGATGTTTGCTGTGTTAAACTGTACGACTTTTAGTTCAGTGGAGGACAGAAACATTTATATATGCATATATTTAAATGGAAAATGTATGACTTGCATCGATCTGGTGCAAGTCATACAGCCACCGATCTGTAGATCGGCTGTAGATCTGATCGTAGGATCCCTTCACCATATTTGCCAACACCAACTAAAGTGCATATTTATGCTATTTTGTTTAATGTTTGTGTTACGGCGTTTAAAAAAGTTACATTATGAGAATCACAGAATCATTTTCCTGCACCATGTGATGTGTCACCTCAGGACTGACATTACATGTGACTCTGAGCTACACTACAGCTGTGGAAATGGTGGCTTCATTTAACTAAATCAAACTTAATGTGATGTTTAATTTTTGTAATAAAAAAGGAACTGTTAATATTGTCTTGTGTGTTTTTATGCATGATACCTTTTACCTTAAATAGACTGTATATTTCCAAATCTGTCTTTATACTTGCATGTTAACCTATATAGTCCTTCCTCTTTTTCAGTAAAATAGAGGATTGAACATTAACTGCTGCTATTATTGTAATTCTCCCAAAAACAGTAAATTGCTTTAAGCAGGGACCTAATAATTACATTATTAAGGGTAACTTTAACGTTGATTTGCAGTGTAAATAATTGTCCTTTCTCATCTGTTTGTGTGCAGATTGACTGTGATGTTGCAGCAAAGCTGGAAAATTATGGAGATGGAATTGCTGTTTTCAACTTCTGCTAAAGACTGTTCCCTTCTTAAAGTGAAAGAAGCTAGAAAATGTCAGATTTGGATGATATCATTAAGCTTTACTTCAGACTGTCTTTAAGTAACAAAGAAATCCTTCATATCTTAGCGCACAGTCATCATACTATATTAAGTAATCGAACTCTAAAAAGAATTTGCAGAAGACTTGGGCTGTTTAGAAGAAAGAATCAGTCCGACCTCGAAGAAGTGCTGGCCTTTGTCCAACAACAAATAATGACTAATGGACAAATGCAAGGTTATCGGTGGCTACATCTTCGTGCGGTTCAACGTGGATTTGTGGTGTCACAAGACACTGTGAGACATTTAATCAAATTGTTGGATCCAGAAGGTGTGGAACTGAGACGAACACGACGTTGAGAAGACGTCAGTACAATTGCAGAGGACCAGATGCTCTCTGGCACATGGATGGCTATGATAAACTAAAACCTTATGGTATTGCTATCAGTGGTTGTATAGACGGTTTTAGCCGACATGTTTTATGGATGGAGGCTTATACCACAAACAATGACCCCAAATTGATTGCAAGTTATTATTTGAAAACAGTTTCATGCGTCAACGGATGTCCAGAGAGGATACGTGCTGACAGAGGTACAGAAAACATTTGTGTTGAACAAATGCAGATATTTCTGCGGCAAAACCACACAGACAGTTTGGCAGGGGACAAAAGTTTCCTTTATGGAAGAAGTACATCCAACCAGCGCATAGAAGGCTGGTGGTCGACCCTCCGCAAACAGAGTGCACAGTTTTGGATGAACTTATTTCAAACTTTTCTGGATGATGGTCACTTTACAGGAGACTTTTTGGATAAAAGCCTTATCCAATTCTGCTTTCTTAATCTTATTCAGGTAAAAGTGTTTACTGGTTCACTATAATGTCTCTGTTTTAAAAAGTATTAAAAGCAAATCTGGTATGTTTACCAGAAATAATAAAAGCTCTTCTTTTATATATTATTTTACCAGTTTACATAACAGCACCTTCTCAGCACATAACCATTAAGCACATTAGTTTTTATGCAAAATGGTTGAAATTACTTGGGAATCTGTTCCCCTACACTTCCTTGGGTATAGGTTCAGAAATAAGTTTTATCCAATAATTAATAATTTTACAATAGATTGAGGAATAATTTCACACACAATAAAATGTTTTAGAATTGCCATTTTGTTCTTGTTGCTTGTTTTTAATTAGAGGTCACTTTCTATATATTAATATAAGCCTCATCTTTAGCAAAAGCTACCATTACATATTTAAATGTGACGATTTCATGCAGGATGACCTGGATGATGTTGTGAACACATGGAACTCACACAAAATCCGGGCAAGTGGAGGTGCAGCATCGGGTCGACCAGTGGTGATGTTCTCATTTCCAGAGCTGCACAGGGCTGAGGATAGACTCAAACCGGTTTCTATGGAGGAGGTGGTTGTGTGTATGGAAGAATGTACACCAAAAGGCCAATATCCCTGTGATGAAACAGTCTTTGAACTTTGTTGTCTGCTTATGGTAGAAAACAACTGGGAGCCACCAAGAGATCCGCTTATTGCCGCTGATTTGTATATAAGGTTAAGAGAAGAAATACTTCAAAGTATTTAGCAACTTTCAGTGTTAAATGAATATCTTACTTCATGAAAAATGTATTTTTCTTCAAACACAATGCTGTTCTGTTAAAGATATTGACAATGTATATTTGAGATGTGATCAAAATGGCCACACATCAAAAAGAATGTCATAAATTTATAAACCTGTTTTCTGTCAAATACAAATAAACTTCATTGTTTTGTTCAAGTGTTTGCATAGTACAGTTGATAACAGATATTTAGGAATTCTTGATAAAAAGTCATATCCAATTGTTTTCTCTCTGTGAAGTTAGATAAGACAAAACCTTTCCTGTTTATAGTTTTATTTGCTCTTCCTTTAAGAGTGGTCAGACAGGAAAGCCAGTAATGAGAGAAAGGAAGCTACACAACACAGCTCACCAGGCCAGGACTCAAACCTGTGATGTCCACGTTCAGGACTGAGGTCTCCATACATGGGTTGTGCTTTTCCACCACACCACCCCAACTTCTCTATTTTTAAGTTAGTTATAATTTAAAAAGTTGTATTTGCTAAATTCCAGAAAATGTGAGAAAATTTTTTATAGTTTTTATAACTTTCTTCAAATTCAGCAAATTCACTTTTGGTTATTACACCTGTTCAAATGAAAAATGAGCTTAATTTACACATTGGAAACCATAACAGAAAAGTATTGGGCAAAGTTACATTTTATTAGCAAAATATTACAAAAAACATTTGTTTTGCTAATCCTAACAACATGGCCATTAGAATGACCTAACCTTTAAAACAAACTTTCAGATTGAAAATAACCTTGTATACACCAGTAAGTTAGTATAAAAGATCATGAACACTGTTGCTTTTGTGGTATCAAAAATAACAAGTCATCTCAGACGCAGAGATCGAACAAGTGCTAATTGCTGATAAAATACAAAAAACCCATAACTTGTCGACAAGGACATTTGTTTGTTAGATCAATTGCTCATTTCTGAACATGACTATTTTGCTTGAATTTGATCAAATAACCTCAGCTTTTGCACTGCATTGTAGTTTTATAACATTAGGAACAAGTGGATTTCTTTAAAAACATAGTGAAACAATCTCACAGCTTGATTGATGACAGGTGAACAGCAAATATACTTAGTGACAAAAACATTTATAAAATTAAGGAAAATGTTGAACAATATTTTTCTATTGTACTTTGGTATACAACAGCAAACACAAAAGACTAACACCTGAACGTTCATTAACAGATGTGTGTTGAAAATGAAAAACATTTTCAGACATAAAAAGTCTAAATGAACTGACCCATAAGTTTTAATATAAATCAATTTCTTGTTTTATTCCACATCTATTCTAGACCCAATTACTAAAAAACAAATTTATAAGTCTTACTCCTTATCAAAAGAGTTTGTGATTTAACTAAACTGTCATTTGTGTTCTATTAAAGTAAACTTAAAAGCAAGTTTTATTATATTTTTATAGATCTCTAATAATAATTTTCTTGTTACCGTTGAAGGTTTTTATCCAGCAGCTGGAGATGTTAGATCAAGTCAAGATGCTTTTGGATGTAAACAGTTATTCATTAGTTTTGTGGAAACTTCATTGTATAATGTGAAATTATAGGGATAATAAAATAAACTTTAGCCAAAACTGAGCTTCCAACAGAAACAGCTAACTTCTATCAATTTCTTTTAAACAGGAATACTTTCTCTCCGTTCAAAATACATATTTTTATGTTTCTTTGTAGTTCTGCTCTACTCTGATTGAACATTTCAAAAGTAGTGCATTGCACTATGAATCAAACAATGTCCATTACCCAGACATTGTTTTCAAGAACTGCATTGAATTCAGAACGAAAATCTGGGAAGTTTTCATAGCTATCTGCTATTTTCAGAGTACTTCCACATGTGTGTCCCATAGGTCTTCTTGTGAACTCTGACATATCTTGAAATTCCACAAATATACTGTTTGTTACAATAAGATCAGATCCGGTGCAAAATCGCATAAATTTCTGAAGCTTAATGTCATCCAGCTCTCTTATGAATTTTTGAGATGATTCTCCACTTCCTTTTGCATTGGAGTTAAATCTACAGCAAATTTCAGCAGCTGACAGACTTTTTTGGAAGTTGGTTTCAGGTCTGAGAACAGCTTGGTCAGTGTCTCTGGGCTGAGGGACAGGTGTGGGTAGATGATCTCCCTCCAGCAGTCAATGACAAACATTGGTTTTTGGACAAGCTCTTTGTGAGCTATTTCATCAAGGATTGTAGGAAGACTTTCAGGAGTGATTCTTTTTCTACAGCCATAATTGTCAAGAACTTCCACAAGATCATCAAGGTCAACAGCAGAAAAATTCTTAACTGCCTCCCTCAAAACTTCACATTCTTGGCTGCTCACAAACTGTAGAAAATGTGCTGTAAGATCGCTGTCAACATTACTGAAAAGCACTTGTTCAAGAAACGGGATTGCAATTTTATTTGGAAAATATTGACAGTCTTGGTAACCTTTCAAAAGGATTCGCCCAACTGCCTTCCATTTTTCAGCAGTAAAGTCATGGCGGATGAATGGCACTTTCACTGTTGTACCAAGGGTGCATCGTTCATAGAATTCATTCCAGAAGCAAGTGAGAACATCTCTCAGTAATCCTGAGCCAGTGCCTGCTTCTTCTGTGTTGTCTGGAAGTATGCGCTTTACATTCAGTGTTTTTCTCATAATCTCGTCATCAGAGAATGCAGTAATAAGGTCCTGTAAAGTGTCAGCATAGCGTACAGTGATCATGATTGCATCTTCTGGATTTGCTGGACTTGGGGAACAACAAAACCCTCATAAATTAATGTGTCATCTGTGTCTTCCTCAGCACCTAGAATGGTACCAAAAGTAATTTCTGAATCATCTAAAAGTTCTGAACTATGCAGGGCTTCAACAGAATTACTTCTGACTTCAACCACCTGCAATGGATTAAATTCACTGCTACTGCTTTCCAAGACAAATACAACTTCAGATGTGTCACTGTTATCTTCTTCTGGATCTTTTGGTTTTGTTGCAATGTAGAAGCGTAACATTGACAGTCTTGCTGCTTCATACATTTTGGCAATAGTCAGGCTAGAGTCTTCAGTAAGGAGGTTCTGTTTAAAGTCCCAAACCTCAAACTCAAAATCTGTTTCAGGTCCCTTAGGAGATGTGCCATCAGGAAAAAAAAGGGTCTTTCCTTCTTGAAGAATGTCTTTTAATCCAGCATCAGTGGCCATTTCCATTTTTCTAGTGCCACCTCCCTGCTTCGCTCTCACCTGTTTGGTAGTTTTTCCATCATTATGTATCCATCCAATCTCAATTTTTTGTGTTCCCCTTTGCTTCTTTTTCTGTCTTGTACTTTCATGTGTCGTCTCCTTTGGACTTTCCTTTCTGTTCTTCATTTTATCACGAAGCTTTTGAAGAAGTCCATGTTTTCTTTTGGACAATGGCTGACTGCTTCTGCAGTAGTTGAAAACAGCGATTCTGTCTCCATATGAAGGGAGGTAGTTTTCAAGTGTTGCATCGTCCATGAGACATATGACATCACAGTCAATCTGCACACAAACAGATGAGAAAGGACAATTATTTACACTGCAAATCAACGTTAAAGTTAACGTTTAACACAGCAAACATCTTATTTAGAAGGTGGCTGACATACAGCCAACATTAGTTTCATTATAAAACATTCAAACAGAAGAACAATAAAATAAACGCATCAAACACTTACGGGACAATTCCAGCAATCAACAGCTGTTCCATCCTTTATTCAGCTGTTTGATTTAACATTGTAAATCAGCTTATTCCCATAACAGCGTAAGCTAACAAACATGCTAACAACTATCCATAACCGTTCGTATTTAGAGACCAAACTATCTCATTTGATTTACTCACCTTTTGTTCTTCCATTAGTGCGATGGAAGCTTCTAAAACTCCTCTGGCTCGTAAAAACTCACTTAAATCAGACATCTTTCTCCAAAATGTTAGTTAACTGTCCGCCACAACTCGCATCTATGTATCTGAAGATGGTTACTTGTCTGGGTCAATTTTTATTTATTTATTTATTTCCCGCTGTGAATTCTAAAAAAAAAAAAAAAAATTTCGGGGATCACTGATTTTTTTTTTCCCCCTCTGAATTCTGAAAAAAAAAAAAAAAAATTTTGGGCCACTTTTTTTTTTTTTTTTTTTTTTTTTAACCAACCAAGAAAAAAAAAATCGGACGTTTTTTTTTTTTTTTTTTCAGTGGCCTAATCCTCTTCCGTAGAAAAAGGCTTGAAAAACCGTTGTTTTCTTTTCTCTATCATCACATTATATTTCTTTTAAAAAGTGTCGTGGGGTCTTTTATTCAATAGCAGCTTGACAAAAGGAAGGGCAGAAAGCGACGGAGGCCGGGAATCGAAACGGGGATGATTCTTCTCAACCTCTGAGCCATGCAGCGCCCCAGGTTGTGCTTAACAAATAAAGACAATTTGGCCAAAAAGAATCATAAAAGTTGCTCGTAGGCGTTACAACAGTCCGGATGACGAGAATTTGTTTGGGGAAAGGCAGCGACCGTTACTCTCTATGATCCAGTAACCACATCCTTAACACGCGTTACACAGACTCCTCTAATACGACGTCTGCAGGTGAATTAAGTGTCGCTCAGTCACCCATGAGGGAGGCCGCTCAAATCGGCATGAATCACAGCGCCGGGAATCAATGCAACCGTTTCCCATAGACAAACTGCCCCGGCTGAACCCAATCAATTCCTCCGCGGGATTCATTGTTCCAATTAGTAACCCTTGTTCTGCGCTGTAAAGGCAAGGAGGTTCGACCGGGATCAGCTCCCAATGAACATCAACGAGGCGAGCTCTGCGTCCAAATCACTTGGTTAGCATGCCAGAGAGGGTTGGGGGGGGAGGGGAGGCTCCAGTGGTTTCATCCTCATTCAACTGGTTCAGTCATCACACCGGATGAGTAACGGTGAACATTTAGAGATGAAACACATATGCAGTAGGTAGACGAAGACTGTGTGATCTGCTTTAGGGAGTATGAAGTTGCCAGAAGTATTTGCTCATCTGTATTCGCAGAGCAATATCTCATTTCTAATCCATAGGGTTTGATTTGACGTTGACCCAACATTTGCGGCTGTAACAACTTCGGACAGAACAGCATTTCTAACATCAGACAATGATGTTAGACACACAACGTCTGTTGTTGTCTGTTGGGTTGAGGCTCGGGAAACTTCGTCATCCGTGTCTTTATTACAGTTGTTTGGGATTTTTAAAATTAACTCAAGACCTGTAGAACCAGACACAAAGACCAATGAAGTTTTTATGCCTTCCTTTGCAAAGGGAAGGCAACCTCTAACCCACTCGGGATCAAAGATTGGTGAGCTCTGCTCATCTCTGCTTGGAAATAGGTTTTTATTATGATGACCTTCTTCAGTAGAACAATGCTAAGATAACAAAACAGATGAACCCCTTGAGTAGGAAATTACATTATAGATAAAGAACCTTAAAGAATAATTGGTTAGAGCCAGTTAAGCAACCAAACACATTTAGATAAAACACTCAAAATAAAATGATAAAACAATGATTAGTTTTGCCCAACAACCTTGGAACACAAAGAGCCATCATCAAATTGTTCCCACAAAGTTGAGAGCATCACACCTTTCCAAAATGTTTTTATATGGTATTGGATTATCAGTTTAATTGAATTAATACTTCCACAATTAAAAAAAATATCACTTTGAAAGCTTTTAACTTCAGGTGTATCAATATTAATGGAATTGTGCTAAAACAGGCTCAAATGGCATCTGGCTCACTTGAATGGGATGTATTTTTGCGTTTTAAATTTTGAAGTGTGGCAAAGAGAAATGGGGCCTTTCTATTTAAAGAAGAAAAGTAGCACTAGGTGCATTTTTTTTTTTTTTACAAAATAACTATTTCCCAATGTAGGACTCTGTCCCGATGAAACAAACCTGCACTCAAATTAAACAAAACATTTATTGTGAAATGATGCCACTGCAATATAAGATGACAGATGTTTTAATGCGTTCCCAGGTGTGCAAATAAACGTGAAGGCTGCTGCAGAGGGGCAACAAAAGAAGGAAAAATAAACTACATCTGGCTGCGTGTGAGTGTGTATGCAAACATCCATGACCTTATTCATCGCATGTAATATACAGCTCTGATCTGCTCTTCTCTGCTAGCGCTCGTCATCACTAGCAGATTGGCAATTTGATGGAGCCGCGTTGCAAATGAAATGAGTTCCAGTGAAATGAGAGTGCCTTTTTCATGAGAGAGCCCCTTTTTAATCTGTTGAATTATTTATGTATTATCTGCTGGCAGAAGGAGACGGGCGGATGAGGAGGGGTGGACTGCTGCCGACAGTCTGAGAGGTAGGAGAGAAAACGGCACTCCGATTTGCTTGCGCTTCGTGTTCTCCGACTATTTGCAGGGACGCTTCTAATTGCATTAGCCTCATCTACCTTTTGACCTGGCAACACACTTCACTTGGCTCCCTTTCACCTCTCTGCTGACAACACAAGGAGGTCCTCGTCAGCTGAAAATATGCACCAGTCAGCAGTGTAGTGGCCTCTGTAGTAAAACTGCTTATTGCTGTGGTCTGTATTACTCCGCTTGCGGTCCCGCTGGTGCTCGGCGTCTAATAAACACCGACTGCGTCGCTTTTCTGTATTTCCCCGTTCTGTGGCGTGCAGAACAGAAAGCTGTGGGCTGATAGCTTTGCACTCAGTGATTTTCATTTATTGTTTGGACAAAAATTACAATATGAAAGCGACTGCTCATATTAAACCAGTTGGTCACCAGAGACACGAAGGCAGAGAAAGTGAGAAACACTCCAGCTTTTATCATGGCGCCCTCTTACGACTAACAGAAGTAAGTGCAGCTTATGTGACCTATATAGAAGTGCAATTGGTGGTCGATGATTTGTTGTAGTTGCTACTCTTCATCATAAATACTCGCCATGACAAACAGAATGTTCTACAAAAAAAACTTTAAAGAATAAAATCAGCCAAATTTAAAAGTCTAAAGTCAGCGTTTTATGGTGCAAAAGACGTCATTCACAGCGAGTCCCAAGTAGAAATCTCTGCATAATATTTGCTGTGCTCCGAAATATTAGTGAAAAATTCTTCTTTGGCTGGACTGAATCAACACACGACCCAAAGGGAAAAGCACTAGCTTCTCCCACAGTGTTAGACCACTAGCATGTTCGCAGGTGGCGGTTTTAGAGGAATCTGTCCCAAAGTGAACCTTTTGGCTTTAAACTGATTCAGTTCTTCCTGGGTGAGTTTGCTCTCGGGTGAGAACAGACCGTCAGCGGCCTCTCCCACCGGTCCGGCTCCAGGTGAAGCTGCCGCCGCCGCCCCAAAGGCGCTCCCAAACCCTGCCCCGGCGGTTGCTGTCGTGGAGGAGAAGCTGAACCCCGAGACCGATCCGAACCCCGAAGAGGCCGTTGGCGGCGGTTTGTCTGCGTTCGGGGCGGCGAATGAGAAGGACGAAGCGGAAGGCGTGGCGGAAGAGCCGAACCCAGACGGAGGTTGTGTTGGAGCTGTTATAAGGCTACCAAACCCAGTTGAAGGTGAAGATGTAGAAGAAGAGCCGAATCCAGAACTCAGGGCTGGGAAACCGAAGGTGGCGGACTGGGCTGGTCCACCGAAGCCTGCGTGGTCGGAATGATCAGAATTAGCAAAGGAGTGATGGAGAATGAATAGTTGAAGACCTTTGGTTTAAGAGGGCCCAATAGGAACTTCTACTGTTCATTAAACAAGCTGATGGTGAACATTTTGTAGCTCTTCTTTTATAGCAAAGCTTAGTCATATCACAGAACGGCCTAGTCGAATTGAGAATCTGTGTCTGGAGTATTGCTAAACATTTCATCATGGCTGAGGTGGAGTTATTTTGTAAAGAAAAATTAGCAAAAAATATCAACATTTCGAAAACCGCATAACTTTTCTTTCCACTTTTTATATATGTATATATATATGATCTAACTGCTGTTGGTCCATAAAATCTCAATATAAACTCCATGATTCAGCTTGCAGTGTTTCCTATTATAACAGTCGATCCTTCCATTGTCTACTCTTGCAATGCAGTAATACTTATTGACCTTTGCTGCCAAAGCTGGATGTGGAGGATCCGAATCCTGTCGTCGTCGTCGAACCAAAGCCACTCGAAGACGACTGTGGAGCTGTTCCTTTTAACTCGGCGAGCTGCGTGCAAAGAGAGCATGCGGTCATCTCAACCAGCTCACTGAACTTTCAAAAAGGTCCTCAAGTGGACCGATGAAAACTTTCCGACATTGACCGTATTTGCGTGTCTGTGCGTGTATATCTGTGTCTTACCAGTGCCACACGTGTGGACGGATTCATAATCTTCAGCTCCTGGACTCTGCTTTTCCACTGGCTGAGCAGCTGGTTTACGCCGTTTAGCTAAAGCAAAACAACAGCACAGAACTGGGAGTCATTACCACTGCCGCACGACGCAAAATAAAAACGAACGCAGACTAATATTAGGAAAGAGGCGAGCGCATACGTAGCCCTGCAGATCCCCCGACGCCCTGGTGGAGTAGTACTCCAGCCTGAGCTCTTCTGGAGACAGATCGGTGAAGCCTGCGGGCAAAATGATCGAGTTTCATGTTCAACTGTTAAAACTACCAATTCGCAAACAAACAGAATAAAACAGACACAAACCTGATATGGCCGTCTTAAAGGTAGAGTAGCACGAGAAGCCCCACTGTCCTGAACTCTCCCAGGCATCCACGTCCTGCTGAATGACTTCGCTGACGAAGTGTCGGATATGAACACGAATGAACACCTTACAATAAGCCTAAAAGGTTTATTCAAAAAAAAAAAAAACAAGCAGACTCACAGTTTCTTATCGTCATCTTCGTCCCCAGCAGTTCCAAAACCCGCCGCCGCTCCTCTTCCTCCCTTGTCAAAGGCATTGGAAGCATCGAGAGCAGAAAATCGATTCGAAGATGAGAAGCTGAAATCAGAGCTCTTCAGGTTTTCTCTTCTCCCACCTCCACCTCCACCACCACCTCCTCCTCCTCCTCCACGTCCTGAACCCCAGTCGCTGCTTCCCTGTGAGGAGAAGGATGACGGCTGAATATATCCTCCTCTTTGCTGAGAGGGATTCACCCAAACTCTGTTCCCATAACCTGGAAGCAAAACGAAGAAAACGTGGGAAAGGTTAAACGTCATCGAAGGACAACCAGTTAACCCAACACGTCGAGAGAACCGTTACCTATAGAAACCCGAACATGAAAACTCGATAAAATGTGAATCTAAATTACATTATTGTTGTTGGTAAGCAGAGCTTTGCAATAACAAAACGCAACATAGGACTTTTTGTATTCCAAAAGCTAGTCTACCTTTATAAGCCCTGTTCTTTTAAAGCTTTGCTGCAGATGCTTGTTTACCACACATCCAAATAGCAGGGAGACATTTATTAAAGAATCCCCCTTCTGACTGCTAGCAAGACAACACGGATTGAAAAACTTAAAAAACAAAAAACGTGGCCACCTTATCCTATGAGAAATCCATTCGAAAGTTCTCCAGAGGCTTTTTGTAGAACAGCAAATGGAGATACTTTTATCAAGCTAGGTTACCTCCTCCACCTCTGGGCTGCTGCGGACCCCCGGAGCGGCTGTGGCCGTCATTATAACCTCCCCCTCCTCTGCTTCCGCCTCTCGGGTGCTCGTTCCAACATTTGTCTCCGTACCGACAGCGGCCCTGGAGGAAAAAGTTACACACGACCATTTTGAACGCGCTGCGACGGGGCGGCAAAGCTCTACAGTTTCGGTCTGTTTACGAAGAACAGGTCGCGCGAGATCTACGTCATCGTTCCGCGTCGGAAAGTGCTCACTCACAGCGACCTCGTGTGGCAGCTTTATGTTAAGACATGTCCTATTAATGAATATACTATGACTATTTTATCTAATAAGTAAAGGTCACCGTGAAATTAAAATATTTATTTTTAATGGGGAGCTAATGTTGTCAGTCACAGTTTCACTTATTGATTAAAGTCTATATATGGTGGTTTCTTTCATTCTGCTGCGTCCAACACGGCACGATTTGGTGCATCACAACAGCTGCAAGAATTTTTAGACTCTTGGAATAAAAACAAATTCACGAAACACTTTCAACAGCACAAATTTTGTAAGGTAAGGTAATTTTATTTGTATAGCACATTTTCAGCAACAAGGAAATTCAAAGTGCTTTAAAAGGAAATACAACCAAAATAACAAACCACAAAACACAAATAAATAACCAGCGTCCAAAAAAGAACACAAAACAGTCTTCCATATTTTTAAAAAATAATATATGTATTGTACTAGAAACATTGAAAATGCATTGAAAACAATAATAGGGAACTTTTAGAAAGTTCCCTTTTATTGCAAATGGGAACTTTACTGATGTTATTATATTACATTAAACATTAAAGCATGACCTTGCTTTTAGCTTATGGCAAAGGAAATAACAAAAATAGTCTGTGTAGCTTTTTATGGTCTAATACCAGTAATCCAGGGAATGTGAAAAAACTAAATATATAGGCCTGTGCTGATTTATATAAAAATATATTTTCTTTTTAAAAAGACAAAAACTTATAAATGACAGCATCTTTTGTTCCTGACAAGACCAAACAAACTGCTTAAAGCTTCTTCATCTTGTGTTTTGTCAGAAAGCAATCAGTTCTCAAACTATGTTCAAACTATGATAAATCCCACATTAACTTTTAGTCAAGCTTTCCAGGATTTACCAATAACTGAGGATAACAGTTATTGCAAGCTGAAACTGGACACAGAAACAACTGGATTGATGGTAAATTGTGACTGATGCTCAGAACCTCCATCCAGATTCATCAACTTTTCACTTCTTGTACAAAAATATAAACAGTTTATTTAAATAATAATATACGTATGTGGGATTAATAACACAGATTGGAAAAACCGAGTAAAGAGCAAAGATAATATGACTAAATCGTGCACTGGAAGATGAAAAGCTTATACAAAATAAATGTGCTAAAGAAAGAAACATAAAGAAAGTAACAACAAAGCCTCAGATGCCGTAAACTAATCCACGTCGGTGCAGAGCAAGGCCAGACCGTGTACGCTGAGGCCGAGGAGCAGAGCCAGAGCCCCGTCCGCGTTTTCCATCTCCACCCGGAGACGATCGGCGTCCCTCCTCAGCGTCACCCTGATGGAGGCCAGCAGCTGCTCTGCCCGCTGGAAGACCTGGTTGTCCTGCAGCGGTGCAGGAAGGGACAGGACGGACACATTCCCACCGCTCTCCTTCATCCCGCACATCTGTTGAGTCGTGAGCAGAAAACAGACGGGATCGTTTTGATATAGCGTTGCAAGATGTGAATCCTGGAAGTTGGAACCCGAGTTGAACAGGAGGACTGCAGAAAGTTGTGAGTGTTTTGGTGAGCTGTAAATTTTGCAATGGGGAGATCTTATTACCTCTAGACAAAAGAACAACACCCACTTCCCTCTGATCTAACGGACTGACTGATGGACATGTTTAATGGATTGATATTTTTATTGCAGCAGAATTATTTCACAATAAAAATATCTTAATTCAGTGAAAAAGACAGAAAAAAATTAATATTTTTACCAAAGCACACAGACGTTGTCCAGCTTTGTAGCATAGCAACGAGCAGAAAATCATTGTAGTTAACAGAGATAAAGACTTGAAATCAGTATCTTTGTATTTAATAACGAGTGTAATGTGTTTAAAGTGAATTGAGTCACTGAAATAAATTAACTTTTCAATAACATCAAATGGGTCTTTAGAAATCCATTATTTACGTGCCCTAAGGAATACATTCGGTTTGACGGCCATTTGTCTTATTGCAATTATTCTGAGACTTTTTCCTAACAAATATCACCTGAGGAAATACTCGACTCCCCAAGTACCGTCACCCTGACCGCTAAATTGAAAACAGCGATGCAACTGGACTTCAACGTCCTAAGATTTCCTCTGCCATGACATAAATACGACGACAGCAAAACTCTCGTTCACCGGGATTGTTTGACCGGTTGAGAGATTTGGTTGTGTTTCATTTTTTATTTTAAAGGTCAGAAAATAAACACAAAGTTTCCTAGATGTGGAAATCTTAATGGGGAAAGTTGGATGTTTCTCAGCAGCCTCGATAGCCAACATGGCTGCCTTGCATAACCGATAGTCATAATTAAAAACAGACTGATGATTCCCTGAATGAGCTGTATCTCATTAAGTCTTCCAGGTAAACAGTGCTGCTCTTTGTATTTAAACAAATCAAAACACATATGCATGTTTAAACAAGTATAAACATTTAAGGCAAAATGAAATCGACCAACCAGCACATCAAACGCTGACAGAAAATCAGGTGGACTGTTGCTCAAAATGTTCAGCGTCTCGTCAGGCAGCTCTGAAAGAAAAGACATGCAACAAGACTAAAAATCGAGACATTATTAATCGAGGCTGCACTGATTTATCGCCTAGTTCAAATACTGCCAAGGTTTTTCTTACCTTCCATGGCACTGACCAGCAGGTAAGCTGAGGGTAGGTGTGAAGAGACGCATTCAGGGACACGTAAACTTGTAGGAATTGTCTCCTTCTCGCCAATAATGGGAGTCTCCTCTTTTTCACAATCCCACAACTTCTCCAGCTAATGAAAAGGAAGGTTTAAAGCTCATTTACAGATGTCAGAAGTCATTGGTCAGATGCTAGCTTTACTGGTGGAGGTCCAATTAGCGTGACCCGCACCTCACTCTGTAGGTAGGACAGAGCAAATCTGTCCCGAAGAGCCTCTTGGAGCTTCTCCATCAACTCACACCGAGTCGACCTGGGGAGGTCAGCCAGAGGAGAAAGGTCCATATCCGACCATCCTGCAACATACCCGACTACTTTACATCGTCATCACTACAACTTATAAAGACACAACTTTTTTTTTTATTTTAAGGTTTAAAGCTGATGTAGCAGATTTGATTCTAATAGGAAGTAGATGTGTTGGCTTGTTCGTCACTCTAAAGCTTAGCTTAAGAAAAGGGAACTTTCATCTTTGCCAACATGTCGTCTTGTTTCACTTCCTCGTGTCAACTGCTTTACTGTTTTCCACGGAAGACAAATTGCGAATTACCGCTGTGTAAAATGGTGAGAGGAGCATCTTCCCGAGCCCCGTGCCCGTTGGGACGGCCGTCCATCAAGTCCAAGGAACCACTGGACGGGATGGAGTCGCTCTCGAAGCCTCCGATAGTGCTGGGTCTCAGGCATATGCCTGCAAATAATACCAACAGCAGCAAAGATAAACACACCAAGCCACTAGCAGAACAAGTCAACGTTGGGCCGGGGGCGGGGCCCCTCCAGACCCAGGCCCCCATCTGGCCGATTCGGGGGGACAGCCGCCCTCCCAGCCCCCCCTATAGCTCTGCTCCTGCACCAAACACTCCCGGTGAAACATTTAGTCATGTTGGTGAGTACAGTGACGTTCGAGGACTCACGTTCCTATTCCGTGTATTCAGTGGCGCGCTTCTGTTTTAAGCTTATTAGTATGATAAAATAGTTTCTGGATAATTTAGTTCTTAAAGGTCCGTGTTGAGGTTTTTTTTTTAATTACTAATCCGTGGAGAAAAGGCTTGTTTTAAATAACCTGTCTTCAAAATGGTAAAGACGGGAGAACGTGACATCTAAGAAAAGGAAGACGTGCAGTGGTCTTAATAGGTCAGTAAAAAACGATTACAGAGAAATCAGAAATTCATCAAACATTTTTATTTTAATTAAAAGATTGAATGACGAATTCAAGTTTATGACTTTGAGAAGGATCTTGAGAAAAAAAAAGGAAAGACAACGATGCTCGAAGCCAACTCTGTGTCCCTGTTAATCTTCTGTTTACTTCTTTGACTCAAAAATCCAAGGGTTTCTGAAACTTTTTAGCATTTCAAATGCTTCTTTACAATTTCCCCCAACTGTTTTTGAAGAAATGAACAATAAGTGCAAAAATCCTCATCCCCTCGATGCAGTTGCACTTCTGCACAGATAAGAAATTTGTGCTCCAGTCATATTTACATTAGTCTTTGTTCTGAGGCTATTAACCATAAAAGATAACTGTGAGAACACGCAGGGTATTTGTCATCGAAGAAAATGCTAAGACGGCAGAAAGACAAAGAAAACCTGTGAAACATTGAATATAAAAATTTAAAGCAAAGCAGCAAGAACAGAAGGGATGAAGGAACAATCTCCTTCCCCGGTTTGAGCTCTTTTTCTGGACACAGTCTCACCGTAGTGTCCGTTCTTTTTGATCTCCAGCTCCATAATGCTGTATGCAATCACGGTGCCGGAGGGGATCTCCAAGGAAACATTGCTGTCCACCTCAATATTGTTAACGTCCTTTCCAACCACCTAAAAACACATTTACCACACATGTAGTCGCCTTCCTAAAATAATGGCCTTTTTTTTTAGCAAAAACTGACTTAGTCCATTATTTTATGTAGCTAACGGTATACAAAGCGTCACATAATTGTGAAAAGCTGCGGGGCCGACCTTCACGGAGCCCCCCAGCAGGCCCATCAGCCTCAGCACGCCCTGAAAGGCGCACTGCTGCTTCTTCGTCATGGTGACGGAGCACCAGTCGGTGGTGAGGATGCGCTCCTTCACCACCGTCAGAACCTCGGCGCGCTTCTCCAGCTGCTGCACCAGGACGTGCTGCATGTCCACTAACCTGAGGCAGACAAAATCTGTCACAACAAAAAAAGCCCCTTTTTTCAGTTTTACATCCAGTCACCTCCCTTCCTCCCTTCCTTGCGTAGGAAGACTGTCCGAAACCTGCTGTAGGAGTCCTTCAACAGCTTCTTCACGTCCAACTCCTCTTTCTTCAGCTTCCCGAAACTCGACTCCAGCTTGGACGAGCCCAGTCCCTCCAGGCCGACGTTGACGGGACCGGCCTCGGTGTCCAGCTTCCCGGAGTGATCGTCCCGGTACGTCCCCTTGTAGGCCAGGAATTCTGTCTCAGAAACCTCTGCAAAACAAACAAACAAACAAAGAAAGTGATAAAAATACTTCATGCACTAAAGTCTCTACTTAAAAATAAACAATTGGGATATTTAAAAAGGATGCTTCTTAGCCTATTGAGGAGATAGGTCTTTAGTTTTTATTAAGCAGTTGTAAGTTTGCCATGGTTTCTATCCATCCCTTTGAACGAGAAGCCAAGAGGCAGCGCCTTCGGAATCGATGGGAAGACAGATGGTGGTAAACACACGGCAATCCTGGAAGAAAAACTGATAGAGGCTGCAAAAGACTACAATCTTGGGTAGTGAGGTCAACCTTTGACCCTTTGAACTCAGTGGTTTTAACTTGACAAATATAAAAATTTCAAAGGCTTGTGGATCTTCTTGCAAAGCAGTGACTGCAGCACCCATCAGAAAAGCGGTAAAAGCCGTATCTGCCGTAACATGGAACAAGTGTTTTCCTCTTTTTGTGTGTGTGTGTGTGTGTGTGTGACTTTATAATCCCTTGTCAAAACATGCACACCTACCGGGCCGGAGCACCTCGTCGCCCTGCAGCAGATCGCCCAGGGTGAAATCCGTCGGCTGGTACTTGGGCCTCTGCCACGCCCACACGCGGTTGCGCTTGACGACAATTGCCATGGGGAGCAGTTTGTGGGAGTCGTTAACTCGGGACACGTGGATGAGGCTTCCCTCCGGATCAACCTGACGGACTAAGTTGGCAGTGGCCTGGGAAAACATGGCCTCAGCGAGAGAGGATTCTAGAAAAGCTGAAAGAGATTTTATTTATTTATCTGGGCTTCCTTTTTGACATAAAGAACGCATTATTTTTATGAACTTAAAGTGGTTTTCTGCCTGTTAGTGTTAGGTAACCACGTCACATAGACTTTTTTTTTTTGAAGTGTAGTATTTCAGAAAAGTGTGGGTGTTTACAACAGAACCCTTCAGGAGGGAAGTCCCCTGAGTGCTACCGCACGAATGCAGGAATGATCTCAAACTCGCTGCCTCTGTGGGGCTCTGACATCGTGGCTTTAGTTTCGAAAGCGCTCAGGAGCGGACAGAAGAAAGTGATTAGCATCATTTGGGACTGTGTTTGGACAGAAGAAATGCTTGAACTAAACTACAGATGCGACGTCTGGCTGGGAGTCAGCAGGCCCAGGGCCTCATCTGAACTTCAAGTGGAAGAACCAACTCAGATGGGTTTCACATGAGTTGAGTCACCCAGGGCTGAATTTTTTAAGAGTCGGCGTAGCGTCACTGCCAAACCTTTCCCTCTCCTCCAACTCCAAAATCCACTGGCTCAGATGTACGCTGTGTGAATATTTCATGTTACCTTTGTTTACTGTGATCTGAACCGAGGAGAACAAGTAGGAAACAGCTTTTATTTATTTATTTTTTTAAGTTATCCAACACGTGGTTAAAGAATGTTGATTATGGGAATTCAAAGAAGATTTGAAATCTTTTCATTTTGCCAACAATCTTTCTTCTGAAAAGAAATCATGTTAAATGTGGTTTTTTTTTTGGGGGGGGGGGGAGGGGTAGGGGGGTGGCCAGAGTTCTGTCTTGAGTTTGTGAAGGGAGATAAAAGATTAGGGTGATGGCAAAGAGGTCTTCCACCTGGCACCCTCAAAATGCTTACATGAAAGGTCAGTGGGTTCATGAACACACAGGGTGATTTTAATCAACAATAAAATGGGTAAACTTGCGGTGATGCCAGTAAAGCCTGACACTAATAACTATTCCCCCTCTCTTGTAATTTACAGTAAGTATAGACCCCCCCCCCCCCCCGCCCCCACCCCCCCTCCACCAGCCAGACCCCGCAGCTGCAAACTGCGCCCGGAGCCTCATGACTCAGATTATAAAATTAAATCAAGGAATCTGGAGTATTTGGAGTGCCTGGAAACGGTTGGGACAAACAAGCAAAAAGAGAGTGCTTACCTTTAAACGCAGAGTGTTTAGAGCGCGTTTCCCGGATGTCACACTACGAAGAAAGCCGCGGACTCGACTAAAGATATCCAGGAGAAAACGGACCGACAGAGGCTCGTGTCGAACTGATCCGACTGGATCCGAGGTTAAAGGACGAGGGGAGGAGGGACGGCGGCGCAGCGACGAGCGGCCGCCCCACTCCACCCCTCCGCCCACCCGGTGGAGTCAAATGAACCCAATGGGATGTTTTTCTGTGTGGCCCATCGGGACATGAGCAGACTTGCCTTTTCCAATTTTTTAAAATGTTTTTTTTTTTTTTTTCAAACTTCTGAACGGTCAAAATCAAGAGGAGAGAATATTTAATGGCTCTTGCATTGGCCATGCTTTACATCCTGATAGTGAGAAGTAGGTAGAGAGAGAGAGAGAGAGAGAGGATTTCAATGCACCACATCCTGTCATATACAGCGAACCACCTGTGCAGTAGAGTGGGCAATTTTTTTTCTCTCTCTCTCTGCTCTTAAAGCTGATGCCGACATTTTATGCGGCATTTTATGCTCCATACCTGCTGTTATGTGCCCTCGTTTTGTATTTGCGGTTTAACACTTCTGTGTAAGCACTTTGGTAAGCTTTGAAGTTTTGAAACGACTTTGGACCTAAAACTGGCTTTGCATCTCTGCAGCTCCTCCAGAGTTGCTATTGGGCTACTTTCGAAGGACGGTCACGTCTCGGAAGGTTTGATGCTGCGTCTGTCTCTACTTCTGACAACATAACTCTCTGCAACTTTATGTATCTCTGACCTGTTTGGTGTGCCTTCGTTAAGCTGTTTCAGTAATGCTCTCCAGCCACCCTGAAGCCTCCACAGATGAAGAAATTAAATTACACACAAGTTGACTGAGTTTATGATTTAGGCCACTACTACTGATTTTAGATGGGTACCAACACCTAGTAAATGCTGTGTCTGAGCTTAAGTTTTACAAAATATTCTTTAGGGGTGTGCAGATTTATGCAACTATTCAATTAACATGATTTATCCCGCAGGAGAATTAAATGTAGTAAATCATATATATTCCAAGTACCTTCAAAGAGTTATTGTGGAGGGTTGTGCTGTTTGCAGAAAGGATTTCCAGTAGCAGTCAGAGTTCCAGTATACCTGAAGAGAACTCTGACTGAAGACTGTTGCTGGAAAACAATTTTATGACTGCCAATACATGCTAATAGCTCAATTTCTGGGCCCCAGGGACAATATTCCTCAGTAATGTCATATATTACACCATCAGTTATCAGCAATTTCTGAAACAATCTACAAAATAGCCCTATGAAAGTGCTTCCAGAAAAGATTTAAAATAACTTGTCCTTTTCCCAAACAGCTAAACACATGCAGCTTCTCGTCATTTTAATATATTTTTAACTTAAATCTTGCATCAAAAGGTTTCTATGAGATTTTTTAATATCTTCACAGAAACGCACTTCATAAAATCCAAATAAAAACCACTGGAAGACGAACAGGTTTTCAAAAAAATATTGTAGTAAAAATGAAATGTTTTAGTAGCAGCAGCTGAAAGTGGCACCGTGTGTGATCTAAATAACATCATGGCAAATACAGGGCATGGAAGTTGGTAAAAAAAAACCACAAACCTACTTCATGAGGCAAACCACAGTGGGGCATCAAAACACTGTAACAGAACTCAAGAGAAAGTTTGTCCCATATATAACCAGTTATTTGCAAGGTAAATATGGAAAATATCAGGAAAATCCACCCAACACTTAAAAGCCGACAGAAATACATTAAAGAGCAGAGTAAAATCATTTTCACCTGCAATGAAGTGAAATAAACCGCCACATGTATTATTAATAATAAATGAACAATGCATAATTCTTCCACCCATTGTAATATTTTATTATATACCTCCAAAAGGGAGCATTTGTGCCGTTTCCTTAGGAGAAAACGGCATCCACAGTCCTGCTACAGACATGAATGATGTGTACAAGGCAGTTTACTGGAAAAGGCAGCACTTTCTTTTTGTAGATATATAAAAACAGAACAGCTCATTGCTGAAGTCAGCAGAAAGTCATTGTGTCACTAATGTGACACAGCAGAAGAACACAGAAGTGAGATGTGACCTCCAGTCCTCGGTCTTTCTGTCCACTCGTCATTCAGACGGCCGTCAGTCTCTGGATAAAGGTACTTTTGCATAACTGCTCCAGCAGTTCTGATTGCAGCATTACAGTGAAAAGGCACTTGGAATAAACGGTGAAAAGCAGTAAAACACACTGAGCTCCACCTTTACTCTACACACAAACTCTGCGTATATTACAGTAGGTAGCAGAAAACGAGAACAATATATACACAAACAGGCTCTGTGCACACTTGGTCCGAAAGAGGAAGCAGGAGGTCCATGTGTGAGCTACTGTGACACCGAGCAGTTCATGCTAACCAGGTCGGTGTTCCTGATTGCTGGCCTTCATCTGGTTTTATTATGCTTTCTGACCGGCAGGTCACCACAACACGGGAAAGTCCACTTTGCTGAAGCCGGGGTCTCTGCGCTGCTCCCAGTACGTGTTGTTGCTGACCCATGTGTCGTCCTTGGACTTCCTGCAAACAAAACAACGCATGTTGAAACCAGAGAATGGCTTCTGATTGATTTCTTCAGTACTCGCGTGAGGAATGATGCCTTGCTGTGACGAATGCCAAACCAAGCAGGTCAGACTTTTACATGAACTCAACCCTTGTTGGAATTAAAGTGTTGCATCAGACCGAGCAGGTCGGAAGTCGCATACTTGAAAAATCGCGGCTGATGGATCATGCTGTTGTCCTGCAGCACTCTCCTCCTCTCCCTCTGGAGATGCTCTATCCTCTGTTTCTGCTCTTCAGCTCCGTCTATGTTCCCCTCCTCCAGCAGCCTGACGGAAGCGTGAAGACAAGGAGTCGAGTGGTGAAAATGTCTACGTAGACGAGAGGCTCACTTTGATGGAGGGATGGATGGGAAACTTTAGAAAAAGGAACGACTAAAAGTCTAGAAATTAAACGATTTTTCTATCTTTTATTCTCTTTTGACATTGTCATTTGAATCTGTTAAAACATATCGGAGGAGGGGGGGAAAAAGGAAAAACAATCAACAAATAGTGATCATGTTCTGATTCTGCGTACCTCTGGTCCGGCCCTGAAACGCGTGTCTGTGGGGGGCAGCAGTGGTCTTAAGGAGGAGTCCAGTTCATTCAGCTCCACTGCAAACTGGGTGAAACCGTAGTACTGCTCCTGCTCCACCGGCATGGGGTCTGCATGACAAGCAGGATTTACCGTTGTGTCGTTAAAAGAACCAGAGATTTCCCAGCTCTCGTCTCTGACTCACTTGCTCTCCAAATGCAAGTGGCAGAAGGAGGGTCTCCTTGAAACACCGATTCATGCCATTTTCCAAAAATGGTGTGCACCACTTTCCCATTTGAATCTGTAACCACGCCCTCTATCTCGTTCACTGTGGAGCTCCACGATTTGGCCTGAGGAGAAAAATATGTTTTTTTAGAAAGAGCAGGAGAAAGATTCAAGGTTTTGCTTCATGTTAAAGTCAAACATGTATGAATAGGGTTCAAATGGTAACAGAAGCCATCCAGCTAAATTGTATTCTTACCCATAGACTGAGGCAAAAAGAGAAAAAAACATAGTTAGCTAGCAAAAGCATGTTAGCAACTAGTTAGCAGTAGCCTCAATCGCGCACAATACAAATGTCTGCACACGACTCAAATGTTTGCCTGACAGAAAAGTCCTGTGAAATAAAAATACAATAAAAACTACACAGACTGTGAAAGACACAAGAACTTCTTCACCATTAACATATTTAAGGACAACTTACTTTCTTAATTGAATTAGAGACACTTTAAGGCCTTAATTTTGAATAGACAAATTTAAGACATTTTAAGGATGCGCAGACAACCTATTTGTAATTATTTTTTTTTAAAAAGTCAAACTCATGCAGTCACAATCATGAAACCCAACAAATAGGAACACTTGAAATAGTTTACCATTTGAAATGGTAATGAAACTATACGATACACACTATTTGAACTGAAACAAGTAAATGTTCAGAGATATGCTCTAATTTACTGAGACACTAGCGGAACAAGTCAGCGTTGGGCTGGGGGGGCGGGGCCTATGACCGGGCCCCTCACGTGAATGACCGGGCCCCTCACATGTATAGCCTGTGCTGGAAACTGTTGAGGGGGATGGGGGGTGCAGGTTGGGACAGTAACTTACATATACCTTTCTGAACAGGCGAGAGCGCACTTTCTCCATCTAAAATCAGACATTAGAGCGTCTTGAAACCATTCCTACCTCCCGGGCACCTCCAGACCCAGGCCCCCTTCCAGCCCGGGCCGGGGGGCAGCCGCCCCTTCAGCCCCCACTATAGCTCCGCGCCTGTACTGCACTTGCATAGTTTGTCTATTTGGCAGAGAAAATTTCTGAGCTCATCTTTTTTTTTTTTTCAGTATTTCCATATTTCCTCCACTAGATGGCAGTGTTTGCATTGGCAGCACAATGCTGTTATTTAAACAGAGTACAATCTGAAGGACCTTCTCATTCCACATTCATCCACCAGATCTCTACGATCACAAGACTGCAACTTCCTCCACCTTCCTCGATCCAGATTAAGGACCATGGGAGATCGGACATTCACCGTCTCTGGAACTCTCTCCCGGATTATTTGAGAGCTCCACAACCACTGGTTGACTTCAAAAGATGCTTAAAGACTTTTCTATTTAAGCAAGCCTATTCTGCCTCCACATGATTTTTATGATGTTGATTTTATCTAAGATTTTAGTTGCACTGTGTAGCACCTTGAGATTTTTACTAATGAAAAGTGCGGTACAAATTAAATGTATTATTATTAGTAGTAGTACTCCGATAAAACATCACAGAAGAATTTCTTCTCCACCAGATTCACCCATTTGAAGCGAGAAACATGCACTCAGTACAGAACACATCAGTATATATATTTTTTCACCTTGACAAATGTCACTTTGCACTGGCAGACATTACTGTTCATGTTCTTGATGGCCATCTCTCCATAGTGTTCAATCCAGCGCTGGCCGCTGAGGATGTTGTGGATGCAGGACGTCACTTTGTTCCATTCGTAGTGATCCCCGAAGCTGCAGGCAAAAACACGCACAATTCTCCTATTATTGTTTCACAATAACATGCTTTGTTGTCCGGAACTACCAGACACTCTGATTAAACATACACACATACACACCCACGGGATTTAAAAAAATTAAAAATGGAGAGGACCTACGCAGGTAGTGTGACATGTGTGGTTCCTATGGGAACTATTTCCATGGACTTTCCCCAGAATTTATTTTTCCATCGCACATCTAGACACAAAAACAACAGGTGAGAGGCTGTGACCGTAGAAAGAGTGTTATTCTCATTTAAATCATCAAAGTGTTAATCTGACCAATTTTTACAATTGGTTTCTGGCTTATTATGGGAAACAAACAAAGCATCTCTTTCTTTTACTGCCTTTGGTTTATCGGTTTGACGTAGATGTTATGTTTAACCTAAGCATGCATCTGCCAACTAAGATCGAGGGGCCAAATGAGCTTACATTAAATCACAAACAAGTTCTCATCCAAAACGTTAAGATGCTGAAGCATGAAACGGACAGTATGACGCCACTGATCGGCCAGGAGGAAATGAGGTCATTCCAAACATGCGCTCACCTTGCCAAAAGCAGAAGTTCTTTGAATCAGAGTGACATGCTGAGACAGGTGGATGATGACTCACCTGGGAATCGGAGAGAAGAAATGACAAGGCCCTTGTTCAAAGTTTATTTTGTGTTTGGAAATGTATTGACTCTACAGGGTTGCAATGTGACAACTGCAACCTTTTAATCAGGTATGAAAATATTAAAAGCAACTGAAAACATGAGGGATCAGTTAGTTTGGTTAAAAATAACCAAGGCGACAAGACTTGCTTTGTCTCTGAATTATTTAGAAAGGGAACGTCGCCAGCCGGCCCTGAATTCCTACATTTTGGATTCACTGGCGATCAACCGATACTTAAATATGAAACTGATCTTTATCCACTTATCTTATTTAATTCTAAATAGCCTCAAAGCTGCCGCATTCGGCCATTTTCTTTTTTGCAATACAGGGAGATCTAAAACGCAGGGCTTTTTATCTGTGGTTTAAGTTGTTTTGTTAGTTTGTTCTGAACTGACCTTGTGAATTTGTAACATCAAAATACTGACTGCTGTGCACTTTAGCTTTAGTAAGAGGCTCAAAACAGACCTGTCGTCTAACCAGTTGTGCAAGTTGTGCTTGTTTTTAAAAATGTTAAAAGTGACTGACGAATGGCATAGGTAACTTAATAGTTTGGACAGAAATACTCTTAACTTTTCATATATATTTGAGAACCGTATATAAAGTGTAGCTAAAACAAGTTTGTATTGCTTCACTGTGTGTTTTTTTTCAGAGAATAGAAGCTGTATTGTGACCTTACAACAACCTGACTGCCGGTTAAAAAAAAAGAAATCTCCACTGGTCAAAATCTGAATCAGCAGATGAGGCCTTTTAAATACTGTATCAGTGATCAGTCAGAAAACTGCAATCGGCGCTTCTTCAGTGACAAAGTTTGAAATGTATCCTTCTAAAACAAAACTCCTAAATTAAGACGCAGTACAATTTACAGATAAAACTCAAAATCTGGATTTCATTTTGACTCCACAGATTCAGAAGAAGTAGAGATTAAACCAAAATTTCAGTCATCCTTATCAGGAGAGCACACTTTAGTGAGTGGAATAAGAAGGCTGTGTGACAGTACCTGTTCAGCTATAAACCTGAAGCCCTTGTCAGGCCGGTCACACTCGTACGTCTCTCCCAGAACGGGGTTGAAGGGCTTGCTTCCAGCTCTGTAGTAGGACGACGTGTAGGCAGATATTGCAAAAGTTGCCACATACACCTGCAAAAAAAAGAGATAACATACAACTAACTTAGATTTTCAACATTTACAAAAAAAAAAATTTGGCACCAATAATTTACAAGTCCTTTTTATTCTGACGGGTTGTGGAATGTAAACCTTTATGCCATCGGAAGTTTAAATGAGTAAATATCAGTTGTCTGACTGCAAGTGAATGCTCCGGATAACGGTCTGCAAGCTGCGTTGTGTTGCCCATTCATGATGCATTTGACCGGTGGTGAGGAGAGAGCATCTCTGCCATTGCAAAACCACAAAGAACGTGAGTGGAAAAAAAAAAAAAAGAGACATCCTGATGAGGTGCTGTAAAATAAGTCACTGAAATATGTCAGTGTTGCTATGGCAGCATGCTTTCAACCCCAAATGGTTTTCCGTTTTTACTTTATTTACCTTCGGTTAATTATCCAGCATTCAGCCTGGAGGCTGAGGCATCGAGAGAAACATATTTTATATGGACGATTTAAAAATCAAACAACAAACACTAGAAAGAAGGCGCTTTGGTTACCTTCTTGCTCAGTTGTTCAATCCAAATTGAACATCCCACTGTGAAACGTGGCAACAACAACTAGCTATAGGAAGAATTTTTTCGGCAGTGAAAATAAGCTATTGGTCGATGGATGGAGCTAAAAACAGCAGTTATGGAAGTAAACGCTGCAGGACGTCGCAAAAGACTCAAAACTGGGGTGAGATTCAACTTATAGTACAGCCAAATAAACCTCGATTAGAGCCACAAATGTCACATGACTTTATCTATTCCAGGAAATGTATTGTCATTTTTAAAGAATCTCTATTTTAGGATTTAACATAGAGATAAACATAAAAGACAATGGATATTTTATAAAAAAAAATTAAAAGCACAGATTCCAACGCAATGACAAAGGAAAACAACTCCAAATGCATTACTAAGACTTTTAGTGTCATTCTTTGTGGAAATTCATTGCTAACATTTCAGGGGAAAATTGAAAAACAAAAACAGTTAAAAGCCAGAATTTCTTATTATATCTGTATTTAAGAAATATTAAATGCTTCCTGTTATAAAGAGCTATTGTGGAAAGTCCAAAGGCTCTGGAGCCGCAGGTTGCAGAAAACTTGCAGAAAAGAACCAAACCTAAGATGGAACAGTTAAGAACCAAACATTTTCACATATTAGAAAGACCCAGTCTGAGCAATCAAGTTCAAGTTTGGTATGTATGGCAAGAAAATGAGATAAAATTCACTGTGTTGGTAGAACTAATTTGTTCTCATTGTTATTAGAATTTTTTTTATGTACCATGCGTTGGTAAGGGTCTTCGGTCTGGTTTGCGATGTCCAGGAGCTCGCTGTACTCCAGCTCCTCACACAGCCTCTGCAGGGTGTTGATTGGCTCGTTGAGCTGCACGGGCATGGCCACCTTGGACAGGTCTTTGCCGATGTTGTTCCTCAGGATGTTCCACAGGCTCACGGTGCTGGAGGGGCAGGGCGACGGCAGCGTGGAGCGACGGCGAGTCAAGGTCACTACGCTGCTGACTGCAGGAGGAAACGGAGATCTGAGTCAGCCAAGACATTTTATAATCTAGATTCCAAAAAAAAAAAAAAAATCAGAGAAAGGTTAAATATTTATCCAGAGAAGAAGAAACCAAAAGGCGACTTTTAAAGTGGATGCGGTGAAATTGATGGGAATTACATGCGGAAGTGAATGAGCGATCTCTGCTAACAGATGCTTTGGGATAAACTGCGACAAATCGCCACATTTAGTTTGCAAACATGTCCGGACGCTAAGATTGCTCATGTTTAACACCTTCTCTGCACCAATTTTAAACATGCAGAATTTATATAGTGCCGACAGTCGGTTAAAGAAAACACCAAGTTTTACACCAAGACTTAGTCAGAATCAACAGCCCGATGAGCTGAGCAAGAAAAAAAAAAAAAGACATCTATTCAAGCTGTGGCGGCTTTCCATCTGTTACAGAGATTAGTCCGACTTAACACATAAGCAGACAAACAACTTCATCGTGTACCAGAGTTGTGTCTCGCGCTGCCTCCGTCGAAGGTATCCATGGAGACGGTGTCGCTGACATCGCTGATATAAGAGTCGTCGTCTGACACCTGGACAAAAGGAATCGATGAGGAAAGATTAAAGACGCTCCCGAATACAGAATCGACGGACAAAACCGTTGGATGTCCGTAAAGTCCTCAAGCTTTGAAGATTTGTTTTCTGGTCGTCGTCTGCTTTTTTGGAAAATGTTGCCAATGCTGGAGATGTTGCTACTGCTTCAAAATGAGACTCTCAGATTGAAATAGGCTACTTCCTGAATTTTCTGTCCTTGTTAGGAAACCCAAATATACTGTATAACAGACAGATAGATAGATACAAAGAAGAAAAAAACTGGATGGACAACTGGAAAAACAGTTTGAAAAACGGATGGATGCAGCAGACAAATGGTTGAATGGATGATAATGGGTAAACAGATGGATAACTAGATTGGCAGATGGAAGAAATGAAAGCCAGGGTATTTTGTTGCTGAAATTTTGAGGAAAAAAAAAGAATTTAAAACAATTTGGAATAAGGCTGCAATGTAACAAATTGTGGGGAAAAAATGAAACACTGAATACTTTCCTTATGCACTTTTTGCTTTACTATAGACAACACAAGACAGACTGTAAACTAACCCTCATTCTGAATATTTTTGCACTAGCAATGTGTCAATTCGATGAATTCGAAGTGTTTTCCAACTACATGTCTGTTCAGTACAGACAACATAATGCTAAATTATAGTGTTTTTTAAACATATTTTCCACCCGTTTGGTTTTGAACACATAAAAGAAAACATCAGTTGAGATGACGGGAATATTGACCTCATTCTCAGATGAAGACGAAGACAGAAGGTACTCCTGTGCATCAAAAAACTCTGAAATGGACTCTGGGATAGATACTCTGCTCTCACCGGACGCCTGGTGGACCAAGGAGTGCGGGGAACTTGTACCCTCCTGGTTTCAAGTATTATTTGAGATAAATTAGACAAAAATAATGCAAACAACCAAAATGTAACCATGCAAAAGTCAGAAGGGTTTATTCTTTTACTGGAGCATAGAGGTTCTTGAGGCCGACGACTTCGGGCGGCTGAGGCACTTGCAGGTCTATGGTGAGCTTCAGCCGCTCCCGCTCTGCTACCAGGGAGCCGTACGCCGATTTCAGTGAAACATGAACTGGAGAGAGGCAAAAGCCAGACACTGGAAAGAGTTGTCATGGCAACTATGCTCCCATACAGAAGAAAACATTCAGAAGCTCTCTTCCCCCCCCTCCCCCCTCCCATCTCTCTCTCTCTCTCTCTGTACTATACATGTCATGCACTTCCAACTCACTGTTGTTGGCCAGTCGGTAGAAGTCCTGCTGCAGACGTGACACTTCTGTCGGCGAGTCGGGCTGCTGGGGACAGGCTTCCTGTGAGGCGGACTCTGTGGTGGGAAGGTTGGGGTTGGAGGCATGGAGACGGGGGGGCTGGGTGGAGATGCAGCTTGGAACCTAGCAATCAAAGGGAGGAGCCATGATTTCCCCCTTTATTTGCTCACTGATGTCGATGTATGACTGACTGGCAATAACATAAAAAAAAGGAGAGAGAAAGCAGAGGTGTACTTGTAGTGTGGATTTGGCTTCCTTGCTGTTTTTAGATCGCCATCTTCGGGGCCTCTTCTCCTTTTTGGGGATGTCATAAGTAGATGCCTGTGGTGCCAAAGAAGAATGACGAGCAAGATTTAATGAACTTAAAATTTTCATGGTACATTTTAGAAAAAAGAAAAAAAATCACTGGAGTTTACTCCATGTCTGTCACAGTGTTCAATCTGTATTTGATGTGAGAAAATCTTAATTTTAAAGAGAAGATTTTGATAAATTTGCTGAAGGTGGCAGCCTGTTGCAGCACTGTTACGTTAGCTTTGATTTGCTCTTTTTGTAGACAATCAGATTTGTTGTTCTTTTTGGTAGAAGCATTGCACAATTATTGAACAATTATTTCCTCTTCTTTTGAGTATTTTTACGCCTACGCTTTTATGACCAGACAGTTGTTATAATGCATAACCGAGGCAACGAGGTATGGTGTTTTTTTGGGGTTGGGGGGGTTGTTGTTGTTTACAGCTGGGAGCAGTTGATTAGCATCTCAAAAGCTCAAATAATGTCTGAACTCTGACCCCAAAACCACAGAGGAGTTAAAAGGAGGCTTCCTGGATGCAGAGCAGGACCGAAGAGCAGAGGGAAGAGGAGGAAGTTCAAATCCTCTCTTCTACTCATCACAATGGTCATATCCCAAAGTGCCTATTCATGGGGCCACACAGAGATTTAAAGGGGAGCATCAAATGAGGTGGATTAGCAGTGTTTGATGATGTAGTCCAGGAACTTTGATTAATCATGATTAAAATATGCATTTTGCATTCGAGATAAAGAAAAAAACTTGACTGTAATCATGTTATACCCACAACTCTTCAGGTTGTAGTTTTAGCATCAATCGGTTCAAATCCTGTAAAAAATAAACCTAGTGTGCATTTTTGGTATCCATTTGTTAGTCAAAAAACCGTCAACAAATCAGCTCTGCGTTGTAATGACGTTAAGTTAAGCAAATAGGGTTGAGTGTTTCACATTTTGACAAATAACCATGTGTACGTTAAAGAAATGCTGTCATTCCATTTTATGCAATAAGATGATTTTTTGTAAAATAAAAATGAATTTAATTGTTTTATTTGCATTTTCAAGTATTGTTAATATTGTACAACATAGCCGAAGTGGTTAAATGAAAAAAAAACATCAGCAGACTGTGAGAAAATCTTTCATCCAATTAATTGATTAAGCGCCATAATAATTGACAGAATTTATATCAATTGCTAAAATAATCAGTTTCAGCACTAATATTGTCTCTGCTGCCCGGAAATTGAGTCAGAAAGGTAATATTTAATATTATAAAATATATTTTTTAAAGGTTTTATTGGCTCTAGTGGCCTTTATTTGATAGTTTTGATTAACCCCTTTGCCACCACAGCACACCCCCATTATAAAATATTTTTGAACTGAATTGAATAACTTTACGTTTGAAACAAAAAAGACTTCCAGGGCAGTGATGTGTGATGACTTTCAGTAGGCCACAAGGCCAATAAATTCACTGAAATAACTTTCATATTCAGAAATATCAATATCCCTAGATCAACTTCCTGTTGTGATTCACTTCCTGGGGTGTCCAAATACACGCAACGTGTACAAGGCAAGTTTTGTGCTGGCAGATCAAACACGGCGATAGTGATGCACAGCAGCCTGAATGTGCTGACGATCGCTAAGGCGAGCGCCGTCTCAATGACTGCCAACACAATAACACGCTGCTGACGGCATTTCTCCGCCCAGGCTTAAAGCGAGCGTAATCCCCCGTGCGGCTGCGCTCACTTGTAGTGCGGTGATGGCTGGAGCCGAGTACGTGCGGTGGATGACCTCCATGCTCTTCAGCAGCTGGTTGAGCTCCAGCAGATAAGACTCGCATTCTTCCAGCTCTGAGCGAACAGCAGATTATTATTAGATCAAAGTGAAGGTGTGTGGAGACACAGTGATGAGGAGTAAAGACTGTGCTAACAGAAAATAAAAATAATAAAAAAGAGCAAGATGAAAATGCAGTGATTGATTCTTTTGTAAAGACAAAAAGAGAAGGAAACAAACTGCACCCTTAGAGCACTTGCTCATCTCCTCTGAAGAGTGGAGCCAGGAGCTGAGCTTAGACTGGTGGAGCGACGCCTGCTTAGTTAGAGTCGCTCTCTGTTGAAAGAGACAAAGAGAGATGTAAAAATGTGATAAAATCTCAAAAAAATAAAGAAGTAAAAGCCTTGAGACAACTTACTTTTCTAAGTGAGTCATTAAGCGAAGGTGAGCTTGCGGCATGGGGGTGGAAGAGGTAGGTCTCGTGGGGATACAACGCAATTTCGTTCTGCCGAAACATACGATGGTGACGCAGCTTTGACACCCACTCATCAAACAGCTCCGGAGCCTTCACCTGCAAGATCAAGTTAGGAAGCGGAATAAAGCGTCTGAGAATGGTTTTATTTTGGGGATTTTTTTGCGTGAAACAGGCACAGGAAATGAAAAAAAAAAACCCAGAGGCGATGAGCCGCAACTCTGTGTTTCTAGAGTTACCTTTAGGTGATAAATGTTGTCCTCGGTGTCCAGGTCGACGCACATCGCTTTCTTCTTGATGGACATAACTGAGAGGCCGACATCTATCAGCCCGTGGACCTTACCCTTCTGCAGCTGTGGTAAAATAATAATAATAGCAGTGAAGTTGGTTTCTCTTGTCTTGTTGTTGTTTTTTTAATTGTCACATTAAAACCACAAACTTTTATTAACGTTTTATTACACAGCAGATTCAAATCATGAAGCAGAGTAACGATGATGGCTTTAGATTTTTTTTTTTTCACAAGTGAAAATCTTTTTGTACACAATCCCCTGGTGTCAGTGATTTGTTAACCAACTTTTGCAGCGCGTTTGTGGTTGTAATATGACAACATAAAAATAAACAAATACACAGCAAAGAATTGATGACAGACAGATGGCGCTGTTGAGGTTGCACCTACATCAGCTGGTCGCTTTGCATATTTCAAGATGCCTCTCTCCAAGACGAAGTATCTCTAAAGGAGAACAGTGGAAAAAAAAAAGTTACATTAAATCTAAATAGTGACAATGCTCTGACAGCTGCTCTTTACAATTATTATTAAATTAAAAGCACGTGCTTTCCCGTACAACCTTGACATTTACATTTTATGACCACAGCAGTTAAACAGGTGACTAGCAGCAAAGAGAATGATCACAACTGATATAATCATAGTTTACGAGGACATTTTAACTTTATAATCCTGGATGTATGCTGACAGGGCACTCCAGGAGAACATAGGGAATGAGTACGATCGTGGTGCTGCAGGGCAGACCTTTACAGATAAGCCTGAGCAGAAAAAGCAGAACGTTATTTGAGTCAGGTTGGCATTGTAGCTGTTGGGGATAAAGGAATGAAAAGACTGAGATACAAAGGGAAGGTAATAGTGCATGAGATTTAAGAGCTATAGTCAAAGATTAAGATGTGAATGAAAGGATCTATTACGTAAAATTGAAACCATCCACGCCATGAAAACACACATAACATTTTCCCCTCTGGATATCTTTCTTGCAATAATTTTGCTCCATTCTTCTGGTTAGAACTGGTGTAAATGGGAAAGATTTGCTTACACACACCTTTTCAACTCCTGTTTGAATATTTGTGGGCTTAACTGGATATGTTTGGAAAAATATAAACTAAAAAAATAACACTTTCAGGTATCTGGAGTTAAACCAGACATGTGGATGTCCACCAACATTTGATGGTGTTGTGTGCAAATGAATGTTTTAAATGGTAGGAACCCAGTTTCGTCATAGTCCATGTATTATTACATGTTTTTATAATAACAATAAAGTTAATTATTGTAATTACTGTTATTATTATATTGAGATGTCCGTTAATTTTCTGTGACGTCACAGAAGGAAGCAGTGTATTTGAGGTGTGCCTTCAATTGACTGCAATGTTGTCAAGTGTATGAATCAGAAACTTCTAAGGTCATAAGATCATAGTCTGGGCTTTCTAAACTTATTATTTTTGTGAATGTAAAAATTTAAACTAATAAAAGAAATTTCTAAAAAAAAAATAACTACAATGAGGGTATAAACAAATAAAAGAAAAAAGCTCCACAAAACATTTTAAAGTTTTGCAAAAACGACAGGTGAGTTGCTCACCTTATGCCATCCCTTCATGGGCCACTTCCTCCTCTTGAGCAGGAAGCCTTCCTGTCTGTCAGGCTCCTGGATGCTGGCAGGAGCCCCCCTGAGTCCCTCCACGATCTCCCAGCTATCCTGAAGGACAACACAGGAGCAACACGCCAAGACTCAAGACAGGCAAGCCACATTCCTTCCCTTCAGATAACAGATGTTGTGTACACAACTGCGCATATCAGCGTAATCACATGTAAACGTCTGATTTCAACTAAAGCAGAGGCGCTGTTCGGATCCTGAAACATCGGGAGCTTACAGTAGTTTCATTTTAATACGATAGTATACTTTTGAAGTCTTTTGATAGCAATAATACAGAATAATATGTTGCAGAAGTTCTCGGCGTACACACTGGGGTTTTACGGTAATGTGAAACAAACAAGAAATGTGGACACTAATTTATTTGATCTTCAATGATTATTTTGTCTTTCTAGGGTTTATTAAATGCAATTTTTGTTTTTTTTGTCTTCAGTCAGTTCCCTGACTGGGGCAAAAACCTATTAACCACATGAGCAATGAGCCGAGACACCTTCACAACAATCGTCCACCGCATGTTCGCATAATTGTGCTGTTGTGGTGAGAGTCAACAGTGACAGTTTTTGTGCGTGGGACTTATTGTATTAGGAACAGAAACAATCCCAAGACATTTTCAACAAACTTTTAATGGTACTTATTTAAAAAAGCTGATGTCTAAAGTACAAAATGATTGCAAAATTTGCTACAAGAGCATGAATTGTTACTTCCTTCATAATCTGTGAGCAGGTTTTCATTGTTTTTAAATCCATGCAGCCTGTTTTGCAGCCTCAGTGACATAAGAGCACATTGACAAAGCAAATCTGAGGTCGGCTCACGTTACCCATGAAGGAAAACAAAGTCCAGAACGACAGCCAAATTGAGCATGCGAGTGTCACGCCTACATACCTGGTTGTTGTCGTGCTTTGACGAGCCGCTGCTGTCGCTGTGTGTGGGCGACGGTGATGTCATCTTCTCGCGACTTGATGTCATGCTTCTGTGGAAACCGCGATCACAGGAAAGCCTTCAGGAGCATCCCTCTGACCTTTGGAGGCCTCGCCGACATTTCTACAGAGAAAGGTCACGCGACGAAGGTTAAACTTACTCAAAGCAGAACCGCGGCTGCGAAAAGAACCTGAAATACCAGGTTTAGCAGCGGAATCGTTTACTCACCATCTTTCTGACTAATTTTTGAAATCCCCAGAGGTCCAAAGTGCATGATCTTTGAGGAAGCTCAACAGCCGTCTTTCCAGACAAGTGGAAAGAAGGTTATTGAGCTACATGTGCATTTGGATGTGCTTTGACTTATCCCCTGCTCTTAATGGACTGTTTGTATAAATGTGGACTAGGAACATAACAAATGCTTACAAGTCAATATTTATTGCCATGGCAGTGCCATAGAAGAGCAGTCATCAAAGGACAGCCTTTTGATCACCATTTCTCTGTGATGACGGTAGTACGTTGGCAACAGATATATAGAATAGACAAACTATATAATGAATGAAAACAGCATCACACAAATTGACCACACAAGGGTCATTTTATTTTAATATATTAGTTTAGTCATTTTATTTTGTAACGTTTTTGTGGTAGTATTTTGTTTTGAAACTACTTCATCTTACATTTTCATTTTTTGTATTAGAACTGTTACTTTAGTATTATTACTCAAGCTTATGATATTGTGAGTTGAACAAAGAAGCCCTTGCATGACCTTAAACCCTACCTTTAATTATTACTATTCTATAAAAATGTCCTCATTTTATATTAAATTTTCTTGAAATATGTTACTGATTTATCAAAAACTAAAATTATCGCCACACCACGATACTCTCTTCACCACCCTTGACAATGTGAATGGTACTGCTTGGTTTGGTACAGACATAGGTTGTTGGTGATATGTGACCATCTAGTCAGATGTTAAGTTTATTGTTCATTAAAATATTTAAGTGTCCTTTAGGCACTTTTTCCCTGTAGGTGGTCTTATGAGTTTTACTAAGAAGCAAACAAGGTTTTCTGTCTGGCTTCTGACCTATTAGAACAGTGTTTGTCGACCTTTTTTGGGCCAGCGACCCACCAAAGAATTTGTAGGCTACTTTGCACTGACTATTATTTTATCATTAATCTTACTATAAATATTGTAGATGTTTTGATTTTTATGCTTGTTTCTTTATCACCAAAAATTATTTCCCAGATAACAAAAAAGTCATGGGAATAGAAATTATTTTCACAGGCATCTACAAAAAATGCAATGAACATTCAAGTTAAAATTGGTAGGCCTAACAGCAGCCAATCAGAGTGGAAAAAGTATTCTTATTTTTTGCCACTTTCTAGTTAAATATTCCACAAAATGACCAGATAAAAGATGTACAACATGCCAGTTTAAACTTTGATCTGTTTGCAAAACGACTGAGCTCTGCAACATTAAAACATGGATCGAACAATAACTACATTAATCACAGCTCTTCTTCTCTTCAGTGTTTCTGTCGGTTTCTGGTGGTGCAGCTCTGTGGTGCCTTCAGGATAATGGGACATCAGAGTATCAACCATAAAACTTCACACACATGGCATTTATTGTGCAAACCAGAGCTTTCAGTGGACAAACAAAAATTCCAGGTCCTTTTAATGCCATACAGATATGAGACAGAAACATGGATTATACCTTTATATAGACCTGTCTATTGATTATAGATTAATAGTTTTACTGGACAGAAATTACAAAGATCAAATCTTAATGAGTCAAACTGAAAGTGTCATGGAGTCATCAGCCTCATGACATTAACACTGACATGAAAAATAATATTGAAGAAATAAATATATCAAATCTAATTAAAAACACAAATAAGTGATCAGTTCTTCACTGTTATGGTCTGTAAGATATATTTTCTATCACCACCGTTTCATACCGGACCACTTACAGCTCCGGTGTTAACGCTATAAAATGAAGGCTCTCTATCGTGGTATCACCCATGGAGGGATTTCTTTATTTAAATGGGTTCATTTTTCAGAGGGAGACACAGTGAGGGTATCGTGATTTTAGCTACCAGTAGCAGGAGAACGAAGCTGCGCCAAGAAGCTAACAGCAGCTAACAAACACTGAATAGAAGAAGAGCTGCCATCGATACAGTTCCAGCCAAGCATGATTTAATGTTACACAATACAGTTTTACCAAGTTGTTCAAACTCTAAACTGGTATTGTTGTGCATTTAAGGTGTAAAGTTTACCTTTGACCAAACGCCCCCCAAAGGCATCGCAGCGCCCCCCTTTTGTAAAAATGTCCGCCAGCGCCCCCTGCCGTCCTCTGGTACCGCCCACGTTGAGAACCGCTATATTAGAAGATTAACTTTACAATCACCACTAAGGGAAAAAAAAAACTAACAGCTTACATTGTTAAGTTGGCATCATGTTTATGAATTGCTAAGTCGTTTCAGTAAAAAGGAATGCTTCATAAAATTAGAGGGGACAACAGTCAAAACTAAGAAGCAGAATATTTATGTAAATGTGACATTATGCTCTTCATTACATAATTGACCAGGATGAGCAGAAAATATTAAAAACACATTGTGATGCAACACAAATTCCTCTCCTTTCCACAAACGACCTGACCTAAGAATATTTTGCCTCTATGGAGGTTTGGAAGCCTTTTGCTTGTGGATACTTCTGAAGGAATGTGTTTCCAAGAAAGATGGCAGGGCCACATGAAAAGGAGGACATCCCTGGCTAGCAGGAAGGCCTCCAGGCACTGCGTGTGCTAGCATGCCTGGAAATCAACATAAACACCTGGATTCAAATTAAAGTTGCATCCTCTATCCTCTGTAAGTCCCCTGTTTGGTTTGAATGAATATGTGTGTGTGTTTGCGGATTCTGAAGTTTCCCCTAGCCCTCACTTGCAGCCTGCACCGAGCTCAGGACGTGAGTCATCGACAGGAAAGAATTCGTGCTTTGCTACCTCCAACATAACCACAACACCAGGGTGGTTACAGTCAACACTCGACTAAAAGCAGACTGGAGAACACGGGCCTCACAGCTTTGGAGCACAGGCAACATATTTGATTGTGTTACACACGACAATCTTGGGTATGTTGATTTAGCCAGTCGAGCTGTTCACATTGCATTTTTCAGGTTGTGACTTGCTAGGAGTTTTCAGCTCCGCTTGAAGTTTTCTTGGAATAATCAAGTCAGGAATCTACTAACACACACCCTCAACACACACAGCTCTTGCTCCATCTATGGAAAGTTTACAGTATGTGGTCTGGAAATGCTAATGGTAGGGTCTCTCTTGCAATGTGATGTCATAGACTGGGGTCTCAAGAGAGTACTAGTACAAAAGGTTAGTCGGTATTTTCTTCATATAAAAAAACATGTTTTAAGAAATATAGAAACCATGAACCTGAGGGAAGAGTTATTCTTCAATTTCTCTCTCTGGAAGATGAAACCTGTTGCAGATAAGCCAGAAATTGAGCCAAAACAATAAATAAAGGAGAGGGTCTACTTAAGGCTCAAAATTGCCCATCATTGACGTGGTCGCGCAATAAAAATTATCTCTTTTTACTTGCAGTGAGGCGTCGTCCTCCCATTCCCGACACCAGGTCCTTGTTGAATTATTCTGACAGAGCTCTGTCCGATGCATTGTGTGATCAGACGTTTGTGACAGTGTTCTCTGCAGAAATGCGCTCATACAGCAATTTTCCTCTATTCATGGATTTTGAGGAGCGCTTATCAGATGCCTTGAGAAGTTATGTATATTTGTATGACTCTTCACAAAATATCTACAAACTACCGGATGTAAATTGCAAAATTGTTGGCTAGACGCGAGGATGTCAGCAGAAAAGTATGGCACTCTTTTCGTCACTGTTAACACAAACTGGAGGATGCAGCAATGGAGTCAGGACCCCAGCGTGATGTATACTGAAGCCCTAGGCGCGCGAATATGAACATCCTGCAAGCGCCTGACTTCCCCTCGACTGTTCAGCTTCAGATGAAGTATGGGAGAGCTATTTGTTAGCAATGTCTCTCCAGCTGCCTGCTTCTGAAATTTCCATGTTAACAAAATGTTAATAAACGTTGGTGGTCACGCTGTCATTCGTTGCTTCCCATTTCTTGAGCCCATTGTGCAAGTTACTTTGTATGCCACCTTGTCAACTTGATGATGCTAAAATGTCATTTTATGTGCCAAGCTGTCTCCCATTCCTATTTTTGTACCTTCAAAGAGGAATCACATTTTTTGAAACTGTTTGAGAATAACAAAGCATTCAAAGACGAATAGAAATATATTTTTTAATTGTTTTATGAAGAACTACAGTTATCGAACTATGATTTGTGTAAAACACATGTAAAAACATACCCACAATAAGAACTACTAATAACAGTACCATTGCAGTCTCTATGGCCTTGTATTCAGTCTTGTAGAAGTGAAAAGTTGCATCTAGTATTTGTCAGGAAGGTGACAGTCATTATGATTGGAGGAAAGATGACTGTCAAACACACAAACGTGGTCCCTTCAAAAACAAAATACACAAAGAAGGATAATTTGAGCTGTGCAGATGTGTTAAAGACACCGACAGAACTGGAGACAACCTGTGTTGCAGAACTGGGCCGTTCACTTGTTAATACCATATGCAAATATGAGGTTGTAAGCTTGTTTTAGAATATGTAAAGGAAGTGTCTGTCATTTTGTCAGTGCTTGCTGCAAAACCTTTTAGAAAAAATTGCATCTGCACAAAGGCTCATCCCTTGAGTTAGAAGAATTTTGAAATGCTTTTGTATGTGCTACTTGTCTTAACCACCGATTAATTTTGCTGAGAATGGTCTGTCATAAGCAGAAAAAAAAGTAGCTGGAGGCAAACAAAATTCTTACCTTCAAAAACACCTTGTCTCGAGACATTATTACACCCTGTGATAAATTTAATAACTTAGAACAAGCCAGTCCTTTTCAAAAGTAAAATACAAGAAAATGACATGCTGGGAGCAAATTGTAGTGGTACCAGAAACATCTCTTAAAAGCCAACAAGATAAAGACCACCAAAGGCAGCCCAACAGACACAGTACTGATGATAAACTCCTGCCAAGGCTCAATGGACTTTTTAAACTTTGCAATTTGACTAAAAAAATACCAGGTGCAAGTAATAGAATAACATCAACAGCAAAGAAAATAGCAATCCTGTTAAGGATTGCTTTTCAGAATTACCAGAACGTGAGAACTGGTGACCACATTTCAACTCTTCTAAGTACTGCTGCAAGATTCATCATCTTTTTGTGGTGACAGTCAAGGGGTTCAAGCAAAACCTCAGAAATCACCACAGTGGATCAGTGAAAGGCTTGGGTTTCAACTCTCACTACCTCATGACACATCCACTCCTTGCTGGGATGTAATAAATCTGCTGTGTAAAAGAAGTACTCGGGACTCTGAGCCATATAGATAAACTGTGAATGAAGCTGGGCCACGATTCCCCAAACATTCCCACTGTGTAACTGTGTGGCCTACTTACAGCACCTCCTCTGGGCACTTACCACAGGCCTGCTTATCACGGTCTTCTGCGGTGTAAGCATAGAAAAGGTTGGGATTCTTTCCCCCTTCTGTCTTACATAATGCGAGTCAATCATTCACAGCACAACACCTTGTAAATTCCTTGTTATGCTAAAATAGTGTGGCAGCGTGTGGTGGCAGACCAACAAATGGAAGTTATTGACATGCAATTTGTTAGAAATATTATGTTTGTTATCATTCTTACATTTGTAATTTTACTAGTTTTTCTATGTAGAGGTTTAGTGTTCAAATTTGTTGAAACTGTGGAGACAATTAAATCTTCCTTAATCAAGCATGTGTTTACAGATGGTGACTTAGATCTTCCTGGGATAGTCCTGAGCTGTAAAACCTGTCTATGTGTTAATTTAGTGTCTGTGTCTCCCCTCTGTCTGTCTGAATTCACATCCTACTGTGTAGATAGAAGGTGGGCTTCACCCCCTCCATTCCTTTTCACACCTTCTCTTCCCTGCTAATTAAAGAGACAAACAAACTGAAGGTTGGTAGAACACATGGTGAGCAGCTTGAAGAAGCAGTTCACTGTGTCTTCTCCTTCTGCAGAAGTTTGGTTGAAAACTCATACGTTGTCTGTGGTTCTTCTTTCATGTAGGTTTGAGAAAATACCTATCTGAATTAAAAACAAGAGATGATTTAATGTTTTTTACACTTTTGAATCTGAAAATCCGCTGTGCATTTGTATTTCCCACCAGTCAATAGTTTGTACAACACCAACTACAGCTGAAAGCTTTTAAGGTATGTGTCTGTAACCACTGTTGCGCATAGAAAAAAGTGAAATTCTTGCCCATCCTTTTTCTAACAGGTCAGTGAGATTAGATATGGAGCATCTGAGCACAGTGAGTTCCAATTCTGGATCTTCATTCTCTCAAAGTCTGGACTTAATGCCTGGACTTTTGAGTCCAGGCAAGTTAGGATCAGCCTCTTGGCTACCTCTTTAATTTAGACCCCATTGACCAGTCTGTCAGGTTACTTGATAGGTTTTCAATTGTACCACTGCATTTCTATTTTATTTTCCTTCATATGAGATAAAATAGTGCTTTATAGAGACAATGCCTTATATCTCAACTCCTATGCTTCTGTGGACTTCATGAGGCTGTTTGTTCAACCATGTGAGAATTTTGAACAAGTGTATTTTTACTGAGATTATGTACATTACACACAGTCATTCTTAATTGATTGCTCTAGTGTTTTGTTGTATCAGAAAAAAGGGAGTCTTATTACAAATGCAAGCCAGATTTATTATCTGTAGAGAATGTTGAAAACCAAAATTCTGCCCTACTTATGTCGGTCTGTCAGGTAAAATCCCAGGTACAGTACATGCACGTTTGTGGTTGTAACAGCATTTTCAAGGAACTGCAAAACTTCAACTATTTGGTCTGTCAAACAGCATTTATTAAAGAAAGTCCTAGTAGGCCAGGCAAAATTGTTGGACCAAGCTCCTCTGTGCAAGAAACTCTTACAATATCCAGGAACTGGAGGAATACTGCAAACGAAGAAAGTCTTTGTCCTTTTCTGGGTTGAAGGTGACACCAGGCAACACACATCCTGCCTATTTATAGAAAAACCTTACGATCTCCATACAGCCAAGCTGAGCCTTATTGTTCCTGACTTTCAGGCTGACACCTGAGGGATACTCAGGACTGGAAACTCTAATCCTGCCATAAGAAAAAAAAAAACTTTAAAAGATACACACACTGACGCAGACGGAGCAGCAACTTTCTCCTACGCATTCCTGAAGCTAGAAGGCCGTCGACCTGACAAATATCCTCCACCTTGTTGTTGCTACCACACAGCGAGTGCAAAAAAAAATAAAAAAGCTTCTCTCACAGATTACAGAATTATCAGGTTACAGCTGAGGATGATCCTCTGATGATCAGAGAGCAGCATTTAGATGCTTTTAATAGACTAACATCAGGCAATATCTACTATTTTTAGATCTAAATTTTAGAAAAAGGCAGCACATGGCATTTTAAATGGTTGATGGTGACAGCACTTGTCTGACCTCTGACATCAGGTTTGACAGGACGCATGATATAACAGACTGGTTTGAAGCTATTTTAAAGTATTTCTATCTGAAAATAGAGCCTATTGTGAGAAATACCAGCGCAGTGATCAAAAACAGATGCGCAGCGACTCCAATATGCCAAACAGCATCATGCCCTCAGATCTAGGAGCAGATTTTCTAGCAGAGCTGCATCACAAAAGACGTCTTTCGGCCTCCTTTCTGCTGAGACAAAAGACACTTTGTGTTGCTGCTCAATCACAAGTTGCTATGGAGACGACAAAACAAAGCAATATTATATCCAGCTTGATGTTTGTGAAAATAAAAATAAAAAACAATAATTGGGAGTGTTAAGGAGGGGTTATTTATAGAAGATGAACTATGATTTATATGGATTCGCTGTGGTGAACGGCGGTTTGAGTGGAAGAGGAACGGCGTCCTCCAACCTCTACACCAGCAGAGGACGGCTTTCATCAGAGCTGATGCTTGAGGAATTAGTCGAGTAGGAGTGCTCGATGTTTACCAGCTTTGCGGTGGGTGTTGTGCAAAGGAGAAAGTGACACAGAGAGAACTCAGCGAATCACAACAGCCACGCTGGTTGCTGACGCCCAGGAATGCCGGACTGAACGGCGATCAGCTGACTGGCATACCTAGACGCGCTTATTGTGGAGGAACTGTCCTTTATTGTGAGATGGATGAACTTTGTATTTACAAGAAACACACCTGAGTGCCTTTGGCTCTGCCTATGGCCACGCTGCTACTCCTGACACCACCAATGATAATAATATTAATAAATAATAAACTACGATGACGGATCATGCGAGATGATGTTTCCGCTCAAGTCCGTTTTCTGTTCAAGGCCGCTGGGGTCAATCTTGCTTTATAAATAAAGTTCAGCTGAGTCATACAGAGCTTTGTGGTGCTTAAATGATCAAACATATTACTCACTGAGCCATTAACTCCAAGGCAACGTAGGCCCAGTTACGGTTCATCTCTTTAAACAGCTACTCTGGTTTTCCTACAACTCTTTCTGCATTTTCTCCTTCTTGCTTTACACTCACACCCCTGAATGCAAGTCATGCATAAACTTAAAAAAAAAAGTAGAAAGAAATATAGAAACCCATCAAGCTAAAAGAAGCCATTCTGTTCAGCAGATGACAGATGATTTATTGCCCAGCTTGTTATACATTTGATGTAACTCTATTAAAACTAAAACAAAGAAAACTTTCTGAGCAATAGGAACATTAGTTTATTCTATTGTTCTGCTTAAATGCAATGAAAAAATGCTGACTGATAAATGTCACCATACTAAAATAATGGTCTAAATAATATTTTTAACAAAATTGATTTTTTTTTAAATCATCTTTTGAATAAAATATGATATAGGCTATTACATTAGGACAGTGACAATATAATAGCAGAAATAAAACAGCTATAATCAGTGTGTAGCTGCAGTTGTTTTTTCCTGGTTTACTTTTCAAATTAACAGTATTTTTAGTTAAGGTCAATCTAGACGTGGGCATTTATCATATCGCTCATCATTGATCACGACACATTTATTATTACTGTAAGAATTTTGATATATTCTTGTCACGATAAATTCCAATTCATTGTGTTTAACTTCCGCAAACTTGTCTGTAATTTTGGAATTATTAGTTTTACCATTTTCTCCACTGCTTGTTCAATTTGAAAATATGATTAAATACAGTTACTGTAAGTGCCTTTTGACACAAATCCCACATCTTTGAGTGGCTGGTGTGTTGGTATGTTTTTCAAGAGCAGAATTTGTCTTCATGGAACTATGATTTCTCTGAGTCATGCAGCAACAGCCACACAGTTAGATAAAAAAAAAGTGGTTACTTTAATGTAACTTTTTATTGTTGTCAGAAAAATATCACAAAATATCATATTGCTCACCCTTAGGTCAATCCCTACAATACACATGCTGGTCACTCAATGGCAATAAACTCAATGTCTTTTTTATTTAAGGACAAGAATAACCAAAGCTTGACGTGCGAAGCTTGAAGATCATGAAGGCATCTTAACTTTCCTATTTTTAAGATGTCGGGAAAACAAAGATCCGCAAGGACAGCAAGGTCAGCTTTCGAGAACAGGAGTATGAAAGGTGGGTATTTACAGTATGTGACTACAAATGAAATCAGAGGAAGAGCAAGAAGGTGTAAGAAGCTATTTAAAAGGAAACTGTCTTTCTACAGAAGCAGACTGTTACTTTTGGTATCAACTTTTAAAAGAGTGGTTGAATGTACCCTTGAATTGAGTACAACAGCAACACTGCCAACCTTGAGGAAATCTCACCAATAAGCTAAGGGTGTACAATCTCCATGGAAGGCAAGCAGTAACCACTGTTTACTGATGAAAAAGCTATTTTACAGTGTCTCCTGTATAATTATTTTGTTTGCTTGAAATAACAGTAAACTGTTTCACAATAACTCCTCTTGCTCTCTCTCTCTCTCTCTCTCTCTCTCTCTCTCCACACACACACACACACACACCATGGACATCGCCTCAGCTCCTGCAACAAATGATTAACGAGCTGCTCGTGCAGGAAGTGCACATTTTCAATGCTGTTATTTTGAAAAATCAAAATCATCTCAACTCTGAATCAAAGCTTTACAAACACTGGAGATGCAAAAAAGAAAAAGAAAAAAAGATTAAAAAAAAAAAACAATGTTGGTTTTCAAAAGATAGCGAATAACCTTTTACTGAAATGAATCATAACAATATAATATAGCGGTATTATCAGATGAAGACACAAACAGATGCTAATCCCCATATCACTTTACTGTTTGTTTCTGGTTTTTCTGACGTTGTTCGTAATAAAGTCAAAGAGCCTCCAATGGAAATATTGGTATTTATTGACCTGACAGTGATGCCATCACTTCTCATGCATTAAGAAATCTTATCTGGTCTAGGAGCTAATAACTTAACAGTTAATCAGAACAACACAAACTTTTTCGCTTTACCTATACACACAAACACAAACTAGAGAAGAGAACTATACACACCACTAATGTACAAGTCTGATTAAACAGACCACGCTAACAAGATCAAACGGAAGCATGCGACATAAAACATGCTGAAAATCTGTGGTTGGTTTTACTGATGATGGTGTCAGGAAGGCTGTCGAGGCGGACTGGTTTAATGAAATATTCATTAATGGGGCGAAACTCCACAGGGAGAAACCACAGGTGGCAGCGCACAAGACAGCTTCTGATACCCAACAGCAGCCAGCACAGCAAAACCAAACTTGTTTAACAAAATGTCAAAATATATTCCCCGGAAGATTAAAATCCCTATTAAAATCCCTAAATGGACTCCGCAACAGACTAGCTGTATTAGGTTCCCAGAAATCAAGCGGGGTCTATTAATAATTCTATCGAAAGCGATATTTCGCTTGAGACAGACGGAGCACCGTCAGCGCTGACAAGTCTGTCGCTTCATTCAAACGGAAGCAGCCAAACAAACAAACAAACAAAACAAAAAAAAAAAAAAACAGCTAAAGACAAACGCCCATTTCGCACAAGTTTCAGTAAATAAAGAAACTTACGATAGGTAGGCGAAAGCTACAGCATCGTGTCCCCCAATGTCCAAGCGGTACAGCACCGGGTTTTGGACTGAACGGCTCCTCGTTCCACAAGCAGCAGCGAGTTGAACGTGTTAATGGGGGAGGAGCCTGATGAGTAGCAGGTTAGAGTGACGTGCTTCTGATCCAATCAAAATTGAGAGTGAGTTGAGGCGTTTGAGAGCAGAAAAATCGAGCGGGCACGTTCTTCTAACTGGCCGGAATTGTGACGTAGAAGCTAGAATGAGAGGCACCGAAAATCAAAGGAGGTGAAAATTAAAAAGGCAGACGTTTAATACAACTTCCTCCTATTCCTCCTATTACTTTGTACGAAATGAATCACGTGATTTATTCTCGTCAAAAAATATTCGTACTAATCAGAATCTGAATACTGTAGGTATGAATATTCAGTGTTTACGTCAAACTAGTGAGACGAATATTTCAAGAATGTAACCAGAAAAGACAAATTTGAGGTTTCCAAATGTGCATTAAAAAGTGAATAACTCAGAAAATCTGGATTTATCTGTATTATTTTTTTCAGGAAGTTGTTATTTTTATCTCAAAACATGTCTTTTGTTTCAATCAAGTTATATTTTTAGAAATTGTCTTGCTGTAAGTCAAGTCTTGAGCACAATCAGGTTTTGCTCCTTTTTAGCCCTTTATTTGGCTCCATTTATTGCCCCACTCAGCAAATTAGTTTGCCGACAGCTTGGATTTAGATTAGAAAGTAACATTTTGATTTACTTAAAAAAAATGACTGCATGAAATTACTCTCTGCTTAGTGTGGTCTATTAAACTAAATCTTGATACAGCATACTTGGATGTTAATTCCTAAATCCTAATTTCAGTCTTCCTCAGTGTTTATTTCAGATCAGAGGAAGAAGAAATGTGAAATCATTTCTGGGAAAAAGTCAAATAAGATGATTTAAGACAAGAAATATTAATTGTTGTTAGGATTGATAGAAAAAAAAGCCATCTGGACATTAAACACTTAATAACATCATGTCTAACAAACCAACTTGCCATGAGTTTTAGTTAGCAGCTAAAAGAGAATAAAGTGTCCCAACACAAGTTTCAGTTTATTCAGTAAGCGTTCTTGATTGAAAGATGACTGTGTAATCATGATGCTTTGCATTCCTGAAGTTCTGCCTCAAGGCAAAGAATTATTACAGACTTGGTGGGGAAAATAACATGTTTATCTCCATCAATATTGGAGTGTACGTGAAGATGCATTACTAATCTGCTTCCTTTCATTGCCTAACATCCGATGACTGGTGGTTTTCCTGAGAGTTTCTATTGCAAAAGTTGGCTTTGCGCATGACTTCTGAGTTTATACCTAAGTAATGACTAATAGAGAGACGTGTTGTGATTGGTTGAGGAAAAAAATAATTAATTGTTTATCTGTCTCCAGCATGATTTTTTTTCTGTCTCTCTTTCTCTCTTTCTGAAAGCTCTGCTCCTCTGCTGTCCTTGTGGCTCGGTGCACCACCTTCATGCTTTGGATTTGTTTACCCAACAAAACAAATTCCCTCCTTTGCATGGGCTCGAGGCTGACTTCCTGTCCAGGGCTTATTTCTATGGCAACCGAATGAAGTAAAAACATGGAAAAAGTAGGCAGTGGGGGGGATGGGGAGGAGGTTCACTCTTTCGGAGAAGATAGCTGGGTGTGTCGGGACGCTCAAAGCCCAACAAAATCCTAACAGCGTTTGACTTGTGAAAGGAATGTAGGCCTCTTGTGTCAAGACCTGACCGACAGTGTGGCATTTTGGGTGGCGTTTGGAGTGGAAGGGGTATAAAAACAGATTGTTCTCTGGGTTTATGTTTCAGGTATTTCCATTGTTAAACAAGGTGGATTCCTGTGCACTCATTTAAGGAGTGTGCACTTACATAGCCACAAGGGAACACACCCTGACCTGGCTTGCAACAAAGACACTCAGAATGTGGCTAATGTTTTTCCACATTTTCAAAGATTTCGACAGCTGAACACGGTCTCAGTTAAGCAGAGCAAGCATACATAAGTATAGCTTTAAAATGAAACCTGTGGTTATTTATATCACAGGCCCTCTCTGTCACTTACGAACCCATGGAAACATACAAATGTCTGCTGCAGATTGGGTGTTGCAGTGACATCTGCAGGTTCTCTTTGGTTATTGCACACTCAGGGGTTTCTACTCAGATTGGAGGCTGGAAAGCTGGGAGGACTTGCGGGAAACCAACCACTTAGAAGCAAAACATTCTTAGTGTTGGACCCTCAAGGTTCTGGACTGGAAGTCGTTGAATGACATATGTCATCCCCAATGATTTCTAAAATGGACTTTGTTCCTGCAAATGTGTTGCATTTTGATTTCTTTTTTTCCCACAAATAGTGCTCATTAAAAGAAAAACGTTAATCTAATCAAATGTCTCTGATGGTGCCTGAATGTTGAGATTTTGTGTCTTGGAAATGGTCCATCACTGTCCATACCCGTTTCACGTCACAGATGTGAAAAAGCCAGATGTGTTTCATGAGCATTTGATGCTCAAAAGACGTTTTGTAGTCTCACGCCACAATAGCAATCTACTGGGAACAACGTAGCTGTTTTTCTCTTTTCATGTGCCCATGATCTTCTGCTCATCTAGAGAACCCCTGGTAGGGCTCTCGCTAGCGGCATTCTCCACCTCATTCTTAGGCATCCAAAGGTATTCAAAAGCCTGGAGGTATAATATACCTTGCCCTCAACCGTCTGGTAAGTCTGTGTCCACTCTGGGGTCCCCCATCCACCTGAGAAGTAGGCCCCTCAACTCCTTGCTTGATTTTTCAGTAGTGGTTTCAGAATGAGCTCCTTTTGATGACAGTTGACATAGAGCGAGAGATTAGACCCTTGTCAAATCTAGGATCTGTTATTTTTTTTATTTTTACCACAACCATGGTTGATGGTCAGAATCATGAAGAACAATCCATTTGGGTGAAATGCACAAAATTTAAGCCATCATCAGCACAAGTATCAAAGACATGGGTGACTACTGTCACATTCCCGTCATTAAGTCCCAACTGAAGCAGCAACATCTTACCTACACAAAAGAGAAAAATACTGGGATGTTGTTCATGGTTCAAAGTACTTTTTGGTATTAAAGTAAATTATTTAATTCATTGGAAAACCCAGGTGTCACAGTCTGGCTGAAGAGTTAAGGGATGGATGAGCCCAATTGAGGAGACGCCATGTCCAGTCAGTTACAAACTTAGCAAGTCAGTTTACCAGGAAAATTTAGACTACTTCCTTTTTCCTTCTGCCGACATGCTTCACGGAGATGCAGTTGCAGATTCAATTTTCCAGCAGGATGTGATACCTACCCACACTGCCAAAAATATTAGCACCTGCTTTAAAGGTCATGGAATTACTGCTCTACCTGAGCCAGAAACATTGTGTGACCTGAACCACATGTTGATCGCTTTAGTGTCATGCAGCATTGATACTGTCCCAACTAAACCGTCCCACAGTCCAAAACGTTGACAGAGCAAAGGACAAGCTGGTGCAGATAATGCTGGTAGTCCTTAGTACGCCACGTTTCCTCATTATCCAGTTTTTCCTCGCAAACTAAAGTGCAAAGTAAAAGCGCAACTACGTTTCACGCAAGCAACAATCTGGAGATCAACGGTAAACTGCCTGACACATGACATTAGTCTTACCTGTAAAGAGAAAAGAGAAATCTTCAAGTGGCAGAACTGAAAGGATGATCCCTTCATGTTTCTGCAGAGGGCGACACAGCACACCATCAGACTCAGACAGCTGCTGCTCAGATGTCTCAACCTAAATTACCCACTGACGACTGTGCTTTAATGAGTCATAAAGGCCGCATTTTTTCTGCGCTCTTGTTTGTTGCTTGTACCACACCGACTTAGGCCGAGCGACGCTAATCCCGAGATCATGTCCATATGGGCACTTTTGGGATCGCTTTTATCCCGTTGTGTGTGCATGCATATCTCGCACTGCTCTGAGTGTTTAAGATCCTGAGGGTTATCTTGTGAGCGGCTAAGCGGGCTTAACATGTCAGTGCAATCTGCCATGCCAGTGTCATTAAGTGATTGAGACTGATTATGGCTATTCATACACTTTCTATCAGGGCTCTGAGTTCAAAGCATCTTGCCTTTCAATCCACACACAAGCACGCACGCACACACGATCCACTATACTACACTACTTTTTCCTTTATCTCCCCCTCCGCTCTCTCCTTTCAACGAGGCCTTTGCATGCTCTGTAATTTATTCCAGATGTGGACTACCTCCCGTCCTCCCTGCTCCGTTCCCTCCATTCTTTGCTCTCCCCGCGCTGACCGAAGCTGTAAAGGTTTGCCCTCCCCTCATCTGGTCGTTCAGCACGTTGGCCTCTGTAACCAAACGCGACCCCAGGAGGTCAGGCAGCAGACACTGGAGATTTTCCTAAATAGAAATCCCAATTCCCATGTTGCATGGCGCAGTGCACTCAGCAATCAACCTTTAAAAAAACATCCTCTATTTTTTCTTTATCCAGCACTGACCTTGGTGAAGATACTTTCGTTGTTTCGATAAGGGAGAGATCATTGTCATTTTGTCCTTTTCCGTCTGTGCTGGCCTCTTTCCCTCCTGTCTGTGATGGGAACCAGCTGGGGTAGGATAGGAGGGGGGGCAGGGAATGTAGATGGCTGCAGGCATGGGGCCCAGGTGTTCCTCTCACTCTCAGTCCATCAGTTATCCAACATTTTGGCATGTGCGTGGTACATCCTGATGGTTGTGTTCTCTTCTCTGAGGAAAATCTCTTTCACTATCCATAAACACACATATCTGTCCAACAACAAACACTTACACACACAGTAATACTCCATCTCAGCTTTGGAAGCCTTAGCGTCAGCCCAGCTAAGGCAGAAGCACTTAATGACTGCAGCAGCTGTTGCTCATGTAAACTTCACGTCCTCTCCTTTTGAACCTTTACTCTCCTCCTTTTGCTGCTTCAATCCTTGCATGTACATTTTAGCCTAGAATGGTTTATGTTATATTGATAAATGTACAAATATATCCATGCAAAAATGCAACCACATCTCTTTTCTGGCATTGTAACAGGTAAGGCAGTAGGAAATTTGTCCCAACGGTTTCCTGCTTGTCAGAGGTCACAGGGAGGGCAGATGAACTTGAAAAATCTAGAGATCCTGCAATATTTTTACTATGCCACTTACTTTGCGTAATGCACCATACTTTGATGCCTCCAAATATGATTTAAATGGTGACTCATCATATTATTTATTTATTTGTATTTTTTTAATTTAACGCTGTCAAAGTTCCAACCATTTAACCCCAAAATGGGATCATCAGTACCTGAACAAAATCAACTTTGCACAGGTTGACAAAAATGTGCTGCTCACATAAAGAATCTGAAGCAATCTGAGAGAGAGTTTATGGTAAGTGTAGATTGGTCTATTTGGCCACGCTGGCAACAAGTATACCTTTCTGGAGTTAAAGTGAGAATTTAAAGCCAAAGAACATCATCTCAGTTGTCAAGCCTGGTGGTGGTGGCATCATGCTGAGGATCTGTTTAACTGGCATTGGCGTTATTCAGTCTTTCAATGGAGCACAATAACGAGGAAAAAGGACTGCCTCCATATGTTTAACCTGTGGATCAACTTAATGGCTTCATAGTCAAAACATGGAAACAGCTGGAGACTCCAGAAGGACAACAATCGCAAAGCCAACATCAGGCGCACAGTGTTATTCAAATGGATAAAGCAGAAAAGCTTCTGAAATTACCCGGACCTTAACCTTAACCCCAGAGAAAAGCTGTAAACCATGTCTCAGAAAACCAACTGATGTAAATAAGCTCCACAGCTTCCTCTTGTCAGTGGTCAAATATCTAACCAGTGTAATAATAGAAGCACCACAAAGGTTGCAAAATGTTTTGCAAGACATTTACCCAGACGTTAGCGGCGATGCATGTATGTTTTTGACTGTGAAACAAAATGTACAATAAATCAAAAGCTTCAAAACCCAAGAAGCCAGGTATAAAAGTTTGACCTGACGAATATCCAAGAAGAATTTAAAGATCAGTAATAAATGCTGTGCAATACTTTCTTCATCCGTTATTTTCTCTTCTACTAATACATGTGTAAAATACAATACAAACCATCTTCTTGGTTGCATTGTTAGTGCATGTGTGGTAATTCTCTGCTTATATTTAGGCTGAAAATGAAAATAATGTGTGGAGTGACCTACTAAGGTTTTAGCCCTCCAGAGAATAAATTCCAGTTTATAGCTGAAGGGCTAATAATAGCAAAGTCAAAAGGAGGTGACCTAATTTTCAGCAGGCGGAAAGTAGAATATTATGTAAATTAATGTTTATTTTGGTTTTATATGACATTTTTAAAAAGAACCGCCATTGCGCTGTCAGCCTCACATCCACTTTTCGTAGCTGCTTGAAGCTTCACGGGCTTCAATTTCGTGAGATTGTGAGGCCGTGTCGTTTCGCCTGGGTTAGCACGGTGAGATGAAACCAGGCTCTCGTTGTGGTTTGTGTGGATTTTAAAGCGTCCAATGAATCATTATGGTAGCAGACGATGAATCTGCCTGGAATCTTCCACGTGTGTTTTCTCCAGATGAAAGAAAACACCATCTGTTTGGGCGTCTATCTGGAAACCTCCGCTGTGCACCGTCTCAGCAGAGACTAACGTCCGAGAGTTAAAGCTAAACGTGGAACTGTAGCTCTTATTCTCAAAATGATTTTCGGTCCCTGTACAAAAATCACACGTCTTGTAACGCAATCACCAAACAAACAAGTGCAATTTTTTTTTTGGTGTAATTTTTGTCACGGCTTCTCGGACTTTATCGTCGTTTTCATTCTGAGTGCCAAACATTTATTTTGGCTACTGACTGTTCGGTAACGCCTCAAAAAAAAAAAAAAAAATACAAATTTAGATACCTTCTTGTAGCCATCGCGCTCCTCATTATCTACTAATTTATGTTTTACAAAACAATATTCTATGCAAAGGTAAAAATGTTTTAGATGTAAAATTCTCTTAAACCGACTAAATTATCCTCAACTAGAGTCAAAACATCCAAACTTAAGAACTATCACTGACCTGCAACACTTTATCAGACGGTTCTATTTATAATACTCAGGCACCAGAACAAAGAAGCCATTTTGTGTGCGTGAAAATCAAAGATGAAGTTGAAGCGTCAGTGGTCTAAAAGCCTCACAAGCAGGGGCGGATCTAGCGGGGTGGCAGGGGTGGCAGTTGCCACCCCAAACGAGAGCCTTGCCACCCCTGTTGCCACCCCAGCTTGCGACAATGAATCCAATAAATAGTTATGGCAAATCGGACATTAAGCGCATGAATGCAACACAATGTAACCTGACACCTACTGCTGAGTGGCGGGAAGTGTGAGAGAAGGACAGAGAGACACCAGCAGCATTGATGGATGTATGGACTTTATGTGATTTATCGTAAGTCACACATGCACCATTTCTGTCCATTGAGTCAAGAATATCGGTGGTCAGGAAAATACTACAATCACGCAAAGAATCAGAACAACGGACGCGATGTTTAGCAGTTAATTCAACCATAGATAATGGTAATAAGGGCTTCAGATTCAACAGGTGAGGAAAACGTTTTAATTTAAAGAAAAGACTGAACAAGTGAGCAGTGGGTCAGTTATGCTAGGCTAACTGTTGTTAGCCTGCTACTGACTTTGATAACCTAACATGAGCTGCGCAGTTCGGTGGGTTTTGGTTCAGTTGGCACTAAAACAGGTCAACCCGCCACCAAGTCATCAGTAGAGAAGCTGTTTAAATCAGTTAATCAACCACCGCTGTGCTCAGGAGAAACTTATTAATAATCACAATATAGACATCAAGCCTGACAGCATAATGTAACAGACTGAATGTTCTGTTTCAGTGTTTTTGATACTTTTTTGTGTTTGTTTTTTGGTGTTGATTCCCTGATCTGTAATCTCTGTTCTGTCTGCTCGTTGAGCTGTTGTTTCTCGGTTGCCATGGCAAGGCAACCGAGAAACCAAGTGACACAAACTGAGCTAATCCCCTTTGTTCTCAAAACATGGTGATATTAATAACGGTCGTCAAACTGCGGCTCCTACAGCATATTTAAAATAAAATGATTGACCAATATAAGTAGATATTCTCCCTTTCTTGTATCTTGACAGAACTAACAGAAACTAAACTGTTTATAGATTTATATCATAGAGAATTTATCAAACATCAGTTTTCTAATCTTATTTTAAGTCGTATTTAATAGATATATCTAATAACAAATGATGGCGCTACTAATATTTTTGTGACAGATTTCTCCTTGTCCTGTATTGGCATAAAATGGTTTTCTGGACACAATGCATGTCAATTGATATGCGTATCAGTAATGCTCAATTAGCAGGAGTATGAAAGACGTGAAAATAATTAACTATACTACATTAAGAAATGTATTGTGTTAATATATATATATATATATATATATATATATATATATATATATATATATATATATATATATATATATATATATATATATATTATATATACTGCCACCCCTGAAAAAGTCCCTGCCACCCTCTTGCCACCCCATAAATATTTTTCTAGATCCGCCCCTGCTCATAAGGCGTCGGCTCATTCGTATTGCTGAAGCAACAGTGACAGAATGTTGACATGATTTTAATTTGTGGTTGCAGAAAGCAGCCACCTTCCATCATTCTCTGTTGGTTAGGGTACAACAATCCACACCAATCATAACTTCTGGCGTGGCGTTAACAAAATGACCAAGTCTTGTCTTCTTTGATTGCAAGACTGAAGCACCAGAAATAGAGAAATATATTACATACCTTTTGCAACACTTTGCTTTGTAAGAAGTATTTATACCCCTAGAACCCCCCCCCCCCTCAACTTCCCCTAACTATTTATGTTACAATCACAAAACTCCAGTGTTTTCATTGGGATTTTGCTGGATAGAACAACCCATATTAAAATCAAATTGAAAACTTTTGCAAAGACTTTGTGGAATTACAGCAAAAGGTTCGACAAAATGTTGACTCGGGCAGGCCGAATACAAATGCGCTCCACGATTTTCACATTTTATTTGCAATTTTTAAAACTACACATTTATTCTTTATATCCACGTCATTATACACTGTTTTGTGTGGATTTATCACGTAGAATTTCAATGAAGTACATTGAACTTTGGGGCTGCAACGCAACATAATTTGGATAAGATCACTGGGTATAACTATTTTTGAGAGATACTGTTTGTCCCATTGGGTATCAGCCGTCGCTGAACTGAAAACAAAAACGTAGATAAATGACCAAAAACTAACTCAGTTCTGTGTTTTAATTTTTTTGTTGTTGTTGTTGTAATGCATCACCAAGCTCTAAAGAACACACCATACTATCTCCAAGAATAACCAGTAAAGCAACATCCCCCAGCCCCTTGTAAGAGTAATATTCCCTTGGATACAAGTTTGACAAAGTTTAATGCGAAGGAAAAATACGAGCTTGTGTGACTGAAACTTAAACTTCCTCTTCCTGCCCCAACCATCTGCTTCTTCAATAGGTCTGAGTCAACTGATCTTTCTAACTCTGGGAGCTTAGCGATTGCTTGAAAATCCCTTTAGTTCCTATTAATATTACAATGTTTCAGCACCTGAAACCCCCCGGGGTGAAACCCAGCACTGACACAGAAAAGTTGGATCCAGCAATATAAATTACAATTTAATTAACTGTCGGGTATGTACATTCGTGCAAAGTTATATCAGAAACACATAAGTTTTCTACATGTTTAGAGTTTTGCGTGTAGGTTGAAAAGTTTGAGTTTCCAGCTGCACACACAAATCCTTCCAGATTTGCAAATCCTTCCAGATTTGCGTGTGCTCTGACACCTTCACTTTGTGCTGGTCTGTGCCATAAAATTGCAACAATACGTCAATGTTTGTGATTCAAAGGGTACGAATACTTTTTGCTATTGTATTAGCCAAACACAATTTTGAGAGTTGTTCACCACACTCCTCTCAATGGAGTCTCTCTTTGTTTTTCAGTGTGTTTGTGAATCTGGGTCAGCCCAGACAGCCAATCTGCTGTCTGGATCAGTCTAACGCCGCTCTTCCACTTCACCTCCGGTTACTTCATCAGTGGAACTCCTTCAATAATGCATCATGCTCCTTTTGTTCCTCTATAGATGCGGGAGTTACTTCTTATCTTGAATTAAGAAGCGGGTCGAAGATGAAGCTTTTGTTTGTTTCTCTGAATCCTGGGGACAATTCAGGCAGCTTCCGTACATGAACACCGGACCTGCCGAATCTGGGTCCAACTGTGTTCTCAATGTGCGTGTCGTGTCCCCTAAGGGAGCAAGACCAAAATGGACTTGACAGACACTCAGACAGATACGCAGAGAGAGAGAGTGAGAGAGAGAGAGAAAGAGTAGAAGACATCCAGATCAGTATAACATGGATATGGTCAAACAGGAAATGACCTCCAGGAAAAAAAAAAAAAAAGAAAACAGAGGAGGGAGGGGAAGGTGGGCTTCCCCTTGGGTTTGTATTTCTATCTGTTTCTCACAGACACTCACAAGTCTATAATGTCTGGTGATGTGTAGCAGAAGCTATGCATGGGAATACTGCTGGCCACGGAATGTTTTCAACATGTGCTGGGAATGGGACGAAAAAAAAAATAAAAAGAAAGAAAGCAAAAAATCAGCAACACTCAACCAAACCCATAGGCTCTGGAAATCATTGCATCATTCGTATCTGGATGGCGGTGGAAGCAGGATCTGGAAATGTGTTGCATGTGCTTGAACATTTTTTTTTTGTTTAGTTTGATACAGCTTACAGATGCTTTTTGTTCTCAGGGTCCCTGACATGAACATGAAACCTGGGAAACAGCAAACCTGCAGTTGAAACAGTGTGTGGGTAATAAGAACTGATGAGACACAATAAGCAAATCATAATAATAATAACAATGAACATTTTTTAATCCTTTAAGCCCTGGAACCCAAATATATACTGGATTTTACATCTTTTTTTTCTTCTTATCTTTCCGTCTTCATTGAAAATCACAACTGTCTTGGTAACTAACTGATTCCTTGCACTACTTTGAGTCAGTGTAAAGTCTCGGTATGCTGCATTGACGTTTATGGGTTAGGATGTGACAAAAACGTCAAGAGCTGGAGGAGCCAGTCGGCATCATGTCTCCAAGCCACTGACTCCCATGTTTATCATGAAAGTCCAGAAATCTTGTCATTGGGAGCTTAAACATCTGGTTCCGACAGGTTGAGTCATTCCTCTCTGTCTGTAAAATTGTGGATTAAACATTCATCCACCCCCCTCAGACTGTATTTAGGCTCCCTGCGTCTCTCTAATTCACATTCGGTAAGTCTTTCCAGCAGTCTAGCAGTACGCCCTTCTTAATTCTTCAAAACAAATGAGAACCATCTGTGCTCCCTGTCCCCCCACCCCCAACTCCTCCAACAAACAGACGCTTTAATGAAAGAATGTAAATCACATTACAGACTTTGAGATGATAGTTACTGTACTATCATGCAAACTAAATGAGTGGACTCTTATTGAAGGCTTTCTGCTAGGGGGACAGAAAGACACACCTCATGGTCAACTGATGCTAGGATTGTTTTACTGGTGTTAAGTTTTTTTTTAATTAAAAAAAAAAAAAAAGCAAACAAACAGGGATCAATTTGGAGAATAAATTTAAAAAAAAGATAAAAATAAATTCAGGGGGCTTCTCCTGGGGTTCCGTGTGAAGGAAATTTTCCAGCGTCCGCTGGTCACCCGTCACCCCTCAGTCGGTGCGGGGGGCGCGCGCGCTCAAAAGTCGGTCAGAGGGTCTTCCGCTTTTCGTGGGGGATGCGCGCGCGCGCGGGGTGCTGAATCTCGTGCGTAAAGAGACGAGGCGTGCACATCTGGCTCGGGTAAGGTCGCAGAGTTGCAGGGGAGGGACTTCTTCAGTGTGTGTATGTGTGTGTATATATATATATATATATATATTATATATATATATATATATATATATATGTGTGTGTGTGTGTGTGTGTGTGTGTGTGTGTGTGTGCGCGCGTGCTCTGTAATTCGCAGCAGATGACCACTTGGGGGGATGGAGGATGCATTCGGGAGGTGAGCAGCACCAGAGCACGTTGGACTAATGGCGTCGCTTTTTTTGACGCGTGCGGCGCAAATGCTCCTGAGGTGCGCGCCGCTTTTCGGATCACGGAGTGAGTCATGGAGGCGTCGCTCCGCGGCGTGACAGAGGAGCGGGGCGCCTACACCTGAACAACGAATGTAGAGATGGATACCGGCGGCTCCTCCTTGGTGGGAATATGCCTTTTCCTACTGTCGCTCGGCGGGTTTTCATCTTCCTCCCCGGTGTTGGATTTTTGTCCCGAGCGCTGCGACTGCGTGCATGCGCTGCACCTCGTGTGCGCCAACCGCGGCTTGCGCGCTGTGCCCAAAGCAGGCGCGCGCGCGTCAGAAGATGCGCTGATCTTGAGCCTTGGGGGCAACTTCATCACGAACATCTCCGCTTCAGATTTCGCACGGTACCGTAAGCTCGTAAGGCTGAATTTGCAGTACAATCAAATAGCAGTCATTCATCCAAAAGCATTCGAGAGAGTGTCCAGGCTGGAGGAGCTTTACTTGGGGCATAATCTTTTAACAGCTCTACCTGCTGGGAGTTTGCAATCTTTGCATAGACTGTCTACTTTCTATGGGAATGACAACGCCATTAAGAAAATCCTGCCGGAGAACTTCTTGAACTTGGATAATCTTGTTAAACTGCGCCTGGATGGTAACTCATTAGAGGTTCTGCAGGACTCTGTTTTCACAAGTTTGGCCAACCTTCAGTACCTTCACCTGGAGCACAACAAACTGCATCACATCCACAGAAATGCTTTCTTGAGACTGACCAACCTGCGCTTTCTGAACCTGGCCCACAACAAGCTGCCAGCCCTCACTAATGTTTTGAGTTTCTCCCACCTCAGATCTCTGACCGTTTTGCTGCTGTCCGAAAATGAAATCCGGCACATCGGAAACCACGTCTTCCAAAACCTGAAGAAGCTGTCCAAGCTTTCCCTCAGTAACAACAGGATTTCTCGTGTGGACAGAAACGCAGTAAGGGGACTGTCAAGCCTCAGGGAGTTTCTGATTGATGGCAATGAGCTGGAGGAAATTAACGCTGGATGGTTCGACCCTTTGGAGAGGGTTGAGGTGCTGGACTTCAGTCACAACCGGCTTGTCAGCGTGGACCCCTCTGCCTTTTCCAGGCTTAAACACCTAAAGGTTCTGAGGTTGAAGAACAACTTTCTCACCAGTCTGTCAGGTGAGATCTTTGCCTTCAACGGCATTCTTCAGAACATCGATCTTCACGGCAACAACTGGACCTGCGACTGTCGCCTTGAGGATTTGAAAAGATGGATGACTGCTGCTCATTCTGAGCGAAAGCTTTTGACTGTGTTTGTGCAATGCCATTACCCGGAAACTCTGAGGGGGAAATATCTGGACTATGTGAACAGCTCCCAGCTGCATCCCCTTGGGAACTGGAACCATTCCTGTCAGAGTGGATCTGGGCTTGAGGACAGTCGGGGAGGAGGTCTACGTAAGAAACTAGATGGGAAAGACGGAACAAAGTTAGTTCGAGAGGGGAAAGGTGAGGAGAACTGGATGGAGCTAGGTGACAGAAATAAAACTGAATTAGGAGAAAGAGGAGGTGTAAGACAGCTTAACAGAGGCGGGACAGTGACGAGGAGAGAAGGGGAGAAAAGGAAAAGAGGTGGCCAGGAAAAGGTAGAAATCCAAGGAGACCAAGGTGGTCTGGAGGCAGCAGAACCTTCTATCCTGAAAGAAAAGAAAACAAAGAAAGAGTCACGACCTGCTACAGAGGCAGCTGGTAGACGTACCAAAGGAAGCCACAGGTCAAATGTTATCCCTAAGATCGGCCCATTAGTCACGTCCAAACCAAGTCATCCAACGAACACATGGCTCAGCACCAGAGAGCCTGTCCAGCCAGGAGAAAAATTTGATCTCCTGAGGTCAGATCGAGACGAGGCACCGCCCGTTATCTCAGATCCTTGTGTGTTCAACCGACATTTCATCACCAATGTTTCAGTTGATCAGGTGACATCCAGCACTGCCATCGTTTACTGGACAAGCAGAGATCATCATCGCTACTCACGGGGACCAAGACCGGGCTTACACGAAGTCCACTACCGGATTCTGTTTGACCGGTTCGGCAACCCGGACCGTTTCCCTCGTTACGTCTACGCCGGAAGAGATTCTCGCTCTGTGACCCTCCGCCAACTCACCTCGGGGGTGACCTATGTGGTCTGCGTTGAAGGAGTAGTTGGTGGATTTGTTTGCCACGTGGCACCCCGTGACCACTGTGCAGGACTGGTCACCCTCCCCGAGGCGGCCAGCCGTCAGAGCAGTACTTATCTAACGTCTGACCTCCAGCTGGTGACAGTGGTGACACTGGTGGGAAATGCTTTGCTGCTGCTGGTCATCAGTGGCATCTGGATTGGGCGGAGCCTCAGAAGGAGGCTGCAGAAGAGGAAGTCAGCCGTCCACGTGCGCCACATGTACTCCACCAGGAGGCCGTTCCGTCCCACGGTGGCAGCGACCTCCGTCTCCACGGACTTCACCAGCTACCAGAGCAGTCGGTCAGCTCGGCTTGCTCCCCTGGAGGAAGGGGATCTCATTGAGTTCCCTTGTGACCGCTTTTTAGACAGCTGTGGTGTTCACAGAGACGGCAATATGCAGAGATTCTCTGACTAACATAAAAATACATGGAAATGCATGGTATAGAAAGAAATATTTGATGTTGACCAAGTTGAATTCTTTGAAAAAACAAAACAAACTGTTTTTCACTGTATACACCCTGCAAAACCAGGCCATGAACATTTGTTTTTGTTTGACTCTATTTACCGAGAACAATTTCCTTCAGTTGTAGCACAGCTGAGTTGAAAATGATAATTTCAGACTCCAGAGGAAGTCCATTTTCTCAGACTTCCTTTTTCCTTAATGAGGCCTTTTCCTCTTTCATTTCCTTGCACCTGAGAATGTCTCAACATATGTGATTTTTTTTATGAGTGGATGTGTGCACATATTGGATGTTGTACCACTGATTTCAGCGATGGTGCTAATACCCAGTTCACAGACATGGTGTTGTCTAATATTTGTACAGTATGTGATGAGGGCTGCTGGTTGGCAGGTAAATACCTGCTATTTGTATTATGTTTTATACGTTTTGCAAAAATAAGAATGTCGCTTAATACAACTCAGAAAACAAAACACAAAATAGCACAAGGAGATCAGTATGCGCACTGGGTTTCCTGTGTGAACAAGTGCGTACACCTCCAAATTGCGCATAAACTAGTTGCTGGGAGCATATGTCTCCAACAATGTGCCTAAATTGTAATGGAAGTATTCGTGGATAATGTAATTATGTATGATATACTTTGTATCTATATCGATTTTTTTTTGGCAAGGCAAAAAAGAAGTGTAAATTTCCGTACCCACACGGGACAGGGGAAACACACGTTGGAAGAGGACAGATTTGATATCTGGACTCTGCAGTCTCTCTTTTTTTATTATTATTTTTCATGTAATGACATACTGTAACCTTTAGGCTTCAAAGTCCATTCATGTTGATGATACTGCTGAAAACTATTCATATTTTAAAAGTCTGTCATTCAGAGCTTAAACGTAGAATACCGTTTGTATTTCAGAAGGCAGAAAAATAAATCTAAAGTTTTAAAGGAAAACCTGAATTGTGTGGGAGGCTCTGACAATGTTAATGTTGGAGAAGTCTGGCAATGGTTAGTGTCTTTGTTTGAGTCAACAGGGTGGAGTGCCTCCAGCATTTAGTCCCAACAGACAAAAATCTGTAGACAAAGAAGTATTTTAAGACCATGAGAAGGTCAAAGAGTCGATCATTCAAGTTTATCTTTACTCATTTTCAATGTTTTACATGAAAGATTTCCTTGTTTGAAATAAAGATTTGAACACTTACATGTACATGAATATAAATGACGTGCCATTTGAACAAAAGGGAAAACACCACTTTAAAATGTTTGTGCAACAATATGTTAAGAAATATTTATGAGTGCATGCTGGAAAAAAAAAAACTAAAAGTGCTTCAGTTTCTTTTGGTTACTGTGGTCACAAGACCGTTACACCCAAACGGACGCTAGGGGGCAGAGTGGACCGCAACAGTTCCTCATGCAAATTCTTCCCCCAAACAACCAAACGTCCCATTTATTTTCATGAATGAAAAATGACATAAAACCACGTGAAGATAACAATATATATATATATATATATTATATATATATATATATATATATATATATATATATATATATATATATATATATATATATATATATATATACAGTATATAAAAATTCCCTTCTCACCCTCTGCGGGTGGTCTCTCTCTTTCATCCTCTGAGCTCGGGTCCTCTACCAGAGGCCTGGGAGCTTGAGGGTTCTGCGCAGTATCTTGGCTGTGCCTAGTACTGCACATTTCTGGACTGAGATGTCTGATGTTGTTCCTGGGATCTGTTTTAGCCACTGCTCCAGTTTGGGGGTGACTGCCCCGAGGGCCCCGATGACCACAGGCACCACTGTGGTCTTCACCTTCCAGTTCTTTTCCAGTTCCTCCCTGAGGCCCTGGTATTTCTCCAGTTTCTCATGCTCCTTTTTCCTGATGTTGTAGTCACTTGGTATAGCTACATCCACCACAACGGCTTTCCTCTGTTCTTTATCCACCACCACAATGTCCGGTTGGTTCGCCATTACCATCTTGTCTGTCTGGATCTGGAAGTCCCACAGGATCTTAGCTCGGTCATTCTCCACCACCTTTGGGGGTGTTTCCCACTTCGATCTCGGGGCTTCCAGTCCATATTCTGCACAGATGTTCCTGTACACTATGCCCGCCACCTGGTTATGTCGTTCCATATATATATATATATATATATATATATATATATATATATATATATATATATTATATATATATTATATTATAATTATTATATATAATTATTTGGCATTAGATTTACAACCACAGTCCATATATTTACAGTACAAAATGTTAGGTTGAAATGTGAATCAGCTAAGTGGGATTTAGGCATGAAGTGCAGTTTGTAGTCACTTAGGTGACAATTTCCTTATGTAGTAAAAAAAATTTTAAAAAAGGTGCCTTTCAAGAAAGCCAGTTTACAATCTTTCTTTCCATTTGGCTCTGGAACACAGATTTCTGCTTTGATTGACTTTATTTACAAGAACACATTTGCAAAGTTTAAAATAACATTTTGTGAAGAAGTGGTTTACTTATTAATAAACAAATACTGTTGTATTATTCATTGAATTTTTTTTTTTTTGCTTCAAAACAAAAGGCATAAGGTGTGCAACCAGCAGCTGCAAAGTTAGTTACATATAAAAAAATATACAGGGCCCTGCTAAATGTACTCATACTCCTTGAAATTTTCACATTTCAGTACACTTTCACTGCATTACAACACAAAGCAGTATAGAAATGTACTGAGGAAGAGGAGAGATTGCATTTAGCTGTCCTTTTTCTGCAGTTATGGCTTTAAGTCTCTCAGCGGTTAAGTCTCAAGCAGGTTTTCATTCAGCGTTGGCTTGTTTAGCTCCCTCCACATTTTCATCGACTCTGTCCAGTTTTCTTGTTCCTGCTGAAGAAAAACATCCCCACGAGATGATGCTGCCACCACCATGTTTTTGGAAATGGTGTGTTTGGAGGGGATGTACCTTTACAAAAAGAAGTCCCATAATTTTATTTTTAGATTAAATTAAACCCATGTAGACTCTATTTTACTGTATTTTCGTTTTTTGTAAAACATATTCTAAACATATGAATACATAAAAATATGAATAGATTTGCAGGCACCATACCGCTCAGGAGTTGTTTTATTAAAGTTAGTGCAAAACATGCAGAGATTGTCTGTGTTTGGATCACCCGTGAGTTAGAAGTGCAGGTTGGATTCATGTAAACAGACCCAGATATTTTCCTCATCAACACAAGAGTCAAAGTTGACACCAGAGTTTTGCAAACAAGGCTTGCTTTAGCACCTGACATTAAAACAAAAGGGCTGCTAATGATGCCAGTAAAACAGCTTTGAGTCCGTATGGATTTATGAATCCACTCGTCAAGTTCAGCGTTATTATCTGCAGCGGGGGCTGGGGTTAGAGTCCAGAGAGGGGGCCGTGCCCGTTGTCACATCCGGCTGTTGAGGAGGTGGAAACGCTGTTGTGCTGGATGGCGTGTGGCTGAGTCTCAGGGTCTGCAGGGGTGGGACTCCCTTCTGGACTCACCCCTGCAGCTGGACACAGAGACATCTGTCAAAGTCACCGATAACGTTCGGGTTTTCCGCTGCTGGATTGAGCTTTTTGAGTTTTGTATGTTTTAACAGACAAATAAAAACCAACTACAGCTCAGGTCATATGAAAACATCTCTTTTTTATTCTTTTAACAACTGAATACTGTACATACAGGTAAAAAGACAAGAATAGAAATATATGAATATAAAACAGGCTATCATTGCATAACAGCTGCTTGTAAATCTTTCGTCATGACAGTCAGTTAAAGTTTATGTTGGACATACACTTTAGCCTGCCTGGAGTGCAACATGTACGGTTCTTTGAAATGTAAATGTAGATGACGGATCGTCTTAAGTGTTTGATCGGCTCTCCTGAGGAACAAAAAGTGCGTTGCTAATATTTGGAGAACGTGGGGTTAGAAGCTGATTTTATTCCAAAGTGCTGCAGGACACAGTTTAAGGTCTCTGAATGAACAGAAGAGTGCTTCATTATAGCGAAACAACATGCAGCCATGTGGCATTCGTCTGTTAGCACTATGAAGGAACAATGTGCCTGAACAATAACCTCAGCGGTCATTGATGACGATCTGGGAAAGCTGCTGGGCTGTCTAGACAGAGGTGCAGGGTAAGGGGTTTTACTCACTGGGGTACCCCTGCGCCTCCCTCTGCCGTGCAGTGACGGGACAGTCCTTGTGGGTCAGCAGGATCTGCTTCAACTGGCCAACCTCTGACCTCAATGACGTCACCTCGTTCTGGAGATGCAGATAGATCTGATAAGTGTGATGCTTTGTAGAAATGCCCTTACCTATCACATTAAATCCCAATCAAATACTTTGAAGTTTATTCTTCAAGTCTGCATTCTTTCAGTCTTAGAGCCTCGTAAAAGGCTCTAAGTTTGCCCACCTGCAGCTGTAGGTTTGTGTGCGTAAGCTCTTCTGCCTTCTTCTCCAGTGACGACACCCACAGTTTCCTCTTTTGTCGGCAGCGGGTTGCTGCGGCCCGATTGCGCTCCAGGAACTTTTGCCTGCGCTCGTCGGGGTCCTGCTCGGCGGATCTTCTTCGACGGCTGCCGCCTCCTCCTCCTCCCCCTCCTCCGCTGCCCCCGCTGCTGCTGCTGCTGCCGCTACAGCTTGCCTGTGCTGCATGCTGAGAGTGGGACGGTTGCATCTGTTGTGCAACTGGTGATAACTGAAGAAAAGAAAAAAGAAAAAAAAAACATCGAAAAGTAGCATCACTTTGCTTGAAAGCACAAATACAACACCAACAGAGTCTGTGTACTTTGTGTTAACGCATTGCACCTGTGGTGGGGCGGAGAGTGGGGGTGCAGGTGGGGAGTTCTGGTGCAGGCGTGATGGCGGTGACTGGTGAGAATGAGAGTGTGCTGCGTTCCCTGACTGGTGAAGCTGGAGGCTCTGAGTGCTTCGTAGGTGCTGTGGAGGTGGAGCTTGGCATCGCTGCTGGTAGGTGTGGGGTGGAGCTGCAAGCTGGGGCGGTTGATTGGGTTGGTGATGATGATGGTGATGAGGGAGGTGGGGATGATGAGGATGGTGGTGTTGCTGTTGCTGTAGTGGAGGGGCGTGGTTGCGCTGTGACATCATCTCCATCATGTGACCCATGGATGTCACAGGATTGTTGATGGCGAGCATTCCCGGGTGTTGATGAGTGAAATGATGCCCCATTGTCTGTTTGGGTCTCTGACCACAGGAAGAGGATTAATCAAAGAATAAGCCGAAAAAAATAAATAAAAATTGTCAAGGTGCTCTCAATCACGCCAAACAGGATATTTTGGTGAGGCGAGTGAATCTTCACTGGTGCAGACAGAGTGTCAGCATAGCATAGTACGATAAGGGTAAAAGTAAGGCTAAGTAAGGGTATCGTTAGTTCATTTAGTTAGCATTTTATATCAGTTGTGTATATGTGCAAATAATAGTACTTACTGCTAAGCTAATCTTGAAACAAGCTGAATGTGAATATGTGTTTTCATTAGAAAATTTCAGCCACAATTTTGATCATTTGTTGACCAGACCTTTTTTATGAGTTTTATTTACCCCCCCCAAAAAATTATAAATAAATAATATATACTGTGAGTTAATAATTAGTTCATGTAAATAATTATACATAGCTATGTCTCACCTAAAAATAGCTAAAGAAAGTTAATATTGCTGAGAAAGAAAAATTTAAAAAATCTTCTTGGTTAAAATATGTTCCCAAGGGTGTTCCCTGGGAACAAGGGTGTCCAATTCATCTCACAGTTTTATTATTAACATCGCATCTTAATAATACAATTGTAAATCCCATAGTTATACTGATGACACAGTTCTTTCGTCTCGTGCAAATTATTTATTTTTTTTAAACTGGCCTTTCTATTCTTCTAATTTACTTTGAAGTGGCCTGCTGTCATGTGCCATAAAAGAAAAATAAATCATGAATAAATGATTTATTCATTTTGATATTTTTGCAAACGTTGATTGCCTACACAAAAATTTGATATTTCAAATTCACCTTAAGTCTGTAGGTCATCGTTAGATCTGCATAGGACGCTCTTGATTTAGTGTGAACGCAATAGTGATCAGGGGGCACACTGAACCCAAAGGGCACACAGGTATTTATATTTTTTTATATCTTTTTGAAGTGACTTAAAATAGACTAACGGTCTTTACAAAAACAGCCATTAAATCTTGCCCATAATTGGAATTTCTTCTATCGATCTCCAACGGTGTTGACAAACGCCGATAGGAGGGATAATGTGTTCTCATCCAAATGGTGACGTCCACAGCCTGATCCCTTCATACTTTATTATTCCCGTGTATCATCTGACTAAAGCGACTGTACGAGCTAAATTAAACCTCATCTCACCTTTCTCCCACACTCAGCGAGATAGGGAGAGGTCATGTTTGGAGCATGACATCACCTCCCTCCCAACTCCCAATATTACTATCTGCTTGCTGTTACACAATATTTCTGTAAGAGAAGAGGCAGTCTTTCTCCCCCCTTCTCTCTCTCTCTTCTCGCTCTCTCTTTCTCTTTCTCTGACTCTGTCTCTCTTCACCATTCAGCTACAAAAAAAAGGGTACATTTAGTTGCTGCCAAGAATGAGGTCACCGAAGTGTCCGTGCCAACTTTACCAGCCAGCCAGGCCGCCAGTCAAACAAACACACACACACACACACTCACACACGTAGCAGGACGGGGCATGAGTATTTCAGCTCTGTTTACTACATACAAACACCATGACGCTGGGGCTGCTGATTACATCATGGGTCTTCTTGGCCTAGATGACACACCACTTTGATATTTCTGTCTAGAAGGATCGGTGAATGAAGACATAAAACTTTACATGAAACACTGATCCACTTGTCAAATGTTTGTTTTTCCACTTCAGCTGAGTGCACTGTTACTGTACAACAGAGGCATGTTAATGCACCTCCTGTGGTTTTAAAGAGGCAGTGTCCCGTTTCACACCTGGGAATGAATAGCGCCTGGTAACACTTGATTGTAGCTCAACGTGCTGTGCTGAGGATCCGGAAAAGACAACTGACTTTGTTATGGGTGTGCTGATACGAACGAGAGTTAGTTAAGAGTTTAAGATCATACGGGCTGGCCCGGGCGAAACAGTACTAAGCCTTGCAAAATGTTGATACTGCTTTAACTTTTCCTCATTTTTTTCATGTTACTACCACAAGCTTCAATATGCATCATCACTGATTTATGTGAAAAGGCAACTGATTTATGTGAAAGTAGTGGATCACTGTAAAGTTAAAGGAACCAAAGAGCCTTTAGAAGTCACCTAATTAGTAGGTAGGCCTAATTAGTAAATCACGGAGCATGATAAATATATAATGCGCCACCGTCTTCCAGGATAAGTCGCCACACTTTGTCGCCGCTTGCAGGATGGTTTTACTTTATGGCCAAAAGAATGGATCTTAATGCACTGACTACTCAATAAGTTCACCATAAAGGACTAGTAGCCTTTGCTTCTTCTCATCTTTGCCTTCAAGCCGCTGCGTGAGTATTGCCCAGTTTTTGACTTCCGAATCATCGCAGATGTTCACAGCCAAGGCTATGGGTTCCAACACATTGCAGATTCAGAGAGGTTTGGTTTTGAATACAGGTCTTGGGTCTCCAGATAATTAATTTTTTACCCCAATTTTAAGGATTCTCAACCTGCTGGGTATTCTGGATTGCTCAAAGACATTAAAAGCCAGATGTGACTGTGAAAGGTGAGATTCTTTGACTTTTTCCTGAACTTTCCACCAGTGGTGGGGTGAGCTGCAGTGACAACACTTTTCACGACAACTATCACATCAGGTGACTATGGAATGATGGGAGCTGCTGGATGACTATTGAGCTACAAAAATATATCCAGCAGCTTCTGGATGTTAAGTAACAGACATGTGATACCTAGAGACTTGGTTGCTCATTGTCTTTTTCTTCCCTTTATCATACAGATATCTGTAATTAAGGATATTAGCTCAAATGTTTGGTATATGAGTGACCTATAGCTAACTTTTGACTGTGACCAAGAAAGCTAATGCTTGTTTGTTGCTACTGCTAGGTAAATCTTGGTAGTTCTCATCTATACTGCCAAGTTAAGATAACTGGCTTCACTGTATCACTGTATGAAACTCACTGTCAACCTAGTTTTCTGAGAACCCACTATCAAAGCTCAGTGAGACTTTTGACATCTTATTCCAAACAAAATTTGGGAATTATAAAAGAAATTCCGAAATGTTGAGGAATGAGGGTTGGATGAGTACCAGCTTTCTGGGAAATTCAAATTTCCCAGAAAGGATAGTGGGATAGTGACTCATGTCAAATGGCAGTTTGTGTCTTATGAAAGCAGCCAGATGTAGTCAGTCTTCATGAACTGCAGGCACATGTTTATGGCAGTGATCAAATTCGATTTGTTTTCTGTCCTCTAAAACCGAATGTAATTTAAGATTGAGTTCACTTGGGAATGTGCCATAAACTGTGACTTGTGGTACGTGGAGATTTATAGCACTTCCCACAAAAGTGCGTCAAAATGGTCTGTGGTCAGTCACGGAAAGCAAAACTTCATATCATATTGCGTCTTGTTACATAATTTTTACGTATTTGTACTTAAATGTCTGTACGTTGAGAGCAAAGTGAAACCAAAGTTAAGTTCCTTGTTTGTGTGCACAAGCAATGCTAATTCTGATTCAACATATCATATTGGATCACATTATCGGATCTCATTGTTATATATATTGCATTAAATTGTATTGTATTTCCAGTATCGTATCACATTGCGTGATGTAATTTTTGTATTGTATTAAACCAAGTGAGAATGTATGCTGTAAAATATTGTACGTTAAGTTTACAATCTAATTCTACTAGAGTGCATTAAGATGTATTAGCTGATTTCTTATTTTTTTATAAACACTGATGAATTTGTAGTAGTCAAAGACAGTTAGTGGTACCTGAGGAGAACAACAGGACGGGTTTTGAACAGGAGCTGGTATGCCCATTGCACAAGACATCTGCTTTTCTATCTGATGAAGACAAAATATTGACACAAATATTTTTGTAGCTCTAAGAAAATAACACATCACCTCATTATTAAAAAAAACAGAAAGGCCTCCCGTCTTTGTCACATCCGTTTAATATCCGACGCTTTCGACAAATTCATCCGAACGTCAAACATTTCAAAGACGACAGCAAATATTTATAATTCTGCGAGCACGACCCGCTTATACAAGTAGACGCCCCATCACTTTTAAACAATCGATCATGCACAGGCGAAACTGTGTGAATGTGAGCACGACAACAAAGCCTCCGACACTTACGGTCATGTGCTGAGCAGATGCCCCTTGCATGGCGGGGTCTGGCAGGGTGCCAGGTAATGAGGCTGGCAGAGGTTGTCTGTGTCTGTTCCGCATTTGAAGGAGGCAGGACAGCGCCCCGGGAGCCGGCCTGTGGTCGGTCACAGAAAGAAAAACAGGTCAGCCCAGGAAGCTCTGCTCAGCTAGCGTTTCATCGACCCCAGTTCAGAAAGAGGCACAAGTTGAAACATTTATGGTCTTGTCCACATGGGAGCTACTTGTTTAGTAAAACTTGAACAAATGTTCACGGCAGGATGAGGCCTTTATGACGGCGTTGGTTATGCTATAGGATAAAAGATGATTAAAGGAGAGGTCCCGTCTTTAATAGCCAGACGTCTATAAGCAACAACAGTGGAGATGGTAGAACTTGATCTTGAACATTTTTTCCATATTTTTGGAAAATTCGTCTTTATTTCTAAGGACTTAAAAAAAATTCCTTGCGCTGCACAAATACCATATTTGGAAAGATAAAAAAAAAACAAATAGGAAATGTACACTGAGCAAGCAGTGTAATACAAAAAACATGAACTAACCCCTTTTCGAAACCTCTCATATTTCAAATAATTCTCTAACATTTTCATAAATGTTTTTTTCAAAGCATATCCCTATTTCTGTATTTGATCAGTTGTTGCCCCTAACTTTTCACGTCTGAATTTTAACTTCAGGAATCTTTCTGTTTGTTTTTTTATTTTGTTACTTGAAACTTAGGAACTTCAACACCACCACCATGATAGACATTAAAGGACAGAATATGTTGATTCAATATTGGAATAAAAAAAAATATTCAGTTAAGTTTTGTTTTACATTAATTCTTCCTTTAATTCTGATATGTGCCAACTGGCTTAGTTTTCTTTTTTTTTGCAAGACAAAATATTATATTCTGTTCTTCTTAGGGAAAAACATAAACAAAAACTTTGTTTTAGATCATTTTTATTAAAAAATTTTTATCCCCAGAAAACCTTTTGAAAAAAAAAAGAAATAACGCAAGGCAGACATTGACTATGCCATTCTGTTACTAATAAAGACAAATGAATAACATATGAAAATAACTTTCAAGCAGCCAAGAGATAAAGGTCCTTCAACATACGGGTCTATAGATGCTATGTGGCTCTGTGAAGCAACAAATTGAATAATAAGAACTCAAAATGGGAAAGCAAGGAGAAACACACTAAAGAAAACACAGTGTATCGAAAGAAGTGACAGATTGTAAGAGAGCATGGAGGCTCGGGGATCACAGCAGGGATGCAGAACGTTGGGTGTAATGTGCTGCTGACCTAACCGTTCTGGCTGGGGGCCAGTCGGATAGCGTGGGTCTCCGCGGCTGCTCTGATGACATCGGCAAGGATGTCATCGTTGAGTCGGGGGAATTTACGTCTCCTTGAACATACAGCCAAGTGCAGGCGAACCCAAAACAGCTTTGCGCCGCCTGTCGTCAGACGCTCAGAAACCTGGTTGCCATGGTAACATCACACCACTGGAATCGGTCGGAATTATAGTACAGACAACATTCGGTAACACTTTATTGGTTTCACTCCCTAACGCAACGTCTGGATTGAGTGGCACTGATTTACTGCGTCGTGACTGACTGTCAGCTCTCTCTCCGTATTGTCCTGTCACGGCCTGCCTGAGAGCCGCGGCAGATGTTTGCTGCTCATTCTACTGACTCAGCTAATCATCAGCAGAGATGTAGCAGATGTTTTGTTTATGTTCCTCGCGTGATCCAGTCAGATATGTAGGTCAGGAGATAGGACACTTGGGATGAAAGACAAACAATGTCCTGTGTCTCCCTGTTCGATTGTTAGATTACTTCTCTTTTTCTCTTTTCCCAATTTAGGAAAATGGAATTATAATAACAAGTACATAATTTTAGGTTTTCAAAATATCATTGTAGAATGTAAAGACCAAAATGTCTGTATTTTTTCAAAACTCTTGGAATTCTAATGCTTAGCCTAAATAGCATCTTTTAGAATGTGAGGCACATTTTTAAGTTCAGAGACAACTGCTTTATTATCTAGAGATAGTGCCACTTGATTTTATTTCAGGACCCACAAGATTATTCAGATTACAAGGTAAGACTGCTGATCTGCATGCATGCTTAAATCACTTTTCATTTAGCCTCTGTGTTTTTTGTGATGGAAAAATATATCTCACAAATCCAAATGATGCAATCCCCTGTACTGGTGTGGACAGGTTTGCTGTAAAAGTTTGTTCATTTGCTGATCTTTTGCGTTGTGTCAGCTATTTGGACAACAATAAGCCTAAAACAGCAAAGAGACAGCAAAATGTACCTTCATCCACAGAGGGTCTCTGGTATTTGTGGCCGTTAGGGATCACAACTCCCTCTGATTAGCTAAAATCTGCAAATAGTTGACACGTCCTCTAAAAATGCTTGCAAGAGCCTGTTTTTACAGTTCAGACATCAAAAACACCTTAATATGCACAACGGAAACTGTCTTAGCTCTACCACTCGAGCTCACAACAGTCATCCTTATCTCCGCTCTTTGGGTAACAGCCAATCAGCGTCCAGAAAATGAAATCCTGCTCCTGGATTGACTGCTTTACAAACAGCAGCCAAGCGCATGTCAAGTAGCATCACACCAAGGTATCTCAACTTCCCAAGCTGCTTCTTTTTTATTCAGAAGAATAAAAATGATGACTTTTAATTTGAAGTTATGTTCCGCTGAAAAAACCTACACAAAAAGGTGCATCTGCGAATACCGAGCAACAAATAAGTGGGGGGGTCCACTGTGTACTCGAATCAAATCATGTCATATTGTATTATATGGCATTGTGTCACATGATATATTACGGTATCACTTTAATATCTCATGATTATTGCATATTTTATCACATGATATTTTAGAGCATAGTATATAACGTAGTGGAGTATTGTTTTGTATTGCATCTTCTTATCTTGGTAACTTTACTATGTGGAATTATTGTGTGTCATGTGGTACTGAGTTGTCTCATGTTATCCAGTACACATCATATTTAGAAGTCTGTTGCAGAAGTACAGACTGATTGATAACATATTGCAAATTCACCAACTGAAGAAAATAAAAAAAAACTGTTAAATAAAGCGAAAAAACTTCTTGAAATCCAAATAGCGTAATCCACAGATTTATGCCGTCCCCTCAGTGTTTCAAGGAAAAGTGAAGTAACTGCATTCAAATTTGCAGTTGTGTTCTGATCAAATATTTCAAAACATGTAGCTTTAAAGTTGAACTCATTTCATGACTTGGCTAACGCTGGACATGATTTTCTTCAGGCAGAACCGCTATGTTTTTTTTTCCTCTCTATTTCGTTGTTCTTCTAAATCTACCTTTGCGTCTATAGCATAGTGCGTGCCTGTGTTCTCAGAAAACCCAAAGATTGAGTTTCTCCTGAGTTAACAAATCTAGAGCCAAACTGTCTGGCAGAGTGGGAGCAGCTGTTGGGGAGCTGGTCGGATGAAAGACAGGAACCTCCTCTAATCTGTCAGCTGAACCGGGTGATAACCAGGGAGCCAAGGAAGCTGCCCGGGTGCTGAGAGACTCCAGTCTGATTCTGAGTTTTTACAGACACAATAGAGGCGGTTAGTCGGGCACTGGGGCGGGTAGAGTCAACAGGACTGAGTGGGCGTTATGCTGCAGCGGTTCTCCATCTGCACTTTGTTCCCTTGGAATGAAATGTTTGATCTTTTTCTTCCTTGCTCTCACTTCATTAATGAGGTAATGAATTATGCAGAGGAAAATGCCAGCCACTGCCCTGACAGAATGAGTTATAACATGTCAAAAAACAAGGAACACAAGAAGAAAAAAAATGTATGTATGTTCTGCACTGTGCTATGCAGACATTGGAGTACAATGCCTTGCAAAGTATGCATTCACGTCATAGGCTTTTCCAAATTTTGTCACTTTCTAACCACAAACTGATTTCACTGTGTTTTTGTATCTGTCTCTTGTCTATCTGTTCACTTTGATTCATTTCCTTTCCATAACATGACACTGGCACAACCATTTTTTCATTAAAGGGATTAGAGTATTGGGGTACAAAGTTAGTTTTCCACTATACATGTTTTGCATGTAAGCCAGAAAGTTTAGTTCTAGTTCTGAGCACCTTCATTCACATGTCAGCTGTTTGGCTAGAGCCAAACTTTCAATAGGACTTATCAGGAATTTCTTTCAACAATGGCCTTCTTAATATTTATTTTTTAATAAAGACACAATTTTAATATTTGTAGTTTATATTGAGTTCAATTAACACTAGGGATTATATTTACTAATTAGGTGACCTTTGAAACAAAATGGCTGGACTTTATTTTATTTAGGGGGATTGGAGTAAGCAGGTACTGAATGCTAGTCAGATTTTTATTTGTAAATATTTTATGAAACCATGTATCATTCTCTTTTACTTTACATTATGTCTTACATCCTTTGCTGGAATTAGAAGAATAAGGGGCCCTGGATTGGGGCCACTTTTAGAGCCCTTTCCTTAAAAAATATAATAAAAAAAACTTTTTTTCATGCAAATTAAAGAACATAAAGAACATTGTTAGGTAGGTCAACCCATTGGCAGGTACAAATTGGTGGACGGTTGGATTAAAAAGTCTGGGCCCATGTTGGTTCCATAATAATGTGCTATAACTTCATCATTTTCAAATATTTGAGAGCTGTTTAAATTAATTAAAATCTAAACACCACATGCAAAATGAGCCCATGGGTTTAGTGTGAAGTGGAAAGTTTGTAAAACATACACAACACCAAAAAGCAGAATTTGGGGGGGGGTTGGAGGTCCTCAAAGCTCAGCACCCTGGGCTACTGCCCTGTAAGCCCTTTCTAAAGTTGTGCTGATTTACTACATTTAGCCCCAACGACATAAATTCAAGTTTGTGGTTGGAAGGTGACATAATGTGAAAACGTTCATAAAAACCTTTGCGAGACGCTGCAAATAAATATGACACTGATATGTCATTTGGAATACAAGTGTCTGTGTGTCTATATATAAAGCAAAGTAAAGCTATACTCACCCTGAATGTGTTAAGGTGGAGGGAGCCTGGGTGATCACCGATCCAGATTGCGAGGCGCCGGATGAGCAGGACAGTGCTTGCTGGGCGGCCAGGCTGCAGCTCGGTGCCATCATCGGGCCATGGCCCTGGTGATGATGCAGCGGAGCCTGGGGATGACTGAGCGGCGGCTGGGGAGGGTGCTGAAGCTGCAGCTGGGGCTTGAGATGCTGCTGATTCATACAAGTCGGCCCATTATGAGACAGCGCCTGCAGAGGACGAAGCAGAAGCAACAAACTGGCTCGGATCAAATCGGAACCCAGAGCCAGCGCCAAGATCTGCGCCTTTGCGTTTGAGGGCTGGCTGTTTAATTTAGAGGGGAGAATGTGATCGCCTGGTTTGTCTTTCCCGCAGCAGGTCGGATATCTGCAGTCGACTAATTGGGTCTGACTCCCTTTGTCACCCCTCGCGAGCAAACAAACGCCGCTCCAGGCGCACACCGTCACAGACTCCACCAGCACACTCGCACAGGTCTGCACTGTGTCTCACATGTCGATGGGACTTTTTGTTTTCAAAGAGCAGGAAGAAGCAAATCCTTTGTTTATGTACCTGTTTGTTATTCTCCTCTTCCTGGGCTTGGAGAAACTCCTCCTCGATCTCCTTGAACAGACCAACCTCTTCACAGTTCTGCAGAAATCGCGTTGGGGTCGGAGTCTGGTCTGAAAACATCACACACAATCAGATGTTAAAAAGAAGAAGAAGAAAAAGGAGAGAGACGGATTTCAATTTTAACATAAATTCATCCCTCGCTGCTCAGCTTCTCGCGGCGGCCTCCGCCGTTCGAGCCGATACGCCTTCTAAAACAAACCGTCATCCAGGCTGTAATGCAAGGAGGAGCGAGACGAGCCGAGCTCCCAGCCTGACTCCCTGATAACATCGGTCTGTCTCTCTGAGCCGTCTAAACATGCAGGGGTCAGGGGTCAGCCGGGCTCATTGTTTTGACACCAGATTTCCTGCAGGAGGCGAGACAGACTGCAGGACACGGGACCCCGGGGGGGCGGCGGTGGTCCCAGAGGGTTGGGGGTGTATCTGTGGAGGTTAGATCCCACTCTAATGTTTACATCCAGAGAGACAGCTGATCCTATGTTAACACATCTCACCGTGTGACAGCATTTTGACTACATAGCTTAGATATTATTGACCCAGTGAGTCATTCAATTAGTAATCACAAAGTTACTCAACATTTTGCCATTTCTTTTAGGGATCTGGCACTGACACAGCTATGAATTTGTCACGTTAAATGCATGACATACAAAAAGATCCGCTGTGCTGTACGTTTTTATTATTTTATTATCATTTTATAACGACAACAATGACCCTGTTTGGACTATCACAAGACAATAAAAACCACAGGGTGACTACATGAGGAAATAGGAGATAGAAATGGAAAACGAAGAGGTCATGACCCAATAAAAACGACGCGAAAGTGATTTAGATTTTACAGGTTTTTATATAAATGTGCTACCTAGATGACTTTTTAAATCTAAAACATTTGATGTATAATGCTACTTTTTAAGACAACCGACCTAAAGATCGTTAGTCACGTTTAAGATTACTTAAAAACATGCTTAGGGTTCATTGAGACAGTCTCAATTTTTCACTGAATGAAGGAAAATGTTTTTAATACCTCAAGGTGGATGTAGCATTTTGCTTGCTGCTGGGCTTACTTCAACCATTATATCTGCTAATTGGTTCATCGTGTTCGTTCGTTAGAATGCTGCGTGCAAAAACGCACGCGGATCAAAGAAAACAGTAGTTTCTCATTCGCCTTCAGTGTAAAACAGAATGTTCTGTAACTGCGAGGCCTGTTGTTCCATAAAATTACATGTTATTATTGTGCTATTGTTGATTTATTTATGTTTTCAGAATAGAAAATTCATGCAAAACTGTTTGAATAAGTCTAAAAAAATGTTTTTAATTGTTGCGAATGCTGTCTATAATTCATACAAAGTTCTAAATTCTGCATACAGGATCAAGGACAGTATACATGTATATATGAATTAACCTTAGAAATGAAATCATAAAGGGCCAGACAGACCACACACGTAGTCTGGCCAATAACAAAGTCCTGGGGCAATTATGTTTTTATATTTAACCATTCTTTTCGAGAGAATAGAGCTCATTTAAAATAATAGTTTAAAGAATAGTCTGGAAACTTTCCATCGAGCTGAGATCAGGGTTTTTGGGATTATTGCCATTCCAAATCATTAATGTGTGTTTGTGATCGCTGGCCTGTTCGAATGCCCAACTGACCAAATCTAGCGTTCTCGATCAAAGGAAATTGGTCCAAAAGCTCCTGAACAGCCAAAAGCTCCTGAACAGCCAAAAAAACAACAACAAAGGAGTGTTATCTATCAGGTGGCATGTCTTGAATTTTAAAATGTTTAGACTGATTACACAAAAACCTAACCTGTGCACCAAATTACTTGAAATATAAAACAGAGACAAAAAAAAAGAAAAAAAATCAGACATCAATCATCCTGCTGGTTTGGTTTCTGTATCACACCATGTTGTGCCTAACCCGGCGTACTTCAACTGTGCATGTTGCAACATGAGCCCCTCTGTTTCGCAGCGCAGACAACCTGAGGGAAGGAAACCTGCTCCGGGGTTATCAGATCATATATTGTGTAACACATCGCCATCTTTTTTCATTTTTTTTTTCATCCAGCTATCAGTTTATAAAAGGAAACCATATCATAAATGTGCAACTGTTAAAAATAAAAAAAAAAAAACAGACATGAAAACTGGATTTTATAACAGCTTTTGATGACAAGGGTCATCTGGGAGGTGAGAACAGAACACACATGCAAGACGCGGTCACCTCAGGCAGGTGGACGATCTGATCTCACCTGAAAAACTTATGTCCGTCTTTATTGGGGGGAACTTGAGGGTCATCTCATGCTTGTGTCTGTGAATGAGCAGGTGCTCCTCTAGCTGGTAGCGCTGCAGGCCCCACCGGAAAGAGGAAGCGAAAGAGTCCAGGCATAAATTGCTGAAGCACATCGGCTTATCTCTCTTATCGCAAACGGTCACAATACGCTTAATCTTATCAGTGTTTAAGAAAATCTGATTCCTTTGATGAGGAAAGGATGATGTCACATCTCCGGATGCTATTTTTAGAAGCTGTTTTTATTATTAGGTGACGTAGACGCGTGATTAACTTCCATAAGAACATAAAGACATAAATCGCCAAACTCGTCTTTTACTAGAGCGCAAGTCACGCCGTGTCCTACTGACCTGAGAGCAGCCGGGAGCGCCGCACACATAAGGCCTGTCCTGTTTGTCATTCATGTCATCCACAAGCCTGCACAGACAGAAGAATCAAGAACAATGTGTCAATGCGGAGCCTCGCCACCGAGAAGGGGAGCATTCCTCGTGCCTCACAGGTCAGACACTGCAGGAAGAATCCTCTGAAGAGAAAAATAACACATGAGAGGTTAAAACATTATTTACGCGAGTGTGGAACGTATGCGTTACGAATTTCTGCAGATTGTTTTTTTTTTAACATTATTTTTTTTCTTTAAAAGTTTTTAAACACGTAAAGGTGGCAGCGTCATGCTATGGGGATACGTCAATCTGCCTGATGAGGAATTTATGAGAAAATTTTAAAAAGTGTTGAATAATTTTCAAGTAGAAGAAAAAAATAATATGAGAGAGGAAAGCTGCATATTACCCTAAAAACACCCAGTGAAGCATGGTGGTGGCAGCATCACACTGAGGGGAAGCTTGATACTATTATTCTATGATAAAAAAAAAAATTACACAAAATAGTGCGTTATTATAAAGTAGAAGAAAAATCACACTTTTTTTTTATTTTACTCCAGTGCCGCAAAATAGAACTTTTGCAACCAATTAAAACGTTTTGGTTTTTATGGAAAGCACTCTGATGTGGAGGAAAACGACCACTCTAGATCACCCTGGAAACACCATCCCCCATGGCGGTGGCAGCATCATACTGTGGGTCTACGCTGCCACGGCAAAGCAGCTCAGAGTTGTTGGAAATGTAAATGAGGCTCCAATTGTCAGCAAAAGGAGCTCGTTTGTATGCACCCCAAATGTTTTACAGTGTAAATAAAAGGCTGAAATTTGGATTTCTACCGTAACAAAAGGAGGAATAACCTTCAAAGCACTCAAAAGGGATTTACACCGGGCTGTGAAGCACCCGCACGCCGGATATCGAAGTTCTGGAGCCGTAAGACTTTTCATGGTTACTGTGCAGGGATGTTGCTGAGTGTAGTGCCTGCAATTACGCTTTCACCGGGCGCCCAGCTCACAATAAGAGCGCTGAAAGCACGGAGAAGGCAGACCGGGGCCTGCATCAAGCCCTCCCAGGATGAAAGCATCAACACAAACGCGGGCCAGAGAAGATCCCTGCTCTCGGAGGGCGTTGTGAGTTTTCCGCCAGTCCTTTTGTTTCCGTCTGACGGCAGAGGAAGAAAAACTTAAGTCTCCGGCATCAGGTGTAACCGGACGAGTTGAGTGTCGATGCTAAAGGGGAAAGAGTGAGAGCTCTTGAAAACACGAAAGCAACAGAATATGCCTCCATAAGTAGTGGAAAGAGTGAGGAAGGAGGAGGGGGAGGGAGCGAGGGTGGGGTGGAGTGGGGGGGGGGGGGAGCAAGGCAAGGGTGATGGAGAGGGGAATGGAAAGGGCAAGGGGCAGTTACCATGACTACGGGTGGAAAAAACGAGGCAGATAGATGAAGGAAGGGAGAGGGAAGGCCACACTTCAGGGCACACTACACTCCTGACAGGTTTGAACCTGCCTCAGCCCCCATTTTCCAACCTAAGGCAAGCAGAGGTGACTTCATAGGTGTGTGCGCATGCGTGGATGTGTGTGAGCGCACGCGAGTTGCAAAATACAGCAAACACGTTCACAAGGTCCCGATAACAGATAGAAAATGGGCCGCTTGCACGATCAGCTGAAGGAATACGATTAGCTGCACACCTTCAGGGACACGAAGCAGAAAAAGTCTCTACTTGGAAGTTCAGATCATTGAAATTATAGCAGACTCAGCACATTTTTCAGCAAAATCCTTCTGTCAGAGTGATTACGTCACTGCAGAATGATGTCATCCACGCGTAAATCCTATACAACGGCCAATATGTCGCGACTTTGAGAGGGATTAATTTGGGTTTACTGGCAATCGTTTGTTTATTTTTTTCACCAAACATTTAAGACAGATAAATCAAACATTACAGTCCACCGTTTAATAATAATAAATAATAACGGAACAAAACACATAACTTTTGGTCATTTTGAGGATTTAAACATTTTTGACTAGACTGTTCAGATGATGAACCAACTTACTGTCTTTTAAAGTTTCCATATTTGATAGAAGATGGAATTGAATCGAGCCCGAGGTTCGCAGTTGATTCGGATCAAATTCAAGCAGTTGGTTCCGGGCCGCGGAACGCCAGTGTCAGAACAGAACCATGACCCGGTTCTGTCCCACAGCTCACTAAAAAAAAAAAAAAAAAAAAAAACCTGTTCAGAAAAAAAAAAAAAAAAAAAAAAAAAACAAGCCGGGACCGGCACCGGCCGGCTGGACCGGCACCACAGCTGTGTGAAGAGTGCTGTCACCACCCCCCCCCCCCCCCCTAAATAGACGCAAACCGGTCCCGCTCGCTGATGAGACTTCACCAATGGACACCCGACCTCACAAAAAGTCCCGCCGCCGGTAACTTCTCCAGCTGGTTTTAATAAATGAACGGATAAACTTAAGACGATATAAGGAAGCCGTCCGAAGCCGCGAAGAGCTCGCGAGAGAGCCGCGACCGGCGCCTTGCTGCCTGCCGCTTGTTGCGCGGTTTCCCAAAAGTTTTTTTTTTTTTTTTTTTGTGAATGAAAAGTAGACGCAGGCTTACCTACAAGTGGAGAGAGGGACGAGCGGCGCTCCAGAGAGGAACCACGTTGGACTGGAGCGCGATGACAATACGTTCTATTTACAGAAGCATTACATCACCCTCCCGGTGACGTCACGTGGGATTCCTGAACTTCTAAATCATTGCGGTCCGGTACGGAGCGAAGGCTCGAGGAGGAGAAAAAAGGGGGGGGGGAGGGGGGCGGGGACAGGACGGGACCGGACGGGACGGGACGGGAGCGTGCTGGCGTACATGGCTCCACCGGCAGACAGAAGTGGGACAGACCGGGAGGGCACTTTTTTTTTTTTTATTATTTTTATTTATTTTTTTTTTTATGTCTAGTCCATAGTCATTACAACTTGAGAGTTGACCCACAAAACTGTCTGGTTAATGGTTACAGAAATCTTGTAAAACCATTATTTAGGATTATCATTATTATTAATAAAATGCAGTCTTTTTTATGACAAACATAAGTCATGCATGATTGAATATAAATAAATAAATAGATAAATAGATAGATAGCCAGCACAAATTAATTATTGACTGAAGAAAAGGATGACTTAAAACCCTATTGACAGCAAAGTTATTGGATTGGTAATATGTTATGATATGACATTTATTTAACACAAACAGTCACTTTAATAAACTTTTTATATATTATACAGTAAATAAATGTGGGGTGGCATCAGCCATGTTCTATGTTGAAGCAGCAGCTTATCTACAGGTGAGAGGAAGTGATTTAGATAGCATGCTATTTGTAATGACTCTACAGTATTTATTTCCTTATACTGTTTCTTACTTTTTATGTAAACATGCAATGCTATATTCCCCCACTTACTTTAACTTACTGCTGTGATTTCTTCACTTGGGACAATAAATAATTATTCTATTCTATTCTATTTTGAATATTCTATTCTATTCTTGTTATCTGAATGTCACAAAAGGTGTCTCTCAAGGCTCTGTATTATGCCTAATATTTTTGCCAATTTATATAAAAATTAGGGTAAAAATGATCATGATGCTTCTAATATCATACAAAGACAATGTCTTGATGTTTGATCATCTGCAGGTTGAATTTGACAGTATTTATTATAAAAGGCTAAAAAAACCCTGCTATTTTCAAGAACAATTTGCAAATTCACCGTACATCTAGTTATGGAAGCTTTGATATTTTTATGAATGAAAAAAGTGTTTTAAATTACACATTGAATATAATTAGAACAAATGGAAATTGTAGGGTTCATTCATATAAATAAATCATATTTTTCATTTAAAATAGGGAAAGGACTTATTGAGGTTGCATTTCTACCTCACACTGACCATGTTAACGTTATCTGAATGGTCCTGTTTAGCTCTTTGCAGATGTTACATGTTGTTTATCATGAAGCACTGAGATGCATTAAAGGATGTAAACCTAATGCATGTTGCATTTCTTGTTTAGATGGCCTTGATTCTCTATAAACTATCCTCTGAAGAAAAAAACCCAAAAAACTCAACAACATTATCACTTGTATTTACTATCACTACATCTAACTTCACTATATATGTCAGACTCTGCTTACTGACATATTTTGTTAGTGTTTCTCTAGTATGTACAGAAGAACTGCCTTCTCTTACAATTAGAGTATGGTTGTTCCTGTTTTTGATGTTATTATTTGATATTATAAGATTTCAATGCTCCTTTGGAAGGCTTACTCTAAGGATGGAAACAGAATCTTAAACATTTGCATTTTCAATTTTATTTTTCCATCTGAATAAGTTAAATAACTTTAAAGTTTTATTTTATGTAATGATTCTGATATGTTTATGCTGCTATATTATTACTGCAGGGATTTATTAAATTAATAATTAATAGTCCTGCAAAGTGTAGAAAAACAGATAGTGAGAGAACCGTGAGTCCCTCCACATTCCAAGTACTTCTGCTGACTTGTTATTTCTTATATACCTGGATAAAATAGCCAAAAAGGACTACAAACTGCTGAATATGCATGTGATCAACAATTGTCCATAAAACATAAAATAATGTCGTCATAAATGCTCTGTGATAAATGATGGCCCACTTGAAGAAGTTTTCCTTCAACACAGTGTTTCCATTGATTCACAGATTTCAGTCAGGCTATCTAACTACTAATAAGTAACTATTGTTTCAAAATTTGTTTTAACATCCTACCAGCATATTACAGCATCAATAAGAAAAAGGAGTTTACGCTCTTTGCAATGAGTCACATCACTGAATAACACCAGTGCCATGTTTGGTCAGGCTTTCCGGCGCTCCAGCCAGGACAGAGCTGAGCACTGGGGTATGGTTTTGTTGTGGTTGTGCTGAAAAGAAGAAAAAAAAGGAAAAGAAAAATGGACCGGCCCTAACTGACTCACCATCCGCCAATCATTTAAAGCATGCAGATCCCCCCCCCCACAACACCACCACCACCACCGGTGCCATGGAAACTTGAAGAAACAGGAAGTTGTGATGATGTCATTCTGTGTTTTGGGCTCTTCCCTCATGTGCGAACCTCTGAGTTTTGTTTTCGGCGGAGATAAGGGGAAACATTTCACAGCAGGAGCGTGCGCGCGCATGAAGGGTGTGCAGTCACGCTGCAAAAGTCTCTGACAGCAGCCGGGAAGTCTGCTGCCCCCTCGCAGCAGAGAAAGCTGCTGGGATAACAGCTACCTCCATAACTCAGGACTGCATACAGGCCACTTACCGTCTGGCATCTTCACCCTGCCAGGGCTATTAACAGCCAGCCTGAGAGCTTCAGAGAGCTGCCTCATCAAAGCTTGAGGTCAGAATAATTGTACGAATACAATATTAAGGCCAAAGGTCAAACAAACTGACTGACGTCAGATTAACTGTACTGCAGAGCATACCAGCAAGTCTAACTCTAAATAGCTAACAATTCCAAAAGAAGATTCATCCTCTGCACTTTTTAGCTCGACTACGTCAATAGTTTAAGGTGAAGCTCAAGTGAGCTTCATGTGTATGCAACTTTAAGCATTTTATCTGTTTCCAGTTGGTGAAAAAACAACTTGGTTCAGCTCAAAAAAATACTGCACAACACAGTATAGGGTTTATGAGTAACATTGATTTAAAATAAATGTTTAAACAACACATAGCACACAGTGAACACTAGGGCTACAAAACTACTAGTTTTACTTCCTATAATATGTAATCTAAAAAGGAGGGAGAAAAAAATCAGAAGTAAAACTTCATGTCAATACTCTCATAATTTGGGTCAAAATTTATGGAACTATAAAACACAGTTACAAAAGAAAAGTAGCTTTTTGTTTTCTAAATATACAATAAGTAAGCATTATATATATATATATAATATATATAATATATATATATATATATATATATATAAATAATATATATATATTATATATATATATATATATATATTAAGTTATATAATAAAAATATTCCCTTCTCACCCTCTGCGGGTGGTTTTTCTTTCATCCTCTGAGCTCGGGTCCTCTACCAGAGGCCTGGGAGCTTGAGGGTTCTGCGCAGTATCTTGGCTGTGCCTAGTACTGCACATTTCTGGACTGAGATGTCTGATGTTGTTCCTGGGATCTGTTTTAGCCACTGCTCCAGTTTGGGGGTGACTGCCCCGAGGGCCCCGATGACCACAGGCACCACTGTGGTCTTCACCTTCCAGTTCTTTTCCAGTTCCTCCCTGAGGCCCTGGTATTTCTCCAGTTTCTCATGCTCCTTTTTCCTGATGTTGTAGTCACTTGGTATAGCTACATCCACCACAACGGCTTTCCTCTGTTCTTTATCCACCACCACAATGTCCGGTTGGTTCGCCATTACCATCTTGTCTGTCTGGATCTGGAAGTCCCACAGGATCTTAGCTCGGTCATTCTCCACCACCTTTGGGGGTGTTTCCCACTTCGATCTCGGGGCTTCCAGTCCATATTCTGCACAGATGTTCCTGTACACTATGCCCGCCACCTGGTTATGTCGTTCCATGTACGCTTTGCCTGCCAGCATCTTGCACCCTGCTGTTATGTGCTGGACTGTCTCAGGGGCCTCCTTGCACAACCTACACCTTGGGTCTTGTCTGGTGTGGTAGATCTGAGCCTCTATTGCTCTGGTGTTTAGGGCCTGTTCCTGTGCAGCCAGGATGAGAGCCTCTGTGCTGTCCTTGAGTCCAGCTTTGTCCAGCCATTGGTAGGATTTCCTGATATCAGCCACTTCAGTTATTTGTCGGTGGTACATCCCACGTAGGGGCTTGTTCTCCCATGATGGAACCTCTAGCCCCTCATCCTCTGTTCCCCATTGCCTGAGAGCTCATCATCCGTTGAGGCTTTGTCCTTGATGTATTTATGGATCTTGGATGTTTCATCCTGGACAGTGGCTCTCACACTCACTAGTCCTCTGCCTCCTTCCTTACGGTTTGTGTACAGTCTCAGGGTGCTGGATTTGGGGTGGAACCCTCCATGCATGGTTAGTAACTTCCGAGTCTTAACATCCGTGGCCTTTATCTCTTCCATTGGCCAGCTAATTATTCCGGCAGGGTATCTGATTACTGGTAAGATATAGCTGTTTATTACACAGATCTTGTTCTTGCCATTGAGCTGGCTTCTCAGGACTTGCCTTATTCGTTGGAGGTATTTGGCTGTGGCTCCTTTCCTTGTGACCTCATCGAGGTTGCCATTTGTTTGTGGTATTCCCAGGTACTTGTAACTGTGCTCTATGTCTGCTATTGTTCCTTCTGGGAGTGAGACCCCTTCTGTGCGGACAACCTTCCCTCTCTTTGTAACCATCCGACCACACTTCTCTAGTCCGAATGACATCCCAATGTCAGTGCTGTATATCCTGGTGGTGTGGATCAGTGAGTCGATGTCTCGCTCACTCTTAGCATACAGCTTGATGTCATCCATGTAGAGGAGGTGACTGATTGTGGCCCCATTCTTGAGTCGGTATCCGTAGCCAGTCTTGTTGATGATTTGGCTGAGGGGATTCAGGCCTATGCAGAACAGCAGTGGGGACAGAGCATCTCCTTGGTATATGCCACATTTGATGGACACTTGTGCAAGTGGTTTGCAGTTGGCTTCAAGGGTGGTTTTCCACAGCCCCATCGAGTTTGCAATGAAGGCTCTTAGAGTCCTATTGATGTTGTACATCTCTAAGCATTCAATGATCCAAGTAAGTATATATATATATATATACCTCTCGCCCATTTCCGTCTTGTTCCAGTAGCCCATTTTTCATCTAGGTGCTCTGGTTCCCCAGCACCTGACGCAGACCTTGTTTGGCCGGGCGACGTCTGAGCCGGCATGTCGTGCTTATCATTGTCTCTCATGTTATGAGGTAGGCTATATAGCTCCAAGGGTCTTGCCTAAGGACCCACACTGACAGCTCAATTGACTGTTGTAACTTCAGCCCCAGCCTGGATTCGAACCCTGGTCTCCCGGGTGGTAGACTGGTGACTTACCCATTGAGCTATTCAGTCAGCTAGTGTACAGGTGTAGGTTGTGCAAGGAGGCCCCTGAGACAGTCCAGCACATAACGGCAGGGTGCAAGATGCTGGCAGGGAAAGCGTACATGGAACGACATAACCAGGTGGCGGGCATAGTGTACAGGAACATCTGTGCAGAATATGGACTGGAAGCCCCGAGATCGAAGTGGGAAACACCCCCAAAGGTGGTGGAGAATGACCGAGCTAAGATCCTGTGGGACTTCCAGATCCAGACAGACAAGATGGTAATGGCGAACCAACCGGACATTGTGGTGGTGGATAAAGAACAGAGGAAAGCCGTTGTGGTGGATGTAGCTATACCAAGTGACTACAACATCAGGAAAAAGGAGCATGAGAAACTGGAGAAATACCAGGGCCTCAGGGAGGAACTGGAAAAGAACTGGAAGGTGAAGACCACAGTGGTGCCTGTGGTCATCGGGGCCCTCGGGGCAGTCACCCCCAAACTGGAGCAGTGGCTAAAACAGATCCCAGGAACAACATCAGACATCTCAGTCCAGAAATGTGCAGTACTAGGCACAGCCAAGATACTGCGCAGAACCCTCAAGCTCCCAGGCCTCTGGTAGAGGACCCGAGTTCAGAGGATGAAAAGAGACCACCCGCAGAGGGTGAGAAGGGAATTTTTTTTTTTATATATATATATATATATATATATATAATATTATTATGTATATATATATATATATATATATATATATATATATATATATATATATATATATATATATATATATATATATATATATTCCAGGCTGGGGCAAACATACAACAGTGACATTGAGCTATCCAATGTGGGTTCTTAGGCAAGACCTTTTAAGCTATATAACCTACCTCATACCATGAGAGACATTGATAAGCATGAGAGACATTGATAAGCATGACATGCTGGCTCGAATGTCGCCTGGCCAAACAAGGTCTGTGTCAGGTGCTGGGGAACCAGAGCACCTTGATGACAAATGGGCTACTGAAACAAGACGGAAATGAGCGAGAGGTGAACACATGGATCTGTTGGAATGCTACTACTCAAGTAACCCTAGTCAGAGGGGCTACATGCAAAAACTGTGGAAGGAATGGTTAGTTCAACATCCCCAGTCAACACTAACTGCCAAACAACTAGTAGCTCAGTGTTACAACATCCGCAAACGGCAACTGCTATCACAACTTGAGATTGATGAGGTACAACACAAGTGCTATGGCAAGGGGAGGAGCCAGAACGCCAGGTCAGAGGGGAGTTCATTTCAACTAGCAGCCCAGAAACCGGGTATGTAGCCAAAAACCAACTCCTGGTAGACCACACAGTCGCCCGAGACTGCAAAACCCGACACACCAACCTGTGCACGGCTTGGATTGATTAAAAGAAAGCCTATGACTCAATCCACACACTTGGTTCATTGTATGCTTAGAGATGTACAACATCAATAGGACTCTAAGAGCCTTCATTGCAAACTCGATGGGGCTATGGAGACCCCCCTTGAAGCCATTTGCACAAGTGTTCATCAAATGTAGCATATACCAAGGAGATGCTCTGTCCCCACTGCTGTTCTGCATAGGCCTGAACCTCCTCAGCCAAATCATCAACAAGACTGGCTACGGATACCGACTCAAGAATGGGGCCACAATCAGTCACCTCCTCTACATGGATGACATCAAGCTGTACACTAAGAGCGAGCGAGACATCGACTCACTGATCCACACCACCAGGATATACAGCACTGACATTGGGATGTCATTCGGACTAGAGAAGTGTGGTCGGATGGTTACAAAGAAAGGGAAGGTTGTCCACACACAGAAGGGGTCTCCCTCCCAGAAGGAACAATAGCAGACATAGAGCACAGTTACAAGTACCTGGGAATACCACAAGCAAATGGCAACCTCGATGAGGTCACAAGGAAAGGAGCCACAGACAAATACCTCCAACGAATAAGGCAAGTCCTGAGAAGCCAGCTCAATGGCAAGAACAAGATCTGTGTAATAAACAGCTATATCTTACCAGTAATTAGATACCCTGCATGAATAATTAGATGGCCAATGGAGGAGATAAAGACCACGGATGTTAAGACTCGGAAGCAACTAACCATGCATGGAAGGTTCCACCACAAATTCAGCAACCTGAGACTGTACACGAGCCGTAAGGAAGGAGGCAGAGGACTAGTAAGTGTGAGAGCCACTGTCCAGGATGAAACATCTAAGATCCATAAATACATCAATGACAAAGTCTCAACAGATGATGTGCTCAGCGAATGTCTCAAGTTGCTGGAGGTACCATCATGGGAAGACAAGCCCCTACATGGGATGTACCACCGACAAATAACTGAAGTGGCTGATATCAGGAAATCCTACCAATGGCTGGACAAAGCTGGACTCAAGGACAGCACAGAGGCTCTCATCCTGGCTGCACAGGAACAGGTCCTAAACACCAGAGCAGTAGAGGCTCAGATCAACCACACCAGACAAGACCCAAGGTGTAGGTTGTGCAAGGAGGCCCTGAGACAGTCCAGCACATAACAGCAGGGTGCAAGATGCTGGCAGGGAAAGCATACATGGAACGACATAACCAAGTGGCGAGCATAGTGTACAGGAACAGCTGTGCAGAATATGGACTGGAAGCTACAAGATCAAAATGGGGAACACCCCCAAAGGTGGTGGAGAATGACCGAGCTAAGATCCTGTGAGACTTCCAGATCCAGACAGACAAAATGGTAATGGCGAACCAATCGGACATTGTGGTGGTTGATACAAAAAAAAAAAAAAAAAAAATATATATATATATATATACATACATATATATTCGTGTGTATGTAATAGTTTTGTGTCTGTTTTTTATGGTCAACGCATATTCACTTAGCATTGACGTGTAAGCATATCATATTTTTGGCACAAATAGAACTCCATGATTCATACCAGTCATGCTCAAAACATTTCTAGAGGGGCTGAAATAAACCATATCCACAAAGACGAGTGGGGAAAAAACTGTCTTCACATTGATGTAAAAGATTAATTGGCAAATTTTACAAATGCATTTTGTTGCTGCCAAGGGTGGCCCAATAACCAATAACCGTTATTGGGATCAATAACCTTTTAGCACAGGGCCAGATTGGTTTGGTTAGAATTTTTCCATTAATAAATTAAGTCCTGTTTGTACTGAGGTTGTTTTCATTTGATATAAAGATTTATCGGGTGACTTGAAACTTTGAAACTCGCTCATTTGGCAAAAAAAAAAAAAAAAGAAGCAAAAACACAAAAAATGTGTGTGTCTGTGTGTATGGGGATACTTTTCATTTAAGTATATTTTGAACAACTTCAGAGATGGACAGTTGGATTATCAATAGATGTGTGTTTGTTTCAAACAACACGACCTCGCTAATAATGGCAGAATTCTCTTTTCTGTCCGCGCCACCTACTGACCTCAGATCAGATGATGTCATGCGCCACGAACCCACCCTGCGTGTCTCTCCCTTCTCTCGATTACATTAGCAACACATGCGACCACTTCTGATTTGCGCAATGGATCTCTGCAACTGCGTCACACTCACGGAGCCCATGCCCCGGCGTGTGTGCGTAATGAGTGTGTTTGTGCCTGGTGTGTGTAAGGGAGCACATCTGTGATGAAGCTGATGAAGTCACTGGATTTCTCTACTGTACATATGTGAAGTACTGCGTTCTCTGGTTAGGTCATGTTGTTTTGTGGGTGCGCTTGCTTGTATTGCAATTCGGTGCAACTTTGAAAATGTGTTTGTACATTCATGTCTCATATGACTGTGTAAATGGATGGCAGAGAAGAAAGGCAGAAAAGCAAAAGAGTGTTCCCTGGTCTGAAGGTTATTTGCTGAAGTCATCTCCGCTGTTTTATGATGGTCTGTTTTAACGCTCGATTAACAAACCCAACAGAAGCCAGCTGAGTCTGGCTAGCTAAGTTGTTGATTAGAATGACATTCTCCTTTCTCTGGGAGAGCCACACACATAGCATCCTCCAAGAAAAATATTATTGGTATCCCTCATCCAAAAGATGCCCAAGCCCCCTGTGCTAAACTCATGTTCTATTGTAGAAGATCACCGATTATCAAATTTCCATCAGTGGGAGAATATGCCACAATTGCCCTGGTGTAGATGTGTAATGTGAAACAGAAACCCATTCATCTTAGTGTTCCTGAATAGCAAAGACATGAGAACATGCCAGACAAGAAAGCCAGATGTGTGTTGATCTTCATAGGCCTGGAAATGGCAACAACCAAACATCTACTTGCCTACTTTGCAAGCAATAAATAAAGCAGAAACGGTGAGAAACTTGCCACTGTTAGGAGACAAGGAAGGTCAAGTCAAGAAAGTAAAACAAAATATATATATATTAAAAGGTTATTATTTGGCAACCTGTCCAGGGTGTATCCCACCTCTCGCCCGTTGACCATAAGGGATTGAGTTGTATTTTTGCTGTCTCCATGTGTTTCATGAAAGGACCAATGTGGAGAAGGGGATTGAAGTCAGTCTACCTCTGTTATGACTCACCAGGCAGTGAAGTCACAGCCTTATGTCAACTGGCATCTATCTGTTAAACTACATAAGAGCATACATAACATTCAGAAATATTGTCAGAGATTATGTCAGTAATTTTTCTTTGCACACTCTTTGCCACCATTTTTAGAACTGGAAAAATGTCTGCAGTAAATGGCATATTCATTCTGGTATTATGGAACTAACTTGCAAAGTGTTTAATAAAGACTTTTTTTTCTATTTGTTTAAAAAAACTTTATAAGTCCAGAGCATAAGTTACATGCCTGTATTTTTTAGCAAACTAGTTACTTTATGAACTAGATAGCACATCGCATTTTGATAAAACTTTAACATTTTTGAGGTGATCTTCACGTTTTGCTATCTGTTTAGCAAATTAGTTATGAAAATCTCGCATCTCAGACAAGGGGGGTACATCAGAAAAAAAAAAGATAGTCGAGATGATTTCCCCTTGATTTTTCTCATTTCCTGGTTTGATGTGTACTCAGTATATCAAGTAAAGCATGAGCATCTGCTCATCCTGCGGCGTCTTTTGGTGCCGTCCCCCCGGATGATTCAACGCCGTCTCTTGACTCCCAACAGGTGGGCACCATCGTGACGTAGCCTGCCACCAGCCACCCCCTCCCCCTCCCCCTCCCCCTCCCTCCACCAGCCACCGTCACCGCCAGCCTCCCAGCTGCAGCGTCCGCCGCCGCTGTCCTAGCTGGCCGCCCCGGTGTTCTGCTCCGCGCTCCGCCCCCCTCCCCCGCCGTCCCCCCTACCCGGGACCCCCGAAAGCCTGTTGTGCCTCCTCGTTCACCATCCCGGCTCCCGGACCTGCCTCCCACCCCCCACCCGCCCCCTCCTCCTCCACCCCCTCACCTCCCTCCTTCCACCCGGTGAATGCGCCAGCGACCGTAAAGCATGACGGGCATCGCCGCCGCTTCTTTCTTCTCTAATTCCTGCAGGTTCGGGGGCTGCGGTCTGCAGTTTGAGTCTCTCGCCGAGCTCATCGTCCACATCGAGGACAATCACATCGGTGAGTTGGGGCCGGAGGGGTTGGGGGGGGGAGGGGGAAGGGGGCGCGGGGGGCGGTGGGAGCCAGCCATTCCATCCAGCTAGCACTGATTTTGCTAGTTAGCGTCCTAGCCAGTTAGCTTAAAAGCAGATAGGCTCGGCTTTGCATTCCGCTATTCCTGCTGCTCCGCTCGTCGTCGAGGCTCGCAGAGCTGCTCGCGCTTCAGCAACTTGGACTTTTATTTTTATGTAACAAAATGCTTGCTTGTGTTATTTACGTGTACATTTGGTCATGATATGGGGGGCTTGCATAGACAGCTGTTATTCGGCCGGAGCTTCTATAGGCATACCTAGCATCCTGGGCAGTCAGACAGCGGTTTTTCGGCTAACACGCCGCTCAGCAGCAGCAGTCTGTTTACATTTGCAGGCCTGATGCGGAGAAGCCGCAGCTCATCTAGCGGTGCTCTCAACTGAGCTGCGGAAGAGTCTTATCACCCATTTTACCCGATATTTGTCGTTGAAGCGTCGCCTTTTATGCTACGTCTTATCTAAATTATTGTCATTTACAAAGACTATCACTACAGCACAAGTAACTTCTGGAATACAACTTGTTATATGATTAAGCACAAGCTTCAACTTGTTGCTCTAATTCCAAATGTTTTTTGACGTTAAGCCCAAAATTCTATGGAATGCCAAAAGTGCCATAAACAAATACAAAAATATTAAATATAAAAATAAAAAAATATTAATATATCAAATACATGTATAAATAATAGCAATTTTAAATGAACAAATATATTTATTTAGCTATATTTTTTAAATAAATATACTTAAATATACATATATCTAATCTGCCTATTTATGAAATAATTTCATAATTAAATTCTGAAATATACAATTTCAAATTGACTACACAGAAAATGATATATCACTAATATTATTATTATTATTTTTTTTAGCTTGTTTGCTTTTCTCTCATACACGTATACAATATGCACTACCTCCCCAAAAATGTATACTCTCCAATACTTTGGTAGATTGCCTAAAGCTTTGATTATGGCACAAACTTCATTATTTCTACAAGTTTCTGCATTGTCACAAGATTTATTTTGATCCAGAGTGGCATTAATTTTTCACCAACATCTTCTAGAGGACATTAGCGGGACAGCTATGCAAAATTTTTCAAGCACAGCTTTAAGATTCTCAATAGGGTATGGCCAATCCATCACTGAAAATGATGTCTCACACGCCTTAAACCACTTTGGCACAGTTTTAGCTTGATGGATCCTGCCATTGTCAGCTTGGAATATGGCCAAGGAATCAGTGGAGAAGAAATGTATTGATAGTATAATCTGGTCATTCGGTAATGACCTTCTTTGGACACTTTGAGTCCAAAGAATGCAGTCCCAGATGCAACACTGCCCCCACAGTTCTCTTTATGGAACTATAAAACACAGTTACAAAAGAAAAGTAGCTGTTTGTTTTTTAAATAAACAATAAATAAGCATGTATATAATATACACAGTCCAGTCACATTAATGTGACCATCTGTCAAAAGCCAGAATAAACACCTTTCGCAGAGCGAACTGCTACAGACGTGCAGGAAGAGAGTCACTTAGGTCCCTGAAGGTCTTCTCTGGGATGTTGAGCCATGCCGACTCTAATGCCGTGGCCAGCTGCGCTAGATTACGCGGTTGAGATCCATGGCGCGAACAACTCGATCGAGATGGTCCCACAGATGCTCGATTGGGTTTAAGTCAGTGAGTTTGCTGGCCAGGGGAGGACGGTAACTCATCCTGGTGCTCTCGAACCACGCACGTACACTGGCAGCTGTATGGCACCCGCATTGTCCTGCTGGAAGATGCCATCATCCTGAGGAAAAACAATGCGCATGTAGGTGGACATGTCCGCAAGGACAGATGCGTAACTTGTATTGATCCATCGTGCCTTCCACAATAATCATGAACCCAAGAATGCCAGGAAAACATTCCCAGACCATAATGCTCCCGCCTCCAGCTTGGACCGTTCCTGCAATGGTTGCAGGTGGTTCCTTTCAGAGGTTTCACGCCTTATACGCCAACGTCCATCTGTCGATGGAGCATAAAACGCGATTCATCTGAAAACGCTACCTGTCGCCACTCAGTGGACTCAGCTGCTGTACTGGCTGTGCAAATTTAGCCTTCGTCGTCGATGAACACAGTCAGCATAGGTTTCACGAACCAGGCGTCCGCTTCGGAGGCCCAGACGCAGCAATGTTCGCTGAATAGTGGTTTGGGAGACACTTGTGGTAGCCCCTTGGTTCATTTTAGTGGTCAGTTGCTCAACGGTAGCCCGTCTATCTGCCCGAACGCATCTCCGCAACCGTCGTTCGCCTCTGTCATCTATGGCCCGTGGTGCACCACATTTGCCACGTCGTTGATTTTGGACAGTCCCATTTTGCCATGCACGGTACACTTTTACCACGGCGGCACGCGAACAGTTCACAAACTCAGCCGTTTCGGAAATGCTTCCACCCTTGGCCCGAAAGCCAATGATCATGCCCTTTTGGACGTCGGATAAATCGCTTCGTTTCTGCATTACGCCAACGATTGAAATGTTTTCCGAAGCCCACACACACCCTTTATATACGCTCAACTGCACTGTGCTGCCACCTGCCTTCTGTGATTGGTTATTTAACTCTGAAGTGGAAAGTACGTGGTGGTCACATTAATGTGACTGGACTGTGTATATATATATATTACTTACAGATCTCCTGTAAGTAATATATAAGCTTGCTAAGATAGGCTCTTAGCAAGCTTAGAACAAAGCTGCATGGCCTGCTGTTGTTGTTTTGCAATTTATTACACCAATGATGATCACTGAAGTTTTTTCTGATCGTTTATCTTATGCAATGATGATGGCTCCCACTTTATCCTCCATAATGTGATTGGCCAGCTTGCACAGCATGTAAACCTCAGGCCAGTCAGCTTTTCACTATGCACCGGCGTCCTTTTCATTTCCACATAATTAAATAAGTGAATAATTAAGTAGATCATAAATTGATACTTTAATGTCTCGTGAAATAATCTCCATTGCACATAAATGCATGACATTACAGTTAAAAGTAATTGGCTGCAAGTTAACTGATCTTGAAATGTGGTTGATGAGCTATTGTATCAGTTTTAAGCAATCGATGTTGGACAGCAAAAGAACAACTTTGAAATTTGGTAAACTTCACAATATTCTAGTTTTCTTTGCTATTATGACTTTTGAATGCATTTCATGTTGTATATTTACTAAAATGTTTAATGAATTATTGCTATCAGAAAATCTTGCAGTGTAATTAGTTTTTTTAAATTATTATTTAATTAATGATATATATGTAAGAAGTTATTGACACTTTTGTTTTGTGGGGCACCAATAAATCGGTTGACTGATTGATCAACTCCTATTTCCTTACTTCGATCGATAATCGGCCGATACTTGTATGTGAAAACGATTTTATCTGGCTCCACAGAGGTCTGAAAATCAGCCACTGTCCCCTTTTGCTCTGCTTTGAAAGAGGGCTCACCGACAGACCCACCCACCAGTTCACGTGTGGACATGCATGGTTAACAATAGTCACCCCACTGTTGCAAACTCGGTGACGCTGTCACAATGTCAGTTATACAAAGATCGATCTCGGCCAAAATCTGAATCAGCAGGTCAGGCGTGTTCAAGATTGATGGGCCAGAAAACTGCTATCGGTGCACCCCTACTTTTAATATCGAGAAGATAAAGCAGCCAAAAACTCGCTGATGTATGTGTCGCAACTGTTCAATAAATTCCTTGTTTTTAATGCATAGATGCAGCCTTTTCTTTCAATTATATACCAGATAAAACGGCAATAAGTAACCTGCAGTGCTTGTTAATAATTAATTAACCTCTTCTAAATCATAGATACAGCACATAATCACCCTGCATAGCAGGTTAAACATAAAACCGCCCCAAAAAAAGTTGCACCATGGAACCATTAATTCAGGTATAAATAGTTAAAACAATGCACAGTGCATAGAAAAGTGAACCGGGTCTGTAATTGTTGTTTGTGGCATGCGTCCATCTTCACGAGGCCATTTGTAGGAGGTGAGGGGGGTAAAATGGATGCTTCATTGAGCCAGTCTCCATGGCAACTGGCAGTCTCGACTCTATCGGGGTTGGGGGCAGCTTGTTGGCTGAGTTATAGCACACCTGCTGTCTCACTGACAAAGAGCTCTGCAGAGCCGCCAGCGGTGCCGACGACGCCCGACGGTGATGAAGGGGTATGGACTGGTCAGAAGTGTAAAAATGGAGATGGACTGTCGGCGACGGTGTCTAGAAGTAAAGAGCACAGCGTTCCTCCAACTCACCAATAATCAAATTAAACATAAACGCCGGCAAATCTGCATGGACGTGCTATTTTGTCAGCCTACACTGCTCCATCTGGCTCTCAGTTTGACCTTTGACTCTGATCGTCATCTGAGCAGAGGAACGATTTACTAGCCAGATCTCTTAGATTAATGAAATTTGCGTCTCTGTTCACTTTATCCCCACAGCCGGTCATCGACAGTGTCATGAACGTTTGCAATTTAATCAACATTGTTGATGCGTCGGCGCAATCTGACAAATAAGGGGACGATTGAGGCAAGAGTGTGAGAGAGGAGGAGGTCGGTGACATCTGACTATGCCCTTTTTTTGGGTTCTGAAGCGATTCAGTGGTGTATTTGGGTGTGTGATCAGAATCCACCATGACATAAGCCGATTTGATCCTCCTGACGTTCTCATTTGAGATGTCAGTGAAGCCGTTTAAAGGCGGGCACATAACGGATTGCAGCGATTGGAAGCCGCCGGTGTTTACAGGGATTACGAACAGGCATGCAGAAGCTGTAAATCAGTTAGTTCAGGGTTTGGCACTAAGCTCGCTTTAAAATGTGTGAAGTAGTCAAATGGGACTTAAGTCAAGGTGCTCAAAGATGTTTTTGTCTCTGCTGCCCTCTAGTGTCAGGGCATTAGATGTGGAGCTTCTGTTAAGTCTGGGGATTTTCACATTTTTTTCTGAGGAAGGAAAATCCATTCATGGCAAACTTTTGCCTTTATCCTTTAATAGTTTTCTAAAAAAATAAATAAATAAAAAATTGACCGAACTCTTAACTTTGGGGCTGTAAAAGTTTGGAAACGCCTTACTTCTGCCTCTGGTTTTGAATAATCTCAGTTTTGAACTCTTGCCGTTCTTATCGCTAGCCAGCAGCAAACAGCCCAAATGAACCCATTGAGCACCTTTTCGTGACTAAAAAAGGGTTAATTCAGCACTGACCTCATCCCAGCAGAGAAGATACAGTAGAAGCCGTCCAATGACATACACCTCGCTCCCCCCTGTCCTGCTTTTTTAGATTACAGCTGGATGGTGGAGGAAGCGGCTGAGGTGATCTGTGTTTACAGTGTGCGGTTTTTAGCTGTTATTTAACGCTTCGCACGCTGCGTCTAGGTAAGGCCTGAGGAATGCGATGATGTCAGGGGCTGCTGTGCCCCTGTGCACGACTGCAGCGTGTCGTGTTCTCACCTGCACAAGTACGTACCTGCCTCTGGATCCAGCTGAGGATAGGAGGAGGAAACTGAGATCAAAGGAGTGACACTGGGAAGACGCTGGAAATCTTGGAATAAATTGGAGCTTTGGTGCAGGCAAACTGCGAATACGCCACCTTTATTAGGGCAGACTTGCACAAAGATTGTATTTTAAGCATGAAATGAGAATATTTTGAATTTAAGACAGTTGTACATGGGTGTAGATATTTGAAATGAAATAAAAAAAAAATAGCTGAACTTTTGCTAAAACTAACTGATGTATGGGGGTGGCAGCATCATGGTGTGGAGCTGTTTGGCTGCAGGAGGAACTGGTATGCTTTAGTGAGTTTTGTGAAAGCTGAAAAGTCGTGTGTGGCGGCCCACAAAACTGAGTTCCTCCAATTCTGTCAGGAGGAATGGGCCAGAACTCTAGCAAGGTGCTGTGAGAAACTCGTAAAAGAAAACTCAAAAGGTCTGACCCAAGTCATACACTGTAAGACAGTTATATCTGATACTGACCAAATGTGTATAAAACTTTGAATTAGAAGAAAGCTACACAGAAAATATTCTAAAAAATGTTGTTACTGTGACTCGGCTTTCTGGCATTTAAAAAATAGAAATTATTTATGGTCATTCTAAAAACCAAAAGTTTAGTCTGATTTCACTTTCTGTGAGGGAAAAAGTGTGCATGTGCCTTTATTCGGCGTATGTAGCTGTCCGGTTTTAAATGTATACGTGCAGCCGCCATATTGGAATGTAAACTCGGCCTTGTCTGGCAGCCTATAGCTTTCTGTGTGTGGATTTTGACTTTGCTGTTGTTCTGTTGGTCTCTTCAAACTAACCCACAGTTCCAGACAAATGGTCATTTTGTAGATTTACCAATTTAATGGTAATATATTTACTTTCCCTTTAGCTTCAGAAAAGTCTTTTTTATTTACGCTCAAGCGCTCCTCTTTGCTGGGAACTCTGTTTATGGTGGCAAGCTGAACATGGTTCTTTATTTAGCCTTGTTCCCTATTGGAATTATTTAAAGCTAAAATGTCACATACTGTTAAATTCCTCGAAAGATTACAAAAAAAAAAAATTGATCAGCATGTGGAAGGTTTGCTTTTATGTTTCTCGTTAATTAAAAACATTTGAGAGGTTTTGAATCACTTCAAGCAGAAATTGAAATGATGGGATACGTTCCACCTTCTAAAATATATTATTTTGCACTATGTTTTTATTCAACTGTAGCATTCTGTACAGATGATAAAAACCTAAGCAGTCCGCAATCGAAATGTTTGAAGACATCTAAGTATTTGAACGTTTCGAGTTTGACCCTTTTTTTTTCTTTTTGTAATGTTTTATATAATTGACAGTGTTCCGTTTTCACACACACATTAAGTAAGATTCCCTGCAGGGGGCGCCTCCTGAAAAACGAATTGAATCATTTAGTCCCAGGCTCGGTTGCCATATCGTTTCCCATCCCACCTTGTGGAGGTGTGACACAGGAAGGCGTGCATGTGAGACTGTGTGCTGCTCACCATACTTCCTGAATGACCTGTAAGGGTGGAGCAGCAGGGCAATTACTGGACTGGCATCTCCAACTGGAATCTGCAGACCCCCATTTTTTTCACCACACACACACACACACACAACAGGTCCCCATGCACACACCAGTCTCACACATTAGCCTTTCGGAAGTCGCAGGGCCTTAGAGCCCCTGAAAAAACCTCTAGGAAGTGTAATTACAGAGAAGTACAACTCCAGCTCCCTCCCCTCCTGTTCTCCAGCTCCTTCTCTCTTCTCCCTCCGTCCGGTTGCCTGCTGCTCTGGAAACACGTTAAAAAGCTCTCTGGGGCTTAATTAGCGGGCTACACAACAAGCCATGCATTCTTAGCCCGGTTTGAACACATGCGAAGGTAAAGGCCCATGTGCACAGACCGTGACACAATTATCACGCACTAATGGTGGTGATCACCAGGGGGCAGCAGTGTTCCACTGATACTAGTTGGATCCTGGCGTTGGGAGTGGGTGGGGGGAAGAGCATCTGTGGCTGGGATTTAAAGCTACATTTAGATTCTGATATATATGCATTATATCTGTGATATAAAAGCACAGACAAGTGATGAAAGTGATGTTTTAAGAGTTGGGGAAACTGAAGCTCTAAGATGGGATTTTTCAAATTTAAAAACTGATCGTCCAGCGTCAGGATCAGGAGTTTTTTTTTTTTTTTAACTTCCTGTCCTGTTAGGTGAGTGGAAGTCATAAATTTGGTGAACATTTACTGCTGCTGCACCTGGTTCACTCCTTTACCACCATCCCCTCTTTCTCCACACACATGCATAAACACTTCATCCAGGAACCTCAATACCTTGGGCATCCGAAATGATTAAAATCTTCTTTCTTGCCCACTGTTTTGTCCAGTTTCCGCCCCCATCCACCTCCCCCTCACAGTACAGTACTTTATTGCTCCTGGCACTTTGAAAACTGAACCTCTGACGAAACGGTCTGGTTAATCATGTTAGACAGATTTATTTAATAATTAGATTAGAAGCAAAAACATTTATCGGAAAAGGTTTTCATGGAAACACCCGGAGGCACCAGGAAGCCTTTTAGTCATTATCTGTAAAGAGCATGGTTTATTTTAATAAAAGTTTGTACTTAAAAGATATCATCCAGTGGCGATTTTGTTTTATATATATATATTTTTCCCTCGCAACTGTCCACCAGAAGTATAAATGAAGCTTGGTAATGATGAATGAATTTACAGTAGAATTTCAGACCTTTTTTTTTGTAAACCACTGATGAAAAACAAAAACTGGCAGTTTTGCTCTGCATTTGGTGAGTGACATCACAAGAGGCATATTATTGGAGCAGATAAGCTATCGTTGGTAACTCTGCTGAATTTTATGTTTTTGTTGCACAAAATACAAGTAAACTCTCTTCAAAAACCCTCTGGCCAAACTTTAATTAAACTTAAGGAGTCCTTTTTTAATTTTAGAAAAAAATTATTTTTATTTGACTCTTCTTTTTATTTATAATGCTTTCAAGATGTTCTTTTTTTCTTTTTTTTTACAATTGTGAAATGCCTCACATCTTATCATAAATTAACTTAATTTTATTGTTCTAAGTAATGTTTTTTTAATATACTTTTGTAGTTTGATGTTCTATTCCCATTTTTACTCTCTTACTTATTTATTTATTTTCAATTTTCCTTTTTGACTTTATTGAAAATGCCGGTTAGAAAAAAAATCTGAATGATTTGAATAAATTTGATTAAAAAACATGCAAATTCAGAGGAGAGGAAAAAAAAACCCCATACAGATTCACCTCGTCATTCTCAAGAAACTGGGATCACACAATGTCATCAGAGGCATGTGTACATAAAAGCCTTTTGGAGAGTATGCTTTAATAACATTTTTAAACAAAATAGCAAATCAAATCACAGAACTAATCACGGTTTGCGTTTCTCTATGTGATAAACTATGTCCCAAGAGAGTTTGCATAATTTCACAGAGCAGTCTGGTTTGCGAGCTTCTCTTGGTGACGACGTCTCACATGTGGCACTATACGTCTGGTTGTTGCCTGCTCACGAGTGTGCAGATCACTCTGGTGTTGAGCAGCGGCTACGATGGCTAAAGCTCGGCCATAAAACACTTTGAGAGACCACCTCTGTGGACCACCTCCCTTTTTTAAGAGTGTACAAACGTCTTTGTGTTCGCAAATCCATAAGCTGCTCCTTTCGTCTCCACTGGCTTCGCTCCTTCTCTTTGGGGAGTTTGCGGTTTGTTGTTGTTGTGCAGCGGAAACAGCAGAAGGGTGTGCGTCTTTCCTTGCCCTGTTGTTTGCTGGCCCTCTTTGGTGTTCTCCTGCATTGTGGGAAGTCTGCATTTCTTTAATTATGAGGTGTGAAAGCCTGAAAACCAAATGGGTGTGAAGGCCAGCATACAGAGCGGTGGGATTAGCTGGAAGGAGCGTCCAGGCGTTCTCAGATTTAGATTGCGATACATCTGCAAGCCATTAGATATGCAGCTAGAAAACACTCCTAAAGTGCTGCACAAAAGTGTTGATGCTCGTTTAGGTTTTTTTTTTTTTTTTTTCCAGTTTATGTTACGACATGAAAATCACTGTACTTTAGTGGAATTTTATGTGATTGGCAGTGAAACAAAGTAGTGCATAATTGTGACCTGGAAAGAAAGTGAAAAGTGGTTTGGACTTTTGCTGTGAATTGGCACTATATAAATAAACCAAATTGAATTTTTAATGTATGTGTGTTATATATATATATATATATATATATATATATATATATAAAATAAATAAATAAATTTGAAAAGTGTGGCATACATGTTGAGAGAGATTTTTTTTGTGGTTTCACATTACAAAATATCTTTGACTCTCTCCGATTACTACAAACGATCCCTTTGAGGTGATTCTGGTCTTTGACTGGACCATTTTAACATAGCCTTATGCTTGATCTACATTACTGCATTGTTCCTCTAGCTGTGCTTAGAGTCTCTGCACTGCTCTCTTTATATAACCATCTCTTACCAGTTTCCTTCTCCCCACAGCATGATAGTCCCGTCTCCATGCTTTGCTGTGCAGGTGTTGTTTGTTCAATAATATTGTCAATGGACTTTTTTCCCCCGCGCATATATATATATATACATTTGCCACTTATTTTTGAATTTTATTTTTATCTAAAAAAAATCTTGATAACCATGTGTAACTTTCTTTCAATTTTCAAGTGCGCATTTCTTTATGTTGGCCTACCGCATAAAATCATAGTAAAAACATTAACTAGAGGGTGTAACATGGCAACACATGTAACTTTTGCAAATGTCTTGTTGGCTGTAAATAGTTAAACTCACCTAATTGTTTTAAACTTGGCTCCGGTTTTGAACGTTCCCCCGCTGAACACTTGATGGCACTGGCAGTTCACAGTTGCAAGCCACCAGCAGTGAGTTCCTGCACACACGCTCCTGTTTTCCAAGGATCAGGAGGCTGGACTTTGAAGTTAACAGTGCCAGCCTCAGGCACAGGAAGTTGCCTACTGTTGTGTTACTGACTTAGCAAGTCCGTTGGGGAGGAGGAGAGGGTAAAAAAAAAAAAAAAAAGCCTGAGCACGCCTGTTGACTAATACGCCACACATTCATCACTGACTCCTAGCAGTCGCTCCGACTTTCCTCTTTGTCATATTTTGGCAGCCAGTGTATCTCTTGAGAGGGAGAGGGGGAAATACATTGCTTTTAAATAAAGAGTATTGATTCACTGTTTAATGAAAGTACATGACATTAATGTATCATAGTTGTACATTAATACAGTGAAGCCTTTGTGGGAAATCTCCAGTGATCTACAGAGCATGCCTGGGAGGGAGAATTAATTGATGACTCAGTGTTCCTCCGGGAGCAGAGGCGATTAATCCAATCTGTCCTTTTTCTTTTCTGCCGCAGACACAGATCCGCGGGTTCTGGAGAAGCAGGAGCAACAGCAGCCCACCTACCTGGCCCTAAGCTACATCAACAGGTACGCACAGTCAATTACTCAAGCGCGCATCTAAAGAGGGCAGCATCGCTCGCTCCACTGTGAGAAATCGGCACTCATGCGTGCACTCATGTGACTTGGGAGATCTCGGATGAGTTATGTCTTTCCATAGCACTGACTCATCCACAAAACCGCACGAGATAATCACTCTTGGCTCCCCAAGCTGCCAGAGGCAGCATTTCAGGCTGCTTGTGTTTGTGTTTTTAGTTTTTCTTAGTTGTTGTTTTTTGTTTGTTTTGTGTGTGTGTGTGTGTATGTGGTGAACCAAACTGTCACATCACACTTAATACCCCATCAAACTACTACAAGATGCAACTCTGAGTAGATTGTGATAAGACAAAGGAGCGTGGACGAGGGAGGCTTGTTTTCAGTCATAATTGCTCCAGCAGTGAGATCGTAAATGTCATCCGTATTTATTGTCTGTGGTGTCAGGACGGCTCATTCAGTGGCTCAGTTTTGTTTTATGGCAAAATATGTGGTTGTCTCAAGGTAAAAGCAGAAAGGGAGATGAGATAAAGGCCTCCAAGCTGTTGCTTTTGTAGCAGATGTAAAGAAAAAAAAAGTAAATCAAAGCGTACAAACAGCTGGAATATGGAGGAATTTGTTATTGGTATTTGGACGTCATGTACGTGTTCCCACCAAAGGGTTGCTGGGGGCGTGGAGGACAACAGACTAACAAACCCGCCCACCTCTCCCACCTACACGTGCGTGGTCAACAATAGTCGCCCCACAATTGCAAACCTAGTAACTTTTTATTTGCTAGGCTTTGCATAAAAAAAGTTATTGATACGGCCAAAATGAGAATCAGCAAGACAGGATTTTTTTAAAAATCAGTGATGGGTCAGAAAATTGCAGTCGGTGCACTAGTTCTTTCAATTACACAAATCACTAAATTGGTTGTTTAAAGTATCAATTAGCACAAATGTATATATATATATATAATACGTATATATATATATATATATATATATATATATATATATATATTATATATATATATATATATATATATATATATATTAAATATATGTTATTGAAGAAGTACCTGAACAGGTTTTGGACATAGGATTCCTATGGGAAAAAAAAAGTTGAAAATTTCTGTATTCATCTTATATGTACTGTATTTACACCTCTCTTAATTTCTATATTTCTCTTTCATCTTTCAATCTATATCAACACTCTCTTTCTCTAACTATCTTGTATTTCCTTACGAAACTCAGTCTTGTACAGTTAAGAGGAGTATTTCTCCTCTGACAGAGAAACCAAGTCGAAAGTGTTTTATTCGGTGATTGACTGGATATTTGCTGCGTGTCAGGGCATGAAGCACTTGGCCTATTTTGTATACTGGGACCTACAGCCATTATGTACCTGGCGGAGAGTTACGTCTGCTGCCACGTGCAGGTTAGTGAAGGCTAGCCTACGTGCGCCTCTAAAAGTTAGCTTTGAGCGCACGTTCTCCGAAAATTAACCCGCGTAGAGGGATCACGTAAATACCGGTAGGGGGCGAATCCGCTTCCATGTGACGCACGCGACAACTCGGCGGCGCGCGAGAGCACCGTGTAGGTACACGTGGCTTCATTTGCGCTAATGAGTGTGATTCTTTTACATTATTGACTCTTATTCAAAGAAATTTTATGTGAGAAACAAATGATAAGAAACAAAATGCAATTAAAGTAAATCATGTCTTTAATAAATTGTGGCATTTTACAGCACCCACCAAAAGTTTAGAAAAATCCGGCGTTTAATTTGCATTCAGTGACTAAAATTTTTGTGCCTTGAGAAAAATATGCGGTTTGGATTACTGTTCTGCTGAAAGGCCTAACGATGACCCATTTTCAGTTATCTGGCACAGTTGTGGATCATTTTAAATAAAACTTTGAGCTTCACCTGATTTTTATTTTGAAGTACCCTGATTTTTAATTCAAAAGACTCTCTACCTTACTTAACAGAAAGCATGAGGTGCTTTTACATATCATGATTTTGTTTCTCCTACATCCGCCTGGAGCTTGTTGTTGCTGAAAATCTCCTGAAATGTTGTCATCTGACCAGAGTTACATGATTACAGTTCAAATTAAAAGGATATGAATACTCTGATCAACGTAAAAAGTAAGACATAAATAGCAAAGAAGTTTTTGTAGGAACTGTTATGGGTGTCAGTGTGGTTCTCATAGTCGTATTTAAAACAACGCTTGTTTTAAAAGTTCTTTTTTTTTCTTCCACCAACTCAAAAAGGGACTAAATTAAAAGCTGAAAGTTCTAAACCTCTCAGAAAACCTATAAACGCATCTGTCGGGAACTTGTATAATGCTCTAACTTAAAATCCATTGCCTCCAGCTGGGAGTAAACATATCTTTAGTGTCTATAAGAGATGATCGGGAACAGATAGCAATGGTTTTACAACTTAACTATGTGCTCATACGATAATTCATCACTGATTTACGTGGACTCAGGGTATTTCTGTCTCAACCACATGTACATGGATAGTGCATCAACCTGGCAGAGATCTTACTCAACGTGAAACCGATGAGGCCATTTTGAATGAAAAACAAGGTCACGTAGCTGTTTGTTATGCTATGTCTTTAGATATGCCTATTACTGTATAAAAGCATTTATGTACATTTGGTCAGCCACACCCGTCGTGGCATTTTGTTGGGACTTTAAACCTACATGGTGTAGTTCATAAATGCGTGTTACATAGTTTATAATTGTAGGGAAAAAAATTATTCAAAGTCATGAGGGAGCTTCTTTCATTCCACTTCACAACAATGCTCTACTTTGTGTTGATCTGTAGCATAAAGTTCAAAGAAATACATTGAATTGTGTAACTGTACCAGACGAAAATATGAATAAGTTGTCGCTATACACATACAGTCGTGTTGGGTAAATTAGAATGCAAGTCCCAATGAGTCCCGTGTCAGATTATAAGTACCCTTTGAAAATGACAACCTTTAAGCAGGTATTAATCATACGTTTCATGAAGCCCATGTTTTTGTTTTTAAAAAGTTTATTTATTTTTTTGGTCTGCTCTAATGTCATGTTTTCATTAACTGTTAGCAGTAAATCATTATCACTTGTTGATGAATCTACTTTTCAATAAAACTCAAATTTGCTGAACGGATCTGTATTTGTGGGAATGCATAAACGTTTCACAATGCGGAGGTTGCGAATTTGCAGATTTTCAAGAATAAGAAAAAAACCCCCCACGATTTCGTGAACCTTTGTGTGTGTCCTCAGGTTCATGACGGACGCAGCACGCCGCGAGCAGGAGACCATGAAGAAGAAGGCCACGCCCAAGCTGTCCCTGTCCATCACAGGCGGCATGTCCCGGAACAGCACGGCCACGCCGCCACGCCACACCAGCGGCAACCTGACCCCTCCCGTCACGCCCCCCATCACCCCGTCCTCCTCGTTCCGCAGCAGCACGCCTACAGGTACGGCACGGCACGGAGCCGACGGACGGAACCGGTTGCTCGCGATGACGACGGACTGAGGCACACAAAATCGTCCCTTTGGGCAGTTCACACTCAGACTTCTGGTTACCCATAGGGAGCTCGTAACGCCAGAGGAATGCGGCTCAACCGACGACGCCGCATTAGTCAGAAAGCAGAGCTTTTGCAATGCCTGATGACCTTTAATTATTGCAGCTTAAAGAAATGATTTGCCGTCATTAAAAGCAGCCAGATTGAAACTCTGGAGCAGGAGAAGTCTGCGGTCAGGGCGGAAAGAGGAAAAGCCAACCGCTATCTGCTGCAGAGGTGTGCGTGTTGTTTGTGAGCCGCCTTTAGTGGCTCCTGCAGCGAGCGAAGCAGTCAACACTTTGCTAATTACACAGCAGCTGGCCTGCTCTGCGTTCGCATCGGGGCCGAGTGTTGCACAGCCCAGGAGCAGATGTCTAATTCCAGGCCGAGCGGGTCCAAGCGCAGCGTTAGGTCTGCGATTACACACCGACACGCACGAACCCACACCCTCTTTCAACATGTGCCAAGGTGCCATCCACTTCCTCATGCTGAGGTGCAGCATTTCCTGTTCCATGGTGGTGGTGGTGGTGGGGGGAGGTTCACTGGGTCTGTATGTTTGTGTGCCTGGATAGTTCAGGTATTCAGATGCATCTGCGTGTGTGTGTGTGTGTGTGTGTGTGTGTGTGTGTGTGTGTGCAAATGGAATGCTGTGCACCAAGTAAAGCGTTTTTTTTCCAAGCTGAGCAGTAGGGGATCCCTCCCACTTAATGATCCCTTTTTCTGTGCCATTCTCTGCATTTTACCTCACAGGCACTCACACCCAGACACCACATTTGTTTTTCCTACTCGTGAGCAAAAGTAACATCTGAACGCAAAGAGTATTGCTAAGAAAGAGTCACACGCAGAAGCATTTAGGATGCCTTAAATGTGTGTCAAAAAAACTAAGCGAATGCAAATTCTTGATTTTTTTAATTTTTTTGTTGTACTAAAATTTTTGAAAACTACTTTCTGTATTTATTCCCCTTGCACTTTTCTAAAATTTTCGCAGTTGACTACCATAAATCTCATTCTGTTTTTTTGGCAGGGTTTTGTCTGATCACAGATCCTGACCTACCGAGTTTGATTTTGGCCGATGGCAACTTTTTCCGACTTTTTCTTTTTGTCTGAAACGTCGCGAAGTGCAGTGACAAAAGTTGCTAAGTTGGCAACAGTGGGGTGACTTAGCTGACTTAGCTGGCATCAATTGGAGAGATTTACAGACCTTTGCAGAGGAAGATGAGTTTGGTTTTCGATGAAAGTGTCGGCCGATCGCAGATTTCCCAAAAATAAGAAAATTGGGGCCCGTTGATTTCATTGGGGCCTTTTGCGATGGGCCAACACAAAGCAGTGGGTAAAAGCACGATGGATGAAGGAAAAAACAAAATTCTATGAAAAACAAAATCTTGTACGAATTAAAATCTGAAAAGGTGGCAGTGTTTTTTCAATCCGCTCTGCCTGAATGAATACATTGTAGAATTGTGTTACGTGCAACAACCAAGTGACGAGACTAAAATTTATGCTAAATATTTCTCCGTCTCTCTCAGAATGAATTGTCTGTCATGATGACTTTTTGAGTCTTGCCATAGGTTCTTAACTGGACTTTGACTAGGCCATTCGGACACAGAAATATGTTTTGGCTTAAACCATTTCCTTGCAGCTTCCTGTGTTCTGCTCCATTTACCTTCCCACCAGCTTCCACCAACTTCCTCGTTGCATACACACAGCATGATGCTGTCACCCACAATTAGTCACCATGGGAAAAGTTTTGGCTTCATTTGACCAGAGTACCTCCCTTCCATGGTTTGTGGCCAGCTTTACGGCTTTCTTTCAAAAATTACTTTTGTCTTTTTGGGCTGGAAAATCACCTTCATGAAGGAAAAATTAGGAAAAATGCACCTAAATGCTGATACGATAATTAAAAATCTCCCAAAGCATGACGCTACCACCAGTGCCATGGAGTTTGAACAACATTTGACGCGTTGGAAAGCAGCTTCCGCTGGATTTCATTTGTGCTTGGCAGGGTAAAAGGGGCTCAGTACAGATCCTCTCTTCCAACATTAAGCCCCCCCCCATCCCCCCGCCTCAGGCTTGTGCTTGCAACATGACTAAATGTGAGAACTTCGGCGAAGCCAACGCATCGTGTTCCAGCTGTGTATTGACAAATGTTTTTCTTGTTCCCCGGTGGCTCCAGGCAGCGAGTATGACGAAGAGGAGGTAGACTACGAGGAGTCGGACAGCGACGAGTCGTGGACCACAGAAAGCGCCATCAGCTCTGAGTCCATTCTGAGCTCCATGTGCATGAACGGGGGAGAGGAGAAGCCGTTCGCCTGCCCCGTCCCCGGGTGTAAAAAGAGATATAAGGTGAGGTTAGATTCACAAGTCGGGCCCCCGCCATAGGACATGAGTTCTCTGCCGCGATTGCATCTACACTGCTGCTTTTGTTTGGGTATCACATGTCAGGACAGATCGCTTGGAAAGAACCCAGCATAAAGCCAGGCTGTCCAGATTGGAATCAGTGATAAATATATGATGGTGTATTTGCTTTGGTTGATATTTATCGCAGCTCGTAACAAGAGCCCTCATTCAGCCTGCTGTCTCGGCGTCTAAATTAATAGACAGTGTTGGATATTACTCTTATGTGCCCCATTAAGAGGGGGAGAGAAAAAAAGGCAATGTGGGAAAAATCCTTATCTGGGTACTGAAATGGCCCTTTAGAGCTAATCGGCGTTACCTCACCGCCACTAAGCTAGAAGAAATGAGTTTAACATGTTTTCTTCTTCTAATTAAATATTTTTTGGCTGATTTTGGGAACACTGGGAGGAAATTAGTTGTCAGGCAGTTAAATTTACTTGCTCTGTTATTTGAGGACAAGTCGGTTGTAATTCTCCTTCCATTTGGATCTCTGAGTGGAGACATGCTGGGTATGAGTCGAGAGTTTGTAAAAGCAAAACATTTTTTTAATTTTATAAGGATATTAATATAATGCATCTACACAGCAAAGTGTGTTAATCAATCAGATATTTTCTTCACTCAAACTCACTTAGAAATTATTGAGTTAAGGAGGAAGAGACTGCAGATCGGGTGTAGAAAAAAACCCAAGCCGATCCCGTCGACATTGTGTCCGAGCCTGAGCCAGCAGGGCATATTATTTTAATTAAGATTTTACTGTTGTTCCCAGACCACCATTTGAGTAAGCACTGAACAACAGCAGTAAACATCTTCCAGGTCCGTTTTGTCGCTTGTTGTAACCACATGGTGAGTCAAGTACAAATCATCTGTGACGATGTGTGATTGATAGCAGAGCAGTGTGATTCGAGGCTGCGTGCGCATTTATTGTGCGCTGCATTTGTTACTGTTTAACACCTTACTTTCTTTCCTCAGCAGTGTGAGCTTTCCACTCCTCTATTTAAACTATAATACGTAGATTAATGCAACTTTATGTTGTCAACTCCCTAAAATAATGGCCTAAGTGGTGGAAAAAAAAGTGTATTGCCAGTCCTTTCTTTCTAAAAGGTGCTTGTTTAGACAAAAAAAACCCACTTTTGGCAAAAATGACTCCTTTTTTTATTATTTTCAGAGGGTGACAATATCACACATTTCCATTTGGTTTTCTGGATTTCTGGAAACCCTTTTCCATTTCAACTCCAGAGTCTTGGTGTGTGATTTAAAATGATCTAGCTATTATTGGTATTAATGTAGCCACATATTTTAGTATTTCAGTCTATATTTAGCCTCCCATTAACACGATTGACTTAGAGAAGCAAACTTGTTTCATTTGTAACGACGCTAACCGGTCAAATCTTTCTGTGTGCCCTTCCTGCCTCGTCCTCGTCGTCGACCAGAATGTGAACGGCATCAAATACCACGCCAAGAATGGCCACCGCACGCAGATCCGCGTGAGGAAGCCCTTCAAGTGTCGCTGCGGCAAGAGCTACAAGACGTCGCAGGGCCTGAGGCACCACACCATCAACTTCCACCCGCCCGTCTCCACGGAGATCCTCCGCAAGATTCAAGGCTAGAGTCCTGCGCTACCAGTCAGCTACCCCCGAAACATTAGCCCTGTCCTGACTCTCCTCATCCATCCCAAACACTAAAGGATCAAGTGCATGCTTTAAGTTGCTTTTATTTTGTCACTTTTTTTTTTATATCCATCTTTGCGTTTTTCTTTTGCCCTATCCACGTATTATCACTTGTATTTTTTGGGGGGGAAAAAAACAAAAAACAAACTTATGTATCTTTGTAGTATTTTTTATTGATGTACATTTGCACATTCGTATATGCTATCATTTTTTATTTTTTCCTCAGTTTTACTTGCATAAGGTGCTAACTGTAAAAAACAGCAAGAAAAGACAAAAAAACAAAACGAAAGAAAAGCTGAAAAGTAGTGGAAAAGGAAGCGCGAGCGACTCCTGCCCTTTTATTTAATTTTTTTAATTTAATCTTTTCAGTTTTTTTCCTCCCGCTCGTCTCTGAGCGGGAGGAACGCGAGCCGGGCTGTTTCGAACACGCCCTGTCCGCTCGCTGCAGAGTCCCCGCCGAGCTTTGGTCTGTGCCTTCACAGCTACTCCTGGGAGTTTAAGAGCAAGAGTTAAGTTATGTTAGAACAGATATATTGATATATAAACAACAGACAAATATGTATGTGTACATAAAAAAAAAGTATAAAAGTATTCATGAGCATATTCATAGTTACTTTATTTTGAAGCTTTATTTTATATATATTTTTTGCCAGTGTTTTAGAGGTAGTGTTTTTTTTTTTAAGTGTTCATACTTACAGCACATTCTCATTCACTGACGGCCCTGGTGAGGATGGGCAGAAAGCCTTCAAGTGACCAAGCCTTCTTTTGCAGCAGCATAATCTCTTAGACAAATGCAGACATTCCTAAACTTTTAATCCAAGTAGTTATTTAGTGGGGGAAAAAAATAAATAAATCTCATATTGAGAAATATTTGTTTACAAAATCACCCTTGCTGCACTTATTAGCGCCAATGCTGTATGCTATGCTGCCCTCCCTTCAATAATATTTCACTTTTTCAGGTTATTATCCCATTGTTTTAGATTTTATGGCAAACTTGAGAAATTATTTATGATGTCATGTGCTCAACAAGGTTACCATAGTGACCCACAGAGATTTTCTGGAGTTGAGGAGCTCGATCTTGGTCTCATCTGACCCACTAGATGAGTCCCAAACAAACCAGTGGGCATGTAGATGCCTCCTAGTGGTCGTTAGGGAGACTTGATGACCCCTTTTAAGTTTTTTCTGACTCTAGTTGCCCTTTATTTGCAGTAGAATAGACAGTAAATGGGCAGAGAGAGAAGTGGCAAAGAATCCCGGACGGCTGTGGCACAGATTGAATCAGGATTGCACTGATTTCAGTTTTCTGGCTGATGACCGATCTTTAAAAAGCCTGACCAGCTGACTGGGATTATGGGCCACTGCCAATTTTTCTTTTTGACTGAAAAGTTGCTAAATGTAGCAACAAAGTTGCGAAGTTGGTAACAGCAGGACAAGTATTGTTAACTGCACATGTGCAGAAGTAACCTGGTGGGACAGCGACCAATTTTCAGACCTTTTCAGGAGTAGATAAGATCAGTTTCTCATGTTAAGTATTGGCCGATCGTCCTAAATTAAGGAAATTGAGAAAGATTTATTGGTGCACCCGTAGTTTGAGTCCAGATGCATTAGTTGACTTGATTAGGTGAGTTCAGGAGAAAAGCTGCTGTCTTCTAGCCATTTCCTGACCTTTTGAGATTTTCACATGGAATTGCATGTTCTCTCGTCGTTCCCATTTTAAAGAGTAGCTAATAGTGTCATTACTTTTATCCCCCTCCCTCACCCTCAGGAAGTCAAGTATACATAAATAAAAGTTCAACACTAGTAAGCTTAAAACAGTGAAGTGTGAATTACAAAAATGCTACATTATTTATTGTATAGGAGTGCCAATAAATTATGGATGTTGTTAGTATTCCTCCCCTAACGTGTTTTTGTGCCCTCCCCCCCCCACTGAATGAAGTGACTCAGATTAAAGGGTGGATTTTGCTAAAAAAAAAATAAAATTACGCTGCTGCTGCAATAAAAGCTGAATTTCTGTAAAGGCTTTTTTCCCGTTTCGCTATTGAAGGCACTTGATTTGTGTGTGCTGTATTTTGCTGATGTTCTCTCTTTTTTTTTTTATTCCTTCGTTTTACACATTCTAAAACATTAATTTTTAACGTCAATCAGGAAGAGAGACCACGGCCCACAGCCGATGTTTGAAACGTTTCGACCGCCACGTCGAGCCACTCAGCATTTCCCTCGCTCATAGTGCCAGAGCTGCCGCTCCACTCGCTCGGCCTCGGAAAGCAGGCCGAGCATCATATAATGTATTCCAGTTGCCAAGAGCTTTTTTTTTTTTGTTTGTTTGTTTTTGTTTCCATGAGCGTTGCCAACAGCTCTCCACTGCCAAACATTGACCATACCATGTGCCTGACGGGAGGGAGAAACAGGGGGTTCGGGGGGGTAAGATAGCGGTTTTACGGTGGAGGTCGCCAAAATAAGTGTGGCAACAATTTCTCTTGTTCATCGCGCCTCCAAAGTGTGCATGGATGAATGTCTTCATGCATGCTTTCAGAAAAAAAAAATAGAAGAGGTTACATTTGTATTTAAGAGATTATCATCTACAACTTGTATGTGTGTGTTGTAGAGAGCAGCATTCCAGTCTGTCTGTATGTGTGTGTTTTTTCCAAGCAGTGTCTTCATCAGCATAGGGAAGTGTTCCTGTACGTGTGTGTTTATCAGTGCTCGGGTGTTTCACGTTTCTTTTGCCGGATCGACTCGAGGGACCGGATTGTCGCGCTCTCCCGTGTTTTACTCTCAATTACCAGGGTCGAGCAATGCAGACTCGATCATTCGTCTCACACAGACTTTATATTCCGGTCAAGGCTCAGAGTTTGAGCCGCTTCTCTTCTTCTTCATGGATTCCAACGACACGCACTCCAAATCCTCCTGTTTGCAAGTTTCTTTTGGTCCAGCTCCGGGTCACGCCACCCGCCTATACTAACTGAGATACTGTCACTTGGTGCGCTGCTGGATGACCAAGCACAAGTCTGCGACGACAGACTGGAGGAAGTAGAGCGGCGGGCGTATGCAGAGGAGGACCAGGGGACTCGGGAGGAGTTCAGTATACCATGTACAGTGAATGTAATGTAACACGTGTCTGTGGTCAAGTGCTTTTAAATTATATTTTCGTATGTAACGTGGAGACCAACGTTTCCGTTTTGTATGGGAGGTTTAAACAGGTTTTGAGGAAGAATAAGTTGTAGGTGATGTCAAACTGTCTTTCTATATATATATATAAATATATATATATAAATATATGAAAAAAAAACAAGCTGCTTCAATGTAAATGACTGAAAAAAAACAGCAAAATAAAGTGAAAACCCCCCACAGCTCAGACTCGTTTGCTTTTTGCTTCACCGAATAAAGAACAAAAAATCAACAGTCACGTTCATTTAGACAAGCGTAATTTATTCTTAAAGATCTTTTTGGTGCACACTTACACTAATTTCCAGACATTCTCACATGAGATTAGCGTTGGGACATGAAACGTATACAAAAAGGGGGCCGCACTCCCACATCGCAACAATAAACTAGGTGTATGTTTTTCTTTGTCACTTTTGGGGATTTTACGTGATCGACCAACGCAAGGCAGAGCAGAATTGCGGCATTTATGTACAGCCCCATTTACTTTGCTACCTCTAAATTAAGTTCAGAAAACGATCCAGTCAGAAGAGACAAAACTTCAATGTTTCGACCTGCATGGAAAACTGAGATTCCCCCAGAACACACTGCCCCCCTAAGGGGAAACATGGTTGTGTCAGCATCATGCTGAAGGATTTTTATACCTATTAGGAAAACACAGCATTGTGATACTACTAGATATGCATTTGTTAAAGTATCGGTCCAGTAAGATAAACTGGGCCGATATTAGCAGCTGATGTTTATTCAGATTTACCGTTTGTGTTTCATCAGGAGATTGACCATGTTGTATTTGTCCAGTCGTGTGATGCTTTACACCAGCATAAATATTGGATATCGACATTGACCCAAATTTTCATATCAGTGCATTTGTGAATTCCTGGCTTGGTTTTTGCATTCGTTCCCCACAACTCTTCAGTCCAGTGTTCACTGAAGGAAGGAAAATACTATTTTATTTCCGCTTCACAATTATGTGCTACGTTTTATTAATCACATAAAATCCCCCCCCACAAAAAAATACATTAAAGTTTGTGCAAAATGGTGAGTGAGAACTTTTTTTTTTTGCAAGGCGTTATAGTTTGTGAAGCCTTGGATGCAACACTTAACACTGCCATAACAAGAAATGAAGAGACACGAAGCTCAAAACACACATTTAGATGAGATGAGGGCAAACAGACCTGGACACAAAGCCGTGGCCCCTTCACAGTTCTAAGCTTTAGAAAAAAAAAAAAACTCAATTAAAGTGTCTATTGGCCGGAAACATCCACCACCGCCGCTTCGTGATTGACCTGCGAGAAAGTGCACAACAGGAAGTGAGACGATGAAGAAGGGCGACAGCTTGACGACGGTAAATCGTCACCAGTCTTCTATGTACAGTACATTCGGAATAAAGCCTTATTTAGTGCAGTCCGGGAGAATGCAGTGCTGTTTTTTTTCTCTTTTTTTTGTTCCGACAATCTGACATCTTTACAAAACACTCATACAGTCAACAGGGAAAAAAGAGAGAATCTTTTACACATTCAAGTGTCCACTCATCATTTACACTTTTGTCAAGCTTAAAATTTAACTAAATGGTTTTGGCTGCCAGTACGGCAAACATGACACTGTTAGCGTTATGCTTTCGCAAAAAAAAAAAAAAAGATCTAATTGTTTGGGCAGAAAAATAGTCTCTCGTAAACTAGAAAAATCCAACCTTTATTCTTGCTTTGATACGTTTTACCAGATTCTTAGGCTTATTAAACATTTTTACAAGGACAGGGAAACATGTGGAGGGTGTATTAACTTTCTTAGATTTAGCTCTGGAGTTAAATCTAAGTTGTTGTTTTTTTTTTAGATTTTCTTTCCTCCCCGCAAAAACCACAGCTTTTGACTTTTTTAACAACTACCTCAGTTAACAGGAGGGAATTTTGTGATTCAGAACATAAACATGCACTTTAAAAGGTGCCTCATTGGGGAAAATAAAAATAAAAAGCCATGACACTTCTGCCAAATTCTGCCTCACTCGCTGTTCCTATTGAACGAATATTTCTGCACATCCACACCTTTCAGTCCGTTACCCGCTCACAATTACCTTCTTGCAAACCATTTAGATCGCACAAAAAAAAAAAAACAAGAAAAAAGTGCTAAATATCGCGTAATTAATAAAATAAAGCAATACCTTGCCGACGTACGCGTACCTACGCGGCGTGCCGGAATTCGCCGCTTCGCCCCCTCACTCGATCTGCTCGAAGTTGAGGACGTTGCCGTCGAAGTGCGTGAGGACGTGCCTCTCGAAGAGCTGCTGCTGGCAGTTGAGGGGGAACTGCTCGGAGCAGACGGGGCAAACCTTCCAGTGGCTCTCCACGTGCTGCTCGAAGCTGCGCTGCTCGAAGTGTGGCGGGAAGATCACCTCGCACAGCGGGCAGCGCTTGTGGACGTCCGTACTGCAGACGGAGGGAGGAAAATAAAAAAAAAGAAAAAGAAAGGGCGTCATCTCAAAAATTGAGGATAGAAAACTAAAAAGGTATTGCCTTTTAATCAAAATATTATCAGTTATTCCCTCATCAGGCGTTGCCTTGATTCTTTCATGCATGTTTGAGAAATCCTTTAATCTCCCATGGCAACCACTCAGCTGTGCAAAACGGTTGGAGGTGCCGAAGGTGCATTTCCTCATTTTTTCCGCCTGTGAGCAGCAGGCGGAAAAAATGGCTCCCCCACAGCTCCCTCACTAAGCCCCTTCAGACTAGCCAGGAGCAATTAGCAAACACCGAGTGGAACTGAGCATCTGCTGAACTCGTTATACGATCTACTTCTCAGTACAACGCTGGTAAAAACCCCGTGAAACGGTTTATGAGGAGCAATGTTGTGATGACTTTGTAAATGCAGAGTTTTAAAAAGAGCAGCAGTTTCTAAAGAGACAGAGGCCCAATTTCAAGGCATTAAATTAGTTTGCAAAATGTTAAATAATTACTTGGTTGTGCTATAAAATGACGCTGTATGCCTGGAAAACACATAATACTGCCTCTTTTAGTAGATTTAATCATGGGTAATTTTTACCGCACACATTTCTATAATGCGTTGGGCTATACGTTACATTCACGTCACATTGCGATTTATTTCTTATTTGTTTGTTAGTGTGAAAGAAACCAATGACGTATTTGAGTCAACAGGCTCAAAAAGTGACTCTCGTGTCCCAGTTTTGAAAACGGTGTCAGAAAATTTAAAAACGATTTACTTGAATGTGTTTACTGCTATTAAAACAAGACATTGGTTTTTCTTTGTGGTGAAATAAAAACTTTCAAAGGTATAATAATTCCTCTTTTTTATTTTGCATAGTGACATTTAACTCTGCAGGTCATTCTTGAAATTCTGACACACATAATCACAAGTCCAAGTGTAAACTCTGTGTCACAGAGAGAAAATAAAATAAAAGCATGCATTATCTACATGATTGTTCATTGAAATGGCCCAACATTATAGATGTATTAAAGGAAACATACATACAGTAGGCACACTTAATAATATTCTCAAACATTGGCTTATGAAATACATTCAACAGGTAGTTTTGCTTTCAATATTTGAAGTATTGTTAAATGCAAATACTTACTTTTACTCAAGTAAAAATGCTAGTGTGGTACTTTTACCAGAGTACATTTATTATCATGGTCAGCATTCCTCTTTTCTTCCTTTACCGTGTTTTTGTTACCTTGAGTCAAAGCAGAAGCTGCTCCTCACTTCACCGCGTCTGCTGGACTGATGGTCACATGGCTTCTGAGCTCTGTCACACACCTTCAACACACACACACACACACAAAGAAACGGTGGCGCATTTAAAATGAGGCCCAGCCTCTCTTCAATCTTTCTCCTAAGCTCTTTGGGAGCGACATTAATTACGGCTTAATGCAAATGAACTTAGCGCTGTGCTTTTAAAGAGCGGGCTGTATTTTCCCCTCGGTGAGCGATGGAGAAGCCCTCCAGAAACAGAGATGGGCAGCGGAATTACGACGGGAGGGCAAAGGCTGGACATTAAACATTCATGTAGCTGAAATTAACGCGGTGAGAAATGATGGGCTTTAAGCTTGTTGCCATGAAAAATATACTGCGTTAGAGATACAAGCCCCAAGTTGGAAACCTCTCACTTTTTGGGCCTCCTCTGCTGGAGTCTCCATGTTCTCCGGGGGAGTGGTGCTGCGGGACGGCTGGATGCAGACCACCTCCTGGTCCCAGCCTGGAGCTCCCTGACCGGGGCTGGGCGGAGACGCCGGAGGTGCGCAGGGAGCGGTGCACAGCGGCGCTTCGGGTGGAGGACGGGAAAGGTGCTCAGGGGACAAGACGACGTCCGCCTGGTCTACGTTGTGGGAGAGAGTGGAGGCGTTACAGACCAAGCAGCAGCGTGGAAGGCGGAGGAGGTGCAGACGTTTCCCCCCCGTCTTGCCTTTAGATGTGTCGGTGGAGTAAGGATTGCCGTACTGCAGCTCCGCAGGCCTCTGTGGGACGAGCGGTGGTGGGGAGGGGTCCTGCGGGTAGGGGAGCGGGTAGCGGAGCACCATGGGCTGCTTGGCCTCGGCCCCCTGGACGCCGGCCTCCAGCTCCCTCTGTCTGGATTTGTAAAGCTGGAGTTCCTGGGCAGGAGAGATCATCCAGGCAGGGAGGGAAACCGTGGCTCAGTGGGAAGCAGCGTCACCGCAGCTTGCAATCTGAAACCTGTGGGTTAGATTCCAACTCCCTCCTGCTACACGCCGAGTTTCCCCTGGGAAAAGTACTTAGCACCAAGTTGTATATCTATCTGCAACACTAAGCTTGTTGCAATAAGCAATTAATTAATTAGTCAATTAATAAATTAATTGCATGATAAATTAAAATCAGCTCAATTTTCATTCTGATGGCAATTTTGTTTTACAGAAAACTATCTTTCCAACTTAAAACGCAAAATAATTTTGTTGAGATATTTTTTATCTGCTCAGCAATATATTAAAGAAACAAAGTGACAATTTTTTGCTTTAATAACAGTGGACAGTTTCCTAACATGCACGGTATTTTTATTCCCCTAATCTGGTTTAAATCTTTTAGTTTATTCCCAGCAAGAAAAAATGGGAACTTTCTTTAAAAAAAAAAAGAAAAAAACATTCTACTGTCAAAGTTTAACAAATGAATTAATGTGCTTCAGTCATATTTTTGTGCAAAAAGTTGATGGGCATTTATAGCCCTACTTACTATGAGATTAAAATGAAAAGAACGCATGGCTGTTAAAAGAGAATCACTTTGTGCCTCGCAGTTTCTGTTACAGAAGTAGCATTCTTGAATTGCAGGTGGGGGGGTCACAAAAGGCCCTCGGACCACACTTTGGACACCCCTGGCTCTCTGAGACACTACAATCCATTTTATTAATGGTTTATAAGTGTTTTTTATTGCATTTGTTTTTGGTTGTTGTTTTTTATTTCAGACATTTAAAGTGTTCTTTATAAAATTAAAGTTCACTGGTCTTGCATCATTTTCGCATTATGACTACATTTCTTGAAAAAGGTCTCCAGGCAACAACATTATCATTTATCGCAATAAATACTGGGACAGTTTATTGTCCAGTAAAATTTGCTCTCGTATGCAAGACTGCATGGGTGTTTGAGAGTGCAACTGTGCCAGGCTGTATCAAAGTAACCCTTTTTAAATATTTATTATTCAAAACAGGATAAAGAACCGCACATCACTTTCCCTTCATTTCACAGTTCTCCACTGCTTCATGTTGGTCTCTCACATAAAATCCCAATAAAAAACATAGTCTAGTTATAATCTGGCAGCATGTAGAAAAGTTCATTTTTTATGCGTCTTAAATTGTCAACACTAAAGAAAATTTATTCCACTTACTTTACTTTCTTGTCGGTTTTCTCTTAGTTGTCAACATTACATTTTGCCTCGTTTTTTTACAAGGTTCATGCATAAAATATCAAATAAGCAAAAGCCTGATCAAAGCCCATTTTCAAGCTTTTGGTTAAAAGAAAAGAAAAAAAAAACAGAAGAAAGAGATACAGTTTGAATTTATAGTTCACTTTCCCTAAACACTGCTTTTGCCCTTTGTGATCATATCTGAAGCAGGAGCATTAGTACCCTACTCATTACTGTAATGGGTGTCACAGTCTGGCTCCTTTCTCTGCTCTGGCTCTCGCTGCCATCCAGGGCTTCCCTCCCTTCCTTGGCTTTTTAAAAAATCCTCCCTGACCTCCTCTCCTGATGACTTCATTAGTGCGCTGCTATCAAGTTTAACATTTAAACCAGGGTTGGGAAGGTGAAACAGACACGTAACGTGGCATTTGCACTGTCTAATGGCACTGTACTGGCGGCCGAAAGAGGCAGGAGTAGCTGTATAAATTAGTGGACGGGTGGCGAGGTTTGAAGGGGAGGAGCTGAAGGGGATCGAACGAGGAAAAAGTCAGACGAAGCACAAAAATGGTCGCGTGACAGAAAGGGATCGTTTTACTAGAGAGCTCACGTCAATTTAATGCACGGTGAGAGCAGCAGCATCGTGGTATGGGTATGGGAGAGATAGGGGGAAAAAACTGTTAAAGACGGCTAAAGACTTGAGCGAAGGGTCACCTAGCAACAGGTCACTATATCTCTTCGCTAGTCTGTACCAACATTATTTATGTAAGCCATATTATTGTTTAGTATTGCCATGAATTGAGAAGATAGTCATAAATTTAATGTGTAAAGTTTTGAAATTGTCTATAATTACCTGAAAACTTCTATCTGCTTTAGGCCTGTTGACACTTACAAAATATGACAAAATACAAACCCAGATGAAGCCAGAAAACTGAGCCGATTCTAGACAATTACTTTAAAGTACAGGCGCCGATCGATCCAAAATATTGTTAATACCAAGTCGGTATGAGTATTGGTTCGATACCACCATTTTACCATGGTAAAATATACAATTTAGTTTCAGATTCCCTCTTGAAATTTAATTTTTGTACGTTTTCTCGGTTGGTTCAATTGGTATATGAAATCGATTTTGCACCCAGCCCTTATACCTCTATTTTTAACTGTTCATCATCAAAGTCGCTAAAACATAAAGAAAGCTCAATTTTGTACCTGAAAAGTAATGAAACTACAAAGTGTGAAGGGGGGGCAAACGACAAATGCCCAGACAAAACCCCTCAACATGCTGAGATGGAACGGTTTAGGTTAAAGAGTGGTCATGTTTTAAAATGGCCAAGTGAAAGTCCAAATCTAAATCACATTAAAAATCAGTTGCCAGACTTGAAAACTGATCCTAACACAAGCTTTCCATCTGATTTGAGTGAGTTTGAATTTACTTTGAGTTTGTGTGTGACATAAACTCTTGATATTATCTATTGCAGTTTGCCGTTTGTTGCTGTGTGACAAAATGCAAAAACCAGAAGAAGAACCGATGGCGGCTCAGAACTAAACAGGACCAACGCACTGGGTCGTCCTGGTGCCGTTTTACCTCTTGCAGCTGCTTCTTGTCTTTGAGAGCCTGGGCGAGGTTCTGTTTCAGCTCGGACACCTCGATGGCTCGCTCCGCCATCTGCACCTAGCAACAGCACACACACACACATACACACACACAGACACACACACAGTCAGAGAAGACACGGTAAAAATCACGTCAAGGTCACCACAAACACGACACCATCTATTGATGTCTAATAAGGCATTCTTTGAATGTTCTGAATGCTGAATAAAATTCCTGGCAGGAACACTTTCTGCCAGATAAGATCATCTTGTCACGCTTCCAGTTTGTGTCAACCGCTGAGCGAGAGCATCCGCGTGCCAGCGCGCAGGTGAGTAAGAGCGCACAACAGTCGCCTCGCGTTTACCCTGGAGCGTTGTCAAGTGCGTTGGGGCCCTACTGTAAAAACCCACAAGTACGGCCAAAGAAAGCAGATCTGCGCTCCGGGGACGATGGAAGCGGGTCAGGGGGATCGTCGTAAATCCCTCACTTTCTAACAGAACCGACCCTGTGGGATAGTTTACATCGTCTGCTGCTTGCTCTCCTCTTATTTCACCCCATTTCAAAGGTCTCAGATCATCCGCCGACCCCCCAGCCCCCCGCCTCACCCCACCCACCCGCTGCTGCTCTCATGGCTCTTCTTTCTGCCTTGTGTCTATCTGTCTGTCCTGATTTCATCACCCTTAAATTCTGTCTGCTTCTTTTGGGTCCTCCCTTTAAATTCTCTTTCATCTCCTTTTGTCCTTTCTCGTTCTGCCCTCCTTTCTCGAATTTACGGCGTATCACCCCCACACGCGTGTCTCTCCGTCTCTCTGTGTATTCCTCTCCCCCTTGTCTCCATCCTCTGGCTTACTCATGTAAACAGCCGTAAAGCACAGCGTTCTGCGGCGAACCGTCTCTTCTGCTCTCTCTCTTTCTTTTCGAACTCCAGGGACCATTAAGAACAACTTGGGGGCCCCGGGCGATCACCTCAGCAAAGGAACTATATCAAAGTGAAGGGAGAGATGTATTTACCGCCTGGATAAACACACACTCACTCAGCAAGAGTAAGTGCCAGTCAGACGAAGGAGAAGAGAGCCCACCGTTCGTTTATATTTTCAAAATCACTTAGACGTACAAAAACATGAAACAAAGATGAAGGAAATCCACCTTGTTCATATTACAAACCGGATTCCGAAAAAGTTGGGACACTAAACAAATTGTGAATAAAAACTGAATGCAAAGATGTGGAGATGGCAAATGTCAATATGTTATTCGTAATAGAGGACAGATGGCAGATCAAAAGTTTAATCTGAGTAAATGTAATATTTTAAAGGAAAAATATGTCGATTCAAAATTTCACAGTGTTTACAAATCCCAAAAAAGTTGGGACAATAAGTGGCTGGAAAAAGGAAATTGAACATATAACAAACAGCTGGAAGACCAATTAACACTAATTAGGTCAATTGACAACATGATTGGGTATAAAAGAGCTTCTTGTCAGTGTCTCTCTGAAGCCAAGATGGTAAGAGGATCACCAATTCCACCATTGTTGCGCAGAAAGATAGTTCAGCAATACCAGAATGATGTTACCCAGCGTAAAATAGCAAAGACTTTTAAGTTATCATCATCAACCGTGCATCACATCATCAAAAGATTCAGAGAATTTGGCACAGTCGCTGAGCATAAGGGTCAAGGCCGTAAAACTGGATGCTCGTGATCTCCGGGTCCTTAAACGTCACTGCACCTCAAACAGGAACGCCACTGTTAAGAAAATAACAGCCTGGGCTCAGGAATACTTCCAGAAAGCATCGTCAGTGAACACAATCCACCGCGCCATCCGCCGCTGCCAGCTGAAACTCTACAGTGCAAAGAGGAAGCCATTTCTAAGCTCCACACGCTCAGCCGTTTGCACTGGGCCAGGAGTCAGTTAAAATGGAGTGAGGCAAAATGGACAACTGTTCTGTGGTCAGATGAGTCACGATTTGAAGTTCTTTATGGAACATTGGGACACCATGTCATCCGGACCAGAGAGGACAAGGATAACCCAAGTTGTTATCAGTTCAGAATCCTGCATCACTGATGGTGTGGGGTTGCATGAGTGCTTGTGGCCTGGGCAGCTTGCATGTCTCCAAAGGCTCCATTAATCCAGAGAACTATGTTCAGGTTCTAGAACAACATATGCTCCCATCTAGACATCATTTCTTTCAGGGAAGACCCTGCATTTTTCAACAAGATAATGCCAGAGCACATTCTGCAGCAATCACAACATCATGGCTACATAGGAGAGGGATCCGGGTACTGACATGTCCAGCCTGCAGTCCAGATCTTTCACCTATAGAGAACATCTGGCGCATCGTAAAGAGGAACGTGCGACAAAGAAGGTCCAAGGCGATTGAACAGTTAGAGGCCTGTAGTAGACATGAATGGGAGAGCATTCCTATTTCTAAACTTGAGAAACTTTACTCCTCTGTCCCCAGACATCTGTTGAGTGATGTAAGAAGAAGGGGAGATGCCACACAGTGGTAAAAATGGACTTGTCCCAGCTTTTTTGGGATTTGTTGACACCATGAAATTTTGAAACATATTATTCCTTAAAATGATACATCCTCTCAGTTTAAACTTTTGATCTGTGATTTTGTGTTCCATTGTGAATAAAATATTAGATGTTTGCACTTCCACATCATTGCATTCAGTTTTTGTTCACAATTTGCTTAGTGACCCAACATTTTTGGAATCCATTTTGTAGTTAGAAACGCTGAGATGTGTTGGAAGACCTCAAAATAAATTCATCTTATCACTGCAGCAGTATAAATCTCAAAAAGAAAAGATATTGAAAAAAATCATTGAATTCAATAAATTATTCAGTTGAGGAGAGGAATAAAATAAAAGTTTATGAAATGATTGCTCTCACAAAATGTCCAGCGGTTAACAATTAGTAAGCCCAACAACTCATTTAAAACAAATCCAACTTGGACCCTTTTTATTATTTACACTTTACTTTTCAAGCTAATAATTTTTTTAATAACTTAATAATGCTGGGTTAAAATTATATAGAATCAACTGTTTTAATTATAAATTTAAATTCATGTAAGAAATAAATTTTTTTTATGGCATGGCACTAAAAATACCAGTCGTATCGTTTTAGATCTATTGTTTTTGTCATCAATTTACTTAATTACTTTCCCCCCGTTTTCAATAAGTTTCAATATCCCACAGAGAGAAACATATCCATCGTCTTTTCTGCAAAGGTTTTATGTCTTTTTTATTGTAAAATCAAAAAACAAAAATGGGGATATTCAAAATGTTCCTAAAGTAGACTTCATTAAAAAATGTAAGTTACCACTTCTTTTAAAATGTCTTGTAACATTTTCAGCTCCAAATAATTTTTAATTAGCTGAACTCGAGGCAACTGTGGCTTCTATGACGGTAAAGTCTTCAGACTCCTGGTCTGGTTATTTGGGACTTTCTTCTTTTCCTGTGGAGCAATTATGATGCAACACAAAGTCAACAACTCGACTCAGTTAGTTTTCCAATTCACTCTGGATTGTTTGATTACATTGGAACAGTTTGGCATGAATTAGATTGCAGGTTACCACATATGCACCAGTTTGTACCAGTTTGTTTTCAAATATCCGTTTGGATTTGCTGCTGCGTTAATAACGTGAACTACTTGAGTCGAACGGAAAGAAAATAAGAGCGATGCTGTGTGTGTGCTCTCGTCTCACTCTGAATCGTCCCTCCTCGTCGGCCAGCCGCTGCTTTAGCGTGTCGTTGATCACGCACTGCTCCCTCCACTTCTCCTCCATCACGGCCAGCTCCGCCTCCACCGAGCGCGTCTGCTCCTTCTCCGCCTCCGCCGTGCTCCTCCCCTCCGCCTCCAGCGGCTCCCGGCCCTCCGCGCCGGCCCTCGTGTCCGCCTCGCTCTGCTCCTCGGCCCGCGAACTCTCGTCGCTCACCTCCACCCAGCTCGCCATCTTCAGGCTCTCCTCGGGCAGGTGCTCCTTCTTCTCCTCCTCCTCCTCCTCCTCTTCTCCACCATTTTCCGTGTCGTCTCGTCCAGCCGCCGCCGCCGCCACCGCCTCCATCACCGACGTCTCCACCTGTTTTTCCTCCGCCTCTGTGCCACTGTGGGCCTCCGCAAATGTGGATTGTTCGTTTTTTACTTCAGGGGCGATTGTCATGTCTGCTGCTTCTTGTAGAATCGCACAAGTAGGATTTCCTGCATTAAAAATACTGGTTTAATATATAATATAAGGAGACACTGCTGAGTAAATTAGTTAGACTGAATCAGTCCAACTAAGAATCATGAATCTCAGCACATTAAGTTGTTAGTTAACTATAACTATAAGATGAAAAGGACATCTAAGGATCTAAGGAGACAAAATTAGTAAAGAAAAAAAAAGCATTAACACAGGATGGCACTGCCACCACCATGCTTCAAAGTGAGGATGACAGCTGTTCTTTTCCATAGAATTCAAATTATATTGTTAAATTCTCCCACCTGGGCTGCCCACTGTCAGGTGAGTCAGTATCCAAAGATCTAAAATAATTCACTCTATGACTTCTACAGGTAACTAGAAGATTTTATGTAAACGTATCAGAGTAAAAGGGGTATGAATACAAGTGTGCGTGTTTTTACCTGTGAAACATTCCGAAAGCCATGTAAAAAATGTTATCCACCTCATAATTACCATTATAGCATTACTTTGGGTTGCTCTTTCATCTGGATTTCCAATAAAATACGCTGAGCTCTCTGGTTGCAATGTGACACAATGCGAAAAAGTTTAAGGGGTTTGAATGCTTTTACAAGGCCCTGTAAGCCTCTGTGTGTGTGTGTGTGTGTGTGTGTGTGTGTGTGGTGTGTGTGTGTGTGTGTGTGTGTGTGGTGTGTGTGTGTGTGTGGTGGTACGCGCGTGCGCGTGTGTGTAGCAGTCGCACCCTCAGTTGGAGACTCCGGACTGGAAACCAGCGGCTCCTGAGTCGTCTCTGTGGACACGTTTTTCTTTGACTCCTGCAATGAAACAAAATGAATTGTTCATTTAAGATTTAAGTGGCAGCAGGTTAGCTGTGCTGTCTGTATGTGTGCGTTTGCGTGTGTTATTTTTTAAATGGCTTTTAAACACACCATAATAACGCCTTGTGACTCCGCAGTACTGAGCTTGGCCACCTGCCTGCGGAGGCGCTGACACTCCCGGTACTTCTCCTTGTAGTGCTCGGCAGCCATGTGGAGGCGCAGCTTCAGCTCCTCCACCTCCCTCTGAAGCTCCGCCTCCGCCTCCGACACCACCGCCGCGCCGTCGCCGCTCGTTCCGACGCCCTGGGATGCAAAGAAAAAGACGAGCTCGATTTGATCTCGATCGCTCGTGAAAGTAGCAATCCCGAGAGCAGGGGGGGGCGGGGGGGTCACCGACCACCTCCTTGCGAGCCGTGCTCCTCATCCTGTCCAGCTGGCTCTCCATGCACTGGCACTCGGCCTGAGCGTCGGCCAGACTGGCCCGGAGCTTGTCGGCCTCGATGCGGGCGCGGTACAGCTCGGTCATGGTGTGGTCGCGGGCGCCGGCCGAGTCCCGCAGCTCGGCGGCGAGCAGGGCGGCCTGCTGTCGGGACGCCTGCAGCTGCTCCTCGGCCTGACGGAGCTGCTCGCGTAGGCGGCCGAGCTCTGCCTAAACACGTAAGAGAGATATTAATGTTAATCAGATTAATTACACTCTAATCACAATTTATCACTATGCCTCACTTTGTGAGCTTGAAATATAAATATGCACGCAGTTGTGGTTCTTACAAGAACGGGGTTGTGGGCAAGCCCCTCCTCCTGCCGCATTCCAACGAATTGAAATGCAAGCAATTATCCTTTTTTTTGTTGCTGCAGAAGTACTCAACAGAAACTAATGGAAACTTACTGCACCACACACACACACACAAGTAGTAACAAACTTGTTTGGGGAACCATTGAGAGATGAGGTATATTTTATTCTCTAGTTCTTGGGTTTTCCCCTGTTTGTGATGGCACCCTGGGCAACTGCCCATTTAGCCCTGATGAAAAACAGTAACAGTAAGAACGTTATCATAATTTAATGATAGTCAGTTTTCTAGGTTTTATACTCAGGAAGGTTTATAGGACATCATTTTGCTTTGAACATTCATTTTAGAAATGTCCCTCTCCATTGATTTCCTATGGAATATGTATGATGTGGTGACAATTGTTGTCCTCACCCAGCTGAGCGACCGGCGTAATTTGTGCATGGGAAATTTCAAGCTCATACACTCAGCTGTACGCAACACAAGAAAGCTGCACGAAAGATGTGCAACCTCTGTTGCTGTCTGCTGTCGTAGAAACGTTCATCTTTCGCTGTCGTTCGTTGCCCCCTGCGTGTCAAGTCCACAGCGAGCTGCTGTGAACTCGGTGACCCTCTCTGGGACAGAGGCGTTTGATTTTTGATTAATCAGCGTTTTACAATATCACCATGTTAAAATGTCCAGATTAATCGCATGTGTTAATGTTGACGGCCCTAAGCCGAAATGGCAGCTTGTGTCACATTTTTAGCCCTGCTTTCACAGTCCTGCGGGGCGAGACCTTGTCGTGTCTGTGCTCCAGCAGCTCCCTCTCCAGACTGTCTCGCTGGGCGACGCAGGCCTTCAGCCTCTCCAGCTCCTCTTGGAACTGAGCGATGGTCACCTCCCTGTTCAGCTCCACAGCCTTCAGCATCTGCAGCTCGGCGCTCAGCTTGGTGTTCTCCAGCTCGGTGCTGCGCAGGTGAGCCTAACGTGAGTCGCGAAGCAGAAGAGGAAAAAGTTCAGATCGGAGACGGGAACAAACGCCTCCGTAGCTTCATGATGTGAAATGTTTGGTGTTTTTTTTTTTTTTTCACCTTATAAAGATCTCTCTCATCCTTCTCGTTCTTCAGCTGGCTCTCTAAGGTGTCTCGCTCTGCTGTCAGTTTCTTCAGACGGTCTCGCAGACTGCATTACATTAAAAAAGTCTCTGTAGTCTTAATATTGTTGTACAGAACATACTAAGGCTGGACGATAAGGTCTAGAATCAATATGATGATATATTGAGCAGTTCATCTGGATAACGTCAAATGGACAATAACACCAGCACCCCCCAAACCATCTACTCCCCCCTCCAGATGTAAAGAATGTGATAGGCCAGCATAAATACTTCACAGTAATTGGGGTAATTGTGGTTTTTTGCAATTATTTTTATTGCCATTTAATGGTTTTAAAACTACAGCGTCTGCAAATAAATGAAGAAAACATGTACTTTTAGTTAAGAGTTATTGAACAAATAAAGCACAACTGAACAAGTTTAGTTAGAAGTATAAAATAACTTCACTTCCAAAGTCCTAATTGAACCCAATATATTACCAAATGATTGATTACGCAACTATTTTTTTGGGGGTAGAAATGAGCTGCAACCTCGAGACCTCTTGTGTCATGGTGCTTATTTCACGAACCTTACCCTCTTGCAGTCTACAGAGACAGGAGTCTCCACAAGTTTTTTCTTTTACTCTGTGTGCGGTTTACTAGCTTTTTTTATATGTGTGGTTTCGGACAACCTTCCCATCCCTCCAGGCGACCACGTGGTTTTCCGCACTCCTTCTGATTGTCGCGCAGCTCGCGTTTGTGCTATGGAAGGGTTGAGCGGCGCTCGCTCCCCTTGCGCTTACTTTTCAAAATAAAAACTCGCGTTGCATTTTCAGTCAGCTCCCATACAGTCTTATCTTGATCAACTGTATGGCCGCGGCTTCGACAATTTTCCACATTTTCTCAACCTTAACGTCTCTTTTTCGCTTCTTGCTATTGATTGGATGGGGTGCAGTCACATGACTTACAGACACTACACGTACCGACTGCATTTTCAATATGAGTCGATCATTTTCGATTTATCATCCAGGCCTAGCATACATGTAAGCCAGGTTTTCAACACAACATAGTCGAGCTGCTGTAGTTCTTCCACGGACTGTACGGGAATCATTTTTGACATAATTGGTTCTTTCACCATTCATATCTGCACGGTGCATTCGTCTCGAAGCGAGATGGTTCCATATAAAGATTCTCGACTCACCAGTCCAGCTCGGTCTCCTTCTGAAGGCCCCTCTGGGTGACTCCCAGCAGGTCCTCCTCCAGCTGCCGGACTCGGTCTTTGGCCTCCGTCAGCCTCCTCCGTACTTCTTCCCTCTCGTCGGAGAGTCCCTGTGACGAGCGCAGCAGCTCCTGGGGGGCCAAAGAGGCGGCCAATCAGAGCAGCTGACACAGCGGCTTCCACTTGACGTGGTGAAATTTTCCATGCTAATTAAATATATTTAAATATTAACTATTAATTAATTAATTAATTATTTTGTTTTTACTGGTTTTCAACACTATACCCAGGCTTAGGCCAAAACCTAATTTTCCTTAATCAACACTCCAGATTTTTTCAGAGGTTTACACATTGATTAAGTTGGCTTTTAAATTTGGCTGTGTGTTAAAGGGCCATTTCACAATTTTTCTTGCCCTTAGATGGGGCCTATTTTAAAAATCCATAAGCTGTGTCCTGCCAAGTCTGGACTGAACAATTCAAAACAAAATACAGACTTAGTAAATCACAATTTACCTTCGGTGATTTGGCAGTGTTTTGTTTGCCAACTAAATCAGAGTAAATTTAACAAGCAAATGTTCTGATAAAAATTCTAATTATAGAAGTTATAGAGGTCTAAATCGCTGTGTCTTTTTGGTTGAATGAGTGCAAATTTATCTGTGGGGTCTCCATCAGAAACTGAAAGACCAAAAGCAATCAGTGAAACTTAAACCCAAATCAAATCTCATTTATTTCATTAATTTATTTTAAGAACGAATGCGATTTGAAAAAAAAATTAATTAAATTTACCTTGACAGAAACATTGAAGCATTACTTTGTAACAGTATCCATAGAAATGTGACTTTTTAAAATATTTGATAATTTTATATATATTTTCATACTGTGAAGGAAGCTTCACAAGTGGAGAGGTCAATATTGATAATTATGCAGTTTTTCTGTTTTAAATATCTAAAACAATATTGGCAAAATTACCTTTCTTGTTTCATTCACAGTTCCTCCTCCACACTGTTGTTCTTTATTTTTCAGCATTTCTGAGGTCCTGCGGCAAAACTTGAAACTGCTGCTGCGCAATTATTCAACAGGTTGTTGCTAAGTAATCAAACAGCGAGTTAGCTAGTTGATACTTAGCTCGCAGTGAACTAAATCCCTCTGCCTACCTCTCCTAGAATGCTGTGTGGTTCTGGATTGGAGTTCAGTATCCAATATTCTGTCAGATGTAGATGCATCTATTGATATTGCTCACGTGTATATCACAACATACATTGCCTTAGTTGTAAATAATTAAACAAAAATAGAAGGAAAATGATACAAGTTTTCAACATTTTTTTCACAAATAAAATCTGGAAAGTGTGGTGTGTACGTGGTCCCTCTTCTTCTAAAAAGAATGACATGCTACTTTGCGTTAGTCTGTCACATAAAGTCCCAATGAAAACATCTGAAACTCTAAAAGGAATATAAATATAAGACACTGTAAGGAAGACACAGATGCAAAAATAAATAGATAAAAACCTCTAGGTAACAAAAGAAAACATGAAGTCTGTTTTTTTCCACATGGTGTGTGCTGGCTGAAGAACATCCTGTTTAAACTTGCTGCACATCGCTCCTGAATGACTTTAAATCATCGACGGCTAATATTAGAAGTGACAGGACAGCATAGCTTCTGCACACGCCTTTCTTTCAGGAGCAAAAAAAAAAACACACCCACTTTCTCTTCCCCAATACACACACACACGGACGCAGCTACAGCTGCACATTAAAAGGACATTTAGACTGTCAAACCCAGACGGCAACAATCAATCCCACATAGATAAGAGTCCAAATGCACCCATTGGTGCACACTAAGGCCCCGTCTCCCTCTGGGCTTGGCTCTACATGGATCGCTGTATGATTTTTTTTACGGCTGGCATTTGGGAAGCACTTTAGCAGTGCATAAAGACCTTATAAAAAGTGTAGTCGTAAAATTAGCAGCCACAAAATATGTACTTATGTTTTCATGTTAAACTCAAAGGCATATTTTCATCGGGAGAGCCACGAGCTGACGTGCCCTCCAACAAGTCATATATCCACAGATGGACACGACTGTTGAATGAGAAGCGGCACGGTATTAACAATGTGTGTATGGGTGTGTATTACCATTTAAATTTATGGCAATTTCGTCCTTCATAAAATAAGAGCAGCAGGCTAACTAAAAGCAGCCTGATCTCAACTACAGTGGACCTCAGCCCAGGGAGGTCCACCAGGGGGCGATATGAGACCAGATTCAAACTTTCAGAGCTCTTGGCAGATTTCAGTGTTTCACCTCTTTCTGCCAACCCCTCTGCTCTCCTAAAAACTGGAACCGGTGCCAAGCCAGTTCTCACCAAATGAGCAATGCAGCAAATAATAAAAAAAAAAACCCTACATGTGACTCATCCTGGGAAGAGGGAAAAGGATTGACAGACGTCCAGGTTACAGATTTCCTATTTCGAAATGCGATTCAGTCTTTTGGTGATCTATCCCCTACAAAAGTACCCCTGGAAGAGAAAGAAAGAGTTGAGGAAAAATAGTAGGAGAGCGGTGGCCGCCGAATCGCGTGACTGAGCTGTGTTTGTCCCTGAGGTTGGGCAGGGCTGTTTTTTCATAAAGGCGGTTTTGTGGACTACCCTCCTGTCATTCTGCACACACAGACTAAAAGGGTTTTTGCAAGCGGGTGGCATAATGAGCGTGTTTGTATGTGTGTGTGTTTTGTGCGTGTGTGAAGGCAAACCCGAGGGGCCCCGCTGGCGTGCGACCTGAATGCGAGCGCGACGCCTTGGTGCGCGCGTGCGTTTGACGTCATGTTTGTTCACTCTGCGGTCGAGATGGCATCGCCGCTGACGCCAGATGCCCGGGAAAAAACTGTGTCCCAATTCCGTTCTGGACCACTGAGTCAGGTCGTTAAAGGAAGGAGTGGGAGACGAAGGCGGTGCAGGGGAAGGCACGCAAACACACACACACACACACACACACACACACACACACACACACACGCTCACATAGCAGCAGTTTGAAGTGTGTCTGTCAAACGTGGACGCAAATTATTCATAAATGTGCGGGACTTTGAAGTTTTCAGGTCAACGATCGTTGACGAGGACGCGGCTCCTAGCGGGAAGTGCTAGCGGCGTCTGGCTGTCCGTGTACAAATCCCTGTTAAAAAGCCAAGGTTCAGTGGCCTTTTAACAGCCACCAAACCTTTTTCAAATTTTTTTGTTTCTTAAACCATTTTCCAAATTTGGTTTGGCATAACACTTTTGTACAATTCAACTGAAAATATTTTTTAAAAAAGAACAAATCTGTTGAATTAAAACGAAGGGATGATCGGCCAGAAAATTGCAATCGGTGCAACCCTATTGAAGAAGCTGCAATAACCATAAAAAAAAATAAATGCACCAACACTTTGTACTAATAACTAACTATTTGCAATTGTTCAGTTTGAGCATTCAGCAAAAAAGGGTCACATTGCACCAAAGTGTTAATTTGGGACAAAAAAATAAAAGCAAAAGCAGAACTCCACAGCTTTAATGGTGCCTTGAAGACAATCATCATTAACAGAAGAAAATATTGCATCAGGGCGACAAAACAAAAACTGGATGTTTTCCAAAACTAAAGAGGGTGGGAAAAAATCCCCAGTCAGCTCTAGGAAGTTCTGTCAACCTCTCGTTGTGAGAACGTCACCTCTATCGTGCTTAAAGCAAAGGAGTTGCAGAACTGAATCAATTTCTTCCAAAGAAAACACCCAAGCCTAATTTGTGACTAGAATTTTCCTGTGTAGGACAATGTTATGGTCTGATGAAACCAGACTTACCGTGCCCACAGTTAGACAATGTGGTGGCATAATCAAACATTAACTAAATTTAAGCAGAAAATCCCCGCGGTCACCAGAGAGGGGGGCTGTGGCCACGAGACGCCTTGGCAAATCAAGAGAGGTTTGAAGAGCGTCAGCCAGACACAGTCAGCAAATACTGTCAAATCGAGAAAACTCAACACTGAAGCTGGATGGAAGGGTATTTCAACAAAATTCTAGTTTAAGTGCGTGACCAGGTGGTTAAGTTTTTTTTTATTTATTTCTTTTTTTTATTTTACCCCCTAACAGCTTTGTCTGTTACTCATTCTACATGATAAATGTCATATTAAACTGAAACACCTTCTGAAATTATTTACTATGATCTAAATTTTTTACTACATTAAAAGCTGGACTTTTAACAGGGGTGTGTGCACTTCTGAGATCCACGGCACACACAAACACACTGAAACTGTCCCACTTTCGGTCTCGACATCATCCAAACGGCTTATAATTTAAACGAGTGGTTGCGCGCGCAGTTGCGCATAAACGTGGTGCTTTCGCCCGTTCGGCAACACGCCAGACCACTCCGCCTCGTCTGTCTGACCTGGTTGTGTGTCCGCAGAAGGCAACACGTCTCCCTCTCCTGTTCCCTCTCCTTGACCAGTTGCTTCTGCTCCTCCTGCAGCTGTTGTTTCTCCTCCTGCAGGAGGCGCATGGCCTTCAGCAGCTCCCTGCGCTCCTGCTGTGCCTCCTCCACACGCTGTCAGACACAAGGAGACAAAACAACCATAATGTGGCGCCAGTATCTGGAGATCTGGAGTTTTAATGTATCTCTTCTTGTTTTCTTTAATAGGTTCTGTGAGTGTCATGGCAAAGAAACTCTCTAAAGCATTCAGCAGCGACCTTTATGGGGTGTAAAGGTACGGTGCAACAGCAGAAAGGAGCAAACGCCAAAACTTGACATTTACTCATTTTAAACTGAAAAACAAACCTTGACATATTCAGTCCAAAACTGAAAAGCATCTTTCCTGGTATTAACATATAAAACAATAAAAGTGTTTGCTTCGATTCATTTTTCATACTGAATGAAAGCGCTTAATAACGTCTCCCAGTGTGCAATTCAAAATGCACACAGCGAGGAAGAATAAATACGCAAAGTGCTTGACATAAAACTCTATTACATCATTATAAGGCCTGCCAGATTCCACCACTTGCTGGGTAAACACAAGCTGGAGGGTCTTCAGCATCCTGCATATCAGCATTGCAAACATTCTTGCACTCATTTGGCGTGGAGCGCTTCAGACAGAAGATTAATCGACTTATTTTCTATTGTGGAATCTATAGCAATAGAAACCACACACACGTTCCAAGTTTGACGTCTAGTACCCATGACAACTATGTAGTACTGAGGCAGTACACATACATACAGTCACACATTTCTTTATACGCCAAAAATAAGAATAAGTGTTTGTTCTTTAAAACAAAGATTATGGATGAATTGTCCAGTTTATTATGTTTGGCAAGTTTTAAAACTAGCAAAAAATGTAAATAAATAAAACAAGAAAAGAGAAAGTAAACTATCCCTTTAATGTAATTTTGTGCAGATAGCTCTATATTGTTCATATGTTAAATACGGAAGCAAAAAAAAAGCAGCTGCTCCAATCATATTTTATTTTGTAACAAATATAATGTGGAAAAAAGCCTCAAAATGGGCCATTTGAAACACAGTGGTACCATTCTGACACACAAAGAGAACCCGATTGTACGAATGCAGCAGGAAAGTTGGACTGATTCAGTTCCGAGGGCCGAGGAGCTGAAATGCGACAAAGATATACTGCCATGTGTCTGCCGGCGCCTAAAAAAGAGGCAGCTGATGATGTCAGAGTTGACTGCAAGGAGGTCAAGAGCAGAAAGACCAAATATAAGCAATGATCGTGTGTGGTCTACCTCTAGCAGGCCGGTCTTGGTGGTAACGACCAGTATGTCTGAGTTGCTGTCCTCCTCTGTGACAGTCAGCAGCTCCTCGGTGGGCGTGGCGGACCTGAACTGGAAGGGCGTGCTGGCACCTCTGATGTCCCCCGCGTGAGTGACGTAACAGAACTGGTAAAACTCCCCGTCCGACTTGGGGACATAGTAACCTGCGAGGGAGCGAGAAATAGGAGTTGCAGTATTAAAATTGTGTTTTATTTCCAACCTGTTTTGATATTAATACAAACAAGTGTTTCTGTCTATATTTACAACAAGTCCGTCGCATGCTGACATATCAAACAGCCTGTATTTACTCTGAGATTCAACCGGCGCTCCTCTCAGAAACGGAGCAGCGTCGGTGGGAGTCGATCCAGTAGCCGGCCGCTTTTACTGACTCCCAACGCACCGCAGTGTGAACTCATATTTTCACTGGGTAATATCTGACCATTCCAGGTCCAGTTAAAAAACCAGTCCGTAGACCCTCAGCGTGAGTGTGTGTGTGTGTGTGTGTGTGTGTGTGTGTGTGTGTGTGTGTGGTAGGAGAGGTGCGCGGGTCGCAGGCCGTCGTTTGCGGTCGTTCTCCCTTATTAAATAAGAGTGCTGGTTTTTATATGCACCGTAAAATGGAGGAGTTACTTTGGAATACCCAGGCTCTGTATAGTGGTTTCCGTAATAATGTGTGTGTGGATCTCTTGAGTGCGTACCTTGAAACACAACAGTCCTGTGCACAGTACTTCCCGGCTCGTAGTTCTCAGGCATGGGAGACCAAAGGAAGGTGTAATAATCTCTGGCTGTGCTCCAACCCACCTGGGGGAGCAGGGTGCATGAAAAAAGATTTTAAATTTGAAGAATCCTACAGTCCCAATACTGATTTTTTTTTAATACATATTTTACTTTTTACTTTCTGTCTGGAGGACTCAGCTTCAGGTCCCTTAATTTCAAATAAAGAAATCCAGGGCAAACGCCAAGGAGGAGTGCACCAATCGATCGGCCCAGATTTCCTTAACTTCAATAGATTGCCTATCTGCCGATATTTACATGAGAAACCGATCCATCTGTTTCCACTTCTGCTCTGCCGTGAGAGTCTGCACATGCACAGTTAACAACACCTCCTGTTGCTGACTTAGCGATTTTCAAACAAATAAATCAGTGTCGGCAGGTCAGGCTGATTAAGGATGGTTGATCAGTCAGAAAGCACCCCTATTTAAATTATAGAACAAAACCTATACCTTACAATAGCCCAGTCAAAGTCCAGACCTAAATCTAATTAAGAATTTGTGGCGAGAAATAAGAAATAACATCCAGTGATGCTATCTGATCGAGACTGAGCTAACGCTTGCAGGTAGGGAGGGACCTTACCTGCTAACATAAAATTATTTTGTGTTGCACATGCAGAATAATTGTATGTGTAATTGTTGCCAAAGGTGGTTGAGCAAAGCATTGATTCAATAACGCTGAATACATGTATGTGCATGCCAACACTTTTGAAGATCGCTTGTTTATTTTTAACTTTCGAACATTTTCAGAACAACAATAGAGACATGCACTGGATTATTTTGGTCAATCACATAAAATCCTAATAAAATACAAGAAGCTCGTGGTTGTAAATTGTCAAAGTCGTAGGAGAGGAAGGACGGATGAATGGATGGATGTATAGACAACTGGACTGAAAGATGGACGGGCAGGCGGATGGAGTAACTGTGCCTCCATGGGAAGAGTAGAGATTGTCCAATAAGGAGCGCTGGTGTACGTTGCCTCGAATGGTCAGTTTGACTTTATAAGTTCAGGCAGTTACAAATAAAAAGAAAAATATTATAAAGGAGTTGTTGCTCTTTTTCCCCCGGAAATAATTTCTCGTTTTCTTAAGTCAGTCATGTACCACCAAACGTTCAAGTTAAATGTGTGACACAACTCAATCACGTGGTCCTATTAAAAATTTTAAAAAATAAAATAGTTATATATAAATATATATTAAAATTAATACATGGAATAAGAATTACATCTTACAATTCAGTCACATTCAGTTCACTCTGAAAGAAATAGGGTGGACAAAGTCGTTGCACGGTTCAATGAAAAAAAAAAAGAAAGAAAAATCTAAATACCCTGCTGTTAATATCCCAGCTGGCTAATAAACAATTACTTTAACAATTAATACAATAGAAAACAGTTTTATTGAAATGTTGAGTTATTTACACCAATCCCATAAAAGTATTTAGAGTTTCAAACTGTAAATCAACTGAACCACAGGAAGCATTTGTCAAAAGTGTCAGTTTTAAACGCATTGTTTCCTCAAACATAATCGCTGCGTCTCTCCCCCCCCCCCCATCATCACATAACACACATCGCATCTCGGCTGCAAAGCGCCAGTAGCAGTCAGCGTGAAGCCCTGCGCCAAGAACATTCTTTTCCACCTCCACCGGTGTCTCAGCCATGAGCTCGGCGCTTCGGTGGCCTCGCGCCAGCCTTTGCTTGTGCGGTCATGTGTGTGTTTGCACAAGACAGAAGAGAGAGAGAGAGAGAGAGAGAAGTAAAAAAAAAAAAAAAAAAAGGCATCAATAATTCTGCTAATTGCAGAGGTGAGGTTGACTGACGTTTGCTTAGACGTGGAGTAGCATTCCAGGAGAGGAGTGATGTTATAAAATAATCACAGGCAAGGCAGCTATCAATCACTCAAGGCCAAGTGAGAGGGGACAGCGCGATGACACGTTAATTATATGCTCGCGCAACGGGTTTCTCCCTGCCGACCCGGCGCAACATGCCACAACTGAAAACCTTCCGGGGTTTCCTTTTTTTGTTTGTCGGAGTGGTGTAAGAGTGGGCGAGTTAAAAACGTGAAAAACGTGGAAATGTGAGCGGGAGTTCTAAAATGTATCCGCACCCCGCCGCCCCCACCACCACCAAAAAAAAAAAAGAAAGAAAGAAAAACACACACGGAAAACAAACACTGTGTTATAGACGCGTGTTTAAGATGTACACTGTCCATGTGTACCGTGTACACACAGCATGTGAAGACTGCTGGAGGGCAGCACCGTCCAGGAACGTGTTGGTTGAAACAGAATCCCTGTATATCAGTGTGCTGCATGACCACTTTTAGCCACTAGGAGGCGTCTGTACTCAACTTAAACCCACTGTTCCTGCCTGCTCTGAGTCACGCTCACAGCAGATCTCAGCTCTGCTGCTCTGGCTGGCTCTCTCACAGGTAGCGCAAAAGATGGGATGGGAAAGAAGAAGAAAATATTCCGTCCCTGAGTCAGACCTGCGAAAAGTTTTTGCCTCTGGGAAGACATAAACCTTCATGCTAAAGACTAGTATTAACAGCTTTTGGAGTGTGAAAGTCAACTGCAATCAGTTTTGTTTTAAAAAATTCCCCAGCGTCGTAACTCGAACTGAAACTTGCTGGCATCGCTTAAAATGTGCATCATTTGTGAAAGATCATAAGATTTTTTTTTCTTTTTTTTTTGGAAATGGCGCTTTATTTACAGCACTTTCTCTTTTGTACTACTTGAACTTTTTAACATTTTTGTGTGACCAACACAAAGTAGCGCTTACCTGTAAAGGCAAAGCAAAATGATAGGTGGTTTTTACATATAAATCTAAAAAGGCGCGGTGTGTATTTGTTTCCTCACAATCCCTTGGAACCGACTGCGGTCAGACGACGTGTAATAATTAAAGTGATAATCTTAGTTCTGCAAAGGCCTTGGAGTTGTGTTGAGAGAACATTAGTGAACACACAGCGTCACAAAGAGCAAACACAGACATACACTAGGTTATAAAATAATCTCCCAAACATTGAGCATCTCAAAGAGTTTTACTCAAAAGTGAAAAAAAGCAGGAAACAACGACAAACTTCCTGAGGTATCGATATTTAACTAAGCTAACAGGCTGAGTCAGGTCAGTTGGCAGAGTCCCACGGATCAGTTCGAAGAATTTGAAAGCAAAACAAAACACGAGGTGCATTCACACAATAGGCACATGTGAACAGACTTTTTCGTGGTGTCCTTTGTCTTGTTATGATCATGTGACAATGCCGTCGCCTCCTGTTGCTGAACAACTTTAAAGTTGCTCCATTGACGGCGGTGGCCATTTTTACTTTCGTAAAGAGTGCGCTTCTGTGTGACGTCTGCCTTCTTCTGCGGGTTGCTTTAGGGTCTTAAACCGTTTGAAAACAAAAATTTGACTGCGATCGGATTTAATTTGTACAATGAATGACAAAAAAACTAAACAAAACAAAAAAAACTAACTGGAAATGACTCAAAGTCCAGACCTAAATAAATTAAAGAATCTCTGTCATGATTTGTAAGCTGCTCTATAGAGATGAGCTTAAGCTGTGTTGCAAAGAATCAGCACAAATACAGTATTAGTGGTTATCTGTGAAGTCTGTAGAAACGTGTGGTTTTACAAAGTGTTTACATGAGGAGCTAAGGACTATATCTTCATTTTCCTTCTATATAACATCTATGCATCACTTTTTGATATTCTAGCACGCTTATTCCCAATAAAGTACAGTAAATATCGTTTTAGTTTAATGGGTATAAAGACGGTGGCAAGACTTTGCAACTATATAACAAGGTCCTAATGAACGCAAAAAAAGACAGGCATATACGTCAAAGAGGATTAAAAATCCACGGTCTGCTTGTTCCCTGACATGCAGCTCTGACCATCAAACGGGTTTCTTTAGCATGGATTACCATAATTACATTTTCCAATCCTCAAGTTTTTTTTTTTTTTGTTTTTTTTTTCCAAATAAACTCAGCATCTTTATTCCTTTTTAATTGAACTGGTGGATTTGAAGTCAGTGCTTAAAAACTGCGATAAAACGTTTGTCTTTTGTCTTTACGAGACATTAAGTTTCCCGGCTCCCATTTCCTGTTAATTACGTGTGAGATTTGATGGCCCTGATAAAAGAGTCCAAGCAGAGAAGGGAAATGGGCTGATGGAAAGTCAACGGAAGGCGGATCGGGGGGCACATGTGAAATGATGGAAAGGGAAGGCGTCTTAATAAGAATCAGAGTGGTTCGTAAAGAGGGCCAAATGTGTGCAAGCAGCCCACCGTGTATACTCTTCCTTGTTCTGCCTGCAGAACAACCACACCAAAGCTTGCGGTAGGCTTTCAGGCTTGTAGTGACGAATCATTTCTGTCGGGGCGGATGCACGTGTTAATGTGCTAAGTGCAAAACGACGGGCAATTAATGCGACCCTAACACTTGTTTGTGCCACCAGAAACCTGGTAAATGGCTGCAATTTCAAAAAAAGTTAAAAAAAAAAAAAAAAAAAATCGAACATTGAGAGCAAAGGTAAATTGCATTAATACCTTGAAAATGCCCACCCAGTCCTTGGGGTGGGGAGTAATGTAAGGGGTCAGCGTGTAACGGCACTCCAGGGGGGCCTGCGGCAGGAAACTCTTCCCCACGTTCTGGAAGATGACATGAGCGAAGTTGGATGTTTCCATGATGCTGACGCTGCAGCCAGGCGATGAGTCCACCACCTGGAATGATGACATCCTGCCCTGCTGGTCACTTCATTTGCCTGGAAGTGAGAAAAACAGAAGAGAAACAGTAGGAAGAGATTGCATTCTTTTCCCTTCACACATATATCAGTTTGCCGAAGTCTTCCTTTGAATGGTTGTCACATTATAGCTATGAACGTCAATGTAACGTCAATGTATCAGGATGTGATGTGGAAGATCATCAGAAGACGTTACTGGGGGTCTGTTCTCAATATGCTTATAGAGGATGACATTTATTTATAGGTGTATGGAGGACCACAATTTAGTATTTCCTGACTTTACTCTGTGTGGTACTGCTCCTACTGTTCCTACCATTTGGGCTGCGAGTAAATACTTGGGACGCTATATATCTGACAATATGACTTTTCAAATGAAATGCAAAAGCATGTATGCACAAGTTAATATGCTGAGACGTGAATTTTGCACGTCCGTTGTTCCGGTAAAAACTGGGCACTTTAAATAAGCCTATTGTCTCCCAGTGTACACTGGCCATTTGTGGAGGAGCTGCAGAGAAAGCAGCATTCAGAAACTCACTGTAGCATACAAGGCTGGAATTAGGTTGCTGCTTAAAATGCTAAGATGGAGCAGTGCAAGTTAAACGTTTGTTACTGTTGGTGAACCCACTCGTCGTGCTACATTGCAGAATCTCACGGGCGTACAGTTGACTAAACAAATAGTGTAATTGTATCCCTGATAGATTCTCCGTTTATCTCAGTCATGTTTTATTCAAAGTCCTGGACTCATTGGCGCTTTTGCCTTAGTGTAGCTTTGTGACATTTTGGGTTTTATTTGATGCTTTATTTTAATGTTTCACTATGGACCCATATGCGTCGCCAATAAAAGGTTCTATAAGGTATTGACTCGTCCACCATCTTGTAACCATATATTCTACTTCTAAAAGGTAAGTTAATAAAAGGGATCTTACTCTTCGGCAATAAAATATTTACCAGAAGGAAACTTTGCTAGCAGCAAAGCAATCATTTTTTTACTAGCCAAGGGTCCAGGCCCTCTGTATGAAGTGAAGCATAGAACAAATGTGTTTTTTTTTTTACCAAGCTAGTGATAACCAAACATTGAGTATTAACAATAACAATACAGGGTTTCCCCCAGAAAACCTGCGTAGCCCAGTGGTAGAGACACTATGCCAGTCCACTAGCGGCCCGCAGTTTTTTTTGTGTTAAAAAGTGTTCAAAGTTACAAAAATTCTGAGGCGCACAAGTTGGAATCATAATTTGGAAATAATAGCATATGGAGAAAAAGGAAAGGTGCAGGGACAGCCCTCACACCCATGTCTATCAAACCGTCTTTACTGTCTCTGTTATTTGTAAAAAAAAAAAAATATATATATATATACAGTATATATGTATATTTAAAATAAAACACTTAGCCTGATGGGGGGCAAAGTAAAGCCTGGTGACCCACCACTGGGAGAAACAATGCCTTAGTTTTTCCAATCAGTTATAATAATCATATGTATTACCTTGCATGGGAAAACTGTTGGGCTGCACAGTGGCGCAGCTGGTAGAGCTGTTGCCTTGCAGCAAGAAGGTTCTGGGTTCGATTCCCGGCCCCGGCCTTTCTGCATGGAGTTTGCATGTTCTCCCTGTGCATGGTGGGTTTTCTCCGGGTACTCCGGTTTCCTCCCACAGTCCAAAAACATGACTGTCAGGTTAATTGGTCTGTCTAAATTGCCCCTAGGTGTGAGTGTGTGTGTGCATTGTTGTTTGTCCTGTGTGTGTCTCTGTGTTGCCCTGCGACAGACTGGCGACCTGTCCAGGGCGTACCCCGCCTCCTGCCCGGAACGCCAGCTGGAGATAGGCACCAGCACCTCCCGACCCCATTAAGGGACAAGGGTGAAGGAAAATGGATGGATGGATGGATGGATGGGAAAACTGTTGAGTAATATCTCCTCTGCGGCTCTGAGAGAGTTCAGTCAAGTCAAAAATGACTTCATGGTGACACAAAGTTCTGCTCCTTAACCAGGTGGTAAAAGGCTGGAAAATAATAATAAATATGGTGATTATAATAAGAAAGACCTTGTTTCCATTTCTCTATTCCCGAATAGGGAACTTGAATGAAGTGTTTGATAACTAGGATCAGTTGAAATATATCTACGATTTGATTCAACTGACCATTTTTCTTTTTGTAAAGTGCCATAAACACACCACAGCATGTCCTTCCATGCACTTTTTGAGCACCAGGATGGACGAATGTTGGACTTAGACAATGAGATGGGGAATAAATCTGGCATTTTTTTAAAAAAAAAAACCATCTATGTACATTTTCTTCATTCCATACTTTTTCAGACTTGAAAACTCCAATACTTTTCCAAACTGTGTAGGAAAATTGTATAGGGGGGGAGCTTAGGTTGATGGTAAAGAAACAAACACTTGTGAGTGTACGCCGCTTTTTGACATCCCTGCCACCCTGTAGTTTCACTCTGGAGCCACAAAAAGGCTTAAAACATTCTATCAAACGCATTACATTTTATAATGACTCCACCCCAGGAATAAATATTGCGCAGAAATTCACATTTCAAAGCTGTAACATTACAGACAGAAGCGACGTTAGATCCACGACCGAGCAGCTAAAGTCCACTTCGGCCGAGTGAACTGTAGCTAAAGCAACCTAAGGCTTATCTCATTAAAGGTGGCTAACATTAGCTTGTGGACGGGCCATGTTGTGTCAAGTCACTACTAGCTAGCTAAGCATCATCCTCTTAGGGCGGCGAGCTCGATGACACATGACACACAAACACACACGAGCCAGTTTAGCACGGAAATAAACCTTACCTCTGTTAAATGGCTTGCACTTGTGAAGAAACAGAGACTTTCTTCGTCGTATCTCTGTGTTTATTTCCCCCCCCCCCCACTCTCAGCTCTGACGCTGATGCGTCTCTTCCTGAGAGAGGGAGAGATGATGATGCTGAGCCGCTGCACCAGTGATGCTGCGAGGGCCGGTGGGGGAGGGGGGGGGGGGGGGCAACCAGAACACCCCGACTAGAAACAACGCCAATATAATTATTATCATTACAAACTTTTATTGTTTATGATAAACTTGTATGTTAGCTTTCTTATTTTTTTTTTATCAATTCAAAATAAAATACTGCATAATATTGTGGGTTTTGCAACTACGTGCCGTCAGCTCCGAGGTAAAACCACATCTAAACTCGTGCATGCATCTATAATCGAATATGGACGAGCAGGGATTTTTTTTTTTCCAAATTGTAATTAATTCCGGATAAAGCAACAAAATTATATACTAAAGGGCACTTTCAAGTAAAATCACAGGATGTCCCGCCTTCGCTTTCCTCCCATTGGTCCGGCTAACTGATCCGGCGCTGTTATTGGTCCAAAAGACACTGAATCATAACCGTTTACTGTGGCTTTCCTGGCTTGACAGCTGTCACCAAATACCGAGGTCGAGGGGGAGAGAAGCATGGCTGCGTTGTTTAGAGGGTCCCGGAGAATATGCTTCAGGTGGAACAAGCATGTCTTCGGTAACGTATCCGTTTGCGTTGTGACGTAATTTCCCCTTCGTGGGAATATTGTTCAGTGATAAATACAAATGGAATGCCCCTTACTTCAATTTGTTAGCTAGCTTTAGCCCTTAGAAGAAAGTATGAAGAGTTGGGAGTCCGTGTTAGTGTTGCAACCCGGACACAATGTCCCTGAGTCCATTATGTATTTGCATACCAGGTGTGCGCACAGAGATACAGGGTCCATACCTGCTAATAGCAAGTTGTTTTAAAACTCTCTAAGGCTGAGCTTTATTAGGTTTTAAATGTCACAAATGCTTAAGCTTTACTGGCTGTGTGCAAGAATCTTTGCTGAGCGATTCAGTGTTTGAAATCCTAACTCTAACTATAGCATCGAGTATTCATCACTAATCACAGAGATAAAAAACAATTTGGTTTTTTATATTGTAAAAAGCAAAAATTGCCCAAATCTTTTACATTTAAGATGTCACATTTGTAAAACAAAGAATACTTTTCTCGGAGTTTTGGTAATGTGCAAATACTGTATATAAAGCAAAAATCCCTGTCTGTAATATTTCAGTGTTTTACTAATATCCCAATATTAGACGACTTTTTAAGAGTAGTATGTTTATTTTAAACCAAATCTGAAATTATAGCTTCAATAATTATTGGGGGTATTTCCTAAAGTGAAACTATTGCAGTATTTACAATATGAATAAAAGTATAAATAAAAATATTCTACTAAAATGATTATTGATTCATATGTATGCTTAAGCTAAAATACAGAATAAACAGCCACTAAATTAAGTACCATGTTTCAAATGCTTACTGCACAGTAAATAGTTCCTGTTTGGTTGTTTTTCTGTTTATAGAGTGAAACTGTGAGGGGAACAAGCTAATATTAGCTGGTCCGTTGGTTTGTCTGGCTGTTTGGGTAGAGTCTGCAGTCACGCTGCTCATCACTTGCCAACTGCAGTTTAAAAATGGTATTGTCAAAAACAAGAGAGATGTGAGACTTTTCACACCATGACTTATGTGTTTTTCACAACCGGAAACATTTCAAGACACACAAATTTGTTTTTCTGGCATGGAAAGGAAAAGTGTGGTCAAACTCCTGGTCAGCAGCAACAGGTTTTGGAAACCACTGCTTTTACTCAGCTTTATACAGCTTGAGATGATTTTGGTTATTAGAGTTTTTTTTTTCTTCTAATTTTGGAAGACCTCATAGACTCTAATCCTGGTAGCTGGCCCTTGCCTAGTTGCAAGATTACAATTGTGTGATTTCCAGCATTCTTTTGAATATTTCTTGGGTTGATTTAAAGATAATGAATGTCTTGCAATCTATCAAGCAAATCGCAAAATGTTTTTATGACAACTTAAAGAGATTTTCACATTCAGCTCAGTGTCATATAGCACTGTATCAGTCGGGCAAGACAAAAAAAAAATCAGACCCAAAAAAATCAGAAGAAATGTAAGTGTGATGAGATGCATACTTTGAGTTATTTTTTGTGTCCACAATGTGCATGCCGACTAGGCTGGAGACTTTATTAAGCTATCTTTTGTTTACAACGTGACCTTAGTAAATTTCCATAGAGTTAGTCTGTTACTGAAGCAACACTCAAAGTTTAAAACTTGAAAACAAAATTTCTTGGCAAATTTTGATGGACAAACGTTAGTTTGGAAAGGCTTTGAAACTATAGCGTGACGGTATTTACTCAGCATGTTGTAAAGCTGGCTGAATTTACTTTAAGCTCATTGTTTGAGTATCTTTATCCAGGTCTAATCCTTTTTGTTGTCTGGCTGATTCACCTCCGGTTTCCAGTCTTGTTTGTTGGATTTTGTCTCACTGGACTATATAGTGATCTAATCTGGGCAGAACTGCTAAACACTTTATGAAAATGAATGGTCAAAGACTCGCTGCAAAATAAACACATTTCTTGTTAAATATGTAGCTGGGAGGGAAAACCCTCAGCTTTTGTGTGGTACTTATTTTGTAGTTATTTGCTAATCAGAGAAATCCCTCTGGACATTGGAGATGTTAGTCATCTTTACACTTAACGTCATTGTTATTTTTTCTTTTTTTATTAGAATCAACTAGATCCATGGCCTCAAAGACACCAGTGGGCTTTATTGGTCTGGGAAATATGGGAAGTCCCATGGCCAAGAACTTAATAAAAAACGGTTATCCTGTCATCGCCACTGATGTCTTCCCGGAATGTTGCAAAGAGCTGCAGGACTTGGGTGCCCAGGTAAGATGTTGTAAGTAACTATTAAATGTCCATGCAGCCACATATTCTTCGAAATCCAGCGCAACTCATTTACTTCAAATTGTATTCATTTTGCCCTCATGATGATGATGATGATGATGATTATGATGAATCTGACATTTAGGTGGTGGACTCTCCTGCATACGTGGCAGAGAAAGCGGATCGCATCATCACAATGCTGCCGTCTAGTCCAAATGTCATAGAAGTCTACACGGGCTCTAACGGCATCTTGAAGTAGGCAGATTCTTGCTCAATGATAACAATAAATTTAATAAAAAAAAGCTGTTCCTGTAATATAAGTGTGGCCTATGTAAATTTTTTCAGGAAGGTGAAAAAGGGAACGCTGCTGGTCGACTCCTCAACAATTGATCCTGCTGTTGCTAAAGAAATGGCTGTAGCGGCAGAGAAGATGGGCGCCGTCTTCATGGATGCTCCGGTGTCAGGAGGTAAGGGTTTGTTTATAGTGCCTAATTAAACACATTGCTGTGATCTATAAAAGTTATGTTACATCATCAAATTTCAATGTGTTTTGGCATGTAATTATAATGTTGAAAGGAGAGGGATGGTTATTTTTTTCAACAAATTAATAAGTATGGTGTTTGTATTCAGTCTCTTGTATTTTGGTGAAATTACAGCTACTTTGGGAGGGGTATCTGAACCAGTGATCCACATCTAAAAACAAAAATCCTTATTTTTTTTCTTTATTGTAAAATTTAAGTCTCCCTCATGCCCTCATAAAACATATGCTCCCAAATCTCCCTGGTCAGGAGCCTCTATTCTGATTGCCTAAAAGACTTGCAAATTGTCATTAATTTGACTTTTGTTTCAGTGAAAGGGGGAAGACTTAAAGAAGGTCAAGTCTACAAATTGTTGTTCTTTGTACAATAGTTTCAAGTGATGAATTTTGAATGTAGCCGGAAGATTAAATGACTAAATTTTTGTCTTGCATCATGTGAAGAAGCTTTATGTTTCTTTCAGATGCTTGTTGTAAACCCAACAGAGGTGCAAATTTGTTGGAAAAAATGGAAACAAAAAACAATAACACCAAATGTTTTGTGTACATATTTTTCTTTAAATAGCTTCAACAAGAGCGATGATTTTAACAACCTTTGTTCATCACAGCAAATGTGGGCATAAATGCACAGCACAACCGCCCACCTATAAGATGGAAGCTAGAGCAAAAATATTTATCTTGAAAGCGAGTTCATACGGTGATGATTCAGTCGAACTGCTGTCTGAGTGCACGCATGTGGAGACCTAGACCACTACCCCACCCAGGGATTTAAAAGTTCTCTGTGGTGAACACAGTCTGCCTGTTATCCACAGCAGTGGTGCATGACTCCTTTTGAGAAAATTTGTAATTCAAGAAGAAACAAAACGTTAGCCAACATTAGGGTTATCATTTTTTTTTTCTCCGGGTATGACCATCATTGTAACTCTGAGGACAGGCATCAGCATCCCCTTTCCTCCAAAAAATCATAATACTTCCATCATAATAATTTATTTTAGAGACTCGTAAAGTTACGATGTAAAATATATTAACAGTGAATGAAATTACATGAATGTTTGGCTTTTTTATGCATAAGCAGTAATTGTTTGACTCATGAGTGTTTAACGGCACAACAGTAATGAAGCGATCAAACCTGTTTGCTGGCAGCTGGCCTAAACATCTTTTCAAACTTCAGCCATAGTCGGGATGGGCTAAATGGCCTTAAAAATTTGTTTTTATATTTAATGCAGTAATGATTCACCAGTTACATCAAGCATGGTAATTGTACCCATAAACAGGACTCAGCAATTGCACTCATTATTTTTTATTTACTTTTTATTTATCCATTGATGCCTTTGTGTAAAAGAAAAAAATATTCAAACCGAAAAAGTAACAATCTCATTTGTCAGATTTTTTCATAATAAAAAACAATAACTAAGAGAATATACAAACATATTCTCTTAGTTATTGTTATCATGAAAATATATGATTTTTTCACAGTCATTGTTTTTTCTTGGTGAAGGTAAAAAGTGTGTTGTTTAGCAAATCCTATGATTCACAATCTTGGCTTGGAAAGGAATTTAAAATGTTCTAACACAGTCCATCATCCACTTAGCTCAGGCCAGAACAAAAGACTATGTGTAATTGCTAATAATCATGCAGAAGGAACCTTTGGCACAGAGCATTTATTGATGCTCTTTAAAAATGTGATTGGGACGTGTCGTCAGAAGCTTTTGGATCCATACGAGTCAGACAAAATGTCAAAACAAATGGAAATCGATGCCTTTTCTTAATTGAGGAACTTCATGTGTCCCCAAAATCAACATCCCTGGTCGCTTTACTGGTGTGGCTGCTGATTCAGTGCTCAAGTTATGGGTTGTACTGACTATGTGCTTACTCTCCCATCTGTCAATTTTAGGTTGTTCCTTCACTTGAAGCAAAGATTATATTTGTTGAATAATCCAGGGGCCAAAATGTGCTTCAAAAAGACGCACTGTTTTTTTAGGAGCGGGGAACAAATCAGACTTCTTAATTTTTACTAAGTTCCTCCAGATTTTGTTTGCAGCAGGGATCTGTCAGGAAAGTAAGAGTGATCTCTCAGTCCTTTTCTACACATCATCCATAAATGGATGATGTGTATTTATATGTAGCGCCTTTCCATGTTAATGGACCGTGGAACCAAAAGCTCTTGTTATTCAGGAGAGCAATGAAAAGGCTGATTGTGTTTCTTTTTTTTCAATATTTATATGTACTCAGGCTCTAAAACATAATGATTCTCACCTGTTAATTGTATTGCAGAAATGTCTCTGGGTTGAAATGTTGACTTCCCTTATTTTAGAAAGCAGTATAACTGTTGTATTGTTGATTTAAATATCAATGATGCCATTAAGCGATATTGGAATCTTTTTAAAAGCTCATATTTTTTAATTGTTTGAGTTTCTTCAGGATAGTCAGACATTGAGCTTTAAAAACACAAAGGCAGTGATGTGTGTCATATATACAAAAATTGACAGCTATTTTGATAACTAGCAGGTTGTGTGAAAAGTTAAGTATATGACCCCTCTGCCTTGGATCTGAACTCCCTTATACTCTTTTTGTATATCTAAACTATATTACCTTCTGGCTTAGTTCTTGGACATGGGTTGTAATTATGAAGCAGGCCAGCCAGTGTGCCCTCATGAGGATTTTATTGCTTCTTTTGACCAGGGGTCTTAAAGGCAAGGTTAAGGTTTTAAGTCCTCATTATGTTGGCGCTGTCTACTCGTGATGGCTCCTTGACAGAGCACAGAATCGCCAGTCGTCCTTAATGGGCACAGCCGCTGTGGAGAATCCCGTGTCAGGGCTTTTTCATGTTGATGGAGCCGTAATGGCGGCTATCCCATGTTAGTGCCTTTCATGTCAGATAAAGAGTCATAAAGTAGAGAGGAACTGCTCTCACATGGAGAGCAGGAGACGAGAGGAGGGAGATAAGACATGAAGGAGATACATCGCAGTTAAACTGTCCATCCACCCCTCTTCTCCTATTCTCTTTCTCTTTTTCACACACAGGTTTCTGCTCCCTGGAACTCTTTCAAAACTAGTAGCACTGATGATTTATTCTCATTGTCTATCCCTCACTTTTTAACTCTTGCACAGTGCATGTCTCTATTCGCATAAACACAGACCTAGCCTCTTTTTGGTCTGTTTACCAGCTGGCGTCTGGAGAACACACCGACTGCAGTTGGAGAGATCAGAGCCTTAAGCCTGTTATGTTCCCCATTACATATGCACTGTTTACATACTACAGCCAGTCCACGGTCTGTGTGTGCAGCTCTCTGTGAAGGTTCCTCCTCCCAAGTCTCCTAACTAAACCTCTTTTACTAGCCTGAGATGACCAATGATTTACCTGCCTTCTCTGGTTTCTGCAGCCAGCACTGCAGACACTCTTAGTTAGCATGCTCATGTTTAGCCTGTAGTGGCAAGAAAGGGTTCGGAGGTAAGTTTTGCTTTTGGGATATGTGATTTTTATTTTTTATTTTTCCTATATCCACGTCTTGTTGAAAGCAGAAGTACCAGAGGTGGACACGGATTTACTGTGTGGATATTTTGTCACAGATAAGAGTTTATTCATTCAGCCCTCTCTAAAGAGATATGATGGTGTGACATTAGCAAGATGAATCAGACATGTTATTAAAGTAACTTTCTGTGGATGAACACTGGAAAATTTCCCAGAGAAGAATCCCTCTCCGTACATGCCCCCTCCTCTTTATTGTGCTTCTTATTTCTGGATGAAATATGTTGCTACATGCTTTACTACAACCAGGAGATGGCACTCTACCCAAACAGGGCACTGTCAGATCAGTTTGACTCTGTCTACTTGCATCACTGTGCTAACGTATTCCTGTCTCTATAACTACTTTCCATTTTCACATGTGGCAACCACAAAATTCAAAAATATTTTTGACATCTTATGTGATGGACCTAAAAAATTGTTTGTGAATAAAAGTCTGTAAAGTCCAAATTACATTTTTATTCAGGGCATTTTTATCTAACATTTTGTCTAATTGAAATCCAATGGAGTCAAATCACTTGGGTTTAAATAGTTGACCTGCCTTCTCTGTGAAAGAGGAGGCGTCAAAACAGGTATGAATACCTCTTCAAGTCAGGTGTAGGCATTTAACTTGGAAATTAATAGAAAAAAATAAAAGATCAACAATTTATAAGCTAAAATACTGTTAGTTTTGGAAGATTTTTTTATGCATTCTTTGCGTATCAACATACTGTTCTTAGTTAAAGTTTGATTGAATCCTCCTTCAGGAGTGTGTTGTCCAATGACAGCTGGTTTAGTCCTCCAAAAGAAAAAAAAACATGAAACAGGATTATGTTTCTATGCTCTTCAGTTGTCTAAGTCACACCCTGTAGTCTTGTGGTTTCTGTGTTTTTTTATTTTTATTGTAGAATTTATTTTGATATGAAATAAATTCCTCTGTCTTCTGTGAGGTGGCATATTTTATGCTGAAGTCTGTTTTGTAGGTTTTGTGCGTCACTAGGGGTTTGGCTCTCAACTGTGGGATCTAAATTGCAGAGTCATAACCCCTTTTTTTAAAATGAGGGTAATCAAAGAAACTCACTTTCTTCTTTTTCTCATGGTGCTGGTTTTCCATTTGTCCACAGTGACCAGCGACTTGGCTTCAGATACACAAGAGCCAGCTGCATCCTCATGGCCCAGACTCATGCACAGCCATCTATTTGTCTACGATGCAAACACAAGCTTCATTTTATTTAGTAGACCAACACAATGTAGCACATAAGTGCAGCATAAAATAAAAGAAAGTGTGATAATCTTATTGTTCCAAAGTGTAGCATGTAGCTCTGCTCAAATGCTTTTAGTTTAATCAGCTCTACATCATGAAAACAATGGAATATGTTTTTCAAAACAATAACACAAGCTTTAAACATCTTAAACATGCAATCCATCATGTAAAACACTGAAAGAACATTGTACAATTGGAAACCTTGCAAACTCACAAACAGAAATTATTCAGCGAAGCAGACAAAAGACCCGTGGTAACTCTGGAGGAGCTGCACAGATCTAAAGCTTAGGAGTGAGAATTTGTCAATGACATACTGTCTTGCACTCCAAAGATATGGCCTCTATGGAAAAGGTGCAGAAAAATGTCCTGTTTGCGGTTTACCACAAGCCATAAAGATGTCGAAAAAAGTGAATATCCCCATACATTTGGTGAAGCATGCTAGTTATAGTATATTGGAAAGATGGATGGAGCACATTCCTAAGAAAACCTGCACAACAGATAGTTTCTCCATAATTCGGTATTGAGTGCTGAATAGATATGTGCACAACGCTTAATATTCTTTATGCAAATTAAACAGTTTCCATCCTTCCAGTGAGGTTATCTTCATAAAAACATCATACTGCAACACAGCTATAGTACCATCCACACTCTGATTGAGACTTTCAGATTAACTTTGTTTTTGGCTTGCTAATGTTTGTGCGGACACACGTCTGCTACTGTCTGGTCTCATTAAAAACGTCCGCATGCAAAGCTGCCCACAACAAAACGAGCTCTGATGTCACTAGCTCAGGGTGTTGGCACAGCATTGGCAAGGAAAAAAAACAAAAAGAAACGGTCTAACAAGTGGCAGGGTCGTTAGCGGTAATTACCCAAAATGCTTGTGTTTGTGTCTGTGCCCATGGTGGGCTGCCGCACCGCTAACGCTCGAAGACTTTAAAAAAGCCTTAAAAACCCTTTTCATTGCGTTTTTTCCCAGCGCTAGAAAAGTAAGATATCAAATGAAAGCAAAAAGGTTGTTTGTGAGGTCTCCCAGTCTTTAGCAAACTCCCTCTTTAGGTTGAGCCCAAACAGCACTCTAATCATATCCGTACCACATCAAGACAACCCAGGTTTTCCAATATGTCATTTGCCGACAGTCTGAACGTCATCCTCAAGCCTGTAAGAGCTTGTTCAGGCTGAGACTGGCACCAGTTGGTTTGTCAGTCAAAGCTGCCAATATTCTCCTTAGACTGCTCTTGTCTCCCATTCCACAGACTTGAAGTGTCGTCTGAAAAGATGTCCGTCACGGAATAAAATGTTTATTTAGACGATATCAGTTTGATCAATACCAGTAAATTTAAATCATTAATGTGTATCAGACTGAATGATGCAACTTTTTCCTTGATCTCAAAGCTATATTAAATCAGCAGTCATTTGTCCCACCATTTGCAAAGGCAATAATTAACTTTTACACTCTTTTAATACCTCTATGAAAACTGTGACGCATTTCAAAGCTCATAAGAAAAATATAAGTAACTAACAATTACTTTTATTGTATAATATCATGACTGTTTTGAGGACATCTTGTTCCTTATGTTTCCTGAGTAAATTCTAAATGTGGATTTTTCTCAGGATGTTTGATGGAATCGTAACACTTGACTTCAAGAGTGTTTTTTTTATTTTATTTTTTAATACACTTGCCTTATCACTCAGTTTCAATGTTTTGTTCACCTAGACAAAACGACAAAATAGAATTAAATCTATTCCAACTCGGACTCAAAGTTATGACTTTTACAGTGATGCCAGTCAGAATTTCTGCAGCCCAGTGTGATTTTTTTTTTGATACTTACCACAATCATAACTGCTCTTAAACCTTCCTAATCTATGGTGATGATCTAATTGTTTACAAAGCTGAACCTGGATGCATGCCTGCTGTTTATTTGGATTATAATTAGCCTGAAGCAATCATTTTAGACAGGCGGGGGGTGGTACAGTTGCGGTTTGTCCTGGCCAACCAGTTTGTGTGAGCGTCAGTTGTTCAAAGGCGAGATTAGCATAACAAGCCCGCTACTGACAGGTTCTGACAGAGAGGTCGGAGTGAATGGATTGTGGAAGAGAGGAGGGTGTAGGGCGGTGAAGTGACCAGGGATGGGAATGATAACTGGGCAGTGTTGTGGGGGTTCTTGCCTATGCTCCAGATGGAGTTAGACCCACAGCAGCTGGGGGGCCCTATAACTTTGCTCCTATGTCACCTGCTGTGTGTGTGTGTGTGTGTGTGTGTGTGTGTGTGTGTGTGTGTGTGTATAAACCAGAAGTCAGCTGGCATATGAGTTAAACAGTCACTGACTGTCAAGTATAGCATTAACCTCAGACTTTATGTCACTCATCAAAAAAAGAGGACCAATCATGGTGCGCGTGTGTAAAAGTAAGAGCGCACACGTGTTTGTGTGTGTCCTCTCTTGCTAACAGCCTAATTGGGATCATTATTAACTTGCTTTATCCTAGATGAGTCTCATTGGGCCAGGGAAAGGATTGATTGCAGCTTTCTCCCGCTCTCTCCAGTACCTGTCACTTGGCATTGACCAGCCACCCCCCTATGGAATAGTGCAGTTACTGAAGATGATAATGATAATAATAATGATGATCATGAGAGCTGACCCAGTAGTCAATACATGGGGAGCTGCAAACATGGTTGTTTAATCCAAAAAGCTCTAATTTCTCCTCAGCCTTTACCTCCTATCCTACTTACCCTCTCCTCCTCCCTGCCCCTAAACCCAAACTTTCCTCTTTGGGCCAGTCGCTCAAAGGTTCTCATGGAGTATTTGTGTGCTGAAGTCGGTTCTCATGGCTCAGTGCTCGTTAAGTGCAGTCGATAAAGAGCTTGTTTTTAACACAACAGAGAAGCATTAGTAAAGTTGGCAGAAAAACAGTTGAAAGTGCTGATTCTTTTTTTTTTTGCAGGGACGCTTGTGTGTGCACAAGTAATTTTTGGTTACAGCGCAACCTCGATCCACATATTTATTCGATATCCGCTGTGTGTTTTACAGGGCCTATTTGGGATTTTAAATTGTTTGAGAAAAAAAAATCCGCGCTTCGGTGTAATTATAATGGCGGCCCACATGAGGCTGCAGTGTTGGTCGGCAAACATCCTACCCCCACCAGCTCAAACAAGCATTCAATCTCCATTCGCTCAAGCATAGAGTACATCACAGAAAAACGCCAAGGCCCCTTTCTGTGTAAATATGAGAATGTTTCAACAAGCGGGCATTCTTGCGTATGCATATAGTTAAAAAAATTTAGCAGGAAACAACAGAGTATAAACTGGACTATATATTTAAATATGGTTAAGGCCAAAATTATGTATACTCCAGGTCCAATGAAATGATTTTCATTCAACCAAGAACTGTGCTTCTGAAAAGAATTCACTCTTTTCTTCAGTTCATGTGTTTCTATTGGGTTTTTGTTTTGATTGAGTTGATGTCATAAACTCTAATAAAGTCCCCAATTTTAGGAAGAGAATTGGGCCCACAGGATTACAAATCCTCCACCATATTACAATTTTTTAGCTCACGATGAATGACTGTCTTAAGGTTATCTGACAAAAGCACTGAGTTGTGATTAAAGTCCAGCTAGAACTGTATTAACTTCGCAAATTTGTAGTATTGGGGCAGAAAATAATTTTTCCTGGAATACTAGCTAAACAACTGGTAGGCAGATCTTATGCTCGTCATGGAGACTTGGAGAAATAATGAGTATTTTGCATGTTGGAGTCACCAACAATAAGATTTAGAAAGATTTTTTTCTTTTTTTTATTCCATGGACCATTACAATGTATGGTCGCTGCACAAATTTGGGTTCATGTTCTTTCTTGTTTATCACTGCTCCCTTTAAACTGTTTTAATTGTACACTCGTGCATGTTTAGGAGAATATCTGGGGTTTTTTTTGTGGTTTTTTTATCAAAACAATAAGACAAATATCCTTTACATGAATGATATGTTCTCTTGTTTTCTCCATTTTTAAAGAAAATGCACCTCTGGGTCACATTGTACTTGTATACCTTTGATAAACAGGAAGTCCTCATCAACTATTAAAAGTACAGTTTCTCTATAACAGCTCTTGCTCGAGTTGCTTTTTGGGAATCATTTAGGGTTCCAATAGGTGTCGCTCAGGGAATTTTCCCCCAAAATCATGACACATCACGATTATTTTTTTTAACTTGACTAAATGTTATAAAGTTAAAAACTTTTAGATTTTCCTCAGATTTTCAGTGTAAGATGCAACTGCAATAATAGATTAATTACTTTTAAATATTTTATCATGGTTTTTACCAGGTGCTCCAACATGGAGAGTTTTTGAACGTTGTATCATGTGGCATCCTTCTCAGTGTAGTGTAGTTTGTGCCGCTTTGTATCCAACAAATCTACTTTAATTTAAACCTACCACCAATAAAAAGTGGCTACTGGTTTTACATGCTCCTCATAACTCTGAGACACAGCCTCAGAAGCTCCAGATGACGTCTTATTGGCTACCAACTGTGGAAAATGCACCTGTTCGTGTCGCACATGCACACACATATACTTTCTTTGTACATGCACCACTTCAGAGAGAGCAGAATTTTAAAAGGTCATGCAGCTGGCGTGAATTGCTTCGGTTGATTCCTTTGCGAATAATCAAAGAAGTGCTAATGAACCTGGCATTCATTACAATCAGACCAAACCAGAGTTGTTTCTGTGATGTTCTGTTGCTTTCACACAACCAGTTTGAATCTCATAATGCTGCCATTGAAGCCTGCTGTTAAACATCTGCCCTGTTAGAGTTTAACTTTGGGTGTATTAACTTGATTTCCCTTAATAAGGGACTTCAGAGCTTCAAGCTATCTTGCATGGGCCACACACAATCCTTGACACACAAGAACCTTTTATTGCCACTTCCATTTTTTCCACTTAATTCTCCTAAGGGAAATTTTACAGTGGGTCTTTATTGGTAGAGCAGCAATCTTTTTCGTGGCTTGAAAATATTGGAGTTGGATGGCTTTTTTTTTTCAGTGATCAAACCCCATTAAATAGTCAGCTAAACTTTTCCCACTGCGACAGGGGTAAGTGGAAAAAGTAACCAAATAAAGAGTGGTTCCTTTCCCAAGAGATTTTCCCCCCCAGATTTTATTTTATATGCGTCTGCTTGAACTTTCTTAATTGTAGCATAATTCTATTTTGCTAGCCAGATGTTTACATATATTGTATGAAATATACCGTTGGTTTTAATTGCTATTAACTCAGACTAAACCTTTTCTGTTTAAGGTCACTTGGGAATACTGACAAAAAAAAGTTTTTTGAAATTCCTTAATGAGAGATTTATTTAACTTTAAAATCAGAGGTTCACATTTTGTAGCATTTCTTTTGAACTGAATTATTTGAGGAAGACTTTGCTATCCTTCTACAAGCTTCCAACAATTTGTGGAAATTTCAGCCCATTCCTCCTGACAGGACCGGTGTAACAGAGTCAGATTTTTAAGCCACATCACTCACCCACCTTCTTGACTCTTGCCACTAGTTTTCTATGCGACTTAGATCTGGACTACGTGATGTTCATTTGAAAATGTTTACCGTTTTGTCATTAAGCCACTGGTAACTAATTTGTTGGTATGCTTCAAGTCATTGGCCATTTTAAAGACCTATACTAAAATTCTTAGTATTTTATTCTTCTCTCCAGTTTCTCCACATCTCCTCTACTCAAACACACTCTCTCTCTCTCTCTCTCTCTATTATACTTGGCACACACACGCATACGCACACACACAAACCACCGGTCCTCATCTCCTCCCCCTAGGGGGCGTTGTGCAATTGTGCAGTGCTAACGATCCAGGACTGTCACTCCTGCTGGGATGGATGAGCCAGCAGACCCGGCACTCAGGAAGCCTCATTAGGATTCCTCTTTAATCCGTCTCTGACAGGACGGGCCCGAGAACGGGAAGCCCCCTCATGAATGTACAGTGGAAGCACACACGGCACATAGACAATGCCTGAACATCTCACGTCTCTAATGCGCTTGAGTCCGTGCACAACGAGCAAGCTCTCATACGCTTAAAAATGCCGACACATACACACACATGCGGCTATCCTAATGATGTCTTATTCTTCCACCTACAAGGATCTTCCATCATCCCAGTGTCACTCCTTATAGAAATCCACTACAGATCATAAGAGCTTATTATGGGTGATTAGTTAATTTGAGGGAGGAATGCTGGGAGGTAGAAAGAGAAAGATCGTTCTCCTTCCCAACTCTCTGCTTTACTCTCCTTAGTGAGATATATTGATCGGCGCGTTGGCTGTGTTATCAATAATCTCCTCTTTAGTCGTCTGCAAACAGTGATCTGCACTAATGAACCTGCACAGTTGTCACACAGCTCTGTGTGGGTGTGTGTTTTTGTATATGCATTTGCATTTGTGAGGCTCACCCCGCAGAATAATGACTCGGAAACAAAGTAGAAGTGCAGTGCCTTGGAAAAATACTCAAACTCATTTCGTCACGTTGCTATCGGAATCATCAATGTATTTTACTGGGATACAGTAAAATGTATGTGTACATGGCAGGAGTGTAAAATTGTGAAATGGATATAAAATGATGAAAAGTTTATAACATAGGTAGAAGTAAAATTCTCAAAACAATGTCCTGCACTCCAAAGAGCTGGTGTTTGTAAAAAAAAAAGAGCGGCAACAAATTTGCTTTTACAGTTTGCTAGGGACATAGGAAGCATAATGTGACAGAAGGCTATCTGGTTCGGGAAGACCTGAATTGAGCTATTTTTGGCTCTGTGCAAACCACTCCCTGTGGCAGAAAACTAACACTTGGGGAACAAATCATCCTGCATATACCATCCCCACTGTGAAGTCACGATGCAGCTATGGTAGTGGCTGCATCATGGTGTGGGAAAAGCTATACTTTTCAGGAGCAACAGGGAAGCTGATCATAGCGAATTGTTCTAAATGCTGGCCAGTTCATAGGATGAAAAAAACATTTTGTGGTTTTATAAGACCACTAGCTTGGTCTGATGAAACCAATTAAGTTAGCTTAAAGGGCAAGTATTAAATTCAACTGGACTTTGTAGACTGGTTATAAATGTAATACACATTATCATACAACAGTAAAGGATGGGGGAAAAAAAATCTATTACCTGTATGTTTGTGTTATTGGGTTCTGTGATGACCTTATCATAGAACCCAAGGAAGATATAGGTCTTCCTAACCAGAAGACCTGGTTCTGGTTAATATAGGTCTTCCTGCATATGTTAGCTTTGGCCTACAGGCAGCTGCTGCAGCATGGGCTTTGGGTTTCATTATATGGCCCTAATGACCTGCTGACGCCTCGTCACTGACAAGTATGCAGATACTAACAGTGGTGTCGTCATACATTTGACAACAGCACAACAAATTAAAGAGGTGGATTGGGGGAGGAGTGTATGTTTTTTGTTGATGGCAGTGAAAATATGTGTAATCCACTCCTTTGTTTCCTCTGCACTAAAGTCCATTGTTTTGTTCTAGTAATTCCTTTTTAATTATTAACACGCACATTATTAGGTTTTCAGTACTTGGACGCCTTTCATTAGAGCTTCATGACACCCTAAAGAGAGATTTGGACTCAATCTTCTCTCCGCATCATGTTTGCTCTGTGTGAAACAAACCAAACAGGTTTTAAAAAATGTTAATCAAAGAAATAAAAAGTAAATTGGTCATGGCTATAGATCAGGACAGACAGGATAACAATACCAAGATATGCCAATGTTTTAGCAAAGTTTCAAAATGGAAACTTTGCTGGTTTCCATTATACGTTTTCTTTGTGTTTTGAAGTTTAATTACGTAGATGTCAGCTAAAGTGACATAAAGTATAGAGTAGTTAAGCACTGCCCTCTCCCTACCCGTTGCTGTACTCTGCTAGTCAAACAGCCTGTTTTTTTTTAAGAACTGCCTTCAAATACTAATTTGAAGACATGCTGCAGTTCCTTTCTATACAATCTGTTATCAGAAATGTTTCCAAGTGAGTATGTTGGCCATATTATCACTTTTAGGCATATCTTTGAGCTGTAAAAACTGAAATGCTTAATTGTTTTAAGGACAACAGCTGATACATATTTGTGTAAGGAGGGAGGGTATGACCTCCAAGTCAGACTCCAGGAAGGTGGAGGTGAAGTTCTGATATGGGCTGGTATTATTAAAGATAAGCTGGCTGGACCTTCTCAAAATCAACTCACACTTTCTACTGGTTTTTAGCCACTTTCTTCAGTAAGAAATCTAGATCTATTAAAAGTTTATGATTTTTATGCAGGGCAATGGTCCATCACATGCATCCAAGTAGTCCTCGCTTCTTTTTTAAAAAAAAAATTTAATGTCAAACGTTTAGGGGGATCGCTAGAGATGGGTACCAGCACCCCTCGCAATCCCTCTTGGGATAAGTGTGTAAGATAACGGATGGATGGATGGTTTTGGGGGATGTTTTGAGTTGTTAATGATTGGTTGCATAATATACTATTAATGTGTATAAACACATTAATAGTTGCCCAATAGTTCTGCATGCATATATATTATCCTGAGAAAACCAAATCTTCACTTTTCCTTTCTTAAACATTTGAGGTTTGAGGTTTATTGACATTTCTAGATTAACAATGAGCACTGTATTTAATGATTAATGCAAGTAATCCTCAAAAATAAGGTTTAATAAGCATAATAGTTGTGCAGATATTGATTAAAACATCTGTTATCCAAGCATGTTTTTTACTCCACATGAAAGCATTAAACAATGGAGAAAAAAGGTTTCATCCAAAATTTAGCAAGACAAGATTAGAGAAAAAGTTCTTTATAATCCATGTGAAAAGTTTTCATGGAACCTGGATTAGTTTTTCTACTCAAGGCTTCTGTATGGTTTATGTTTGCATGTGTTTGTTTTAATACTACTTTTGGACTAAACTGTACCATCACAGTTACTTATAGTCTACAGTTTCAACAGTAAAAGTGTGAAAATGTTTTTTTTTTTTCCTGTATTAAGGACCCCATTCAGGGAAATAGGGGGTGGAGGCGGGGTGGGATCGCCTCGGTACAGCATGGCATGCTCCTTAAGCCATCAGGCACGGGGAGGGACGCCTAATTGAACAGATAAAGTGTAAAGTTAATTACCCCTCACGCCTGTCACTGATACACCCAGGTACAAGGGGTGCCCTCAGGCCCAGCTGTTTGTGTGTACGTGCCGTGAATAGTGTGAATGGGATAGAGGAGGGGTGACGAGACAAAAGGCGAGGGTTCCCACGGGGGCTGTGCAATGGATGATGGCAACAGTCGCCTTTAAAAGATAGCTCAGTCCCTCTGGTGCACTGCTACTTAACACGTCTGTCTCATCACGAGTGTCACATGCGCATCCAGAAAAGTACAAAGGTGGCATTAAGTAAAGCGTTACCATTTTATTTTCTTGTTCAAGGATTTAAATTCTTAATTCTAGATCTTAATTCACAAAAATCAAAAAGTAGTGTTGTTTTTCGAGCCAAGTTTCTACGTGGTGTAAAACTCTGAAACGTGTGAAATTAGATTTAGGTATTTTCTGTTATCAATAATATTGTAAAAATAATATTGTATTTTATTTTACATAAATGCATAGATTTGCATGCAACAAGTTATTATGCAAAATAAGTTATCTGGTTAATTTAGGTCTTCCACCAGTAAGTTTGTTTTTTAAAAAATACCCAACTCTAGATTGGTGGATGCATATAAACTCTGTGCGAAATAATCTACGTGATGTGTGTTTGGCTTGATTGTCTTGAATAATCATGCCCACTGTTTGCATTATTTTGAAATTGTTTAACTCCACCAAACTAAGTGTGGTGTCTTTGATTAGGTGTTGGGGCTGCCAGCATGGCTAAACTGACCTTCATGGTTGGTGGACTGGAGGAAGAATTCAAGGCTGCAGAGGAATTATTCACCTGTATGGGTGCTAATGTCATCTACTGTGGACAAGTTGGCACGGGACAGGTAAAGACAACTGCTCATAAACTGGGTTGAAGACATGACTTGTATTGGAAGTTGATAGTATGGATATTTTTGGATAAAGGAATTATTCATGATCCACATGTGAATGTTTCTCAGTTTAAAAATAGTACTTACTGACTAAACTATTAGTCTGCATGTACAATTTACTTTAAAATATTCTCACATTTCTCATTATGTTTTCAATAAACAGGGATTTTGTGCTTTAAGTTGTGCAAGCCTTATGCAAGCATCAGCAGTTCTTTGTCTTTCTCAACCCTGCAGGCAGCAAAGCTCTGCAACAATATGCTGCTATCCATCGGGATGATTGGGACTGCAGAGACCATGAACCTAGGCATCAGGTACTTGAAGCAAATGTAATGCTAACCTGCTACATTCAGTGTTGCCTGGCTCTCACTTTACAGAGAAAGGCTTGTGCAGATGAAAGCAGATGGGCACATTTGTGAGGACTTCGCTTTGGTCGTTATGAGAGTTTCGCAATATAATAACCTGTAGTAAAAATACCACAGTTTGGATCATGGCATTAGCATGCCTAGTAGGTACATAGAAAAACCAATTGGTAAATGCAGATGGCCTTCCTCAGCTAAATCCTGGATTATAAGCAAATAATCAAAAGTAATTAACCTTATAAACATTTCATGTACATTTAGTGTAAATACAATGTACTTCGATACAGGTTTGGAAATGTTCTGTGTATTGGTGTGGTTTATGGAAGTGCAAAGGGGTCAACCACTCCCCACGTCCAAGCAGCCTGCCTCTGTTAGAGCAAGACGGATGAGGGGGTGGAGCTGCAGTCTGATTTACATCTGCTGATGGAGCGTTTGCTTGAGTCCTGCAAAGCCCCCGCCACTGAACAGCACCTAGAAATCCCATTAGCACTCATGCCTCATCCTGATGGTGCTGAAGGATGACGGGATATGAAGTCTTCAAAATGAAAGCCTTTTCTCCACTTGACTCTGAGGATACATAGACAGACAGATCTCAAATCATTTATTTTGAAACATTTCTTATCGCGATAAGAATTTCAATTCATCATCTCAATAAATTCCAATTAATGATGTTCAACCAATCTGACAGTGTTATTGGAAATTTTATTTCTTACAATTTTCTCCACTGTTTGTTTCACAAGAGCTTCAATGAATATCCGCAAAGTTTGAAAATATGATTAAATGCAATTAGGGTGCAGCTTTGTGATTTAAATCAGATCCTGAAGACACTTAGTTTCAAATGGGAATGTTTTTCAAGAACAGCATTTGTGTTTGTGGCACTACGAATGTTGTGCTCTGCATTCATGCCCATACGGTTAACTAAAAAAAGAAGTACATGATCTTTAATTATCTTTTTTTTATTAAAATAGCAGCACCATGAAATAACATGATAAAAATTAAAGTCATATCTCTTGTCTACCCATTTATATATATATTATATATATATATACACAGTCCAGTCACATTAATGTGACCATCTGTCAAAAGCCAGAATAACCACCTTTCGCAGAGCGAACTGCTACGAGACGTGCAGGAAGAGAGTCACTTAGGTCCCTGAAGGTCTTCTCTGGGATGTTGAGCCATGCCGACTCTAATGCTGTGGCCAGCTGCGCTAGATTACGCGGTTGAGGATCCATGGCGCGAACAACTCGATCGAGATGGTCCCACAGATGCTCGATTGGGTTTAAGTCAGGTGAGTTTGCTGGCCAGGGGAGGACGGTAAACTCATCCTGGTGCTCTTCGAACCACGCACGTACACTGGCAGCTGTATGGCACCTCGCATTGTCCTGCTGGAAGATGCCATCATCCTGAGGAAAAACAATGCGCATGTAGGGGTGGACATGGTCCGCAAGGACAGATGCGTACTTGTATAGATCCATCGTGCCTTCCACAATAATCAGTGAACCCAGAGAATGCCAGGAAAACATTCCCCAGACCATAATGCTCCCGCCTCCAGCTTGGACCGTTCCTGCAATGGTTGCAGGGTGGTTCCTTTCAGAGGTTTCACGCCTTATACGCCAACGTCCATCTGTCCGATGGAGCATAAAACGCGATTCATCTGAAAACGCTACCTGTCGCCACTCAGTGGACGTCCAGCTGCTGTACTGGCGTGCAAATTCTAGCCTTCGTCGTCGATGAACACCAGTCAGCATAGGTGCACGAACCAGGCGTCTGCTTCGGAGGCCCAGACGCAGCAATGTTCGCTGAATAGTGGTTTGGGAGACACTTGTGGTAGCCCCTTGGTTCATTTTAGTGGTCAGTTGCTCAACGGTAGCCCGTCTATCTGCCCGAACGCATCTCCGCAACCGTCGTTCGCCTCTGTCATCTATGGCCCGTGGTGCACCACATTTGCCACGTCGTTGATTTTGGACAGTCCCATTTTGCCATGCACGGTACACTTTTACCACGGCGGCACGTGAACAGTTCACAAACTCAGCCGTTTCGGAAATGCTTCCACCCTTGGCCCGAAAGCCAATGATCATGCCCTTTTGGACGTCGGATAACTCGCTTCGTTTCTGCATTACGCCAACGATTGAAATGTTTTCCGAAGCCCACACACACCCTTTATATACGCTCAACTGCACTGTGCTGCCACCTGCCTTCTGTGATTGGTTATTTAACTCTGAAGTGGAAAGTACGTGGTGGTCACATTAATGTGACTGGACTGTGTATATTTATATATACACACACACTATGTATATATATATACATACACACACACTGCCTTGCCTCTTACTATTGCCCTATTATTTGTTTGATTTTAATTGTAAAAGTGTGTGTGTGTGCGTGTGTGTGTGCGTGCGTGTGTGTGTGCGTGTGTGTGTGGTGTGTGTGTGTGTGTGTGTGTGTGTGTGTGTGTGGTGTGTGCGTGTGCGTGTGTGCGCGCGCGCATCCAGTTTTGCACGTGTGAGTGTAAATGATTTGCTCTTTGCACAGTGCAGCTGTGTTAGTGCGCCTGATTTATTTGCACTGAGACAGAGGAAGAAAATTGGCATGAGCAGCCTCACATAAATCCCTTCTAGAGGCTTCTGAAATATGGAGGCGTTAAGCGAGCAACACAGATTTACACATTGCCTCACTGTCTTGGAAACATGCACTCTCACACAGATTCTGATTTATATCCAAAACACATTTTCTAGTAGTACAAGTTGTCTCAGTGTATGTCATTAGTGCGACTGTAAATAAAAAAAGGATTTCTTTCTGCTCCATCCCATCACAAAATGAATTATTTTCATTTCTATGAAAGAGTGACTCGTATGCGGTCTTGATAGTTTAAGCATACAAACATTGTGTGGTCGTCTATTCCTCTGTTTCTCTCGCTTCTCACTCCACCTTTTCCGGGGCTTTTATTAGAGGGCTTGACAAAGTCTGTCATCATTTAGAGAGAACTCACTATGTAAATCTCCCGAGCGGCATTGCAGCCCTGCCTCTTACGCAGTTAAGAAGCTCTCGTAGGCACATGTGTGTTCAGGCACACAACGGATTTGGTCCAACGTGAGGCAGAAATAGCGCTCACAGCTAATTTACAGGACAATGGCAATAACATTTTATCATGCCGAACTCGGGCCTGATGGAGCAGCCATTTCCTAATAGGCATTTGTCTGTGTCTTCTTACTTACTCATGCTAAAAAATGCACATGAAACACACTCTCACACACACACACACACACACACAGTTCTCTTCCTGGAGTTAATTTGTTAAACTCAAATGGATCTCTGGCTGTCTCCAGCAGAGCATAATGTGCACATAGTCCAAGGAGTGGCAGCGCATGACCGTTATGAACACACACATTCCCAACACATGTTATTTTGCATTAATTTCTTCTTTTATTCCTATTCTGTATCACATTTACCTTGTCACTCCATTCATATTTGATTTACTTACAGTAAAGAAAAAACACACGTTTTAATTTTGTTTCATTTTCTTACCAGACTGCAATTTTTACCTACATTGTGATGGTCTATCTTATAAAAAAAATCATTAAAATAAACAATGCACCCTGCACGGTTTGGACATGACAGGATGTGAATTCTTTTTCACGATACTTTAAGTAGCTATAAATGTTCATCTAATTGAGCGACGGTGTCGTTTTAGCATAGAGACATACAAAGTGTTTGATGCAAAGGCCTCATTTGTGAGAAACCAAAGCTCATAAACATCTCTATTTGAGAAAACACAAGTACAAATACATCTCACATCTCTTCTCAGATGAGCTACTGAGAGATGGTGAGCATATGTTGCGATAAAGATTAAACATCAGCAATAAACACGCTTATTGTCTCTATAAGTGGGATAGTAAACGTTTGTCTGTGCGTTGGTGCTCGTTAGCGCTTTAATGAAATAATAAATGGGGAATGGGCTGGGCTTCCTCTCGTGTGGCACCGAACGAGGACGAGAAGCTAATCATGATGAAACAGACACTTAATATCGCCGCTGCAAATGAACTCCACCTGCCAGCACTCCCCAGCTCAGAAACCCATAAACACCCTCCCCTCTTATTTCCATCTGTAGCTCTGTGTCCCTTTTTCTTTTTTCTAATCTGCAGCAACATTACAAGGCAACGTGTTCGTGTCTGTTTATCCATGTCGATCTTGTTAAAGCGTGACATGTCCTCTTCTCCACGCAAATTACCACAGGCGAAGAGCAACACCACAATGTCGGCTAATAACCACAGCTGAGTGTGTATGAGTGTATGTGTGGGAAGGGAACAAGAGGGGAACATCATTGATTTATCGTTAACAGAGGACAACAGCTCCCCGTCAGCTTCTCTGGTCGCCGTAACAAACGATCCATGCGCTCGGACCCGCTTTATTGTAGCTCAGCCAGTAACCTTTTCAGCTGCTGACCCAGAACGCAGGGAGGGGCTGCCTGTTTGCTCGTGTGTGTGTGAGTGTATAAGTGGAAAGCTGAACACAGGGGGCGGGGGGAAGACTTGGATGTCAAACATATGTCCCCAAGAGTCCATAGACAGGAAGGTGTCAACTGGGATGGAGAGGGGGAAGGAAGAGCAGAGGAGAAGCAGAAACGGCGAGGCATCGGTTAAGGCGTGTAGTAAAAAGGCTGAGTGAGATTGCTTTTTACATCACAGTCACTGATGCCACATTTCCAAAAGTAGTGGTTAATAAAAATAAAAATTAAGAGCGTCTGGGAGAAAACATAAGCAATGAAGGGGGAAGAGAGAGACAGAGAGACTAACTCCAATCCCTTTTCTTAATTAGTTACTAGACAGATAATAAAACTGTGGTTGTAATGGCAGAATGAAAGCCAGGTGGAAAAAGGGAGGGAGGGCTGCTGGCTTTAAGGACCTATGATGGTTTAATCGTCATATTGAGAGCAGAATGGAGTTACAGGCCTGTAAGTAACAATAAACTAAAACAGCTAAGACTTGATGTGGCCAACTTTACGGTGGCCTTTAAATCAGTAATTTGCAAAAGCTGCACTCCACTGGCACACTGAATGCCCGAAACGGGCGCTACGGTTACACCCTTGCTGCTGTAATGGTTGGCACTTCATTTCTCTGTGCTTTCTTTCCTAGGTTTGGTCTCTTTTCTTTTTCTTGGTAGCTTTTTTACCGCTCGTTATCACAGTCCAGAGATTTGCCCTCGTGCATCCAAGAAGTCTATTGCAGCATTTTGGGCAGCGGAGCTAACGGTTTGCCTTGAGATATGACGGCAAGGTTTACAACTCCCCTGCGCTGCTTTACCACTTCTCCTCCTCTTTCTTGGAAAACTATCCATCAAAAAGCATTGATGAGGGATAGTTCTGTTGGTGGACATCAATACTGCATTAGCCAGCATTACAAAGGCTTCAGCTATTAACGCTGAGGAATGGTCAGTGCCTGGCTTAAGGTTCAACTGAGGTCACAGGAATCACCAGAAGACAAATTTTTACTCGCTTTGCTTCTCACAGCCTTGAAAATGATCCCTTTGGCTCAAGGTCATCTTCTCTAAGTAATCACTACTCCAATTTTCTGTTTTAGCTTTTCTATTTTAACTCATGCCAAGTTGGTAAAAGTTTAAAAGAAATATGTGATAATATACTCATATGCCATGAAAAAATTTATAATTTTTTCCGAACTATTCCTTTTTAAATGAATTTATGAGTCGATGAATTTAAACTCTAAAGAGGTTAATGACTGCTGTTTGGTCCATCCTGTTTTAGACTGGGTTTGGACCCCAAGCTGCTTGCAAAGATCCTTAACATGTCATCGGGTCGCTGCTGGTCCAGTGACACATACAACCCCGTCCCTGGAGTTATGGAGGGTGTCCCCTCAGCCAACAACTACCAAGGTGGTTTTGGGACTACTCTGATGGCCAAGGTATTTCCTGTCTTTGTTGTGCCAGATTTTGTTTGCCGATTCTTTGTTATAGTTGCATCGAAATTATTATTTCTAGATCTGTATCATCTGTCTATTTGGACTTTGTGTTCAACAATTTTGTTGAACTGAACTTGTTGAGTTTAGCTTGAACTGAGGTGTTGCTGAACAGGTTTGTAATTGTCCATGGCAGCAGGCCTTTTACTCTCTAAAGGTCTCCAGTCCACATCACTATTCCACATTTTATATCTTTTCTTTTTTTTATATAGTAAACTCTCTTAATATTTTATGCTTTCCTTCAGTGGTCTGCTTCATATGTTTTGGTCCTTTTTCTGTTGAAATGGAAGAATTTTATTATTCAGGAGCCAAAGGTAGTTTGGGGAGTTCCTCAAAGATACCTGTTGGTGCCACTTTAATTGACACTACAAACTTCCCTTGGGTCATTTCTTACATTAATACTTTACTACACCTAACTACTATGGAATGATACAAAGATTTTCTAAATCTTTTACTCGTGATGATCCATCCTAAATTTTTGTATGGCTAGTAATTAAATAATGGCAAATCTGGTATTGTTTTGTTTTGACACTTCTTATAATTATGTAAATATTGCATCTCATTTACAGCCATCATCGGTAATCTTTCCGACTCTGTGTTTTTACTTTTCAAATGTACAGGATCTTGGCTTAGCCCAGAACACTGCCACCAACACGAGGACACCCATCCCCCTGGGCTCCCTTGCCCACCAGATCTACAGAGTCATGTGCTCTCGCGGCTACGCCAACAAGGACTTTTCATCCGTCTTCCAGTTTCTGCGCGAGGAGGAAGCACAGTGAACAGAGGCGGAGCATAGCTGACAACACAGCTATGATGAACTGTTACTCAGACCTCAGAACCACACACCCGAGTGTCCCTTATCCCAGTATTCTCAGGAGAGACTAAAAAGAGGCTAAAATGCTGTGTTTTGACACCTCTCCGTTTGTTGTCAACTCCCTCTTCTGTACCTGAAGAGCTGCTAAGACTTATTTAAAAATAATGTCTACCCAAAAAGAAAAAATACAAAATCTTGGTTGAGCTTTACTAAAGCGCAGTGTGCAGTAGCTGCAGATTTACATGCAACTATGCAACTTGTGTACCATTTCCAAAGAGTGGAACTGAATCAGTAGTGAAGCTCCACCATGTTTTTGTCAGAGTTGTGCTAAATGTCTGTTACCTGTAATGACCTAACCCCAACCCTGCAATTATGTGGACAGAAAAAGAAAAAAAAATGGCCATTCTGCTACTAATTCAAATGCAGTTGAAGATATTACAACCGACTGCAGAGGTTGTGACTGTTATTACCCATATTGTACCAAAGTTGCCCAAACCTGAGGCTCAAAGTTTACTGGCGTTCAATCACATTTCCTCATATTATGAAAGAAAACTTAATGTAATATCTACCTATATTTCTATATAAATGTTTTGAATTATGAATACACTACATTTAGAGTTGTTTTAGTTTATTTTCAACTATGCTGTGAGAAATCTTGTTTGTTGCAGTGCAACATTTCAGGGCCCTTTTGATACTTAAATATTCTTTATTTTGCTGTCTACAGCAGCCCGTTGAGCCATCAGAGTATTATTTTGACCAATGATGTCAAAACGTTAAACATTGTTTCACTGCCTAGCACTTTCTTAAGCCCAGTGTATCTTCACCCTGCCTATCCCATTTTTTCGATTCAACTTGTAAAATGTTGAATCGAAATGTCTGTGAGGAATGGTTTCTTCGTGCTGTGAGAATTTGTACATAATTTATATTTCATATTGTGCAGCATTGAAATATAGACTTTTTTTTAGAAAAAATTTCATTCTAGTTTCTACGGTTTGTCTTTAATCTGTGAAAAAGAATCTCAGTCAGCAGAAAAATAAAGATATTTTGTGTATTTGATTTCATTGTAGCGTGTTTTTTGGAGTATTTAAAGTATTTTTGTGACCTCTATTAAACATATTGTTATCAAAAGACTTACTTTGGAGGTTAGAAATTATTTTGACATAAAAAATAGTCTTTTGGGAATGAATGATAATCAAATATTTCACTTTTGAACCATTTTTATAAATACAAAAAGGAGAACAACAAAGACCAAAACAAACAGCTGTTAAAAATTATGGTAACACTTTATTTGAAGGGGTGTGCATAAGACTGACATGACACTGTCATAAACATGACATAACACCTGTCATGAACACAAGTCTTTATGAATATGTATGACAGTTGTCATGAAGTGTCATTTGGTAAATAATGACACTTTTAATGCAAAGTTGCTCTAAAAGTTGCATTGAAAGTCCATTAAAAATGCCAACTTTGCATGATTTTGTGAATTATAATTTAATGCAAAGTTGGCACTTTTAATGGACTTTCAATGCAACCTTTAGAGCAACTTTGCATTAAAAGTGTCATTATTTACCGAATGTCACTTCATGACAACTGTTATAAATATTCATAAAGATTTCTTCATGTTCATGACAGATGTTATGTCATGTTTATGACAGTGTCATGTCAGTCTTATGCACACCCCTTCAAATAAAGTGTTACCAAAATTACCAACTGCGTGCATTTATTTAAAGTGTTTATTTTCTACAATCCTAAAGCTTATATCTAAAGGATACACATCTATGATTAGAATATTACATCACACCAAACAAAAACAGTTTTCATTCTGATATCTGAGCCGTTTTTAATACCCAGCAAACAAATCTCATCAGAACACGTATTCTAAATCGTTAAATATGACTGGCAATATTCGAGCATCTACTTAGAATATCCCGAAGTAGATGTGTTAGAAGCAGCAAAAAAATAAAAGAAAAAGTGCTGGCATTTTTAGCATTTGAGTGAATTTGATGAGGGCCGCTTTGCGATGGCCTGACAAGTGCTTATGGTTCACAGAGGCTGGCTGGTGTGGTCCATTCTGACAGAAAAGCAACTAGTGCTACTTTTAGCAATGCTCCTTTGAACAAAACAAACATGACTCAAGACTAGTCTGAGAAGAACAACATTGACTTTCTGGTTTTGATTTGACTCCCAAACTACCCAGATCTGAGACCCAATCATTTGTAGGCCATACTGACCAAAAAAAAAAAAAAGTCTGATCCATGGAGGCCATATCTTGTACATTGTCAGATTTACAAAACGTACAGCTAACATATTCATGCCACATGGAGCACCACACTTTCTGAGGCCTTGTGGAGTCCAGAAACTGGCAGGTCAGGACTGTTCTGTCTGGATAACGAGGACCAACAACTTATTTGGTCATAATCTTATGCATTACTTGATGTATGTATATCAGTGTATGTATTTTACCCCAGCGTCACACACCTTAAAAGTTGCAGCTGATGGCACTGACATCTGTCTCCTCAGTGGGTTTCTGTTATTCATTTTTACTCCAAAACTCTTCAGCAGGCATGCACATAAAGCTTAATGTCAGCCAAGGAGAAATGGCAGCACTAATCTCAGAATGATGCCCTTATTTCCATCATTACAATGAAACGAGAGGGGGAAAAAACAAATGCGGTTTTGTTTTATTTTACACACTTTTTTCTGATGCCGAGTGCGTCTTCGACATTTTATGGAGCTGCTGTTGTCTAAAGTGGCAGTCGCAGCGTTAGCAGACTGTGGCGAGCCGTTGGTGGCAGGAGTCGTGTTGTGGGCTCATGACTCACTCTGTTATTGTTCTTTGGGAAGTTATGCACTTGCCTCTGCTGTGTTCTTTGAAAATTATGGTTTTGGTGTCTCTAATGAAGGGGAATTACTCATGTAAACTCATGTAGACTTGGCCTTCCTGCCTGATCGCTTTTACCTGATGTCACTTTTTGGGCATTTTTTATTTTATTTTTTTTGCCGTCTTGGCCTTCACAAACAATAGACTTTGGTTTTCCTAAAGTGGAGTTACGCCTCTGGCTGGGCCTGCTGAATTAGGTTGTTTGAGTTGATTCATATTTGGGACTTTTAATTTGCCTGTGTTTTATAGCAAGCTGCTGAGCCGGCGGTTTCCTCATTAAAGGACACATGAAAGCAGACTGTAAAGGAGAAGTGGTGAAGCCGGTCTCTGCTGACGTCTGAATGGGATGCTAGAGACAGACCGAGTCCCAAGCCAGCCGAGCCTCACCCTCTTAGCCTGGCAGCCAGCGGTGGGACACCAGACGCACCACAGCGACTCTGTCGACACTAGGACACAACACCAATCTCGTGTCATTTTAGGGGATGACTTGTTCGTCTATTTTTGGATCAAAAGTGTGGCTAATATCTATTGGAGATATCAACAACCAAAAATGATTTGCTTACTAAATGAGCCCAAATCTAAAAGCGGCAAACCCAAGTGTCCGATGACGCCAAGGTGTGCCAGTGGAGCCTTGGACTCATTCTTTTTCAGGTTTAATGTGTTCTTCGATACTTTTAGTAATTCTCGATGCCAGATTTATCATAAGACCATTCATTCGGAGCTTACAAAATGAAAACGGGATTTTTAGGGACGGCCTTCAATGACGCTCCATTGTCACCTTCAGTCATTGCATTAACTCTGGTCTTACATTTCATTTTGCTCATCAACTTTGAGAAAAGTTATACTCTTAGGTTCGGCTTGTAAAATCCAAGTTAGGCTACTTTGTATGATTGTTTGTATCAACACCTAGTTTGTCCAAACAACATTTAGCTAATGGACTTTGGGTTGTTCAGTTAATTTTAATTCAAATAAAATATCACGCGGTCACCGTGTTGCTTGTGCTGCAATGTGTCCTAGTTACGGTAGTTTTCCGCACTATAAGGCACACCTAAAAACCTTAAATTTCCTCAAAAGCCGACAGTGCACCTTATAACCCGGTGCGCCTAATATATGGACCAAAATTGAGCCACAACAGGTCTAGCAACTACGGTAAGCAGCTGCCGACTTCATTTTCCCCGTAGATGAAGCGCGCAGTGCATGCTGGGATAGTTGTCAAAAAACTGGTTTGTTAATAAAGTTTGACTGACCTATCTACCCATAGACGATGTCTATGTATCTACCTACCCACGTAATAATCAGGTCGTCTGCAGGTCATCTAGCATCACGTTCTCCACGAACATGCTGTGCGCGAACGGAGAAGGGTGACCATCGTCCGGCCACGCCCCGGCCCAGGAAGGCTCTCCTCGCCAACCGGAATCGGACTGTTTTGTTGACATTCCTTATGTCAATAAAGTAGCTTTAGACATTTATCCGGGGAGCTTCGACTAGAGTTACCAACGGACCAGCACCTATACATTTAAAGCCGTGGGGGTCGGTGGAAGAGAGACAGAGGCTGCGGCGGCAGCGTGTCGGTTGGTCTGTGCTAACCAGAAAGCAGTTGGGCACAATTTCGCAACACCGAAACCGTGAGTGAAACAATGACTGGTGCAGACTGCTATATATAGTACTCTGGGACCAATTTTTTATTATTAGACATCCATATTTGTAGTGAACGGAACAAATTATGTCCCGTTCAATACCGGACGGGTGGCAACATAACTGTGGCGCCTATTCTATGCGCCTTATATATAGTGCGGAAAATACGGTACATGGCATTTGCTATGTATTTGCTACTGTCCCAGCTGCATCCAACGAGCAACATTCAGTTAAAATAAAAGGCATTGCAAAAATGGCAAGATGAAATAAAACGTGGAGGACCAAAGCTGTTGTTTTTGGTGCTGCTGCTGCTTGGAAATGCTACCGGAAGGGAGCTGCAAAGAGCTCCAGCGTCCAACTCAAGATGCTTACAGTAAAGCAGAATTAAAACCTTTTCTCAAGTGTCTCAGAATGGTGTGGTACAAAAGACTTAAAGATGCTCCATTGTCACCTTTAGCATCCATTCATTGTCTTCCGATTTGTTTGTGTCACACATTAGCTCCTGTTAAATCTGGAACAAACTTCCAGGAAAGTGCAAAGCAACTGAAATACTGATCTCTTTTAAATCAAGCCTTAGAACCCTCCTGCTTGGAGTTGCTTTTGAAAACATAATGAATTAAACACTGATCAATGTTTTTGATGTGTGTTAATGTTTTCAACGATGACACTTGACTAAATGTAATGTCTATTACTGGTTTTCACACCTGTTGACAATGAAATGTGTGTAGAATATTTTCAGGATGTAAACCACCTTGAACTGCTGTGTTGCTGAAGTGTGCTACACATTATATCCGACTGATTGGTTGATTGTTAGCGGTGTCGGCTCCTGCTGATATAGTAAGCAGAAGATTACAATTTGCGATTTACAACTGGGGAAAAAAAATCTGTATTTATCTCATGTGATCAGAGTGCCCTTCTCTACATCTTGCAACTTCTTTCACTACTTCTCCTCTGTGAAAGTCAGATATATGGAGTGCAGAATGAACCGATTTCCTGTCAGCAGACATCCCAAACTGAGCTGTGAATCTCTGCACCTCCTCCAGAGTTGTAGTCCCACTTGCAGGGCTTTGGAGCTGCCACTAGATTTCCATTTGTGTCATACTTTTTCCTTTTTCAGGCGGCAGACTGAACAGTTGCTTCATGAGATGTCCAGAGGATATTTTTCTAATCTCACTCTCTTTTCTCTTTGTTGGTTCTTCATGATCCTATTTATTAACTAACCTGCGGGGGGTCTTCACACAACAGTATCTATACTAAGATTAAATTAAACACAAATAGACCGACCCTTTTACGTCTTCTTTCGGCAACTGTTTGCACTGGATTTTATTTGGAGGAATCAGAGCAACGTATAGCAGAAATACACATGTCACTGACTTTCTACTACGAATTTTAAAGTGTGAAAATGTGGAAATGTTCAAGGGATGCAAGTCGTTTTTCATAGAACAGTTGTAACTCTGCTACACAACTGCTACCCCCTAATAAGGACTTTACAGACACATTTAGCTGTTGTTGCCTCACTGTCGACATGACAGGTTTGGCGCTGACTCTCCTGTCTAAAATGAAATTATCTTCACTAATGAACCTTGGCGGAGTCAGTGACTCAGGACAGGGGAATGATGTCTACAAAACAGGAAGAAGACGTGTGGGTGTTGCGTTGATGTGCCGACGCTGTGGGTGTGGATACGAGCTAAAGGGCTAAATGGGCTGAATATTGTTGGTGGGCTCATGCTAAAGACATCAAGGCCACATTACAACCCGGTGAGACAGCGGCTCGTTACACATCGCTGCGTGAGCTATAATACCTGCTAGATTGCAGCCACTAATTTAGCCACACACCACTTAACGTGCGCTTGATATGAATCACGGGGTGCTTAGAGGAGCCTCACTTCCCTACCTGACCCCATGACCTCCCCGCTCTTACTTCGTTTAAGAGCGAGTCGTTAAACAGACGAAGGAATACACCGGGTGTTATAATGGGGGAATTATGAACGCTGCTCGCTCGGCTATTTATCACAGGGGCGGCTCTCAAACTTGAGGCAGACTTAAGCTCTAAACTGGCACTGAGGAGAGGAGGACTCAGAATGTGGAAATATTAAAGCCTACTGGCACAGGATGATTCGTTCATAAAAGTGCTGCAGGACATTTGACAAATCATCCTTCAACGAAATGTGCTCAGTTTCACTCGTTGATAGCTAAATGAGTGGATGAGCAGCTCATGAGTAGTTTCCCAGTCCGAATACAAGCTGTTCACTTGTCTAGAATAGTCTTTTCAGTCGTTCTTTTCTCCCTTTTTCCTTTAAGAAATAGTGAGATACTGAGCTGATTCGTGGGATCCGATTAGTCTTTTGAAAGATTGTTGTTACATATGGATATTTAGGTTTCAGATCTCACACAGCTACTGGAGGTAAGTTAGCAGAGCATAAAGCAAAATGGTTGATGAGTTGCTGTCTTTGCCTTGTTGGCCTTTTGAAAATGTGCGGACTTCAGGTGTTTGGTGTGAGTTGCTTTCTAGGTGAATTCTGTCTTCCTGATGGTGACTGGTTTGTTTAGTTCTGGTAAATAGGAAGAAGTAATCTGTTTGGATGTAGGGTGACGTCTTCTGGGTCAGTTCTTGACCCATTGTTTTCTCTTGTCTTTTTAGTTGACTGAACTAAACAGATTAAAAAGGCTTTTATGACTTGAGTGAATAATAAAATTATTTAATTTTACACGACTTTCAGCCCATTTCTCAGAACAAAAGTGTCAGCAGCACACTGCAATATCCTGATCTACGTTGTCTGCTGGAGACGGTTCAATGTCAGCTACAGCTAACACATTTGCAGAAAAATTGCTGCGGTGGAACGAGTTAACTTGTGTTGAAGAAAAATAGAAAATGGAAGCAGTTTGGTTAAATCGAACGAGTCATGAAAGAGTTCCAGTCACTGCCACCAATATAATTAGGATACGAGTTTATCTTTCTAACTCAGAAGGTTAGCTAAGGTGAAGCAACGCACTTCAAAGGACTCGTGAAAGAGAGGAGATAAGTTTCCGAGAGACAGAGATAAGGCAACAAGGATTACAGAACCACTGATGAAGGTATTACCTGGAAGACCAGCCCATTGCTCTAATGGACAACATAGACTTCGACTACCTGCTGAAGCTGCAGGAGCAACAGTACATTTGAACTTTCATTAACTTTCTTCACAATTGACACCCATTCTGAGAAAAAAAAAGGTCCCCAATCACCTGAGATGATCTCACACCTGAGCAATGCATGCTGGGCAGATGACACAGGCACGTAACGCTGGATATGAGCCTATAAACAAAACACGAGACCTCAAGGTTGTGGAGTGTGACAAAGTCATCCCACAAAATGTCTGGATTGAGGCAAACTGCCTCAAAGATCTCATGTGCCACTACACAGGAGATACAGCATATGTTGAAATAAACGAATGTGACTCATTATTTGTTATATTTTAATTAAAAGTGGAATCTGTGATTGCACTGTGTTAAAAAAAATAAAAAAGAAAGAAATATAAAAAATAAAAAGCCATGTGTCTTTCCCCTTCTATTTGTGAAATTTATTCACAGATTTGTGTCACTCTATCATGTAAAGTTCAAATGAAATACTTTGAAGTTTTGGCTTCTAACCTGTTGAAAAAAGGGTAAAGTGGTATGATGAGTTTGTTAAGGCACTGTATTAGCTTATAGCTAGCTTTTCAGCAATATGAGAAAACAAAAACACTACATAATTTACAATCCATCCGTCCGTCCAGCCATTTTCTTTGTCTTCTGTTGTTATTTTCTTGTTCTTATTTCTGGTTCCACTTACAACATGTTCCCTTTCTCACATTACCCCCCACACACCTACCATCGCCAGTGACAAACGGCAGCACTGCCTGCTCCATTCATCATACCACACATGCTCAGTGGCTCCTCGTTACATTAATTCATCTTATTGGAAGAATAATCATCATCCTCATCAGAATCCATCACCATGGTTCCCACAGAGGCCCGGGCTCAGTAAATGATCACCAGTGTCGGTAACGGGGCTCAGGCCCCACCATTACCATCGGACCCTCCATGGTGGGCCCTGAACACCCGGGGGAGGCCCAGATCCTACCGCGCCTCATTCGTCTCTGTCGCCATGTGACAGAAAAGCTAGTTGCTAATACCTGATCCAGTTGCAGCTTTAAACCTGAGTAAAAAAGGGAGGGGATACTAAAAGGGGCTTTTTCGAGGTTCTTAAATAGTGTTGAGAAGAACAGTTAGCTATAGATTCCCAACAAGTTTTAATGGTGTAAAAATTAGACTAATGATAATAATATTTTTCTTTTTGGTTAAGCAGTACCTTATTACTGATGGAACATATTCTACTCTGATAGTGTGTAGATAGTATCAGCAGTGAACCAGAGAGTAACTCAGACGTGCCTTTCTCTCTTATCACAACCACCTGATAAAGGCTTAGGATAAATTATTCATCTACTTATTAAATTTAACCCCCCTTTCCCACATTAGTAATTTTTTATTTATAGTAAAAAAAAAAAACATTTTGGCAAATGCTAATAAGCCAACACAGAGGGAAAAAAAGTATTTTCTATCATACCTTTAGAAGGTAAAAAATGGTCTGAGCTCATATCATGTTAATGTATGTAAGGTTCGTACATTACATACATTAACAGTATGTAATGTTACTTGTATGTAACATTACATACAAGTAATGTTAAGCTTTTCAGCTACAAACAACTCAGATGGATTTTGCTAGAAGTAAAGAATGGATATGTGGAAAAGTGAACGATTTTTGTCATGGCATGATGGATTCTTTAAAATCTTATAACTATCTAAATAAAAGTATTGCGGCATCTGCCGCAAACCTGAAAGTGGGTCGTCACGTCAGTGGATCTTTCCAAAGCGCAATGGTCTTGAACGTTTGATTTGATCAAATAATGCATGTGAAACATTTTATCAGGATTTCCCAATAGTTGAGCAAATCAGATACAAATCTTTAACAGCAGGAAATCTAAATCAATGTCTTAAAAGTCAATCAAAAAACACTGGAAGTCAGTAAAAACATTTAAAAAAAATACAGATTGTGTGACTTACAACACTTGCTTGATGCACTCCAACTTTTTGATGGCCTCGTCTTGCTCCATTTAAAGCTTTCTTCACAGCCAATTGGCCTGATACTTCATTCTCATCTTCTGCTAATTGAACAGAGAAGGAGGCAGAGTGAAACGTCTGGACCAGGCAAAATAGAAAGAAATTGAGGGGTACTGAAAAGAGGGGGAGGGGGTGATGCAACAGAGGATGGAGGAGACGGAAGAAAAGCGACTGGCTGCGTAGTGCGCAAGGCCTCATTGATTAGGTGGTGAGCGGTGCAATGCTTCTCTCCTGACACTTACACGCATTAAAGCTACATAAACACCCATAATTGGTTCGCTTAGAGGAGAGTGGAGGGACGCAGCGCACATAAACACAAACACAGACATTGACTATGGTGTTAGGGATACAGAGGGGGAAAAAAAAGAGGAGCAAAATTAAATGCTCTTTCAGTGTGGTCGGTGTGGTGGGAGGGAGGCCTGTGTGTGTATGTGTATGTGTATGTCTATGTGTGAATGTGTCTTTGAAGTCCCAGCGCAGTACTAAGCAGGAATGATAAAACCATCCTTAGAGAATCTCAATGACAATGACAGTCACTTCAGGGAGAGTCAGAAATGGGAGGGACACTGCAGACTGTGACAAATTAGTTCTCAAACTTAGCAGAGGCTGATTGGTTGCGAGCGTCAGGAGGGAGAGGAACGGATGGCTGGCCGACTTGATGGATAGTTATTATGTCATCCTATCAAAAGTTGCAACTTTTTGATTTTTTTTGGCTCAATGTCAGAATTCTGCAAACCCATGTCTGTGATTTCCAGAGTTTGGACTGTGTGCAGTTGTTGCAAAGCAAAAATCAGTATGACAAGAAGACAGCTGCAGGAGTTCTGCATCCTCTCAGCTCAGAAAGTTAGGACACCTCTCTCCTCTTGGACATCAGCTTGAGTGTGAGAGAGAGTGGAAGAGAAAGAGAGAGAGAGAGAAATATTGGGGCTCGTCTCTGTGCCCCACAGTAGCACATCCATCAGACCATAAGACCCCCTGACGGAGCGTAACTTGCCCCCCTCCTATAACTCTGCCCCAGAGGACCGTGTCAGTGCCTGGGTAGTGAGTTCCCTGGACATGGAATGATGGGATTCTTCAGTCTTGGCTGTCACCTCTAATCCAACACACTCACCCACACAGCTGAATCCTCATCTTTCTGCGTCTCTCATGCTGGACACAAATACATACCCAGAGCGCATCCCTTCCTCCACTGCTCTGAGAGAGCCAAACAAATTTGCATTCGCTGCCGATTCAGATGCTGTATCAACATATCTACATATCCTTGACGTGTCCAGGTGCTAAGTCACCATTACGTCCCCTTCAACAACATTCACAAACGCACTCGGGCAGACAGGTCACTGCGGTCCCAGAGCAGTGGACTGTGCTAAGCAGGTAAATACAGCGAGGACAGCCTTTATTATAGGAGTAAATGTCCTTCTGCTGTCAGAGGAAAGCGTGACCGGTTGGGACAGTGATTCTTACGTTTTCCAAAAGAGCATGGTATAATCCTCGGTGAAGTGCTTACACCCCATTGAACTTTTTGATATTTTGCTGTGCAGCAAAGGAAACTGTGTGGTTTACCTAAAACATACTTTGAAAAGAACTCTGAAAAGTTCTCTGAAAAGTGTGGCATGCAGTTGATTTTAGCCCCTTTTTTCCTTCTAAAGGTCTAGTGCAACCAGTTAGCTTTCATGTTTGCCCACTTCAACGGGCACATCTGAATGGCACAGTCAAAATCCACACCTCATTTCAATTGACTTATCAGATATTTTGGTCTCTCTAGATGTGGTAAGCTTGTAGAGACATAGCCTAAACAGAAAGGTTTGCTGCTGCAAACTGCACCAAAACTGATTCAATCAAATGTTGACTTAGGGCGTCGGGGAAGGGACGGACGGGATTTTTTATTTAATAACGCATCTCCTTACATTTTCCAATTACCAGCTACTTTGTGTTGATCTATCACATGAAATCATGACACAACACACGGAGTTTTGACAAGAGGTGAAAAAGCTCAAGAGCTAAAATATTGCTATAAGGCACTGTACCTTTTCAATTTTATTTGGGGGGTTGTGGGAAATGCTTCCAGAATTTGCAATAAATGTCCCTGGTTCATAAAAGCTGGAAGTAGTGTGTATGTCATGTCTGTAATTGCCCTGTAGATTACCGCATTGGCTCTGAATCAATACCAACATGGGGTGAAAAATGTGTCATCTCTGCATCCGCCCTGCACCCACAGAAATGCATGTGTTTTTTCCCCTATGCATGGTCATTACGGTGTTGCAGTGTGTTGAAAAATTGAAAAATAAAGAGATGCTTAGAGAGATTTGAAACCTGGACCATGCAATCCTTCTGGCCTTGTCATTTCTAACAGAACCTACACACTGGGAGACATCCATCCATCGAAGCTCTAAATCTCATTGATTCCCCCCCCCCCCCCCCCCCCGGCTCTTCCCCTTTCATGGTGCCTCACACTCAACTCCATAAATGGGATCAATGTCGATTATCATCTGAAAATTGCCTGTTTTTTGGCCATGTATCTCTGAAGAGCTACTACACCTAAAAAGGTTTGGAGAAAATAATATATATATATATGATTATTTTCTATTTGTTGTCGCTTTTTTTTAGCTTGTAACTGAAAGTCATAATGAAGCAAAAAATAAACTGGGAAGAAAAGAGATTTTGTAAGATTTATGTTAATTGAAGCAGAGACTGCTTTGCAAAATTTTTTTTAAAATCAATCAGAAATAAAAGTAGATACGGCTAACATTTTTTTATTATTATTATTATTTTTTACACATAAACTTGAAAATACATGATTTGCACTTGTGCCTTGAGCCTCCCTGAGCCTAAGCTTTGTAGAATTATAGCTGATAGTCTTTTGGAGTGTTTCTCCACCAGCTTTGTAAGTCTAGAAACTGAATTTTATTTTCCACTCTTCTTCCCACATGGCTCACACTCATTCAGGCTGGATGGAGACGGTCAGTTTTAAAGTCCTATGAACTGGAGCTCATTGTGTAGAGAGGTTGCCTTGCAAACTAAAAGTTCTGGGTGTAATTCCAACTAACTCCTGCAACACGTAAGCGTGCCTCTGGGCAAGGCTTAACTTCAAGTTGCCTAGTGATATGTGTGTTGGCGTATGAAAGTGTGAGAAGTCGGAGCAATGGGGTTTTAGCATTTTATTTAGCATTTACTTAGCATTTATAAAAGCCAAATAAATTCAGTTTATTCACCATTCTCAATTAGATTGGGGTTTTGGTGTCGAGTGCTTCATTAAGTAAAATAAATACACGTCATTGTTAATCAAGGAGTCAAACTCCAGTCCTCAAAAGTTGGCTGAAACTTTTACATGATTTTCTGGAACAACAGACCTGAATAAAGTGGCTGAGTTGATTCTTCTAGAGGTTCTACAGAGTCCCACTAATAATGCAGTATTTTTTTTAAAATTTGCATGTGTTGAGCAGATACATAACTAAAGTTTGCAGGTCTCTATCGCTTGACGATTGGAGTTCTAAGTCGCTCCATTCTACCTCAGACTCTGTGTTTAGGATACCTGTCCTGATGGATGCTGAACTTCAACTTGTTGCCTCTTAGCAGGTAATATTCCAGCATTATTTAGCTGTATTTATCCTCTCAGTTATAGCTCCCATGTTTCTTCTGGAGCAAAACATTCACCCAGCACAATGCCACCACCACCATGTCTCACTATGTTGTGTTCTGGGTAATATGATGTACAATGATAGTATTATTATATCAATCTTTAATTGTCCACCAATTGACACAACTAACTTGGTGACTTTAAATTTGCTCTGGATTTTATTTGGGCCATACTAGAGTAAAGAAACTTTAAACAAATACATGTCACACTTTCCATATATGTGGAAACCCCTCTTGCATTTGCAATTATACACTATTTTGCTTTGGTCTTTCAAGTAAAATCCAAGAAAATACTTTGAAGGTTGCGAAAAGGTTTTTAGGTGGGTACATATTTTGCATGAAGTTCTTCCATAACTTTTTTTCCCACTTGAAGTTCTGTTTGAGCCACTAAACACAAGGCTGATTCCAGTCAGGGGGGTCGTAATACTTCCTGCCACCCCTCCTTTGCTCCCCACTCCCACCCCACATCACTGGCTGCAACTCGTCAATCACTCCTCTCAGATGGCCCCATGATCACAATCGACACTCAAATGATGGAAGCGAATAAAACTCATTACTGACGGTCACCACTGAGTCATGGCCGAGCATTAAAAGTTGCGTCTGGTCAGCCGATCGTCCATTCCTCAGCCGTGCTTTATGACGGGACACCCGATCGGGTTCGCATCGCCTCTCTGGACCAATCTCCATCAATCCACTCTATCTGCACCTACAGATGCCCCCCCTTCTCCGTGTCCAATGCACCTTGTGCTGTCAGCTGCATGTATCTTGGTTGGAGGGGTGTGCTTCCTTTTTCTGTTTTTTTTTTTTTTGGGGGCGGGGGGGTTGTCTTGGAATGACTCATAGAGAGGCTGGTGCCTGAGGTTTTTAATGTGGTCCCTGTTGTAAAGCAAATGTGCTTCAGTTTTTATGTACAATTAAATTCTCGTTGCCACCCTAAGGAGAAAAATTGTTCAATAATTTCCCACACCGCAGAAGTTAATGCCTGGACAACTACGTGTCCTCCTAACTAGTAGTCATTAAGCTGCTGTCCATCCTCTAACCATTGCCTAAACAAGTCTAATGTAAACTCTGGGAAAGCAGTGAGTCATCCAAACGAGAGCGTTCCACTAAAACTGGTTCTGTCCTCATAAAGTTGGTGCGGAGAGAGAAAAGAAGTGTGTTTACAGAAACACATGAGCGGCTCACCTCTGATCTGCCCCGAGATAGAGGGTGGAAAAAAAAAAGAAAAAAAAAGATAGAATGAAAGGCATGGACATAGAGAAAGAAACAGAGGAAAGGAGACGCCAGGGGTTACATGATTGCAGAACAAACTCATAAAAGTTCCATTAACCCGTGAGGAGTTAAAGAGGCTCTGTTTTCATCCAGCAGACAGCCGTCACAAACAGAGCATCACTATAAACCCGATCCTCCCGCTTCAGGTCCATCTTCTTCTTGATCTCTGCAACCTTTCCTTCCTCATCTTTGCATCATTCTCTGTGAAAACATTCTATGTTTTTCTTTTACTGCCTGCGATTTTGATATTTTACATTTTGGTTTTCTTACAACGCACACTGGAAGCGCAAGTCTTCGTCATGAGAATTCTTTCTGCCACCCTTCCTCCCACTAAGTTGACTAAAAGAAAAAGAAAAAAGAAAAAGAAAATCTCCTTGTTATCGTCCCTTTAAACAGGGTTCTTACTCTGTGAGTCACAATGTGAAGACGCCACAGGTCTCCCTGTCAGCGTCACTCTGTCTGTCTTATTAATCCTGTTTGCCATTCATTCATGCACATTTGTTAATTGTGCCCCCCTCCCCATCCCAACAGGAAAGCTTTGAAGTACATTCTACTTATCTCAAGAATTTATGTGAGCCAACATATTCTTCACACTGGCCTTTCTCTTCATTTTGAGGATGCAGTAGAGAAACTAAAAACACTTGATCACTCGAAACTGTCTGTCTTAATACTCAACCTGAACTGTGTGTATTATATCATCTCTGATAACATCTCTGATAGCAAGACTCTGGTTAGATGGTATCTGACAGCAGGCTACATTAAACATGTGCATTTGTGGGTAAAGTAAACATATTTTATTGCCAATGATTATCTTTAATAGGACGCTGGCCCATCCTTTGTAGCTCCAAAGAGGGTGGTCTTCAGTAAAAGAAGCTTAGGACTTTGTTAGAGAGATGCTTTTGCCCATTCTTCCAGAAGAACCTTTGTGAGGTCGGATGTGGATGACTGATGGTGGGAGGTGATGGCCTGACTCACAGTCTCTACTTCAATTCATTCCAACTGTGTTTTCTTGACTTGACTTTGGAATCATATGTAGACAAGTCAAAGTCTTCCACCCATATTAGCTCACTCGTCGTGTCTTTGCGCGCCTTATTTTGTGCACTGACGAAGAGTCAAAAGGGGCATTCGCAAACCGTCCCCACAAATTTGGGAGCTTGGAGTTGTCCAAAAATATCTTGTTTTCCTCCAGGAATGAAAGCTGCTTTCATTTGAACTAAAGGACTGAATCCAACTCCAGAAAAGCAATCCTACAACACATCCCAGCCCCCTCTCCACCAAACTTCACATTTGACACGTTGATACTTTTATGTCGACAGCCAAACTCAGACTCATTCATTGGCATTCCAGAAAGATTCATCTGATTAATCTTTGCCAAAAAAATCCCTCAATTGTTATAGAGAGCTTTTGTGTGCTTTACTGCACCATATCTGATAATTTGTGCTGCTCTTAGTGCTAAGGCATGAATACAACTGCTCAGGCACGGAAACGCATTCCATGAACCTCTTATGCATTGTTCCTGAGCTCACCTGAAAGCCACATGAAGTTTGGAGGTCTCACAAAGCAGAGCGAATACTTTCGCAGGCACTGTAATTACATACACTTTAGAGGTATTCAAGCTTGTAAACAGTCAAAATGACATATTGTTCTTATACCATTTGATTTGGTTAGCATTTGATCAGAATTTATGGAGGAAGCAACAAGTGATTGCCCTTTCCCTTATTGTTTGAACTCATACTATCTCAAATCGATTCTTTATTGCTGAAGACAGATCCCCGGCAAGCTGGATTTCACAAACATGCATCATGCTGAATGCAGACATGTAGCCGACCCAACCTCTGTACTGACAGTTACCAGAGTTTTATAGGTTTGGGGGAGGTTCACTCCCTGCTAAACAGTGTGAGTGTTCTTTGAAATCACCCATTAAGGCACTAAGCACAGGCTCTTAGCTTTTCGTCTGTTGGTCTGACTATGTGGTACCATTATCTCCACTGCGCCCTTTCCCATGGTATAACATTACTTCCCAAACTAAGTCTGCCTGAGCACACAGGCAAACTTTAACATGGTATCCTAGCTCCTTAGCAGTTCAGAGCCAAAATTTGTAGAATTAACTTATTTAGTACAAACAGAGTGATAGAGGAATTCCACAAAGAACTCTTTAGGTCCCATCGATTTTCAGATCGTCACCGTTTTGCAGATGTGTTTGCTGATATTGGCGTTCAGATGTAAACTGATGAAACAGTCATACTGTTGCAGAAAAGTTAAATCAAAGTTTAGAAAACTTACTGAATGGCTGGACGCCTCGTGGTTAACTATAGATACTTTGAAAACTAAGTGTATTTGTTTTTCTGAATAAAGGATTGAAAACCTTTCTGCCATAAAAAAACCGGTAACAGGAATAAAAAAAGAGAAATATCCAGAGATATGGTAGCATTAGATACTTCAGGTCAAACAAATGTATGTTGCCACTGTTAACGTTAATATAAATGAATCATTGTAGTTTCCAACAAGAATTCTGCAAATTACGACTAATATGCATAACTCTGTCAATAAATGAGGCCATAAAACCTCAACATAATCAGATTGTTTTGTTAACAATCATAGCAAGCAGCAGGGAAAACAGAGAGTTTTGAGGCAAATTAATGTTTTAAAATACAGACCAGAATTATTTGAGAGTTTTTAGAATGTCACAACAAATATATTTTTTAAAAAGGATTTCTTTTCATGTAAAATTTAATGAAAAAAATTATTTTGGGAAAAATTTTTGATTTTAACACAATAACCCACATTTATTCCCACGTAACATGACTGAAATTACACACGTATCACATCATCTGACCACGATTAGAACATTTTTATTCTGTATTTTATTCTAAGTTAACATTGAAAATGTGAAACCGTCTGTAAAAACTGAAAAATAAAGCTGGGACTGATTTCAAATTTTCAGTGTTTCAATGATCCACAAAGGAAATCCACCAAGAACTGGCTGAGAACTAAGATATGGAGAGTGCAGGACCAACACAGAGTTCAAACTGGAACCTGAATGGATGCACATGGAAGATATTTTTCAAATGTCTCACACCTGAAAAAGAGGAGTGGGGCAAATTTTCCTGAAACTTGAGGAGGGCAACAAGAAATATCTTAGTAAACGTATGGTAGCCAGGGGATAGAAATAGAGAAATAATGAGGATGTCTTAACTTTTTCCTGACTTAGAATATAACTTTTTGTTGATTTTATAGATGAGCAAAACAAGGCGAGTTCTTCTATTTTACTTGTAATAAAATCAGTTTTCACCCAGAGAAGAAGAAAAAGACATCAATATGTTAATATTTGTTTGGAAAGAATTTAATATTTAAAACAGTGATGATTTTTTTAATGACTATAATTCTGTTTATTTATATAGCCCCTGTTCACAACGAATGGAAACTTCGATGTGGATCCAGTGACATCCAATTTTAAACAGGTTCAGCCAGATGAGACTAAAGCTGCTGTCCAATTGTTTGCTGCCATGTATCCAGATGTAATTGTAAAGCAGCTGGTGTTTTGTGGGTCTAAATGAGAGGAAATGGAATAGATGTTGCGGAAACTGTCATGTTTTCTGATGCCTTAATAGCCGAAATATACACCATATTTTCAGGTTGAAATTGTGGAATTCTCTGTGTTCATTGGTGTCAGGATGTCAGTGTATCATGTGTATTTTTTCACATTTATGGAGCAAGTCAGACAGCCAGATTAATCAGAAAATATCTCTAGATAGTTGCAGATATTCTTCACCGGACACAAAACCAGCATTCTTCAGAGGTCATGGTGATTTTGCTTTAAACAGATAATTCTTAATTGAGTACTTTCCATTAAACATAAATTAAACGTTAGATTTTTCATATTTTTTTTTCTTTTTTTAAACTACAAATCCTAACAAATGTCTGCATCTGCAGATCCAGACTGGAGGATGCTGGTGCATCTGAGTCAAAAATGAGGGTAGGGGGGGATTGTGGAAGCTTTAGGAGTGGATAGAAGGGAAGCCCAGGCTCCTCTGGACCCCAAGAGAACAGAAACAGTCTGGGTGTGACGGTAATGCGATGGGGGCATAATGAGGATACATCACTGCAGCAATGAGGTACTCTGTCACAGGAAGGCTCACACAAGCGGCTGCATACCTGCTGTGCACAGGTAGAACCAGTGGCCACAGCGGAGATCACATTGTCATCACCTTTATTACTGTGCAGAGGATATCAAGGAAACCCGTAGAGGGGCGCATTCGCATTGTGAATAACAAAATCTAATGTTGTGAATGACGCAACCCCATGTGTGGCTGTGGGAACGGTGCCATCCCTCGCACTGGAGTTTGTTTGATTGTGTGGGAAAAAGGGGGACTAACTTTTCCTGTCGCCTTCGACCACCGCCATTACCGAGCAGTAAAGCAGCGAGCGAGCAGTAAAACGAAGTGAGGTGTGGGGAGAGTTGGACTGATCGGCTAAGCTTTTGGCAGCCAGACTGGCTGTAAAATAATAACACTGTCGTAAAATGAAGTGCTTATTAAATTATTTTTTAAACAGTACCACACAATACGGTGCATGCTTTGTGAACGCCTCCACAAAACAGAAAGACCTCATGGGGAAAGCAGCAGAACAGTCAAATGGCGTTTAACAAGTTGGTCATTATCACAACACTGAGTAAGACTATAGGCAGACTGTGGTGGCAGAGCTCCTACCAACACCATCAATAAAATCCCACTTTGCCGTTATGTGGCCATTACTTGGACTTTAAATGAAAATTGTGCATCGCAGTAGCAGTTGGATGTGGCCTCATCTTCAATTCCACTCTGCGTTTGAGAGGCTTTTTGTGTTAGCTTTATTTAGGGGGGGAGAGGGTATTGAAACTTTGGCAGAAAAAGACCAATTTATGCAAAACATTCAAATCTCCATTCAGAGGTAGTGCCTCAACGCTAGTGCTCTTTGCACATGACCAAGCACACAACGTGTAAACAGACTACAAGCTTTACTTGTTGTAGCAGTTGCAAATTTGGATAACAAAATGATTCCGAGTGCAACTGTTTTAACCTGAATATGAATCTTGTGAAAAGTAGAACAATGTGAAATTACAACCTCTTTGATGAAAGCTGGTGACATTACTTTGCTACCTAGGTCCAAGAAAAGGAGAAACAGACAACATACTTGTACAAATCATAAATGGAATAAAGAATTTTTTTTTCTACATCGTCATAAAAAGAACAATACCCTAATTTTTTTGTGACACAAAACCATGTCTTTGTGTTTCATCAGCATGGGACATAACCATGCAAAATGTGGAATTGTCATTATTTTCAAAATACCTCAAATTTGCATGCACAAGCATGGTGAAAAGTTCTAGAAATACAAATTTAATCATTTTTCAGGTTTGTTTTTTATCCCCTCCCCCTTTGAATGCAGTACTTCTGCAGTTTTGTCTTGTCTGCTGGATATTACCGTAACTTCTGCTCACAGTAACGGGGGAACATATTCTGTAGATAAGATGGAAATGGACAAGACAAAAGATGAGCAAAAATGTTACTCAGAAAAAGGAAAAATGAAAATGAAAATCAAACACGATGATAGTAGTTTAATGTTCTGCAGCTGCTTTTCTGTGTTTCAGGAATTGGACAACTTGGACTTGCTGAGTCAGCTTTCTGTTTTGCTCCCTCTCAGAAAATCCTGAGGACAAAAGCCTGACCATTAGTTCGGATATTATGATTTTGTACCAGGGTAGTGACATGAAGCACACCAGCAGCTCCTTCCCTGAAAGGCTAAAAATATATGAATGAAGATTCAAACATGGGTTTCTTTGTTTTAAAAATAATTAAAGTTTTTGTTCTAGTTAGAATAAAGAGATTAATGTCTTTGGAAATCAACATGTCAGTGAAAAGGCCTAATACTTGATAAATGTCCCATCGCACTGTCAACTATTGAAGGCTTGTCAGCTTCATTTCAACAAAATGAAACTGAAAAACCTCCTAGAGATCTAACTTCTGTTTTTAATCTGTTGATAATTGAAATTAAAACATTTTCATGCTGGTAAAGCCAGTGGAAATTAACATTTCTGATGAAAAGGTGAATCAATTTAAACAGAATTCAACATATTTATGTTGTGCCAATTCACAACAAATGCCATCTTGAGGAACTTGAAACACTTGTTGATATTTCTCAATCAAATAAAAACAGTTTTAATCTGTATACTGCCATTTTACATCAATTTGAACAGATGTTTATGTAATTTAAAGATGTATCACTGCATGTAAAAAAGTTCTCTTCAAATTCTGAAACAGCTAGTTTGTTCATGGATAGGTGTATCAACGAATTAATCGACCATTTTTACATTTCTGTCAAGAAATCCAGATGCAACATGAAGTTCAATACTGCGTTTAACTTTTGGTAAATGGTCTAAGCACAATACGGTGGTGTTTAGATCTCACCAGGGTACAGAACTGTTTTTAGTAATCGCCATGTTGGTCCTAAGGACAATATGTCAAACTTCCAAAGGTTTTACTGCACAAGTTATCTTGAATCACTTTGAAGGCAGATGAATGTCAAAGGTGATGCATTTCCTTGAGACCGGTGTATATCATATTCATGTGCAACCAAGCTGATGTCTTGCACCAGTTACTTTACAGTGGAATTTATTTTCTGTCGTATCAAACAGTAGTATATTTGAAGATGTTCTGAATATATGCAATAATATATTGAGTGGTTTGTTGCTCTCCTTTTGACTTATTTGAGATTTAGGTCTTCACTTTCACACATGACAGATGATGCATTAATGTACGCCATATCTTTTATTTTTGCTCTAATTGTATTTTAAATTGTATTGTCCTGCTGGAAGGGAAACTTTCCCGTCCATCCATCCATCCATCCATCAACTTTAGCAGCTTCCACATATTTGTCACGTCCGTTATGTAGCTGGTGGTTATTTTTAAGAGACTTTATACGTCTTTCTTTAGCCTTTGCTGTAGACAAGAACACACAAGAAATCGATCATTTTAAGTCAAACAAAACATTTTAAGCGCATGAATACAACAGCTTGACATTTAGCAACATATTTTTAAAACATGTTTAAACATTTGCTTCATGTTTCTGTTGTTATTTGGTAAAACAAATAAAAGCTTAACGTAGATGGTAATAATTTTATATTTTTTCATTTAAATAAAACGAAGAATCCCCGCAGCATGATGCTACCACTACCATTTTAATCTGTTTCCACGTGTCTTAAAGGTGATGATAGTTTTACAAAAATCTCTATAAAAAAAAAAAAAAAAAATGTTTCCAAACGTATGGATCCAAATGACAGATTTTGCAGGTTTATTTGCTGGATGAAACATGCAACTTGGAAATAGAATACGATCCAATTTAACCAGATAATGTCTTGAGGGCATATTGTTCGAGTTTTATTTAACGTACTCGACAATTCGAAGTATTTTCGACTCTGCTTAATTCGAACACCTAAAGATGACGATGTAAGTGAGTCGTTTCTTTGACGGCCCGAATCCTTCCTGCTCTGTTGTCCTGTCTGACAGAAGCCCGCAGCAGCAGCAGCCGGGCCCATTTTATTTCCACGCTCGGCTGTCTCCTGTGCGCCATAAGTAATGTTGATAAAGACGCCACCCGCAAAAAAAAAAAAAAAAAAAGACTTTCGCGTCTCCCACTCCTCCCTCTCCCGATTGATTTAACGTGACCTTCGTTTCCAAATGATATTGGAAGGCCGTTTAAACAGATGAAGGCTTAAATTGTCTTGCTTGTGTGCGCATTAATTTCCCATTCATCATCATTACTGTGCGATCGGTCGGTCCACGCCTCCGCCAGTCTCTCTCTTTTTTTTTTTTGCGCGCTGCGACGAGGCTCTGTAAATTAGGATGTAATCCAATTTAACCAGCAGCAGCCACAGATCCGCTATCCAATCCGCCCCCCCTCCCCTCCCCTCGGTCGGTGGACAGCTGCACCGCAACGCCCATATCAAAACGCTTTGTGTTCGTTGTGAGAGCTGGGGGAACCCTCCGCCGATTCTCGCTAATAGGATCTTATAAATCGGATGTAATTGCTGTTTTACGCGCAATCTATACAGCCCATCGCGTCTTCCAGCTCAGTCATCTTCCTGCAATTAACTGACGGTGCTGATGCTGCCGCTGAGGATACAGTCGCATCCAAAGCCACTAGTGCGGCTGGGTAAATGTGGTTGTAATTTGCCTCACTTTAATGTGTCACTTTGGCCCGATCTGCTTTACAAAGTTTTTTTTCTTTTTTAAAGAGAAAGGATAGAAAAGCGTTCAAAACATAGCGATCTTTGAGAGATCGGCCTGATCCTGCTCATCTTTGTTTTATTACGCGCTAAAAAAAAAAAGAAAAAAAAAACAAACAAACAAGAAAGCAATTTCCCTGCTTGACCCTCGTTTCTGCATCAGACGCCGAGCCTGATAGTTTACATAAATCTGCCGACCCGAGAGGCTTAAACGCTGTATTATTCCAAACATATGCATTTTAATCAGCTCGGTCACACTTACAAGAACTCCAGTTAATAAGGCCATCAATCAAACGCATGTTGTGGAGGGGGGCGTAAGGGGGGGAGGGGATGCAAAGGAGTAGGTGGGGGAGGGGGGGGGGATCGGTGGTGCAGGGGGGCTTGTGGCTATTTAGGACGCAACGTTTTTATCTAACGAAGCTACATAAAATGAACAGTCTGGTGGCTTATTCTTTCTTTTTTTCTTTTTTTAAGAATATTTGGTGAAGTGTTTTATGTCAGTTTGCATTTAAGAAGGTTTGGGGGGGGGAAAAACCGTTAATATGTTGTATGTTTATTAATGTTTCATTAAAACAATCTAAGACATCGTCAGTTCGCGCTAATTTCTATGTAAGTGTAACTGGTGTGAGATTTAGCAGAGCCTGATGTGCTGTGTGAATAGCAGTCAGTTCTGCAACAAATGTCCGCAGACTGTTATTTTTAATGTTTGTAGACGAACGACAGAAGTGGGGCAAAATGTGCCCTATAAATGGGAACATTTAATGTGTTTGGAAAAAAATATATATCTGAAATGTAACCAAATAACATGATGTGTTGATGTTCATTTAGGAAACTTTAGACAAGTGCGCATAAATGAGTAGTTTTAATTAAACCTGTTTAAACTCTCAGCACACTGTGGCCAGGTAACATCAGGTTACCTCTCATCGGTTTTTTTTTTGTTTGATTTTCTTTTAACAATATATTGCAAAATGTTACAAAACGTTACAGTAAAAAACAACAGATCTTTATGGTTGGTAAAATATTTTTAAACCGAGGTATCTTTGATCTTTGAATTTTAGAGCAAATAATTAGTCGGAGTGCATCCAGACCAGATGTCCCCCACCCAAGACAGCTTGATTTCTGCCAACGAATAAATAGGTTTCAGTTGTCCATAATGACTCTTAAATGTTGCTTCAAAGTTTTATGAATTGCAAATTCAAAGAAATCCAAAATGTTTTCAAATTCTAAATAGTTTATTCATGATTTTATACAATTGACAAACGTACTTTAACGAAGAATGTATTCAGAGTCCATGCCATAATTTAATGTTCGATTAATCGTGACTGCAGCTTGTGTCTGGGCTGTAGTTCCATTTTGTGCACATTGTAACTGGTGACTAATGAATAAGTAAATGGCAACTGTTGTCTAGACCTGCTTATCAGGACAAGCAAATAAATCCAATGATTAACGTTGTGATTTTTTCTCTTGTCATACATCATCTAAACTTACATTTTGACAAGCTCTGATCATTAATTGCATATATAAAAATGAATACATCACTGTGCTGCTTGCACTATTAAAATAAGTTAACAATGAAGAAAAAAACAATATTTCTGAGTTACCTCTTTATTTCGATGCCCCTGAAAAGTTTCTATTTTTAAGGGTAACAGTCATTTTATTTAGCCATCTACCTCTACTCCGCAGAAACATCTGGGACACCGTACCCCCTTAAAAGCATAGGATTAAGGATTATGACTGAGTGAAAATCGGAAACTTGGATTAAATCTTATTGTTTGTTTATTGTGAAAGATTTTTTTTTTGACCCGGTTTTTTTGTGTGCAGTTTATATACCGTCACTCAACATTCCAAGAAGAAGCCTCAACGTCCAGCCTGTAAAAATGCGAGGCATCACGTCCCAATGACGTCTTATGTGCGATATGAAATGCCTATAAAAAGCAAATCTGCATCTCCGTGAGCCGCATTCCCCCCCTCCCCCCCCCCCCCACCCTCAATCTCATTTACACTCTGAAAACTCGTTTAATTTGCGCGGCCCCTGTTCTAACGCAGTCAATTAAGATGCCGCTAATTGTTTGCGCTACTTCTTGAGAGATCGATGCGTCTTCATTTTTTTTCTCTCGCTCTCTCTATCTCTCTCTCTCTCTCTCTCTATCTCCGGTATCCAGACAACTAATTCCGTGTCTATTAAGTGGTTGCAGAGAAAATATGAGTGGCGTTAACGGAGCCCGGGGACCACTTAGCTGTCACGGTCAATCTCTCGCTCCCATCAGGAGATATATTGGAGAGGATTGGGGGGCCCACACTGGGGTGTTTTGACAGCGGCCACTTGAGAGCAAAATTTGTGTTATTTTCAAAAGAAGGAAACTGGGGAACTAGTTCTGAACGAAATCAAAGAAAAATATATATATGTACTGAAATTAAAAACAACAAAGGTTTTGTCACTGTAACGCATCATGAGAATTTCAATAATTTTAATAGAGACAAATGTGTTTAGCTGACAAAAAATGAATTTCATTGACTTAATTTATTGCAAATAAGACATTATCGACAACGCAGTCTGAAAAAAACTTGAGCAAATAATAATAATAATAATAATAATAATATAATAATAATAATAATAATAATAATAAATAATACATGGACGAATGATGCAAACATAGAGCAAAACAGAACAAAACACCCCCTCTGCCCCCCCCCAAAAAATAAAATAATAAAAACAAAACGATAGAGATCTATGGATTTGTATGGCTATTTGTGGTTGGTCAGTCATTGCGTTTATTAAAAAAAAAAGATATTAATGATAAATCTTAAATCTAACTTTTTTTGTTTTAGAACACAAATCGTATCCAAAATTGAATCCAAATAAGAACTTCCAAAGTCAGGGTCACTTTCAAAGTCTTTTCACTCTCACTTCTTCCCAGTCACATTGAAGCATCAGAGGACGTCCTTCCACCTTTCATTTTTCAACAAAGATGCTCCAGTTCGGTCAGGCAGTCCGACTTCCTTCAAGAGGTGCTAATGAAAGTGTTGACAAAGCGTACAACTTAATTGCGTTTAATCTATCTATATATATATATATATATATATAAAAATCTGTATATATATCTAGAAAATGAAACACCAAAAGAGGAGCGCAAAAAAAAAGAAGATGTCCTTCCATTTTCTCCTCCTTTTGATTGTCCCCTCTCCATCCTCCTCTGGTCACCCCCCCACACACAAACACCTCCCTTTCTCGCCCCCCCCCCCCCCCTCCTCAATCCATCTCCAGCATCAAGTCGCGCGGGATGTGCAGTCTAAGTCTAATCCGTTCCCTCGGCGCCTTGTTATACCTTTTGTCAGCAACGATCCCTTCCTGCTGGTATTACCATTAATTCAGCGCTCAAAATGTGTCGCCTCCTACATATACATCACTTACTAATTTTACTTGCATGTGCACATTGCGGCCAGTGCCGCTGCCTCCGCCTCTTCTAGGGTCCCGATGTGGAGAGTGGCTTCTAATGAGACGGTCATAGTCTGCCTTATGAAAGAAAAAAAAATAAATAAATAAAAAAAAAAAAAAAATCCCCTTGTTAAAAAAAAAAAAAGAGTAATGGAAAAAGCATCATTCTCGCGTAACTAATTATACACGTGGATCGATTTAGATGCCTAAAGAGGCGACAAGCAATAACAATGAGAGAAAACCTTAATGACGTCCAGTCAACTGGGTTTGACGCCCCTCAAATAAGTCTTCTAAAAAACATCATATCTGGTATTCCTGTCTTGATGTCCTGGCTCTGGAGTAGCGTTAAGTTACAGTCAGGGCAGATTCTCTGAGCGCTTTCTTGAACGTCGGAAATGTTTGTTTTCCTCTCCGACTTATTCATGCTGTTTTAGTCCTGGTCCAAATAACGCAGAGGTTTATGCTTACGCAAACGGGGAGAGTTGGTTTCTGTTTTTGGTTTCATCTGGTCAGAGGCACCTCTTCCCTCTGGTCTAGTGTAACAGATGAAGATTTGCTGAGCACCGAAGGCGTAAAAGTAACAAAAGAGTCTGTCCTGCTCGTTGGGGAGCAGGTGAAGTCCGAACCGGACGGCCTGCTAGCGATCCCGTTGGACTGACTGGTGTGACAGGCCAGGCAGGAACAGGGACTCCCACCCGGGCCGAGGCCATGGGCCGGACCTGACGGGTACACGGAAGGATGCCTAAAGGCGCACAGGAGCTCGGGCCTCTGGTAGGGGTGAGACAACACCCGGAAGCTGTCCAGGGAGCGCAGCGGAGTCGAGAAAGGTGTGGCACCGGGGGCCGGGGCGCCACCGACACCGACACTCAGGGGAGAATAGTAGGGCAACGGCAGGTGAGACGGGAAGGGGTACGGCAGGTTCCCAGTGGCCGCGGCGTGGCTCATCATGTAGGTGTAGAAGGCCGGGTCGGCGGGGTGAGGCCACGTCATGGCCAAGCGCTGGCGTTTGTCTTTCATTCTGCGGTTCTGGAACCACACCTGGAAACAGAGTCGCATTGGGTCAAAGATTAACCACGGCCCTCCCACTGGCCAACAGCAACAAAAGCTAAACCCCTCCAAGAACTTCCGCTTTTACGCCAACAGGCCCAACTTCTAATTTAGTGTTTTCTTTCAACAGATTTCACGTCTGCCGAAGCAAAGTAGCTGTGTTTCTTAAAGGAAACGTGATAAACTGGCAGAAAGTGATTTTTTATTTATTTATTTATTTAACTTGATTTTATTTTTTTTTAACTAATTCACATTGTACTAGCGTAGAGTAAGTCTCTTTTGTGGATCTGGAGCATGGTTGCCTCCTCACTCATTTAAGCCCAAAACAATATTGTCACCACATATAACAATCTTACTTTAATTGTGGTTTCAGGTAGATTTAGAGCAGCTGCGAGCTCGCATCTTCTCGGCCTGGACACGTAGTTTTCCCGATAGAACTCCTTCTCCAGGCGGGCGATTTGCTCCCGGGTGAACGCCGTTCGGTACCGGCGGATCTGGTCCGCTCCGTAGGACAGAGAACCCTGACCAGGGTTTGTCCTACCCGGGTCGGCGCCGGTCTCGCCCGGAGAATGACCCGGAGATTCTCCGTTTCGACCTGAATCAACATGCAGAATGATGATGCATCAAGTCGAGCGAGGAAGAACAAACGCTCACTGACTGCAAAGGATGAGCACAGCCATGTTTGAGAGGAGCTGTCCTCCACTCTTAACGGGCCTTCCTGACATGCATCTAAAGTCTTTTATTTAGTGGGGGTGTCATCCTCTTTCACGGTTTGCACAAACATGTACAGGAGGCATCACACGTTCAGATTAATATGTGTAACATCTTAAGCAGACCTATTTCACACTCACCATTCTCGGTTTTTGCATCTTGCACAGACAAAAAAAAAAGAAAAAAAAAAGGAATAAAAAGATTCAATTGTATCTTTCGTTCACACATTTATTTTGTTTCGGGTTTTTTCTTGGCGGCCACTTAAAATTCTATTTTCTGCCTCATGCAGTTCAATTTGACGCACGGGCACATTCGCTGCCAAAGTCGGTGATGAGAATGTCTGATTACACTGTGGGTGTCACCGCAGCGTTTCCAGCCACTTGACAGAACAGCTGCATGCACCGACAGCAGTTGGTGCTTGATTTCCTCCGGCTCCACTAAGCCGAAATTGTTGAGACATTCAGGTTTTTCATTAAAGCGGTGTTCAACAATGCCCTGGTAACTTATGCACGGATTTCTTTGTATGACATTAACAAGATGCAAAATTCAGCGTTTTGGTTTGCATGTAAACACAGACAGAGTCCAAAAATGAAGAAAAAAAAAATAAAAATGTCGCCCTACCTTTAGTCGTTGGGTAGTCCATGCTCTCAGGGGTGCAGCTCACGTCAATTTCCTCGTAGAAGTCCGACTCGTTGTCCGAACTGCTGCCATCTTTGTGATGCCGTACCCGGAGGAAGAAGATACGGTGACCGACCTGGCGTCTGCGCACATGCTCCTCCGTGCGCTCTCCTCCTCCGGCGCAAGCTCCGCGGTCTCTCTCCGAGAGTACGGCGCAGCGCCGGGGCTCAGGCAGCTCCTGTGGCCCGGCTTCCCCTGCGGCTCTCGGGCTGGGATCCCAGTGACTCCCTCCGCCGATCTCACCATCACCACCTCCTCTCTGCCGTCCATCACCCGTCGCTGTTCTGAAAAAAGCGTCGACTTCGCGGGAGAGCTGCGAGCAGCCAAGAAATGTGAGCCGGAGGTTGTCAGCTTGGAGTCGTCGGAGGTGGGAGGGGTGGGGTTGGAAAGCGTTTTTTTTTTTTTTTTTTTTTTTTTTTTTTTTTTTTATTTTTATGGAAAGGCTGCTGGGAAAGAGGGGACGCAATCCGGTGTGACCCTCAGAGAAGAGCGCGGCAGAGTGTGGAGACGGAGCTCTGGGAGGGATCACCATTTACCCTCTCTCTCTCTTTCTCCCCTCCCCTTCCACAGAGCTGTCATTCCTAACAGGCCGGTCTTCAGGATGGTCCCCCCCGATGACGCCACGGATTGATTAGAAATGTGGGTAAACAGAAGGAAGAGAAGGTGGTGGCGCTGTGGTTGGGGGAGTGGGGGGAAAAAAAAGGAGTGAGGGGGGGGGGGTGTGGTGGGGGGATGTCAGTTTCTGTATTTCAAATCGATCATTTGTGTTTATTGATTCATTTGGTTACCTCAAAAATAGTAAAAATTGCAACAACTCATATCAGTATGTATGATTCCAAAACAAAACTAGAAGTGAAAATGCTGAGAAATGTTTTTATTTTTTCTTTGACATGTTTTTTTTTTTAAATTTGTTAGAAAATTCAGAATGAATAACAATCCATTTTTAGAGCAATAACTATGCCTACTGGTGAATTGGTATTAACGAAAAGTAATATCTTTGAATTATGTACATTCAGAATCAGAATCAAACCCAGAATAGTTTATTGATTCCCTGGGCGACACTCTGATGTTGTAGCAGCATCCATTACAAAAGCATGAAAAGAATATAATACAAAAATAAAAAATAGACCAACATTAACATAAATGATAAAAAAAATATACATACAAGTAAACATAATAATTCACATATGTGAATTATGCGGAAATAATTTAAAACGCATATAAGTCAAACAGTTGGGGAGGAGCTGCAGAGTCCAGTTGCCAAAGGTAGAAATGAGTTTCTGCGGCGCTACATTTTGATTTAATCCCGAACTTGACCAGTGAGTCGTGGAGTGGGTGAGAGACATTGTCCAAAATGGACAGCGACTTCGGCAGCATCCTCCTCTGTGCTGCCCCTTTATTTGCCCCTTCCTCCACTTCTCCCTCCCCTATTCCCTCTCGTCCTTTTCTCGTCTTAAGTGGAGTCAAGTAAAGTCCTTAAAGGTCAAGTCGTCGGTCAGAGTTTAGATAAGAGACCATCCGAGGAAAGCTCTAAAACCAACAGATCCTTGACTGAACTATGATCTCACGTATAAACAACCAATATGGGCCCTTGGGTACATTGCGGTTGTCACACATGTGCAATTTCAGCCTTAAATTGAATAAGTTTAAGATTTTCTGATCGCTTGCTCACATCTGACAGTAGCCAAAGGAAATTCATGTTTTTGCTTCATAAATACACAATATATAGAAGTCAGCAAACAAACAAATGTTCTATATCTACACCATATATATTTATAGGGGACTTTTTAACCAGTGGCGCCACCAAGGGGGTTAAGTGGGCGCGGTGGCCTCCCCTGTCGCATCCAGTCCGATCCAGATACGCAGCTATGTTCGAACAGCACCAGAACGAAGTGCTGCAGAGAGGAGTAAGTGGAAAATACACAAAAAAAAAAAAATACAAAAATGTAAAATACATTGAAATTATGAATTTTCCAGATATAATATTTATACTAATGAATTTTAAGAGAAGGGAGGACACGTTTTTACTTAGTTTGTTTATGGCACTGTGGTTCTTTGCTGTCATTCTTCTATTTTGATTGTCTGACTCCTCAGTCAAGTGTCACCAGAATCACGCATTTAGGTAAAACAGCAGTATATTAAAGTCATGGGTCACCCTGTCCAAATATGACATCCTTGATGAACGATTTACTAATACAGTATATTATTTTAAGAGAGGGAAGGACATCCTTTCTCTCTCTCTCTCTCATTCTTTCTTCCTCTTTCTTGCTTTCATTTCTCCATATTGTGATCAAAATTAAGGTGCCTACAGCAGACTAAAATTAAAAATTAGGGACACTAAAAAAATATATGATAAACCTATTCATGTATATTGGTGATTAAAAACAAATATTTAAATAACTTTTTTAAATGCCAAAGAAATCTTTTATTTATTTATTTATTTATTTATTTATTTATTTATTTATTTATTTATTTATTTATTTATTTATTTATTTATTTATTTATGCTACCTGTGGTTTTGGTCTCCCATCCAAAGCTTATTGGTTCCCCCAATTTGGCCACCCTTTACATAATTCTCCGGAAAAACTCCCGTTCTTCACGTGTAAATGTAATCAACATTTACCTCCAAAAGTAATCAAAGACGTCAAGACGAGAGATCTTTCTGAATGAAAGAATGGATCTTTTCAAAGCTCAGACATGACGCCTGAACGCCAATCCTAACTTGTGAGAGGAACAGCCTTTCCTTTTTTGTCAGTAACAGCATGCCATACCAGGAGAGAACTCAAGGACACAACCGTGACGCTTTACTTAGATAACATGTTTTCTCTGAATTACCAGCTCCTGGCCAGTCTCGTAGTTCGAGGTGCTTTTTCGAAGCTTATTTTTTACAGCGATTAGTGAGGAAAAATACTTTTTTAAAAAAGAAGATAATTTTGCACATGTTTATTAGTGATGAAAGTTTTGATGCATTGCACGTCATTTGGGTGTCTTCAGACCACGTGAATGTTTATTCTATACAAGCAACATTGCTTCACGATGTTGCAGTTTTTCATCAAAAATGTAAAAGCGACAGTTCGAAATGTGCAATACGCTTTTATTTTTATTAACATCTTCCTGTGATACAATCATCTCCTTTTCTCTTTAAATCAAACGGCAGCACAGGCCTCAAACATTTTCTTTCCTTTGCAAAACTCAACGCAGTTAAATGTATGACATGTTATATCAAACTGCATCAATCAAGGCGGTTTACGTTGAACCGCAGCGCTTCTGCGTGAACACAATGACAGGCTGAACTAAGCTCGGTGCCTATGAATTCAGCCTGCTTTACGTGTGTTTCTGAATCAACTTGCACAGAGAGAGTAGAGAGAGACAGAGAGAGAGAGAGAGAGAGAGAGAGAGAAGAGAGAGAGAGAGAGAGAGAGAGAGAGAGAGAGTAGAGACTTTGGATGGAAGTGATGCACTTCAAAGTCAGACACCAGAGAGCTGCTGCCATGTTGGTCTCTCTCACGCACACGCAGGAGATGAGGGAGGCGGGGGGTGGGAGGGGGCACAGGGGGGCACGGGGGGGGAGGGAGGGGGGGGGGGGTTGAGCAAACGGTGGCGCTCCTGCAGCCTCCGCTGTCCTTGTGCGCCCTCGCCTGTCCAAAAGAGGAAAAGCGGGGCGGCTGTAGTGGCGTCCCTCCCCACCCCTCCCCCCGTCCACCAGCCCGGAGGCTGAGAAGTAAGGGAAATTCCTTTGGCTTTTCTCCCCCCTCATCCAACCCCCCCCCCCCCCCCCCCGCCCCCCAAACTCCCTCATCTGGTTTGCAAAGGGGAGGAAAAAAAAAATACTTCTCTTTCTACCATGCTCACTTTGTGTGCTAGTGGTTTTAAATGTGCAAAAGTGAACCTAAAGTCATTTTATTCCCCCCCCCCCCCCGCGCATGTGTCATTTGTTATTCACTGAAAATAAGTTTATACGGTGGAATGGGGCGACAGCCATGTGAAAGTGTTACCGTGTGATTGGTCAGAGTTACAAGTCAACCACCAAATTAAGCAGGAAAATGCACCCGAACACTAAAAGGAATTGTCAGCCGAACCAAAAAACATCTCCTAAAATCAGAAAGGAATTTGTTTCATTTCCGTCTTTCACCCGCAGAAGTAAAACCTTATCAGGCTGCTCTTTACTTAGTCTAACACTTTTGACCAACAGAACCCACAGTATGTGTTTCTTTTCTCCCTGAAGATGAACATCTTGCGTAAAGCGCTTCGTTGCAAACACACAAGGGAAGGAGGATGCTTGTCCAAATCTCATCCAGGGGAAGAAGCATGGGGCAGATTATTTTGAATATTGAGAATTCCCCCGTCACTTCCCTCTCTCGCGTATAAGGGGGGCGGAGTTGTTATACTTTTGCTCTTACATTCATAAATATGGGAATACATGCGCAGTGTTTGTGCACTCCAAAGGTGGCAACGATCCATCCGGTTACTGAGTTACGGAATGGGTCGTGGCCGGGGCAGATGGGATCTTGTGATCGTGCTGAGATAACGCCTGGAAGCCTTTTGCGCAACAGATGGATGACCTTGCGCGTTTACAGTAGTGCCAATTATATTGTGTGTGTTTAAGATAGTGAAGGACATCGGACGGGTTTGGTCACTTGTGCATCATGTTAACCCCAAGAAAGGATCTGCATTTAAAAAAAAACAAAAAAAAAAAACAAAAAAAACAAAAAAAAAAAAAAAAACAGGGACCGCAGACATACCTTCAAACCAAGCGGCAGGTCGGGTTGCTCGGGTTGTTTTGCAGGGTGGTGAAGGTGAGGGGGGGGGGGGATCAAAGAAATGGGGGAACTCAGAGCAGCAGACGCTGCAGTATGCGCAACCCCCCCCCCCGCACCCCCCAGTTTTATTAGCCAGCCCAACTTGAACTTGACCATGGAGCCTGCGCAGTGCGGGTGTAATCCAATCCAGCGCGCCAGACCAAACCAAACAAAATGTCTCTCACGCAGCAGGGAGATATTTCAACGTGTGACAGGACTGGATCTTCAGTTCATATCAGGTGGATTTCTTCTCTAATGTGAACAGCCTGTATATGGGGGGGGGGGGGGGGGGGGAAGAAAAAGGAATCCCTCCTCGGTGGCCCCTCCCGTCTCAACTTCTTCAACTTGGCCTTGAAACGGGATGACGCAGCAAACAGAGAGTAACTCATTGACCTTGGAGCGAAACTATTCCCGATAACTAAACAGCCGGAAATCAGTGCGCTTTAAGAACGTCTTTCATCAGATCCCTCCCACAAACACAAGTCTCAGAAATTGGGCCCGTGTTACCCCGTTTTAAAGATTGGTGGAGGGGGGAGGGAGGCGCAGAGTGGGCTTCCTTTATCACCTATTCAGCAGTAGCAGCAGCAGCACACCAGGTGCAAAGCCCTGGCATCTGACTTGTAAGTCTTCAGACTGATCCGGGCATCTCTGGCATCTCAGAGAAAGGTGATATTTACAAGTCTGTCTGCCTGCAAATGGGCTTTCATTTTTAGTGGGTGTCGGTCCCGTCAGTTCCGGTCTCTCTTCCACTGTTTCCTTTCTTTCTTTCTTTCTTTCTTTCTTTTTTTTGGTGCCGTTAAGAGGATTCTACTGCTGGCCCGTGGGTGCATTTTTGAACACTGTTTTGGTTCGATTACGTTTTCTGAAATGCAGTTTGGTCTGTTGAAGAAGCAACATGAGTGTGACTCATGATGCAAATAGGAGACTCGACTGATTTGCATCAGTTTGAGAGCAAGAGCAATGAACGAGGCTCGGGTCTTTTTTTTTCTTTTTTTTTTTTAGGCTGACGACCCAGTTTATGTTTACTAAACTCATTTTTGCAGTTAAATCTGTTTCTTTTTAATGGTCATTGTCAACTTGGCCTTTGTTCTGCGTTCACTGTTTAAAAAACGGGGTCGGGGTAGGGAGTGCCAAAAGTAGGTCACAATTTAGGAGTAATACCTGGGGCTTTAATTTGCTGTAATTCGTTAATGTAAAATATAAATATGCACAAACTAAATTTGTGATAAGCAGATTTTTTTTTAGCTGTTAGCAATCCGTACTCCATATTAATGTCAATTTTATCTGCAAATTAAAATGGCATCTAGTCAGTTTTTAATAGAATAGTTTTAAGTAATATAAAAATAAAAGCGAAGATAAATATTTGATAATAAATGATACATTTTCTTTATGGAAATCTAGAGAATTAAAACAAAACATTTTTGACTAATTTTTCACTTTAAACTCAGCGTTCATTACATTATGCCTACATCGCAAATTATACGCATATATATATATATATATAATTAAAGCCCCAGGTATTACTCCTAAATACATATATATACATATACATATATATATACATATATATACATTATGCAAAGAAATGTATTCACATTCATTTCTTATATTCCAGAGTACATAAAATACATTTTACAAACTGATCCGAAATTATATTTTTGGTTCATTCACTAATATAATTGGTTCACAACCAACAATTTGGAGACAATGTATTCACTCCGGGCTCGTGTTAAAATTACGGGCTTAAAACATAATAATAATAATAATAATAATAATAATAATAATAATAATAATAATAATAATAATAATAATAATAATAATAATACCTGAATTAAGCAGTCTATAAATTTACAGTATATGCAAAAGTGAACGTGACCGTTCAGTGTGACAATATTCCGTTCTTTCTATTTTGTGCAGATTCCTGGGTGCCTATAAATGAATGTGACACGCAGCTTACAGGCTCCAGCTTTAGCAGCCTGTCATCGCAACCTCTGAGAGGAGCTTCAGGAGCTGAAAGCTGAAGCAGGGATGATGTTTCGACTCGCATTCTGGACTCACTGGGAGTAAATAAACGAGGCCGTTAATTTAACGAACCTTTAGGTGACGTTGGAATGAAGTGATCCCAGCTCTTCTTTTGTTTTTGTTTTTTTTTAAGCGAGCCGTCATCATCGCACCGCAGGCGAGCGTCCAAGAAAAATATGGAAAAGTCAAGTGTGTGACCGCCCTGTGGTCCGCAGCTCTGACCACAAAAAACATATTGGCTGTTATGTTTTGACAGCTCTTTGACAGTCACTTACTTTAAACACATGTCGCCGTCGAAGCAGGAATTCGACCACGATGCTTATTTATGTGGCAATTTGTGTTGTACGACGTCTACATTTCAACGTTAACGCATCACTTCTATCAGAATTTTCTCGTTTCTCACTGACGCTCTTGGCGCGGAGGCTGTGGAATAACTTGCTCTTTCTTTCAGTTCCTTCAAAACTGGGATACATGTGGAGTTGGAACCGGGTGGGGGGGGGGGGCGGCTGGGGGGGAGGGAAAGGGAGAAAGCTTCAGACTGATCTGAAAGCCCACAGAGTTCAACCCTGAACCATTTTTTGGTGGGTTTTCTGCAGATTAAATCTGTGCTTTTTACCACTTCTACCCCCCTGTTTTTGTAATAAATCCCAGATATGTCTTTTGCAAACAGCTTGGGTAAACCTAGGATTTACACTCTCTGCGCTGAATACTAGTTCATGTGTGTGTGTGGGTGCACACACACCCCCTCCTCCTCGAGACACCGCTCATTGTGCGTGGGCTTGTCTCTTGTCTGGACTGACCACGTGTGCCGCGCCGACGGCCACCTTGGCGACACCGGAGCTGCTGATTCTGCAGGACTGCAAGACAAATAATTAGATACATAAATAATTCCCAAATGAGCATTCAAAGTCAGAAAGGTGCACATTTAATAGGAATGCCGTAAAGTGACTAAACACATCTGTCAAAAGTCATAACAGGACAAAACACGGAGCAAGGAACAGTTAACGATTAACACCACTTTGTGTTTATTCTGAGGTCTGATATGCTTGCAGTGGCAGAAACGCCAGAAGGCAGCGCGCATGCAACAGGCCGGGCCTTGTACCATGACTCATTGCTTATTGCTGATTGTTGCCGCTGAATGATTTCATTTCTTGGCCCGCCTTGTGCGATAACGCGGAGATTAAAAAACATGACTACTGTGCATCGCCTCAGTGATTCGCTTTGAGGGCGAACCTGGCTCGATGCGACAGTGCAAACCCATGCGAACCGCAGAATCAGATTTGGATATTGGAAACAGAATATGTAGAAATCAGTTGATTCAGAAAGTGAGAAGACTGTATCAGGTTTTATTATCTTGGTTAAGTCTGTGAATTAAAAAAAAAATCTCATATGTTAAAATGCTCATGCGCTGTCTTATTGACTGCATATAACAGGTGGGACCAGATACAGAAGTATAAATCAGAATTACTGACTGTAGTAAATTATATAAAAGGTAATATTTTGACTTTAAATTATTATATGTGTTTTGAAAATTAAATTTGAAAGACCACGACCTCCAGCAAAGTGTTTTTCGTTCGTCAACAGTCGCCCTTCAGTTCAATTAAAAACCCACAGACATGTTTAAGTTCAACCAAAGAAAACTCCATCAAAAGTTTGATTAACCCATTTCATCAACCCCGACCACCTGTTAAAAAGATTTCAACAACAATGTGCGTTTTCAGACATCTTTTTTTTCAGCCACTCTTTCCAGATGATTACATTGAAGGAGATTCATTTATGTCCTTGTATGTTTGTATGTTATAATTTGGCTCATTGCTAATTCTACTGCAAAACGTAAAATAATAATAATAAAAAATATTTACGTTTACTCTTCTCAGCACATTTGATTTTGAAGTCTAAACTGCAACAAAATCTGTGTTTATGCATCACATTAAATCTTGATGATATCAATCTTTTTTTTTTTCCTTATTACCCAAAAATACATGTTGAAAATAGGATTTTTTTTCAGAACAGATTCGAGCTAAATTTAGTGTAAAGAAAAACTATGAAAATCAGTCTTGGTCAGCCCAGTTGATTAACCACTGCTGCCTTATAACCAGATTCAGGCATCATTGAAGTCTTTATATAAAGGTCAAGATTGTTTTTATTTTTTCTATATCTAAGCAGTTTTTATGTCTGTTTCAAAATCTCTGAATTTTATTGTCACTATTCAGTTTTACAACACGTTTAACTCTAAAAAATGGCTACGTACGCAGAATCTACCCCCATCAAGGGAAGTTCTTTCAATTATTATTTGAGCTTGACCAGCTCTTTTTCATTTTGCTCCAAAAAATGGTTGAAGACTGAACATTGAACGTTTTAGCCATGTCCAATTAGTACATAAAAAATCAAAAAAAAAAAGAAAAAGAAAGAAAGAAAGAAAAAAGCGGGAAGTTAGACGGAGCAAGCCTTTTGATCAACTCCAAACACCTTTCACATCACATTCACACTTTAAGACGTACCTATACCTTTCAGTTTTAAACTACACTTTCGTCTTGTTTATTTAGACCAAGTTGTTTGATTTGTGCCTGTTCACCCCCCCCCCCCAAAAAAAAAGCAATGTGGGAGAGACTGACCACTGTTTAAAAAGCGAGAATATAGTTTCAGTGTTTAACGTCTTTTCACCTTACACTTCCAACCACATGTTTACATTGAAGGCAATCGGTTTTCGATGCAGGTTTATAAAAGTTTCCAGGGGAGAATCTGCTTCGAAACTCCGCATCAATGCTCAAAGTTCTGCAACATATTTGATTGTGGGTTCCAGAGTGAAACAAACAAACAAACAAACAAAAATTCAACAGTTTGCGTTTTCTTTACCACACCAAACGACAACCACTATTGCTCAAAAATGCTACGGTCAAAGTTGATTCGGGATTTTGATGTCTGGAGATCAGACGCGTGTTTCAATTAAAAACTGTTTAAGAACTATACTGGTGCTAGATGTATAATGTGGCTTTTTATACATGCAGTCTAAATCACCCGGGTCATACTACACCAAAATGTTTTCTTTCAGAAGTAGAGTGGAAACAAATTTGACGAGGAGTTTATTATTGTCAAAAACGTAAAGGAACAGCATAAACAGAACTGCTGAACTTAAAGCTTTTTCCAGAGTCAAATAGAGCAGAACACACACATATATAGGCACTTGCTCTCTTTCTCTCTCTCTCTGTCTCTCTCTCACACACACATACACCCTTCACGTTTATCCCCCCTTTTCCCCTGGATCAACATCATTTTCACACCTATCTGCAAAAAAAAAAAAAAAAAACCCTCCTCCGCAATATTTAATTTTTTTTTCACTTAAAAAGGACACGATAACGTTGCTGTTTTGTTTCCATCGCCACGCAGCCCTCAAAGTTAGACAGCAAGCGACAAGAAGCGGGTAAGGATTAGTTCGTGAGAGAAAACGCACTAGAGAAACAAAACAAAATGATAGTAAAAGTTAGTGCCCTCCAATAGCTTTTCATTAGGACAGGAATTCTCACCCTTCTTCCGCTCTTTTCAAGCGCTCAGACGGGGCCCTTCAAAGCCTGAATGGTGCGACGGGCTGGACTGCCAGACAACAACAACTTTCAACTTGACCTTGGCCTCCAACCGCGTCTCACCTCCCCATGTAAAACACAGCCAAGTCCAGGGCTCGCCTTCTGACTTCGCATGCTGTAAACACGTCGGAAGCCGAATGTCTTCAATATTTGGAACGATAAATCAGTCTTTTACTTCATCGGTGTTTCCTTTGTTTTATAGGAGGGTAGAAAAATCTCAAGCCATTTGTGTCTCGCAGAGATACTCGCAATGTAAAGCACTTCAAGTGGGCGCCTTTCTATAAGGCGGATCCCACAGAGTATAGTGGAAAGGGGTATTCCTGGACATTCCTGTATTGCGGTGTAACCCGTAGCGTTTGTCATAGTCGCACCACCGAGGTATTCGTGTTGTAGATTGTGCTCAGTTTATGAAACAAATCAAGTACACTAGTTGCTTTGATGAGATAATTCTTAAATAATACAGATTCGTGATAATGTAAGCCTGACATGAAGACAAAGAGGGGGCGATGTGCGTGCGCAAAAGCAGTGCACATTGGTTATGCGTGCAAGTGGACTGATTAAAAATCGTCAAAATAGCAAAAAACGAAATCGTTCTTTCTGCAAAAATGTATTTATTTGATTCTCATTTGAACGTGTTATATGATAAAAAAAAATATCCAAAGTTGAGTTTGTTTAAACACCTAAAATGTAGATATAGCGTCTGATCCTACACACAAAAATGTAATTTTATATGCGCCGTTTTGTTCAATGGGAAACATACCATCAAACTCAGTTAAATCTGCAGGGACAAAAGCAAAAATCCCCTCATATCTACCATCACCTTACTTCGCCGCATTATTCTCCATGTAATTATCTGCTGATGTTTACCGTCCTCTTTGCATAGCCCCGGTCACATGAGGAAGTCTTGGCCAATAAGAGCCAACCTCTGCACTCCTGTGCGCGTCAGAGCGGCTTTTACTCACTGAGAGCCCCACCATCTCCTTTTTTCAGTCACTGGTCTTTTTTAAAAAGAGTCAGAAGCTTCCGATGTTGGATGCCGTGCTATGACAACGTCACTGCTCCTCCGTCCTCGCTGGGTCGACCCGTCGGTGATGTTCCTCTATGACAACGGCGGCGGTTCCGACGAAGCGAGCAAAAACATGGAGGGTTTCCCGGGTGGCAACTTCGCCGCGAATCAGTGCAGGAATCTGATGGCGCACCCCGCGTCCCTGGCACCCAGCGCCGCTGCGGCTTATTCCTCCGGGGACGTGCCCGCCTCCGGTGTGGGCGAACCCGTGAAGCAGTGCAGCCCCTGTTCAGCGGCTCAAAATTCCACCAGCGCGACCCTGCCGTACCCTTACTTCGGCTACCCGTGCAGGATGTCGCATCACAGCGGCATCAAGTCGTGCGGAGCGCAGCCACCTTCTGCGTATGGGGAGAAATACATGGACACGGCTGCCTCGGGAGAGGAGTTCTCATCTCGGGCGAAGGAATTTGCTTTCTATCCAACTTACCCTTCTGGGCCATACCAACCTGTCCCAAGTTACCTCGACGTCCCCGTGGTGCCCACAATCAGCGCTTCGTCAGAAGCCAGACACGAGTCCCTGCTGCCCATGGAGAGCTACCAACCTTGGACTCTCGCCCCCAACGGGTGGAACAGCCAGGTTTATTGCGCCAAGGAGCAGCCTCAGCCTGGGCATATGTGGAAGTCCTCCCTGCCAGGTAAGCAGAGCTGTTGAGCACATTTTTTTTTTTTTTTTTTTTTGAGCAAACATGGGGTAAATAGGGTGTGTGTAATGTTTGGAATTGCCTCACAGAGAGAGAGAAAGAGAGAGAGAGAGAATGTGTGTGTGTGTGTGTGTCTGTGTGTGTGTGTGTGTGTGTGTGTGTAAGAGAGAGAGAAAGAGAGAGAAAGATAAAACCTTTACCCTCAAATTTATCATAGTAATGTGATAAAAGGAGGGGTGAACGAAAATGCGGGCAGTTATTGTAGAAATTTATTTTTAGACAATACTAGCATATTTTTTTTTATATTTACACGATTTCCATTTTTGATTTTGACGTCTAATTCTTCAAATTTATATATATATAAAATTACATGTCTTTAAGTTAAAATGGAATTTTCACACTTTGTAGATATTCTTTATGCAAAAAAAAAAAAAATCCATAATTTAGGGAGAAAACACAATTTTTTTGACCACATGTGAACAGATCTGAGACATTTCTCATTTTTACCCCCCCCCCCCTTCCTCCCCCCCCCCCCCACCCCCTCTTCAATCAGACGCAGTGTCCCACGCAGCAGGAGACGTCGGCTCGTTCCGGCGCGGGAGAAAGAAGCGCGTGCCATACACCAAGGTGCAACTGAAGGAGCTCGAGCGAGAGTACGCAGCCAATAAATTCATCACGAAGGACAAACGGAGGCGGATATCTGCCCAGACCAACTTATCTGAGCGGCAGGTCACGATATGGTTTCAGAACAGACGAGTCAAGGAGAAAAAGATTGTCAACAAACTGAAGACGATCAGCTAGTTGGTTATAGTTTCTGATTGCTGTTATTAATATTATATGGGACATAATCGGTTGGAGATGTACAGGCCTGCGGGGTGTTTGGACACGTGGATTTGGACACCGTGCTCCTTTGCTGACTGAACGTGATTCAAATTTGATGTAGGCAAATGATTTCCCGGAGCCTCTGGAACAAACTTTCCTGGGGCCTCTGAAGGCCGGACCATCCCCCCCCGCCTCTTGTTAAATACTTAATTGGACAGAGAACTTGAGACAATGTACAAATATAGTGCCAGCATGTGTGACTTTTTATCTTATTTTATTTTTTTTAATATATATTTCCATTTTGTTTTTATTATTTTTTTTTTTTTCATATTTTTGGCATGCCTCTGTTCACAGAGGTGTGCGCCACCGAGCTACACCTTTATCTTTTAACAAGGGCAATAAACAGACGAGTCACAGGAAATTCTGCCGTTTTGGGGGGATTTGGACCTTGGAAATGTTAAATATTAAACCATCCTGGCTTCCTTTTTTAAAGCCTGTTCTCGTGCTTAGCTTGTATGAAGTCTATAGTCTTACCGTATGGATCCTCCATGCTTTCGTTCATATGCAGTTCATGGTGCAATTCCTATTGTAATACTTATAAATATTTCGTCCAGGAGATGTGCTTGTACCAATCATAGCTCCTGCAATTTACGTGTGTGTCTTCATGTGGTTGTATATCAGTGTAAAAGTAAATCCCAGCATGATATCCATGTTATGTGTGTGTGTGTGTGTGTGTGTGTGTGTGTGTGTATGTATGTGAGAGTGCGTATGGTTGGTGTTAAAAGTCCGTCTCTGCAATAAAATGTGGACTTGGTTGAATTTTTTATCCAATTCGTGGTGAAGATGCGCGTCTTTAAATAATGATACTCTTGCATGCATATCTAGTGTATGACTTTTAACTTCTTTGAGAAAATGAAGCCTTAATCTTGATCACAGTTTAGTGTAAAAAAATACATGAACTTCAGGATGCATATTGCAGGGTCATGTCGAGTTTGTAAAACTTTTTGCAAGGTTTTTTTTCTTTTTTTTTTTTGCAGGAACACGGCATACAAATCATGTCAACGGCAGAACAATAGTTTTGGTCGCTATCTGCCGCAAGGAATAGAGGGATGCAGAGGGTTGAGGTTGTTCAGTGCTGTTTGATAGTCTTATACCGCCATCTGGCGACCACTTTTCACATAGACTCCTGTGAAGGCGCAGAATTTACGGTTCGACTCTAAAACTACAATTACAACAACAGCAATTATAATAATAAAAAATTAATAAATAAAATAATTATTACTACTACTACCACTAATAATAATAATAATAATAATAATAATAATAATAATAATAATAATAATAATAATAATAAATAATACCTACAATGAAAGAAATGTATATTTTATCTACAGCATATATTCAGTCTTTTTTTTTTTACATTGTTTGAAATTTATCCGTTTTTGCCAAAGTGTTTTGTTCAAGAAAGGTTTGGTTGCAAGTTTAAAAAAATACGAGAATAATACTACTTTCATATATTTTGCATGATTCTATAGCCGAATGAACTGCAACAAAATCATGTAAAGGTTCGGAATATGTTAATATCACTTCCCCAACTACCCAACAGAAACGTCAAAACAAACAAAAACCTGTCGTAAAGGCAACAAAATGACATGTTTATATTACCTTAATATTGTATATGTCTACAGAGAGTAAGGCATGAGTCGAATCACAGCACTTGAAAATAAATTGAAGACAAAAATTAGAAAACGCCATCCGATTCCCTTTATGTGTTTTCCTACAGAACTAAAGAAAAGTCAAATAATTCAAAAATAATCCAAGAATTCTAAGAAAACTGTAGCGCCAACATAAATTGGTGAGTCTGAAAATATCGTTCTGCTAAAAAAGTAGAAAATCTACCTAATTGAATAATGAATTAAATAACAGGCGCTCTACCTCCCTCTGTTTTCAGTGTGTGTGTGTGTTTGTGTGTGTGTGCGTGAATAGGACACTTATTAAACACGACTGATTGTTTATATCCATATTTATTCTCGTTTTTTGATTTTCACTGGATATTTGAGAGCCATAAGTACAAAACAAATCTTGATATGGGGTCATGAAGGAAACAAAAACACACAAAAAAAGAAAAAAAGAAAAGAAAGGAGAAGAACAATTGAATTTGTCAAGCTTTACTCCCACTTCTGTACTTACACTCAGACTTACTCAGTATACTTTTATTAGCGAGTACACATAATGGTAGAACTGTAAAAATTCATGTTTAAATATCTTTTCATCTAATAATTTTAAATAATAATGCGAATGTGTGTATACAATACATTAGCTATTTTTGGAAAAAAAAACCCCGAAAAAAACAAAAAACAACCGCATATATTTACATTGAAAGCCGTCAGAATGATGTTTAACCTTAATACCTTTAAATTTGGATTTCAATTTAAGGGATTGTTGTATTAATGCATTAACAACGAAGATACGTTCTTACTTTGCCGCATGTCTTTTCTCGTTTGTATGAATATATTACATCTCTCCCACTTAACGTTTGATCAAATTAATGTTAATTGCAGTAATTGTTAGACATGGTGTTCTATAAACGTCCACTACAGTATTTACTACCAAAAATGAAAACTACCACAATAATAATAATAATAATAATAATAATAATAATAATAATAATAATAATGATAATGATAATAATAATAATAATAATAATAATAATAATAATAATAATAATAATAATAATAATAATAATAATAATAATAATTAGAGATAAAAAAATACTAAAATAATTTCTTTAGGAGGTGATACTTGAGTAATAATAATATATATATATATATATATATATATATATATATATATATATATATATATATATATATATAAATATATATATATATATGAAAAAGTAATATCTAATTACTTTTACATAATATCTCATTTTAAAATTATATATATATAGGTACAAGTAATATCTATCTATCTATCTATCTATCTATCTATCTATCTATCTATCTATCTATCTATCTATCTATCTATCTATCTATCTATCTATCTATCTATCTATCTATCTATCTATCTATCTATCTATCTATCTATCTATCTATCTATCTATCTATCTATCTATCTATCTATCTATCTATCTATCTATCTATCTATCTATCTATATGTTTTAAAAATAGTTTTGTGAATCTTATTAACCGAAACTTTTTGGTTATTTAAATAGTAAATGTTTCCATGGTTATGTGGCTAGACCTAAATGTATATGAAAAGCAGCAAATTATGTCACCAGAGAAAAGACAGGTCAATAAATAGATGAATAAATAAATAAATAAATATTATTTAGCTAAGTAAGTCTCATAAGAGTATAAAAAGTCACACACGCACGCACACACACACACACACACACACACACACACACACACACACACACACACACACACACACACACACACACACACACACACACACAGACACACACACACACAGAGTTTGTTTTGCTGTTTAACAAAACAAACAAACAAATAAACAAAAAATACACAAGTATATAATAAAAAAACCCGAAACATAAACAGCCCCACAAACTATTTCAGGTGACGGGTGAACAGAGTGCAGCTGAAGTGAAACTTAGAGACAACATCTAGTGGCCGTGACGTGAAGACAGCAAATCCTCCAGAACTAAACGCAACACTGCATCTTTCCCACGTTGTGTGACGTGGCCTTCGGTAGAGGGAGGGAAGGGGGTTAGGGGGGCGTGAACGTGACAGATGACGTGATCGGAGATGGGCTTAAACAAGTAAGATGTATGACCACACAGACTTTCACTGGGATGCCAGGAAAAAGGCAGAAAAGCCTACAGGAAGAGAAGTGCAGATAATGTTAGCAGAGAAGCAGCTCATTGGCTGGAGGACAGCAGACAAGCACTTTTATTGGACAAAGAGAAGCAACACAAAGCCTCCAGCCTGTTACAGAACACGACTGTGCTCCGCCTCCACCCCCCCTTTATCTGCACATGACTCATCGTTGATTGGACGAGCTAAGAGGACAAACAAACCGGTGTCGAACTGTGTTCAAGAATTGATGTTTGCTGCCACACTAAGGAAACATTGGGAATTGCAACCCGTCTTAGAGAAATCAATGAACACAAGCACAATATTTTATAACATTTGGCAACATCTTGTCTATTTGTTTTCTCTTATAGGTAAAGAAAAGAAAATAGAAAATACATATCTATATCTATCTATCTATCTATCTATCTATCTATCTATCTATCTATCTATCTATCTATCTATCTATCTATCTATCTATCTATCTATCTATCTATCTATCTATCTATCTATCTATCTATCTATCTATCTATACTATATACAGTACATATATATTATATATATATATATATATATATATATATATATATATATATATATATATATATATATATATATATATATATATATATATATATATATATATATATATATTCTTGGTTGGGTAAAAAAGGAAAAAAAGTGAAGCAACAACTTGCTACTTCTTAAACGACACAGGCTTAATTGATCAGGAATAGACGATGGATTATTGACTGATCGGATCACTGTGCGCTATGCATTTCTCGTCCCCTCGTCAGTCGTGGCCACAGCTCGTCCGGCAGATCCACGCGATGCTCTTTACATTGACCTTCGCTGTCACCAAGCGTAATGGAGGCGAGGCCTTCTTTAACATTTCAGTCACTCCGCTCGCGTCGCTCCGCTCAACACTGCGATAGCGTGATCTTGGAGATGATCAGACATAAGCCGATGCAGGATGGAGGACCAGCGGTCAAGTACGTTATGATGTGTGAAAGCCTTTTCTGTGTTCCGCTGAGCGCGTTGGCCTTTCCTGGCCTGGTTATTATCATGTCATTTGGTGTGATGACTTCCTGACTAATTTTTTCCCCCTTCATCTTCCTTGCTTAGGACTTGTGAACGGAAGACACAAATGAATGCGTCATTGTTTAGAATAACAGCAGAGCCGCTTTGCCGTTAGATTGCTTGGTTTAAACCAAGATGGATTAAAAACGCGTACAAAGAAAAAAAAAAAGCTCAGTGTTGTTTAAATTATCTGAGAATAACTCAGAAGTATTCCTGAAGCCCTATTCAGAGCCGCAGGTAGTGATGATGTAAGAATCATCCGAATAAAGGATGACCGCGGAGTTTTTATTCGCGGTCGGCCAATCCTTTTCTTTGAGTAATCTTGCAAAACTTTATGGAAAAGTGGACTTTTGAACCCATAGATGTGATCAAATTCAGCTCCTGCAAACACGCGGATATTTAGGCTTCGGCATCTTTATTAACTTTTAAATCATATTTAGACACAAATATACTGTCACTGTCACTGTCACTGTGGAAGTCTTTTCAATGTCCCGACTCAACGGGGAAAGATTTTTGGCATTACTCTGTTACTATTTTTACTCAAAGTTTAAGCATGACCCGTTTGTGATTTTTCGGTTCTGTTTATATCTATATCTATCTATATCTATATCTATATCTATATTATCTATTTATATATGGCAGACTTTCATATTGTGAATATATATATATATATATATAATATATATATATTATATATATATTATATATATATATATATATATATATATATATATTATATATATATATATATATTCACAATATATATATATATATATATTCACATATATTCACATATATATACACACACACACACATATACATATAGAAAAATTACGGTTCGGAAGCAATTTGGGCCACTTCAGAGTCACACAGCATAATTCTCGATACGAACTCCCTCAAATATTTAAGAATTAGTTATAATTTAACAGTTTTGGTTTTAAGTAATTCGTTCATGTATTTATAGAATGCCTTTAATTCTGCCTCATTGCCACAAAAAATGTGCGTACGAGGACGCTGGCAGACTTTCATATTGTGAAAATATGAAAGTGTGGTGCGTTTTATTGACGATTATATGTCTGGCTTGACCGTAACATTTCTAAGTGTTATGATCCATTCTTTTTGCAATGTTTTTAAAGATAATAATTTTAAGGATAATATATATGTTGCCATTTAAAAATAATACTAAATATAAGGAAAGAAAACATTTGTCTCTACCTTTTTTTTGTCGAATCTTGCAGATTGCGACCACAGGTACGCGCAAAATCGAATCTGTGTAAGTTTAATTTAATTTCTGAAAGCTATGAATGTTTTTCTTAACGCTTCCAGTTATCAATAAAAAAGTACTTTCCCACTAGTGTCTTTTTGTTTCATTCCAGCTTCCATTTTTTGTATGAAAAGACATTTAAAGTTTCAACAACAAACTTGTACAACACTCTTTTTGTATTTCCTCGTGTAAAAAAAAAACAAAAAAAAAAAAAAAAACCCAGTCAGTGTCCAGTTTGTCCAGAGGCCGCTCCGCTCTTCCTGAGTTCCCCGCAGTGAGAATGATCCGTTCCCGTTGACCGTGGAGTTGGTCGCCTCCCCCCCCCCCGCCCCCCACCCCTTTCCCCAGTGTGGTCTCCTCCTGCGTGGCCTCCCCACGCTTTCTTTTCTCTGTCGTCGCAATCTCCCCGTCAGCTCGCATTTCTGTCACCTGTGGATAAATCAACAGTTGCTCACTGAATCTGGTTCCAAATGCATCGTTCCGCAGCATATATATCAAAGCTAGTTCATTTGGACGCCTGGGATTGCTTCATGTTTGAGTCTTGTGATTCTTATAATCGCCCGCGACGTGATTACGGGCTGCGGCGCTCAAACGAACCTTGGCCAAAAGACGCTCATTGCGACTCAAGTTCAACAGTTTCTCAGAATAAAAATAAAAAAATACTGCCACTTGAGTTTATTTTTAGTGCTTCTAATAATATTGTAAGCAAATTAAGTCCGAAATTTGATGTATTTTACAAAAAAAAACCTATCTATTTACTAAATTGCTGCCCCTCCCCCACTCCCCCTTTTTGTTTTTGTCATTGTCAGATTCTCAGATTACGCAAAAAGGTCTGTGGTCCTAAAGAAGGGTTTCAGATCAGTAAACTAGAGAGTGACAACATGCTCCTTAAAGCTCTAATTTACCACCAGTCTCCTATTTGTCCTGACAATGCGTTGTACTTGAGTTTGGGCCTCGTTGTAAGAGATATTTCACTCCCCGATTTCCACACACTCTTTCTATATTGACTAAAAAAAGAGAAGAAGAATCTAATAAAGCTTTACGTCTTTCAGTCGCAGGTGTGGTGGGTGACTTCTTAGCCATAAAACGAAAACAAACAAAAAAAAAAAAAAAAAAAAAAAAAAAACAGGCCGTTGGTCAAAGTCTAAGGCTCTTTATTTAAACCAAAGACAGAAACTACAGGAGGTGCCTTTGCTGCAGACTGACTGCGTCTATTTATCCTCATTTACAGCCTTCAAGGCCTACCTGAGGTGGTGTTAAACTGTATACTTCCACAGCCCCCCCCCCCCCCCAGCTCCATCCTTGATTGTTTACTTGTTGTCGGATGAGGTTTTATGGCGCACGGCTATGCATCCCCCCCAAAAAAAGACTAAACCAATGGGCTTCCATCAACTCTAACAAATGGTTTCCAGCTATTTGAAGTTCAGTTCCTGCACAATCTAACTGTTTAGTCTAGATGCACCCAGAAAGTCCGCCGACTTATCTGTGGCTGTCACTTCTTGCATTAAGCGAAGTTGCCAAACGTGCTTAAGAGGGTCTGCCTGACAATAAATTAATTAATAAATTAATTAATATATTAATTAATCAATTAATTAATTAAAATGAGATAAAAATGGAAAGAAATAATTTTTTTTGCAGTTAGTTTCTGCCAAAACCAAAACATTTCAAGAAGTTTGGTTGCATAAGATTTGAATACTACTTCCTTATAATTTGAATAAAATTACATTTTTGTGTGATTATCTTTTAATAACATGGGGTGCGACGAGCAGAACTATCTAAAGTATTTTCTTATCTAATTATTTAATTGTCTTTTTTTTATGTCATCCTAATGATATCCACTCGTGTTGGTGGGCATGCTTTACACCGAAGTTGAAGTTCTACGCTCACACTTTCAAAGCGATCTGGTAACATAAAGCTTGAGTGGATGCAGGGGGCAATTAAATGGAACTCCATCCGGGGCACGCTGGGCCCTTTGCTCTCTCTTGTGAAAGACCCTTCTCCTCCCCCGAACTTGAAGTCGACCCTACAGACAAAGCTTTGGCTTTGAGAGCTTTTTTTTTTTTTTTTTTTTTACACACACACACACACACACACACACACACACACACACACACACACACACACGCAGCGCCAGACTGCAGGCCTGCTGAAAAACAGAACCAGCTCACTGGGATCCTCAAAAACGACGTTATTTTAATAAAAAACACATTTGTCATAAAACGGACCAAAGCTTTGCTTCTTTTTTTCCCCTCCCCTGTTTTTAATAAAGCTAAAATAGTTTTTTTTAATGGACGTTTGCATTAGATATTCGCCTGTTTAAGCACGAGAAGAAGTCTTACCTTAGCTGAGCGCAGGCAAATGTTTCTATAATTTTTTGAAATTTCCCAGCTGCTGACTTTGACTTCGCGTAGGTGGCGTCTTCCCATCACGCCTGGCCAGTTTAGTGGTGTCTGGCTCTGAAGAGGAGGGGGGGGGGGGAAGCCAAGCAGAATACTATAGCAGCTATAAAAACGCAGGTCTGTGCAGAGCTGGCTTTGGGGTTTTTTTTCTGGGCATCCTGTCCTCAATTACAGCTTAAAAGCTCCAGCACAAGTCGTAGAATTGGTCTGTAGTGACCCAGAGAGGCGGAGCGTGTGGCCGCAAAGATACCCAAATCGTTCGAGTCCCCCGCAATTTGATCAAATAAAGTCCCCCTCTTTAAGCAGGAGCGTAACATCATGTGGTTTTTGCGTGTTTTTTTTTTTTTTTTTTTTTCATAGACTCCCATGAGGCGTCTGTGGGCGCTCTGGCTGTATTAGTCAGTCTGTATATTTCAAGGTTGTGTTTCAGATGTGTCACTTAAATCCGTGTGTGCGCCATCGGGCACTAGGGTCCAGACCAGCCGCAGCGATCTTAATCCTAGCTCAGGTCTCTCATTCACAGCACATTAGAGTCAGGTTGCAGCTTTTCTAAAACAGGCTTCATGGTGGCCCCCTGAGCGGAGCAAGGCGGAATGTCCTGTGTGGCATGTTTACCAAATTAAACAGCAGAAATGCATCTAGTCTCAGCACAATAACCCACCCCCCGCCATCCCCCAACGCACCATCCTCTATTTCTTCTTCTACTTCCGTTTTCTGAATACTTGCATTTTGTGTTTTTCACTCCAGGAGACTTAAAAAAAAATAGGAGTGATAGCTAAAATACATCTGATGTTGCAGGTGTATATTTTAACTTTAAACTTTAAAAATAAAACAGAATCTTATGGGTGAATGTTATAATGTCACGTTCCCCGTTAATTTTGGGTTTGTTGACGTACGCTGCATTTACGCACAAATATATATACGCATATATTTTAACAATGCGAATTAAAATGAAGTGATATAAAACTAACTGAAATGTTTGCAGGGACAAAAACAAAACTACCAGATATTCTTGTTGATATTATGGAGATATTTATATTATCGAGGAACACATAGTTGACTCCACACGTTGATGTAAACATTGCCAAACAATCGTGCGTAAAAGCATAGCAAGCCCTTTTGGAGCTGCCGTTTGAAATCATGAAATGTTACTAATGCATCAGAATGTTCTCTAAATATTCTACATTTTCATTTGACCAAAGAAATATCACTTAAATAAATTTCAAGCAGAGGGTGATGTTTATCGAGGTCAATGTTCGTTTCTTGATTGCTTTTGCTTTACGCACCTATTTCTTTTATCTTTGCCAATTTGTTATTTCTGCACACTGTCCAGGAATCCAGATTAAGAAAAAAAGTGTCCGAATTTCCCCTGATGTTCCACTTAAAGACGATGAAAACTTTAAATGATATCCAAAACAGCATTCACCTTGACGTACTGCTTGTAGTTGATTTATAAATCACCTTCGTTGTTTGCAATAGAAATACCTTCAGGAAAAAATTTGATTTGATTTTTTTTTTTGCTGGTTTTGCTGGCGCACAAATACAAACACTGCGCCTTTCTTTTGTTTGTTTTTTTTTGTTTGCATTTGAAATAGTATAGCCGCTACTTTGAACATGACCCTGATAACCAAATGCTCACTGAGCCAAATGCTGCGCTGTAAAAGTACCAGAAGATGATGACTAAGGAATCTCCCTAATAGTAACCTTTAGAAATAAACTGCTCCCCTCCGCCCCTTTGGTTCAATAAAGCTCCGTGTTACATATTCCTAAAGTTGCAGACCATTGATTTGGTTCCAGTGTTGTTTTCGAGGCTGAGATCAGGTAACATAATTCACTTATGAGGTGCTGCTTCCACTGAAATAAACTAAAAAAACTTTTGGGGCTTCATCATTTCATGGAAAAAAGAAGCACGTTTATTTATTTATTTTTTGTTTAAAAAACGTGTTCAACCTGCTGCATTAATTTCGATTTAAATCTTTATTTTTTTCTTCTAAATAGTCACTAACCAGTCAAAGATGTCTTTGTTCTCCTCGGTTGCGTGTTAAGTAATTCATTTTAATCCGGTATGGTTATAAACCACCAATGTCAAGCTTCACGACACACAGCAGTCATGTCTCTCACATCCTACACACTCCTTCCCCTGCCGACGCCGTACACACCCAGAGGTTTGGACGCACGCACGCAAGCAACGCACGCACCCACGCACACAACAACCGGAGCCTGAAAATCTGTCAATTCCTGCCGCGTGGTCACGTGGCCTCCTCCTCAGTGGAGTGGATGGAGATGGCTCTCCACGTCAGCTTACGTATCCCAATTTGTGCTTAGCGAACCTGCTTCAAAGAGGCGAGAGGCACGGCGCTTCAGAGCCATGTTCGGGGTGCTTATAGAGGAATCAAAGCCCAGCACAGACTTGTAGAAGCGGCCGAGCAACGATGATGGATTTCGACGAGAGGGTCCCCGTCGGATCGAACATGTACTTACCCAGTTGCACTTACTACGTGTCGGCGGGGACCGATTTCTCGGGTCTTCCCTCGTTTTTGTCTCAGACCCCTTCCACCCGCCCAATGACATACTCCTATTCCTCTAACCTGCCGCAGGTCCAGCCCGTCAGGGAGGTGACATTCAGGGACTATGCGGGTATCGAAGCGCCCGCTAAGTGGCCGCACCGAGGGAACTTGCCCCAGTGCTACTCGAGCGCGGAAGACATGGTGCACCGGGAGTGTCTGTCGGCGCAGACTGCCGTCGTCGGTGACATGTTCGGTAAAAACAGCCCCTACAACCACCACCACCACCACCACCACCATCACCACCATGGCAACGGGAGCGGCGGAGGTGGCGCTGCGGGTGCCGGCTCCGCCGCCGCCGCAGCGGCGGCAGCCGCCGCCGCCGCCGCTAGCTTCTACGGGAACGTGGGCAGAAACGGCGTGCTCCCGCAAGCCTTCGACCAGTTCTACGAAACCGCGTACGGGAACGCGTCGGAGAGCTCGTCGTCGGTGAACACCGCCTTCTCGGGGGACAAAACGCCTGCGAGCAAGCAGCCGGAGCAGACGCCGTCCTGCCGGGACGCCGAGGCGAAGGAGCAGCGAGAGGAGACGAGCAGTCCGGAACTATCTTCCGGCAACAATGAGGAGAAATCCAGCAGCGGCAGCAGCAGCAGTACGTATTTAAACTCGGCGCTCTCTGCTTATATGGGAGAAAGTTTGCAATGTTGCGCGCTGCTGTTAAAAATTTTATATGCTGTTTTATAAGCATATAAGGGTTTATAGAGGGCCTGTAGACCCCCCCTCTTCAACCTCCACCTCCACCTCCCCCCCCCCCATCATTCTCCAACAAAAGTTTGTTATAAACTGCAGGATCACGTGTTTGGAATTGAAATTGGCCGTGAAAGGCAGCATGCCCGTCAGATATGTTCTAGTTTTTTTTAAATTTATTTATCTTTGCGTGTGTATTTTGTAGCATTTGCCGTGACTCTCACTGAACAGGGATCTTCACACAGCAGTTTCCATTTATGAAGAGCGTGCTAGTTTTACGCTTTCTTTGCTTTAAAAGACCTCTTGCTTGTAACGAGGGTGGTGTCTGTGCGCTTGAAGCTGTAGCGCGCATGATCTGCCCTGTTAAAAGCAACCGGTCGGTGTTTCGTATTTAAAGTGAATTTTTTGCGCATTTCTAAACATGCTTAGCTAAACGAGCTTGTTATTGTGATCCACATCGGATAAGAGTGTGTTTTCCTGAAAGCCTGCAAAACTACCCCGGTTTTCCCCTTGTGCAATATTACAGAAAATATATGCTATTAAATTTTAATGGCTTCTGTACAAAAAGCGCTTATATAATTTGTGACTGCATGTCTTTTTTTTTTTTTTTTAATATTTTGTTTCTTCTTCTGTGCCTTCCAGGTGGACAGAGGACGCGCAAGAAACGATGTCCCTATTCCAAATATCAAATAAGAGAACTTGAACGAGAATTTTTTTTCAGCGTGTACATAAACAAAGAAAAGCGGCTGCAACTGTCGCGGATGCTCAACCTCACCGACCGACAAGTCAAGATCTGGTTTCAGAACCGGCGCATGAAGGAGAAGAAGCTGAACAGAGACAGGTTACAGTACTACACGTCCAATCCTCTGCTTTAGGGGGGAATCCAGTGGGGGGGGGGGAAAAACAGGAGAAGCACATTGCTCCGGCTCCCCCTCCCCTCCTGTGGGACTACATAGGGTTCGTCCACAGACTCACTGACTTCTCCTCAGTGTACTTCGTGTACTATACCACAGTGGCCGGCGACGGCAGCAATAACACTGCTAGATTGTTCATTTCAATGTTCGATGACACGCAGAATGCGCCGATATGAAGTATGCGTTTATGGGCCGTGGTTTTGCGCATCAAACTGATTCTGAAAAGAAAGGGGAAAAATATATAGAAACTTTTTTTTTTCTTCTTCTTCTTCTGTGTGCGCTCCAGGTCTCTGTTTTCGGAAAGGGCCATGTTATTAGAACTTGTTTGTTCTTATTTGTCAGGGGAAAAAAAAAGAAAGCAGTCATTAATTGACTGCTTAAGTGTATTTTGTAATCAAAAAATATTATTTTATTTCATTTTATTTTTGTCTGCTGTTTAAATCAGAAATGTGCTGGATTTAAACTTTAATTCGAGTAGGTTGACCTATTTAGGGAGACTGGTGAAGCCTACATTGGTGTGACCAAATAATGAGTCCGTCTACGGACGCGAATGATGGGTGTTTCTGTTCATGTGTGTGCTTATTTATTTTGTATGGCCACTCGTTTGCTCTATCTCTTTTTTATGCCACGGCTGTCCCGAGTCCAGTCCACGGGCAAGCTGTTGAGATTCCGCCTCAAACCAGCTTTTCTTATATCTCTGACGGTCGCCTATGGAAGAAAAACAAAAAAAAAAAAAAAAGAGGGCTAATTATTTATATAATGCGTATTTTTTAAAACGCGTAAAGCCATGCTGATGATCATATGCAGGCCAAAACCAGACAGATAAGCTTTGTCCGCTTGGATCCGGAGCACTGAGGTGTTCACGCAGGTGTAGCTTAGAGCTTATCCCTCCAATCTTTCGACTTCTATGCATCCTTTTTTTATGAGGCATGTCAGACCTCGTTTTTACGAAATCCAGAAAATGTGTTGAATATTTGAGTATAGAGTCCAGTCCAATTTTTTTTTTTTTTTTTACACAAACGAAGACATTAAATGTCAAAATTGATTAGCCAATTAGAACAGCTTTTCAACCAAATGGAAACGCCGCAGTAGATTTGGTTGAGCGTTCAAACGTTTAAAGAAGATTGTCAAGTTTTCAGCATATAAGGCTATTTAAGTCTTCATCTTTAGATAAATACTGTAAATTGAGGGAGTAAAAATTAACTCATGGGTGTGTCTAAATTTTTCATGTACAAAGGAGGTTGAATGTCATAATTGGTTTGCTCATTATACCCGCATTTAGACATCAACAGACGCACAGACGTATTTCCGTCTTTGACTTTTTAAACCACATTTGTTGTTGTTGTTTAGTCAGAACGCAAGTCAAGAAGAGTTTTCGAGGGGACATTCTGCTGCAGAAAAGTAACAACCTCATTGTCACTTTTTTTTTATAATACGTTTGATTGTGTTTTCAAATAATAATAAAAAAAGAACAGCCTGCCCAGCTTTTTTCACCTTTTACCAAACATGGCTATTCGTCCTTGTCTTTCTTTTGTCCAGCGAAAGTTACGGAAATGTGGATATATATAAAAAAACAAAAAACAAAACAAAAAAAAAACTTATAATTTCCATCTAAATTAAGCCTAAAAACAGACATTAAATGTCACAATTGGGTAGAGCCATCCTTAAGCCACATTTATACTCCAATAAACGTCTGTAGACGTATTTTCACATTTCTAAATTATAATTGCATTTTTTTACTTGGAGTCAGAATCAAGTCTTTTCCTTCTCCTGTCTTTAATACACAATTTCTTCTGTTGAAGAAATTTTGCTGCAAAAAAAAACAAAAAAAACAACAAAAAAAAACAAAAACGTTTTGACGTCATTCTCAATTTGAGGCTTTACATGACTTTTCCTTTCAGACTCATTTTTAAAATCACCTTCCGTGCAGCTTATACCCACCTTTCACCAAACTTCCTTTCTAACATCCAGAGAAATATGTCAGAAATCTGACTCGTCTATATTTAGCCTAAACATAGACATTGAACATCAGACTCCATAAGCCTATTTGATCCCTTCAGATTTTTGTAGTATCTACATTTAGATGTCAGGAGACATCTTTGTGTAGATGCGCTCACATTTTACATTGCGCTGAGGGAATGCAAAGGCAAGTTCTCTGGAATTTTGCGAGAGAGGGATTTGGTGGTGCTGTTGGTTTTATGTGCTCATACTCGCAAAGAAATAGTGACGAGAAGCATTTTTCGCGTGCGCATTAATTGCAGCGTCATCCAGAGTCATCGCAGTGAGTCAGTTGCTTTGAAATGAGGCCAAAATATATATAGATTTTTTGTTATATACAACATTTACAAATAACTTTAAGAATAGTTTGATAATGTTTAAAATACATTCGGCCTCAGTAGCTGTTTTTTTTTTAAGTTGGATTTTGTCTCGTAAATGTATTCTAAATAAACACATTGAAAGTAAGGCTCAGTTGGCCCATTTAAATCGCCTCTCCAACACAATATACATACATGTGGATATAAATAGGTTTTGATGTAGGCGTCTTTTCAAAGATTTTTTCTCAAGCTATTTAGAAAGAGGGCCACTTTGTCTTTTCTTTGTGTAATTAACATATCTTTGCACAGGAGATTTGGTTTGCTGTTGGCAACATGTTTGTTTCCAAGAATCGTGATCCTTGCGCTTTCATAAAAGGGTTCAATTGCTTGGATCAACTGCTTTGGAATGCCAAAATTGTGTATTATATTACATTTCTTTAAAAAAAAAAGGAAAAAAGAAAGAAAAAAAACCCAATAAAGCCAAAATGAAACACTGAGTGAAAATAGTTTTGATACCAGTCTAAATCCTGTTTGTTTAATGCCCCACATGCTATATTACTTTGTTACTTTGGATGTCGTCTCGATGGATCACATGCGCGCTTTTGAAAATTTTTACACACACAAGATCAACATATTAAACACACTCGCAGAAAAAAATGCAGCAATTGGGTGTCTGTGGGTGCAGCAGTCTCTCAAATGCAAGTTGAAAGCAGTCCAAACACACAAAGACACGCATACGCAGGTTAGACGAGCTCAAGCAAAAAAAAAAAAAAAAGGACGACAGTTTGTTTGAAATATCTGTGTCATTTATTACAAACAGTGTTTATTTGTCGACTTTAAATAAATTGAAACGGCTGCATTCTGCCCTCATTTTGTGCTTTCTGACAATGTTCAGCCATCTCGCTGCGTCGCGGTGCTCTCCATCTTTTCCAAAGCGATAAAATAGCCACTCTGTCTGCCACATATGACATTTTGGGGTGTGTGTGTGTGTGTGGGGGGGGGGGGGGGGGGGGGGGGGGGGGGGGGGGGGGGCGGGGGTATCTCGCTGCAAATACATTTTAAAAACTAACGACTTTACATCAGTTTGTCTTCTAATGGCCTTCCTCTGGATCGTTTCTCGGATTTTCGTGCGTGCAAGCTGTCATTTTGCTGACTGACCCTGGAAACACTCGTGCAGCAGCAGCAGCAGCCTCCCCTGGCAAAGGGGTCTCCATATTTGCTGTTGTTATCACAGTGTTTATGGGAGCTGGCCGCAGCGCATTGGCGTTCATATATGACAGTCAAAAGGGTCATAAACGCGGGGGAGAGAGAGAGGCTGAAGTTTATGGTTGCCTCTCTCCGCCATAGTCCGGCCTTGCCTTACCTCGCCTCGCCATGCGCATCCTTTACTGCGCGTTGGAATTCCGTCCCTAATTACGGGACATCCTCCCCCGTTGCCAAGGCAACGTGGCCATAAAAGCTGTCTGAGGGTCTGGAGCATTTGTACAATTGGAGTGTGCTGGTGCAATAAACCGTCTGAGACCCAAGGTTATTAACTGTGTTACCAAGCAAGGCGACAGCGATGACAAGCAGAGGACAGGATGGCAAGAGAGCCTTTAGTGAGCTTTGCGGCATCGACTTCATTTTGGAGCTTTTCCCCCCCTCGGTTCGGCTCTTCTGTACCGAGGACTTGACGCTACTACCACTGGGCGGCGCTATTGGGACCAAAGTCATGGCCTTGGATCCTCTGCTCCAAACGGAATGCAGGTAAGGGTTTCCTCAAGAGAGCAGGCGTTACTCTGTAGCAGTGGCGTAGTTTCTCTTTTGCTAGGTCGAGTTTTTTCTCTCTCTCTCTGGTACTAACCTGAGCAAAAAATTAAAAAAAAAAAAATCTCCAAGCTGGGCTTAATAAGGCAACACTTAGGCCAAAGAAATAAAAATAAACAAAACAACATCCATGCCTCTCGTCCCTTTCTTTTCGCTGAGCTTGACCGTTTACTAGTCTAAGCTTAGGCTTGCCAAATGTTTCGCATTAGGTTAAGCCGCTGTAATTGATAACAGTTGGAGACAGTTTCCTTTTCGTACCTGTGCATAACATGCGGATGCCGTCGCAGTTTATACTCAATACCAAATCCTCTCCTTCCCCTGAAAATCCAACTGAACCTGCTTCACGCGTTGTCTTTGATGACCAAATTTAAACGCCATGAAGGCTCGATTTGCTTTCCATAAGTGCAGCTATCACGTCTTTTTTTTTTTCTTTTCTTTCTGCGTAGCCGAGATAAACTTTGGCTACGCTCGTGTCAGTTCTGGACCGAGCCATTTTTTCCCCTCCCCATTCAATTCCCCCCCCCCCACCCCCCCCAACCTTTTGTCTGTCTCTCGTGAAAAATAAATGCTTCCGCTGGATGTAATAAAAACGCCGCATTATTGTTCATAACTGCACTCAGGACGAACATGATACGAGTCAAGCGGCCTCTTTCGGCCACCATTATATGGGCCCGATCAAAGCCAGCGGTTGGAGTAAAGTGTTTTCAGGGTATTACAGCGCGGCAGCTGTGGAAATGAAGATTTAATAGCAACAATTAATAACTGTAACACAAAGATATCGATAGCTGCCCTCCACCTCTTTTTCCTCAGTCTCCGAAATGCTTCTCCGACAACACGGAGTGTGCGTGTTATTAATCGATGGTTTCAGTTTCTTCTCTGGATCGAGTGTCCAAGAGTCCTAATTCTGTGGTCTCTGCTGGGAGACGTGGGCGTGCTTTTGGTGTTAATTTGTGAATAAAATCGGTTGGATTTTGAACCAGAATATTGTTTTAGGTAGATATATTTAAAGAGTAATTAACTAGAAAACCTTTATATATATATATATATATATATATATATATATATATAATATATATATATATATTATATATATATGTGTGTGTGTGTATTTATGTATTTATTTATTTATTTGCGTCATGAGCAGCGTTAATTGAACAATGATAACTGCTGACGTGGGAAAAATTCCGCTGCTTTATAAAGTCAAATTACATCAGTAAAAAAAATAAAAAATAAAAAATAAAAATAAAAAAAACTTTAGAATATTTTAAAACCGTGATGTTTGTGTTGTTAAACACAAACATAGTTTATTTTTAACCCTCGGGAAAATAAAATAAAATAAAATGCAAAAGGATTTGTACAATTGGAGTTCTGTTGTGTCTCTCAATGCTCAACAGGAGAACCAACAATAAGACTCATGCGTCAACGATTTAGATCTGCTTGATACACACAGACAAACAAACACACTCTCACACGCATTTAAAAATATGATCGCTATTAGAATTTTCCTTTTGAAATTAGCGCATGAATCGTCAAAGGGACATTTTGAGCAAATGCGTTGATAGTGTTAAAGGGAGATTTATTATTATTATTATTATTATTATTATCATCAATATTATTAATTATTATTATTGTTGTTGTTGTTGTTATTAGTAGTGGTATTTTGTATTTAAATATGTAAGCTAATATTAACTTTGATATTAGTTTTGCTCTGAAGCTTTAAAAGAAGGCAAAATGAACAAATAATGTATCTATTGAAATCGTCTATACCTTATGATAAACACAATAATAAATATGCCATACGAATCATAATATACAAATACATTTATTAGAAAATTGTTTCAAACATTTTTTTTAAATCCTGATTTTCAAACCTAAAAATATACGGTGAACAAGCAAAAGCGTTTGAGAAAATTGCAGTTCAACAAGAAATTAAGAATGGAGTATCTTTGTTGTGTTATTTGTCTAGGAGTATATATTTAATCGGTTTTATGCGCAAACTCCTATCCTGCTAATCCCCAGCACATATAAATATTAGTTCAAACTAAAACTAAAACTGTTGTGACCGCCTAATTCAAAACAGAAAGTGTGCGATACAGCCAAACCTTTCATAAGAGGTTTGACTTTGCTCTGTGGAAAAATGCCTACAATTTTGGCTTTTTTTTTTTTGCGTAAACATTGTTCCTTTTTACCAGCTGTCGTCCTCCGGCTCGAAGATTCAACAGATAAAAGGTCACTCTGCCAAAGGCAATTCCTTTCTGCAATCTTATTAAAGACTTTATTGCCAGGGATACCCGCTGCTTTTTGTCTTATGTCTTCTTTTTTTGGAGGATCACAGAAGCTATGCAGTTTAAAATTACTTTCCATCTTTACGTAGAGCCTGTAAAGCCTCATGTTAGTGAATGTTAAACCAATTTTGAGGTTATATTGGTTTTTAGTTTAGGGGTCCCACTCACCCCCAAAAATTAGCTGTTGTCACTTTTAAAAATGAAATTTTTGGAGGATCCAAATAAATCTTGATCTCATTGTTGAGTTTGTTTTTTTTTGTAATATTTGATCTGCTTGTATTGCTACAATACTTGAAACACTTCGAAATGCGTTTTATTTTATTTATTTATTTAGATATTTTATCATTTAAACAAATAAATATGTCTATTACAACCATGTGCACTGTTGGACTTATAGTCTCTTCTGCACAGGTTGGCGCATTAAGACGAGGTGTGGAAACACTCTGATTGCTCTGCCTGCTTCTTTTTCTGCTTGAGCTCCATGATGGATTTCTGTTCGACTCCTACCTACCCTGAAAGTGGGAGGGGACTGTCCTTCTTCCTGCGTTTTCATTGGTTTTTACAGTCCTCTCGGCGGTGAGGGGGGGTGCCTCTAATCATATCCAGCATGTTTTGCACAAGAAATGTCAGCCAGAAAGGGCTATCTTCTCCCTTCGCCAAAATACACTACAATAATGTCATGTTCGGACAGCCCGTCTGGAAACGCATTTTTAGTGGACTCCCTGATCAGCGCCCGCACCGAGAGCGGCGGGGGTCACTATGCCGGGAGTGCGGTGTGCTTGCCGCACAGCACCGCAGCAGAAGTGCCTTACGGACTACACAACTATGGATACTTCCCAGGTATGACTAAAAGGAGCGAGGTCGGTGCCCAGAATGTGGTGTCCACCTCAGGTGCATACATGTCCAGCATGGAGATGTGGATGGACGCGCAGAGGTCATGTCGTATGGACCAAGAGCACTCTGTGGGTCCCCAAGTCTCACCGTGCACGTTCCCGCAGAACATCAAGGAAGAGAGCACCTACTGCCTGTACGAGCAGCCCAAGTGTCCCAAAGCGTCCACCGCGGAAGACCTCACATATTCAAGATTGACTTCTTCTTGCACAGTCACCGATGGCGGCGGCGGCGGTGGTGGTGGTGGTGGAGTTGGAGGCGGCGGGGGGTCGGTGCCTGTGCCGGGCTTCTTCCGCTTGTCTCAGACGCACGCACATTCTCATAAACTTTACAGCGCCAACAACGGCCCCCAGTCGAACCCTTCCCCTTCCCATTCTCATTTTGGCCTGCAGCACCCCGCCGATCACGCTCGCTTCCACTCGCCGCCACCAGCCTCTGCGTCTGCCCCAGCCACGGCGGAGAAGAAGGGGGGAAGGACGCGGCGGAAGCGACGGACCTGCCGCCTCAAGCTGCGTCGGGCACCGAGGAGGGGCGCGACTCCTCGGACGGCGAAGCCTCCTCTGCAGAGGAGGTGGAGGAGAACGACAAGGAGAGAGCAGCAAAGGCCAATAAAGGTAATCATTGCGGGACTTAGGTGTGGTCAGCCTTGTTTTGGTGGCAAACAGGTAGAGAGAGGCTTTTTACTGGCACCTGTCATGTCTTGTGCTGCGGTTTGGACTACAGTCAGACCTGGAGGCACGTGGTGTGTAAACATGGCATTCACAAAGTATTCCACCAAGACGGTTTTAGAGTTACTATTGTTGTTATTGTTATGCGTCAAAACTCCAAACTTAAAGCTTATGAGCTAGGCTTCACTTAGCTATCAAAATTACAAATGATCAAATGAGAATAACTTCTAAAAATTTCAGGATTAGAGATATTTGCAGTGACAGACCGCTGTGGAAACTGGCGCACAGGCCTATACACGCATTATTGGCACTAGGTAAGATTTTTACTCCAAAACATCATTGTAGATATACTTTGCATTTATGCGTTATTGACGTAAAAAAACATTATAGATAAAAGGTGTCAAAAGGAAAAAACAAACAAACAAACAAACAAAAAAAATGAAATTAAACGTGCCATTATTTTACGGTTGAGAAAAGTGGCAGAAGAGAAATTTATTATTTTTTTTAGATAATTAATTTCTTAAATGTACAATCACCATTCAGATTTGTAAATTTGAACTTTTACGTGCACATGTTTTGGTGCGTTTGTCACTTTTCTTCTCAAGACATGTTTATTATTACAGCCGTCCTTTAAAATGTGTTTATAGCTATTATCCCCCGGGCACAGATTTGCTGAACAGGCATAGGGAAAAAAATCTAGCTTTACTTCGCTGATCTAAACAAAAGAAAGAAAAAAAATTTGTTAAAAAATGAGACGTGAGAAGAAGCTGGAATAATATCGCCTTGTTGTTATTTGAAGGGACCAACTGCGCCAACAGGCAAAACTAAAATCTCAGTCTTTCTAAAAATGTATCAGTTTTTTCCTCATATTTTAGGTCGAATTAGTATGGAAGATATTACACGACGTCTTAGTAACGTAAAGTCACGTAAAGACATTAAAAGGCAATTAGGGGGACCAAATTTATTTTCAAATTTCTTTGAAGGCTTTATGAATAAAACGTAATTTTTTTTTTTCTGGGCTTAGAACACACCGATGGATACCCACCGTTTGGAGAGGGAAATTATATTCTTTGAAATATACAAAAACACACAGACACGTCTGAGTACGATCATATTTTCATGTTTGTTGTGGTGTGCTTCATAATCACATGTGCTGAAGCTGCTTTGCTCTTGCATTCATGATCCTCACTGCGTAAAAACCAAACAAAGCAACAAAACAAACTATTTATCTGCCATCCTTCTAGGAGACACAAAAAGCGAAAACACGGCCAACTGGCTGACAGCGAAAAGTGGCCGAAAGAAACGCTGCCCGTACACCAAACACCAGACGCTGGAACTGGAGAAGGAGTTCCTCTTCAACATGTACCTGACCCGAGAGCGCCGCCTAGAGATCAGCAAGAGCGTCCACCTGACGGACAGACAGGTCAAGATATGGTTCCAGAACCGCAGAATGAAGCTTAAGAAAATGACGCGGGAGAATAGGATCCGGGAGCTCACCTCCAACTATGGATTTTCATGATAGTCAACGACTCAAAAGGGAACAACAAGTTTAGATGAATTTTTGACAAGCTATCCTCCAAATTCCCTCAACTCCACGCTCAAAGTCTCATTTCCCTGAGAGATTCAGCCTTCTGTCGTTCCCCATCATCGTATCTGACCTTCTGGAAAAAAAAAAAAAAAGAAAGCAAAAAATAAAAAACAAAAATAAAAAAACAAAAAAAAACCACATCTTTGGATGTTTTAAACTGTGACTGTTTCTCATGTGTTTTTGTATTATTACATCTGTTGTAGGAAAGAATCAGAGCAGTTGAATACACTCCACTCCCCCGACACACACACACACACACACACACACACACACACACACCACACCACACACACACACACACACACCACACACACACACCACACATCTACGCACACACACACACCCACACACATACACACACGCCAACACACACAACACACACACACACACACACACCACACACACACACACACACACACACACAATGTCTCTCTATTTCTTGACAAAAATGTATGCAAAGTATTAGGTTTCAAGTTCCCAAATGAGCCGCTGTCTAAATTTGGAAAATATTCTCATTAATTCCTGGAGTTGTGCATAAGATTTCCACACAAATTCACGTTTGAATAAGGGAATCTCCAAGGCTGAAAAACCAATCAGAATGTGATGTTTCATGAGACGTGGGCTGCCTCTCCACGTCCGAGTTAAAAGTGTAAATTGTAACTTTGTTCACGCTGAGAACAGAAGCAGCGTGAAGGAGGAATATTTTTTGTTGTATATTTTCTGTGTACAGGTGTGTGTTTTTCTTTTTTGTGTAATGCCTAATAAATTATCAGCTCGGACTCAGGACTAGCAGCTTGAATTTTTGCAGAGTGGATAACAATATGTTTGGCTTGCAACTACAGGGGTGAAAAAAACATGTCTATACTGATTAAATAGTCAACGTTTAAAATCAAACAGACTTCCTAACTCTGGAGATCCTTTTGTTTTGTTGAGAAAGGACCGTTTCTGAGACCATCGGAAAATAATTAAGATATTAGGCTGTATAAGCCGTCCTGCTGCATGCCCAGCCGGCTATTGTAGAGTTTTATGACTGGCTGGTATATGAGCTTTCTCCCTCTCCTCGAAGAGCTGCTTCAGTTGTGAGAGAGCCTGTCGCACGGAGAGGAGGCCCGTCTCACAGGCTATTAGTAATCCGAAGACACTGTGGAGAAACTGTTTCTATAACGCTTCAATCCGGGAATTAATGACATAAACAGACCGAGGATTCGGGTGAGTCCAATCGCCTTTGTGATTCTTCCTCCTTCTTCTTTTTTGTTGTTGTTGTTGTTGTTGTTTGGCGCATTGTCTTGGTGACTTATCTACACATGTAGTTTGTAGAATGCTGCCTTACAGCGAGATGCTGTGCATGATGACGGAAGCGACCGGCACGGCGCATTACGAACCGGCCGATTGTTTTCCACTTGAGGCCCCGGATCGACTGTCGAGTGGTTTAGGTAGTTTCATGTTGTTGGGGTCCATTTCTTAACTCTGCAACATGAAACTGTCTTAATTGCCCCAGTTCCAAACCTCGAGACCAAGCGGAAGGCAGCTTGGAGAAATAAAGATGGTGGGACTTTTTTGTTTCTCAAAGTGTGTAGGTGTTTGGATGGATAGGTAATAAATCGGGGAGGGGCTGGGCTGGTTGCTTTCAGGCTTTGTGTCCAATATTTTTCTTGCTTTCCTTGAATTCCCTCCAATCTCGCTAAACACACGTCAAGGCGGGACCGGGGTCGAATATCCGTGACCGAAACTCCGGACGCAGTTTGCGTGCTGGATTTGGGATAAACCGCTACAGCGTTTTCCGCTATTAGTAGTGACGCAGACACGCCAGACAAGGCCTCGGTTACGACCACTGCAGCAGTGGAGGGAAGGGGAAGGTGAATGGGGCAACAGCGACCTCCGCGGGCAATGAGACCGGATGCTTCCTCTGCGCAATAGTGGCTCCAAACACAAAAGGAGAGGCATGGGGGGCTTTATGGCGATTTTTCAGATCCGCCAGACAGGCTGTTATCTGCAGAAGCAAAAGAAGTGAATTTAGCCCCTGCGGTAAACCGCGGGGGTTGAAAAAGACAACCCGATTTAAAAAGCTTTTTACAGCCCTGAGAGCCATTGGCGTAGTGGCGTCTTTTCCTGCTGCAAAGGTGTTTGTCCATTCTTGTTTGTCCATTCGAGATTTCAGTGAACAAATAGACGCACTGCAGCCGCTCCGTCTCTTTCCTTCTTTCCTTCCTCGTTCGGTTTGTTTTGATGTCTGCTGCTTGGATACTGTGCAAGTATAAGGTGGTGTGAAATCAGATTGCGCATTCTACACACCTCGGAGTCGTTCCTTTCCCACATCCTCTTCCCGTACGCTGTGCATAATGCAGAAAATCCGCACGGTTTGGATTCCCTGTGGCCTTGTAAGGGTGTTGGCCAGACTGTTTATACGCTTGCATGAAATAAACACCAGTGTCGTGCAGCAAAACCCAAAGTTGCAGCTTCTAAGATCCCATGGTACTACATTAGAGCTAGACATTAGAAAATGTCCATTTTCTAATGTCCATTAGAAAATGGACATTGCATAAACTCAAACATCCTTCTTTTTTTCTTTTTTTTCTTAAAAGTGATAAGGTGCTGTTTTGTTTTCTTTCACGCTTAATATATTCACAATTATGAAAAAATCATTTTTATACATTTAGTAATAGTTCATTGCATAAATTGAGCTATAAAATATTTGAATGTGTTTTGTATATTTAATAGTTTAAGAATGTCTTAAGATATTTCCTCATGGTAATTTAATTATATTTTGCACATTTCTTAAGTCTGGCACAATATTTTCGCATATTTATTTTTGCTTTGGTGCTTCAGCATTTTATAAACTAAAACTTTCACGAACCACGTTTATAATACAATCTGATTTTCTCGCTATCTTTTTTTTCTTGAAGGGTGAAAAGTACACGGACTACAGTTAAGGTTCATTTTCGTACTATTTAGAGCGTAATGTTACACTGAGTCTCGGGCTGCTGGCAGGTATTAGGAGTTCGTTTGTTAATGGTGGCGATGAAACCAACATGCAAGGGCAGCGCAAGTGATAACGGCGGTGTAAATAGTGAAAGACGTCGAGTTAAGCAAACTGCGATTTAACATTAATCTCTTACATGGAGATATATATGAAACGCCGATACGAACTGGGTTTTTGATCCTGTGCCACATGACGTGAGTCGGCTAATTTAGTCAGCATGCAGTTTAAATACATGTCTTACTTCATATTTACTTATTATCATTGCTTATTTATCGCTATATATTATGATTTAAAGAACACCGAAATTACACTGTCATTTTTTTTCAACTAAAAGTTACATCTGACAAAATGTTTTTAAAAAAATCTCTTTGGTACTTTTATTACTTTCCCGTCGCCTGTCTTCAATTCATTTTCTTTCTTTATTTAATAATAATAATAAAAAAAAAGATGGATATATATATATATATATATATATATATATATATAATATATATATATATTTATATTATATATATATATATATATATACACAACAACTTTCTTTATATATATAAAAGAAAGTTAGTTGTGTCCTATACTTTTTACAGCCCGTTAACCAAGGGATCATTTATACATTTTTTTGTTTTGTAAATAAAACTCACCTAAATAACTCTTTTTTTGTTGCTGTTGCCAAAACAACCCGCAATTTATAAGCTATATAATAAAGAGTTTTCATACTAACGCAAAACAAATGATAGAAATATAGACAACTAGTAGTACAATGACGACAACAACAACAACAACAACAACAACAACAACAATAATAATAATAATAATAATAATAATATTTAAAAATAAGAAGAAGAAGAAGAAGAAGAATTATAATAATAATAATAATGAAACCGCTCAAATCGCAAATGCACCTTGCATCAGAAAATAACAAAAGCAGCACAATATATGTAGTTCATTCAGAGATTTCTGAGATTCCAACAATGGAAAATGACGCACTCTGGGTGATGTTTCCCCTCAGCTTTCGGAGCCAAAATAAAAAACAGGACGCAGTGTGTTTTTGGTCGTAATTTATCTTCGCATTGCTTCAATCCTCGAGTTGCAAAGTCCCTCTTTAATACGCGGGTGTTTTTAAATGTGTTTTGGCGAGCGGCAGCGGCGGGCGCTTACGTGTCCAATAAAGTAACTCGTAAAATGAGGCTTCCAAATACATATTGTATCGTTCTGGATAAACCAAGGAAGGGATTTGAATGGCTGGTAAGTAGCAGTGCTGTTGTTGACTCTTGCCTCTTTTTTTTTCATTCATATATATTTTTTTTTAAATCTCACTCCGCACAGATGTTTCAAATCTTGATCATTTATAAAAATCCAGTGCTTGTTATAGTCGCGCAGGCTGAGTATTTAATGACTGCAGGGATTGATTTATCTTTTATTGTTCGGCTTTATGATCACGTGTCTCGGCCGCCCAATGGCATCGCGCCGTGGCTCCCCATTACTTTCCCCACTGTAGTTCTCCGTGCATGGGGCCAAGTTGCTACTTGATTTCTCCACATTGTTATTTTGTGAGGCTGCGCTTTGCTGCGCGTGCATTCGTGTGTGTGTGTGCGCGCTTTTCGGGGGGAATGTGTGCCTTTTGTTTTACTTTGCATGTATCTGTTGTATGACTGCGTACATGTGAAATCGGTCCAATTTCCCTGCCATGTCGACGTCCGGAGCACTCACGAGCTACTACGTTGATTCCCTTATCCTGCCTGAAAGCGAGGAGCTCTCCACCCCGAGGTACCCCTCCGGTGTCGGTGTCCAGCACGCCAGACAGCCCGCCCCTGTGGTTGACCACAGCGAGCTCGGAACTTGCGGCTTCCCGTCCAAAGCCCCCGTTTTCGCGCCGTCATGGAACCACGTCCCGGCTCAGTTCCCAGGCGCCGTCTCCTCTGTTTATCACCACTACGGGCATCCGCAAGGCCCGATGGGCGCGGAGACGGACGGCCGCTACCAGTCGTGGCTTCTTGAGCCCGTGTCGATGACTGGATTACCGCCGAGCCACCATCACTATGCTATCAAACCGGAGGGTCTGGGACGCCGCCGGGATCTCACCACGGCGCTGCTGCTCTCCGATTACGCCAACGGCACGGTGGCGACACCGTCACCCGAGAGAAGGACGAGCTGTCGGCGCAGGGAGCGGAGCTGGGCGCAGAGGGTGAGGACAAACCGGGCCTGGACCCAAGTAAGTTAGCCCCTCCTGCGCTCTTTTATGTTCCAGCTATATTTAACGCATAAAAGCCACGAGGTGCGAGGTGCATGATGTCAGTTGGCATTGTGAACGTGCCATTACCTTATGGAGGGGCTGTGAGGGGCTCACGTTTGCAGTATCAGATGTTGGAGAGTGCAGAAAGGTGGACAGCTGTATTTAGACACGAAGCGTCTTTCACTTTCACATATGTTACTGATCCATTATTATTATTATTATTATTATTATTATTATTATTATTATTATTATTATTATTATTATTATTATTATTATTATTGATCAAATCCATTTTGAAATGTTCCTGAAAGTAGAACCAGTACTTGATCTCCCCCCCCCCCCCTCCTCCTCTCCCCCAAATTCTTCCTAGATAACCCTGTGTCCAACTGGCTCCACGCGAGCGCCACGAGAAAAAAGCGCTGCCCTTACACCAAGCACCAGATCCTGGAGCTGGAGAAGGAGTTCCTCTTTAACACCTACCTGACCCGGGACCGCAGGTACGAGGTGGCTCGACTGCTGAACCTCACCGAGAGACAGGTCAAAATCTGGTTCCAGAACCGCAGGATGAAGATGAAGAAGTTTAACAAGGAGGGCGCGCCGAAAGACGACTGAATTACGCGCAGATTCACACAGGATATCTAGGCTGTGAGCAGATCAGCTGGACATTTGTTTTTAAAAACTCCCTTGTCTTATTGTACTATATAACATCTTATAGAATTATTTGTCTTGTAAAAGAAAAAAAAAAACATGTCGGAGATTAGTTTGATGCTACTACCTTTAAATTGCACAATTGTGGCAGTGCCCATTGTTTTGTTTCGTTATTTTTTAATTGCTTTGTTGATTTGAATTAATACCTCGTTAAAGTGTTAAATTAGTTGGCCTGCTCCTTTTAATTGTGCTTGTTTGTGTATGGATGTTTCTAGCCAAATGTGTGTGTGTGTTGTGTGTATGTGTGAGTGTGTGTGTGTCTGTTTTGTTTAGTCATATTTGTTATCTAAACGTATAGTTTTATGAAAGAAAACTGTTAATTTTACTGTCCTTTCTCCATAAGTAATAGAACAATGACAGATGGCCGGGAATTTAATACTAACTTTAAAACCGTAGTAGGGAAAACAGTTTGCATTGATACACAAGCCGCTCAAAACTGTTAGAAATTCCTAATAGATCTTATAACAGGTATAGTTACTATCATCGACTACCTATATCGTTCAACTACCTACAATATGTTTTTTTTTTACTTTGGATCATATAGATAGGCTGGCATCACTGTAAAAAAAAACAAAAACAAAAAAAAAACACGTCTGGCTGAATTTCAGGGAGTGACATTTCCAATTAAGGGAGACCATGTTTTGTTAAGAGAGAAAAAGGAAACACTGTAGGCTATCCATTGAATACCTCGCACGGTCTTTTGACCGTCAGACGTTTGGTTCATATATGTAATTTGTATTATTTATTAAATAAAACAAATTATATCTCGAAAGCGTTGGTCGTTGGACTTTCATTTTACGATTATGTTTTTGTGAAGTCTAGTTCGCCGTGCGTAAAAGGTGCCTGTAATAATAATAAGAGTGCATGCAGAAAATATATTGTCTAAAAATGCTTTATTTATTTATATTTATTTATTTATTTATTTATTTATTTATTTATTTATTTATTTATTTATTTATTTATTCATTCATTCATTCACTTATTTCAAGTTAAGTTATTTGGACAGTTTTTACACACAAACGCACAGTAATTACAATGCACACACACACACACACACACTGGTGCGAGTGTTGTGTGTGTGTGTGTGCGTGCGTATGTGTGTGCGTATGTGTGTGTGTGTGTGTGTTGTGTGCGCGCGCGCGCGTCTGTATAGGTGTGTGTGAGTGAGTGTGTATTGGGGAAAGAGTTGCGTCTTGGCAGAGGATGTTGTTAGCTGTATACAGCCATAAAAGACAATTACGGCTATAAACCTTTTATGGGGTGCAAAGCGCTACGAGGCGAAGGGGACGCGCACGCGCTCACGCACACCAAAAGAAGAGACACTGAGATCTTCGACAGCTGAAAGCTCAGAAGAAAGCGGCCCGGCCGTATTCGTGTCCAGCTCAGCCCAGATATGACAAGCCTTACAGCAGGGCCTTGTAAACAGACCCGATCAGTTTGAGTCGTTTCTTTGTTTTCTACACTTAAATTATAGCACAAATATGATTATTCTAAGTTACATGTTAAGTGAAGAAGCATCTACTGCTTGTAGATTATAAATGTGGATGTTCTCATGGCGGCGCTGGTTCAAGTCCCCCGCATGTTTGAGAAAGAGTTTGGCACACACGCACTTTGGAGAGAATAATCCAATATTTCTTTTTCAAATCAACGTGTTCTGATGGAACAAGCTCTAACGACTCTTACAGAAACAACAACAACAACAACAAGTACTGACTGGCTTTGCTTCTAAGACTCAATCGAGTCCAACAGGAGTTGGTGTTGTGACGCGTTTCGGGGTTGGACGCAGATGGACCCAAACTTCAAAGACTCGGCCAGAGACAGCGTAATAAAAGCGCCTGCTCTGCTATACACTGTCTGGCATTCCAGTTTTAATGGCTTTATGGCCGTCCAGACACAATTAGACCGTTTCCAGAATGGCACCCATTTGCTTCCCCCCCCGCACCCCCCACCCTCTTCTCTTTCTGTGTGATTGGGATCTGTGACAAAAGGCCGAGCGGAAATGATCAGCTTTATTGGATTCCTATCCGACAGAGGGAACGCGCAGGACTCACGGTCATTTGGAAACCCTCCTTTGTTTCCACCTGGAACCTTCCGCCCTCTGGTCTTTATTTTGATGCGACAGGGGAGTGGAGGTGGCAAACTGGGGCGCTGGAGTCGAAGCTAGCAACAAGCTTTATATTGTTCTTGGAAAAAAAAAAAAAATCATATTTGCTGCTGAAAATGTCAATAACCGTGGATACGCAACATTACGTCCCCTCTTGTCTTACGTGTTTTCATTCCTGAAGTAATGTCCCAAATTTAAAAAAAAAAAAAAAAAAGAAAGAAAGAATAAAAGGTTGCGGCAGCTGCAAAGTGCCTCCTCACCCCGCAATACCCACAAGTTGACAGGAGGTGGCGACACTTTTCCATCAACGTCACTGCTGTTTTTGCTGTGTGAACAGCTCCTCCCCCGGCGAAGCAGCACAGAGGGAACAAACTGTAGTAACATTTTAAGAGTCAAGGAAAATAATTTCACACCTTTTTTACAGTCTCACCGCAGAAGTTGGTTCCATACCCTGCAGCTCTGAGAAGGGGGAAAGGCGACAGAGTGAAGATTTAACTATGTGGCTTCCGCCGGATAGCTGCTGCTCATGCGCACAACGAAGGTCTACATGTTTACTGGTGTTTTTTCTTTGTTTTGTTTTTTTTTTTCCTTCCTCGGGTGGCATTTATTTATTTATTTAGTAATATTTATTATTAATTAATTTATTTACTTATCTATTTATTTTGAACCAAGCTTCTTTGATAGAGTGGAAAATTCAAATTAGCATTTTTGTTTTCGCTTGACGTCCATTGTATTTCTTGTCTCAGTACTTTACTTCACAGTAGCAGAGGATCTAAAGTTTTTAAAAATAAAAAAGTAACGAATTCTAACGCAAGGGGCACTAAATTAAAGGTAGTAAAAAGGAGTAACCCTGAGATAAATAATTAAAGTGAAATGGGGTGGAAACAGAAAATAGAATTATTACATAATGTGCAAATTAGACTGTAGTAGTTTTATTTAATTTATTTTTAGTATGTATTTCATCATTGCTCATAGGTTTTTGACTGCATCGGTATGTTTTAAGTAGCATCAACAGCTTAAAATTTTTAAGGCTAATTATTATTATTATTATTATTATTATTATTATTATTATTATTATTATTATTATTATTATTATTATTATTATTATTATTATATTCTACTGATATTCTACTAATATTAGTAGAAGTAGTAGTAGCAGCAGCAGCAGTAATAATGTAATAATATAAATACAGTAGATGCATGTCATAGTACTTTTTCAAAAAAGCTGATATTTTTCTCAAGGATGAAAAGCAATGACGTGGTTTATTTAAAAGACGTTTGAATTGACTAAATGATCGATTATAAATGTGTTATTAATAAATAGTATTAGTCAATAAATAAGTAGGGAAGTAAGTCATAAAGTTAGTCGTGTGTTTTCTGTTCTTGTTTTAATTTAATTTTTTTTTTTTTATACCTGCAATTAAATTATATGGGAAGGGCGCTGGTCATATTTCCTCATTTTGCCATTGGCAAAGTTTTAATCCTGATGGACGTGTAGGTGTAGTTGCAGTGCGTCTTGAAAAGTGTCATATAAATATAAAATTAGACAATGTGGGGTATAATAATAATAATAATAATAATAATAATAATAATAATAATAATAATAATAATAATAATAATAATAATAATAATAATAATAATAATAGCAACAGAGATTTTATTATAAGGCTGTTTTTACTTGTAATTTCAAATTGAAGGAGCTTTTCATGATCATAAATTACATATCTGACTCAAGTGTGTGTTAAATTCATAGACAAAATAGTTTAAGTTAAAGTTGCATGTTTAGCTTCAGTGAATTAATACATAACACAAAAACAGATGTATTTGGATAAAACTGAGGTCCCTTAACTGATTCGTTGAAAATACTCGTAAAAGATTCAAACCACTGTCACCATTATTTCGTTACATTTATACTTTTCAAAATTTAAAATCTAGTGTAAAGTGGTAAAAAGGAGTAAATCTGCGGTCACACTGCTAATTTACCAATGCCGTTCATTTTTGGATTTATGAGAGTAGTTACACGCCAGTAATGTAGGTAAAAGTATTAAACGAATAAAAATAATAATTTATTTCCAGTCTCTTGGTGAGAAAGGAGGGAAGCGACATAATACCGTTACGTCTGTAACTGCATCCCCAGATCGTTTAGATTGTGAGAATTTCTCTGGAGCGTGTTTATTCCACTCTGCGTGTTTACGTGTGTGAGGTGTTGATCCCGCTCCGTGGTCCGGTGCCATCGCGACATCCACGCCTCTGCTGATTGGATGAGAGCAACCGGGCCTTAGTCACATGGCCGAATTCTTTGGTCCAGAGTAAAAATGGGGTTTAGGTGTAAATCTAGGGTGTATTGCTGTCATATATCACGCTACCTTTCGTAAAAACGACACTGAGGATTCTGGGCCAACAAATCAGAGCGGGGGGGGGGGGGGGGGGGTGAAAAAAGAGAAGAGAAAAATATGAGTTCTTATTATGTGGACAGTCTCCTTTGCAAATCTGCGTCGGGTAGTTCTCTGTTTCCGATCGTCGAGAGCGCGTCTTGTGGCATTGGACATGGCGGGGAGAACCGTCGGACTGCGGCCATCACGTTTACGCCATCCCTCTCAGGAGTTTACAGCGTCAATAACGCAGCCTACCAGAGTCCTGAGCCCTGTGTTTACCTCGGGATATGGCCTGGGACGGGACATACACACTCAAGACTGCAGCACCCCGCTTGATCAGGGCCGCCTGTTCAGCGAGAGCTGCTGTCACCCCCGGGACCGGGACCCCTCATCTCGCCTCCGGACAAACAGTACCGCATGTAACCCTTGGATGAGGGCATCAGGTAAGTTCTGACCCCCAAACCCCCAAATGAGATAAAAAATAATAATACTTACGCCGGACCTTAGCAGTTCGATTAATACCCACCAGCTCATTCCTGTTGCATGGAAAGAATCGTAAAACTTTTTATTGCGCAAACTAATGAGTTCTGCAGCCATAAATTCATTTGGCCCAACGCTCCCAGTGTTCACTATAAGGCAGAGACTTGCCGCTGGGGGTTTTTCCTCGCAACTCCTATTACTCTTACAGCCTCTTCTCCCCCTTTGTGGCTGTAAAAGAGTCCCGGTCTGCGGCGTAAAATCAGCTCCCCTGTACTCTGCAGCTTCTTTCTAATTGAGTCTGCACTGCAGAGGCTGTGTTGTTCTCTGAGAACAAGGATCAATATGACTCACAATTTCCGTCAGATGGATTTAGAGCACAATGAAACCTTCTTATATATATGTATGTGTATATATATATATATATATAATATATATATAATATATATATATATATATATATATATATATAATATATATATATATATATAATATATTATATATAATATATAATATATATATATATTGTGTGTGTGTGTGTGTGTGTGTGGAGTGTGTGTGAGTGTGTGAGTGGTGAAGACCATTACAGGCGTTTAGTTGGAAAGGCCGTCTTGACGCCAGCGGTTGCAGACATGTGCAAATGACTCCCAACACGACCACGTTAAAGTGTCAAAAACAATAAACAACAACAAACAACTAAAGAGAGAGACTTGTGTCTGTTGAGGAAAATATGAAGTAATACAAAAATACGAACCACACCAATGAAATACCACAGATCAATACATTGTGCCTGCAGCTAACAAAGTTTTTTTTATTGCCAGCTTCTGAAAAATAACATTGATAATAATAATAAAAACTGTGATACAGTATTACTAAGTTATTATTTTCGCCTTCTCTGCAGATCCAAACCGAAAGCGGGGCAGGCAAACCTATACCCCGGTACCAGACCCTGGAGCTGGAGAAGGAGTTCCACTTCAACCGGTACCTGACCCCGCAGGCGGCGGATCGAGATCGCCCATCCGCCCTCTGCCTGTCCGAGAGACAGATCAAAATCTGGTTTCAGAACCGCAGAATGAAGTGGAAGAAGGATCACAAGGAAGAGTCCAACCTCGACGAGATGAAACGGGGCGACATCCAGACCGAATCCGCAGATGGAGAACCCGGCGGCGGAGACCCGGTGGAGCCTAAACTTTGAAGGCGGAGATAGAGAGAATTAAATATCATCATATACGTTAAGGGATAATAAGGGACATGTTAATTCACTTTTCAAGCGTGCACATATTCGAGTATTTGAGTCTGGGAAATGATTGTGTGATTTCTGCTGCTTTGCATTTTAAATACTGAACAGCTCCTCATCTAAGAAAAAAAGATATTACGCATGTGACTGAATACTACTGAACCAACATTCCGTTGAACGAAAACTACCTAACATGTTCCCTTTTTTATACATCAAGCTTTCACAGATTGAAATTAAATCAGGATATTTTCTAAGTGAACGGATGTTAACTCCTTCTGATGATAGCAAATGCATTGTCTCCTGCATAGATGTGCCTTGTTTTCGAGACGGATGCGTGCTTGAATTAAATACAAGTTTATCACTGAATGGAAATGTAGGTGTCCTGATCAATAAATATGAATGTTCACATGAGTGGCGTTTCTACCTCAACTTCCCATCTACATACACATCTCTAGAATCGAAGGCTTAAAAAATAAAAAAAAAAAAATAAAAAAATGCTTGGATAAGCATTAGTCGGCATTTATTGTTGCGTTGGTAGCTGTAATTGACTAGATAGTACTGTGATCAATTTTAGGCTTCGGGCTTACTGTAAAGAAAGCAACTTCCAGATGAATGAATGGGATGGACATTAAAAGTGTAATGGACCATAACAAATGTTGAGAAAAAAAAGATATAATTACAAGGAAAGTAAAGGTTAGAAACTATGTACTACCACATGGCACACAATATTCCTAATGTGTGCCATACATACATATATTTCGATATAAATATATATACAGTATATATATATATATATATATGTGTGTGTGGTGTGTGTGTGTGTGTGTGTGTATACGTTGAGAACCTGCCTGCACATGTTCACCCACTTTCGTCGTAGCGAGAGCGAACCTATAGCAGGTTCTCCATATTCGGTCACCTGTGCGGGCCACTTTTAAAGTCTGTTCTGTGTGAGAGGTTAGATAAACAGCGAAGTTAAAGAATTTGAACTATGAGGATGTGAGGTGAGACTGGCTGCCTGCGGATGTTGAACTCTGCGTTCCCTCTCCTCCTCTCTCGGTAAGATGGCGCCTGATGGCGACCTGCACACCCCTCCCTCCTTTGCCTTCTCCTTCTCCTTCTCCAACCTTTCTCCTCCCCTTTCCATCACCCACCCTTTCTCTCTCTCTCTCACCCACCGTCCCCAGCGCGGGGCCATAAATCCGTTGTTGTTTATGAAAATTTACAACACAGCGCTTCAACTTTACGAGCCGACTCGGCTTCCCATTGGCTGGACGGTTCGGTCACGTGTCACCGAGCCATGAACATGAACTTTTTTATATTTATATATATATATATATATATATTATATATTTATATATATATATATATAATTTCGAATAGCGGAATAGAGCAGCCTTTCATTTAGAAGACCCAGGCTTCCTTGCTCGACTCTCCCCACCAGTCACCTCCCTCATATCAAACTCTTTCTCATTTTTGCCATTTTGAAGATTATTGTTAGGGTTTGTTTTCCCTCTTATTTTAAATCGAAACACAGGAGCTATACGCTGAGGCATGATTGGATATGTTTGGGCTTTTGACACGCCTTGGCGGGACAAATGGAAGGAGCGTCGGTGCGTCACTGACCCCCAGGAGTCCCGGTTTCCGTCCGTGGACTCAGCTGGAGGCTTTCCCCTTCCACCCCTAATCTGCAGTGGTGGCATGCAGAGACCGTCACAAGGTAAGGCACGCCGAAGTTCTCAGACTCCACATGTTCAGCCGTCTTTATGAATTTGCAAAGTTATTCGGTCACCTGTGCGGGCTCAATTTTCCTGCGCGTTGTTTGAAATTGACGACAGGTACATGTTGATATCAAATAGATACGTGTCTAGGCTCTTGAAAGACTGCGTTCATTTTGTGATATCGTCGTGTTCTGACTTGCCCATATGGGCCTTATTTGTTTGTTGTTTTGCTTTAAATGTGGTCTGCGAGATTCAAAACGTGCTCTTTGCTGCCCTCCTGTGGATAAGATTAGGAAACGTTATAAAGGTCTGCCTTTACTCCTGGTGTCAAAAGAGCTGAACATTTGTGCATAATCTTATATTTGTGTGTGCGATTATTTTCTGAACATGTTTTGCATTTTACCTGAGCACAGCACATTTTAAACATTGACGCGTTACGCTGCGTGAAACTGCAGGTTTTGAAGATGCAACTGGTAAATTGCAAATCTCTGCGTTGGAGCCAGAACGTCACAGAGCGTGACCTTGGACAATTTTATTCTTGAAAATGTTACACCCTGCTTCTGATTATACAGGCTTAAAAATATCAATGTGCAATCACGGGATTGAATCTGTGCCGACCTTGTGGTGTCAGCTGCTGTGCCACAGATATTTGTGTGCAGCCCCAACAAAGCCCTTGTGACTTGACTTTTGCGTCTTTTGTTTCTTGTAAATCTTTTGCATCTTAATGTGTGAGCATGCAAATCGTCAAGATAGTTGCGTTTCTAAATTCGAGACTTTGCCGCTTCAGTTGCTATGCAGCGAATCGCTGGGTGCAGCTTGAGGGGGAAGAAAAGCAACTGACAATACATTTTTTTTGTTAATTATTTTTATCTTGTCTTGTTAAATTTGTGCATCACATATTACAGATGGTGATTATATCGGAGCATGCATGTATTGAATATTAATGCATTGCCCTAATAGAGGGCTCTTTGCAGATTTTTTTTTTCAAAAATGCTCGTTAACTTTTACAAACTGTTCTTTTTGACCAAACACATTTTTTCTTGTACATTCACAGATTGTGTGACTATAATACAGACATGCATATATGCAGATATTTCTATTTATAGATTTTCATGTATTTAATTTCTGAAATTATTCATTTAATAAAGGACAACGCTCATTTTTTATTATTATTTCGACTGTGTAAAGATGATTGCGCCCCAAAAAAGTTAAAAAAAAGGATTGAAACATTATTATTATTATTATTATTATTATTATTGGGAATAACTTTATTTATTTTTCATTTTTCTACTTTATTTTGGTAAACGACCCCATCATAGACCAGCTGTAAAGCAGTTCGTCTGCGTTTTCTTCCAATCGTGTTGTGATGCTGCGTCGCTGTGAATGCCCCCTGACCCCCCCCCCCCCCCCCCCCCCCCTCCCTCGCCCCTCTGTCTCTCTCGTTCCTCCTTTCCCTTATTTTTTTTCTCTTCCTATTGCTCTCGGGTGTGTCCCTGCTTCAACTCTAACTGGTTTCCTGGGAACTTTGTTGTCATTGGCCCCCAACTCATAGATCAGCTGCTGTAGCATTGCAGTTTCGGCAACACGCTGCTTGCGCAGTAACTGGCGTGCAGCATTTGTGCAGTCCTCTGCACTGCTGCAGCATGCATCGAGCCTTTCTGGACTCACCGAGTCGAACACATTTCTTGCGTTTCTGCGTTCTTAACGCGCAGGAATGGACTTGTGCATTTGGAGAAATAAAACAAAAATGGCCGCTCCGGGGGTGAGAGAGGGCATGAACCAGGGAACAAGTCTGTGCTCCTGAGAGGCGAAGGTGCCATAAAAATTCCAGAAGAGAGAGAATGGAAGAAAGAAAGAGAGAGGGGAGAAACAAAGCCAAACGGAAGGCTTTGGCTGTTGCATGTGTGCACGGCTTTATGGAGGTTTCTGCGCCTTCATGCATAAAACTCTGACTTCATTCCATAGTTCATCTCTTTATAATATAATGTCTGAAGATGATTTATCCATTTGTGACACAACAAAAAGCTGAACAGAGTGATTAGAATGCTTTGAAAAGAGCAAAAACGTTAAAAAGAGAGAAATAATCTAAGTTTCCAGCTGAAAGTTGTTGTTTATTTCCAGTGACCATTCTTCAAATTCATTGTTTCGAGAAATGCAGAATTGTAGTCGAATCTGTGCAATTCCAAATAAAAAAAAGAGCAAATGATAAATTTGGAACACGATGAACCCCGCTAATTTATTTCCTTCTGCTATAATTAGTCATTTTTCTTCTTCGCATTTTTTCTCGTCTTATTTCAGAAACTATTTCTTCAGTTTAAGCTACAAATTACTTGCGAAATATTCATATATTTGTTTCCCAACGCATTGTCTTCTCTCCCTCTCGTCGTTCCTCTGAGTTCGATAACAAATCTCGGTTGCCTTTAGTTTCTCATAAAAAGAGAACTGTAATTCTCTCATATCAGTATCAGTTGACATCTCACACACACACACACACACACAACACACACACACACACACACATAATATATATATATATATATATATATATATATATATATATATATATGAAGTAACTTTGCTGGAGGACGGAGCATTTAAAAGTCAGAATGATAAAATAGTCGCCTGTAAATAAGACAAAAATAAGGTCAGATTACGTGCGTAAAAAAAAATAATAAAATAAGACACGCAATAGCCGTCTTCTAAAGTGCCTGATTCTTTGCATCGACCCATTCTAACCTGCTTATAAACCACATTTCTGTGTTCATATAAAGCCTGTATGTGTGGGTATTCATTTTGCCAAAGTGGCACAAGCTACAAAGGCTCTGAACGGCAGGCTCCGTTGCATTATTTGATATCGCGTATATGTGATGTTTTGAGCTTCAATCTCCTCTCCCAACATTTATTCATCAGTACGTTCTCCCATGAAGTCGTTCAGCTTCTTTTATATGGGAAAAAGTGCAAAAGAGCGCGGCCCTGCTCTGAATGGGCTTTTATTCTATTAACTCGGCCTATTTACAGACATCTCCCGGCACAACGTGCATAACAGATTCTGATCGAATTATTCCTGTACACTATCTCTGGAGAGATTGCACTCTCAGCATGTCACGTTGTATTGTTTGGGAGACCTCTTTCTTTGCCGCAATGGTCGTTAACCTCCGAATGACCCCCGTTTGTGGAGCCCACGCCTCGGAAAAAAAACAAAACAAAAAAAAAAAACGCCGCAGACAGTCAGTGCAACAGTTGCGCCAGAGGATGGCGCAGCACGACAGTAGAAAAACCCTCCTCGCATAGTTGAGAGCGCATGGCAGGGGAGGCGCGCGCCCCCTCCCATCCCGCCCGAGTGTTTCCTGCGTGCACGAGTTTACCTCTGGAGGTCACCAGGCAGGATTTACGACTGGTCAACAAAAGCACGTGATTCTGCCTCGTACCCCATATTTGGGTGCCTACGTAAGAGAGAATCAAGTCCATGTCCCACTCTCATTTCCATAATTCATCATAAATTGTGCAAGGGTGCAATAGGACGCGCTAAAGCATAAGAGCCACAAATCAAGGAGCTGCAGGTTTATGCTGTTTACTTCCACCAAAAAAATAATCACAAAAACAACAGCAGTACCTGCAGCGGGCAAAAAAGGTGGAACTGTCAACAAATGAGCTCCTATTTTGTGAACTCATTCTGCGGTCGCTATCCCAATGGCGCGGACTTTCAGTTACATAATTATGGGGAGCATAATACCGCGAACGAGCAATACAGAGACTCCACGGCCATGCATTCCAGCAGGTATGGCTATGGCTACAACGGAATGGACTTGACGGTCGGGCGAGCCGGCGGCGGACACTTTGTGGGCGGCGAGCGGACGCCGGGCTACTCCCCGACGCACACGGCGGCGGCAGCGGCAAGCCCGTCGGTGGAGCCCGTCAGGTACAGCCAGTCCGCGGGCGGCAGCCAGAGCTCGTCCCTTTCGCCTCCACCTGAGCCTCTGCCGTGCTCCTCCTCCACGGTGGCCAGCTTGTCGCCGGGCGCCGAGACGCAACCCCAACTCAGAGCCGTGAAGAACTCCATGGGCGGCGCCCAGTGCTCGGGCTCGAACGGGGGAGCCACGCTGTTGCTCGGTCGGGACTGTGCGTCCAAGGCTTCTTCCCCCCTGGAGGAAGATAAGCCTGCGGGGAGCGCACCGACGACTCCTCAGAGTACCGGCGACTCGGCACAGCCTCAGATATACCCGTGGATGAGAAAACTCCACATAAGTCATGGTAAAGTGCTCTCTTCAATGATCTCTTATCGATTTTATGTCTTGTATGTGGAGCTGGTGTTGATTTTTTTTTAAAAGAAAGTACTGTAACTTACAAACAAATCGAAGTGAAATTTGGGTATTTTATATTAGTGATGTCTGAAGCAGATATTAAAAAAAGTGTCAGCAAATTGCGCCTCTCACCTGTTTTGTTAAAGCTTTGATTTACGCAGATAAGGGTCAGTTAGCAAAGCTCACCTTTTACTCAGAGAATGAAATATTGTTTAGCCATAAAATCTGGATTTTGAAACATTTTGTGTACATACTTTAATTTCTGAAGTGTGTAAAATAATATATTAATGTCCAGATGGTTATCAATTTTTTTTTAAACTCAGTTCAGTTCAGCTTAACTTATTTGTGCAGCGCTATTTTACAACAAATGTCATGGTAGGGATATAACCTTGATAAATCCATTGACACATATTTATAATCCGATTCAGTTACAAAGACTCCAGAAAGTCACTCTCAAATTTGCTTTCAGGGGGAAAAAAAATAAAAATAAAAAATTAGTTTCAAACTTTAAATTTCCAACTCGAATATTCAGCTCCATGATGCACATCTCCCATATCTTGGCAATAATGTGTTCAAACTTTACACACTCATGTAAACGCTCTGTAAAACTCTTTCTCTTTCTGGTGTGCTTTCTGTCCAAAGATTTGTCCGGACCGGAAGGCAAACGAGCCCGAACCGCCTATACCCGGTACCAGACCCTGGAGCTGGAGAAGGAGTTCCACTTCAACCGGTACCTGACCCGCAGGCGGCGGATCGAGATCGCCCATGCCCTCTGCCTGTCCGAGAGACAGATCAAAATCTGGTTTCAGAACCGCAGAATGAAGTGGAAGAAGGACAACAAGCTGAAAAGCATGAGCATGGCGGCCGCAGGCGGGGGAGCCTACAGGCCTTGATAGCCCCCCTCCGACCCCCCCGTACATCCTCTCTCATAAATAAAGTGAAATGAAATAAACTATTGAAAGTGTACAAAAAAATGAAAAACAAAAATAAGAAAAAAAAATTCTCGCAAAGACTTGTTGGCGGAGGCTTTGAGCCACCTCATCTTCTGTAAATGCCCCCCATTAACCTTATATTTTCTTTATATTCTCACCGTGTTAATCAGTATGCGAGTAAAAATATGCATTCTGTACAGTTCTGTTTAGATTTAGGGCAAAAAAAGAAGAAAGAAACTTTTAAATTATTTCTTGTTCAGAAGGATAAAAAAATAAAATAAATCAAAAGCTTGAACTTGTCCAGTAAAAAATCTGTGTGATGCACTCAAAACAGCAGTCTGATAAATACTAACTAAATAGAAGGTTTGTGTTTAGTTCTCTCTGTACATGTACTGTATATGTATGTATTTATTTGTCTCATGTATTGTGCCAACTTGTCAGAAAAAAACCGAAAAACTCGCTTCCGATAACCAGCAAATAAGCGTTTTTGTGTGCGTAAGTGTTTTGTGAACACACGTGTATGGACAGAGGTGCCGTCTCGCCCCTTTGTATGTACAGTGGCGGTGCTTTGTTTTCTTAAGTTGTTTTTCTTTTCTTTTTCTTTTTTTTTTTTGCAGGAGATTATGTTTGACTTGCTCACCTGGGCGCAGCACAGTTGACAAAAAACGTGTTCGTCCCTGTTTTTTCTTGCTGTTTCTATGTGGAAGGTCCCTCACCTTTATGACTTCTAAGTGATAACCTTTTTTTTTTTGTAAATGTTTTTCAAAGACTGGAAAGAGGAAAAAAAAATATGCTACAATAATCAGAAGAATGATATTGATGCTCATGTTGATGATGGCTGTCATAGCCGTGATAATAAACTTTTTACTGGAAACGGCAACTTAAGTGTGTTTCTTTTCACCTTTGTGATTCCCAGGTCCGCTTGGTGGAGGATATCTTTGACTCCAAAAGCTGGACGTGGGTTTTTATTCCTGATTGAGGTTGGCTAGTTTTTCTCTTTATGTAGCGAAAAAAATTTAAATATATATCAAATTTTCTTAGGCCATAGACCGAATCCGTATTTAGTCCAAACTAAGAAGTCAAAAGTCTCGTTTAGAGAATAATCCTCAAAACCTTAAACCGCATTTAGTCACGAAACGCCACTTGTGGACATCTTTAAATATATACAGTCCTTTTTTACTTTTTATTTTCAACTATATTTAGACATAAAATCTTGTCACTTTAGATTTTTCGACCGCATTTAGATATTTGGCCGGCCTCTTTAGGTAGATAACTTTTTACTTTAATTTCAACCGGGTTCAGAGACCAGTGGACATCTTCATCTGAACGCCATTTCACCTTGTTGCATTTCGACCACATTTGTTTACACTGAGGCATTTGATTCCTTCCTTTTTGCATGTGTGTGGTTAATTCTAGGCCTCTGCTCGTTCTTCCTAAACATTCAATTCCCCCCTCACACGCCCCCGAAAAATAAATAAATAAATAAATAAATCAAAGTATCCTCGCCTTTTCTCAGCCAAATCTGGTTGAATTCAACAGGTTCTCTGATTGAATGAAAGCTGTTACTCACCTTGTTCTGGTGTTGCATGGGAAGTGGGGTTGGTAGGGGAGGTGTGTGTGTGTGTGTGGGGGGGGGGGACTCCACTAACAAGCTCCAAGCAGGGGCCGACCAGTCCCCCCATGCTCCCCACCCCCCCACTCCCTTGCGCACACTCTTCTGAGCAATCCCCAGCAAATTAACTCGACTTTTTTCCCCGGCTGTAAACTTTATTACAGGGCCGATTCTGGCTCCTCTTGACATTTGGGTGCTAAATGAATGGGGGGTTTTGTCTATGAATTAGATCGTAAAAAACCAGCCGGCAGAGCGGCCAGATAGGCTCACTGGCCATAAACGGTCACGTGGTGGGCCATTAAAGTAAGTTTTATGGTTTTGGGGAGTTGACAGTATATTGCACATAACATATAATCGCAGAGAGGGCGAAGCCTTGTCTGACTCCTCTTTGCAGCCTCTGTTGCTCGGACTTTCCTCTCAAGCGTGGACCGGACACTCTCTCTCTCTCTCTCCAGGATGAAGACCGCCTCTCTGGGTAAGTTCCTCCAGACTAACCGGTAGCCAGAGTGCAGTCACCCCCGTGTTAAACAGCCGTATTATTGTATTCGCTCCCCTCTCTATCCGTCCCTATTAGTGCATTACACTAATTTGTCAGTTGTGGAGTGCTGGATACTGGTCTCGGCAGATGTTGCGCAGGGTTGGGTCCAGCTCATGGCTATTTAATTGCTTCCTTTCCTGCGTAACTTGTTTCCCCTCCATCTGCGGTGTAACTCATAATCCATTTTTACATGTTGGATAATTATCTCTGTGTCCATTTCCACCCCCCACAAAACTTGTCGTTTTATTACATTGGAGGACTCACAGACCGTGCAGCCAGAAATGTTCCATATAGGGCAGCATGAGAGCGGGCGGTGTTGCTTGATAAAGTTAAGCCCTGATGCAGGCCTGCAGATGCGCAATGTGTGATTGGATTGCGATTGCACAGATGACTTTTTGGAGCGCGCGCGCGCGCGCGGAGGTCCAGAGTCGCTGAGGGGAAAGGAGCAAAAGTTGCAGGAGCGCAAACGTGCGCTCCACATGTTGGATGCGCGTGGAGATGGACTTTGGGGTTGGCTGTAAACACTGTCGAGTAAACACGACACAGGAAGAAGCAACAACGGGGGAAACGTTTAACAAGGAATTCCGTTTTGTGTCAACCAAGCTTTTCTTTCCTTGTGTGCGTATTCGGGGTTGAAAAGTTCAGTTGGCCTAAAAAAAAAAAAAAAAAAAAAAAGAGTCACTCTCGCTTTGTGGGTGACATCTTGTCTCGTCTGAACAAGGGCGAAGGCGGTCAAAAGTGGAAAAAGGGTTGAGAAAAAAAATTACGTCTTGATAAAATGCCGGTTACATTTTTTGTGACTCATTTTAGTTTATTTTTTTAGCCTTAACAATAATGTGTGTCAGTCTGCACCTTATTTTAAGCGCAAATAAGTGTGACACGAGTAAGAAACTGTTGGGAGCTGAGAAATATGGCAACTAGATTGAAATTGAATATGATGAAATATATTTGGTCATATTTCATCATGTCCAATTGGTGGTGAACACGTGTCTGTCTTTTTAGTTAACCAGACAGATTAAGTGGAGTTATGCGACGCTTCGGAGGCCTCGTTGAAAAACAGAATATGACGTTCTTTCAGGTGAGAAAAATAGCAACACAAATGGACATAGTTCGTTGACAAAACGCATTTGGTGAACCGAATTCATTTGTTGTTTGAATTCAAACAGCTTTAAATAAACTATTGTCATAGGAAAAGTAGATCTACACGATTGTTTTGTATTATATACAAATAAAAAAATATCAATTTCCAAATCAGAAATACGAAGTGAAGCTGCAGTAGGCTCGATTCTCTTATACATTTTTTTTATCGTAACGTGAACTGGACCTAAAAACAACAACATATATTTGTTTATACTCTTCCCAGTTTCATTTGAGGCACACTGAAAATCAAACAGGACGTGCCTCGAGCGCGGATCTATGGAGCCGAGGCAGACCCCCCTAGCCCCCCTTTTCCTCTCTTCCCCTTTGCCAATATTTCAAATAAGGGAGACAGTTCGACAGGGCCCCATGTGCAGCGCGCTGCCAGGCTAAGATAGAGCAGGGGAGCGCTGCTGTGGGTTCATCCGGAGGTCAGCCCCTCAGCACAGAGATGAATCTGCATCCTCTCGGAGCCACCAGCAGAGCTCGCTTTAGGCCAAGTTCACTGTCACCCTGCTGCATGCAGAGGAAAACGAGGGAAATAAACCGCTTCCACATGCATGCACGGCAGGCAAACACGCGCGCACGCCTTCTCGGCAATACCAGGCTGCCCATCAGGACGGCGCACGTAAATGAAGTTAGCGAAGGTGTGCAAAGCCTGCGGTTATGCACCAACACCGGAGGGACTGATGTGTGTGCAGAGAGAGAGAGAGAGAGAGAGAGAGAGAGAGAGAGAGAGAGAGAGAGAGAGAGAGAGAGAGAGAGAAAGTTTTGAAGTGATGCTTCCAACAAAGTGATTCCCCTGCTTTGCTTGCTATGTCTCTAATGGATGATTTGCATATTTTACAGCCCTATCAGCCTTGAGCTGGAGCTTGGTGCTGGATTGATTTTCTCCTCACTGTCACTGGGAATCATCACAAAGACGCAAAAGCATGTCACATCTAGGTTTTGGCAACTCGTCTGCTTTATCAAATTTGTGGAAAATGATAATTAGTGCATATTAAAAGAGTCGACTTCTTATTTGTGTGTGTGTATAAATATAAATATATATTTCTGTGTGTGTATACATATGTATTTTGGGGAAGGCTGTGGGAGGTTGCAGATATCTCTCCTGGCTGCTACTGATGAGAGCGATGTATGTTGCAGAAGAGGAGGAGAAGGAGGAGGAGGAGGAAAAATTGGGGTCAAAAGTTTACGCGCTGAACAAGTCTCCGTCATCTGTTCACTCGGAGCTTGATGCCAGCCTTTATAAAAGCGATCTTGACTCTCCACACAAAAGGCAGAATAGCTTTGCATTACATATGTTGCACGGTGCACTCCAGGTGAACCCTGGATGCGCAGTGACCTCGCGTTAGGGACCAGAGATGGGGTTAAAGGGACCCCCCCCACCCCGACCCCCCCCCCCCCCACACACACACACACACGCACCACACACACACACACACACACACGCACGCACACACACACACACACACACACACACACACACACACACACACACACACACACACACACACACACACACACTCTCTCCACGGGTCTCTCCCCCGCCTCAGCAACAAGATTGAGTGTTTGGCGTTTTATTAGGGCGGCTGATTGGTGAATTTCCTTTGAATAAATTGCATCTGATATGTTTAGGGACGAGGGCAAAATTTGCATTTTGAGGATTGATACTCTCGACCCGGTCACAGGGTAATGAGAAGGCCTCCACCCCCACCCTGAATAAGCCCCCAGATCCTTTAAAAAACATTTAGCCCCACTCTTCCTAATCAGCTCAATAGAATCCCTGAAAAAAGAAAAGAAAAAAAAAAACAACTAGAAATGGCACAGACGTTTGCTGTTTTTTGTTGTTGTTGTGTTTTATCAAACAGATTCAGGTTTTTTTTTCAGACATTTGCTTTAATTGTATTGTCTTACGAAAGGTTATAACATCCAGTCAGCAAATACATATTTTTAATTCAGTTACAATTATTAACCTTTTCACCTTGAGATGTTCTTTTTCCTTATTATTGAAAATACCTGGGAAAACACGGCGTTGCCTTTTATATAAACATCCGTTAGGGAGTGAAAATATGTAGAAATGACGTTTATTGATGTCTAAACACGGGAGAAAGATGAAAAAAGCTACAAAGGCTGTTTTTTCTCCTTTTTTTGCACATAAAATCAAATTAGCTGCAAAACGTAAATGTGATCTTCCGCCTTTGCGTATCCGGCGATATATTACTGAACAGAAAAATAAACGGGTATTATATTTTTAATGTGTCGCTGAAAAGAAAGCTTTAAAATCGTCGACTAAATATTGTACGGTTAATCAAATAGGCCGAAGAATCCTTACTGTCATAGTCTTTGTTTTTTTTTTTTTAAAGTAAATAGGACAAATGGGGTAAAAAGCAAAATTCGCATCATATATTTTCCGGCCTAAATATTCAAAAAATAACCGACCTACTTTTAATAGTCAGAACATAAGACAGATGTGCATGAATGGCCTGTTTGGAGAATTGTCCTAGAAATGGGTTCAAAATGTAAACAAGCAAAAGTAGCTATTGATTTCCAGATCTGATTTCTTGGTCTCGCAATTTATCACAATTATAAAACAATTAACAGACAGTAAAACAGAGACTGGAGGACACACATTTTACGTTTAAGACATATTTTCTTTTAATGCCACGAATATCACCTGGAAAGGATGAACAAAACCACATCATACAACATTCTTTATTGCAACATTAACATGGAATGAACGGAAAAGGAAAGCTTAATTCCACAGCGAAAAAAACCCTGTAATTATTCTTATTTAGTTATTTTTATGAATTAAAACCATGAATTAAAACCAATTGCATTCCACACATATAACATTGTTAGTAATTATTTTTGCGTCTCATAACCAATTAAAATGTTGATTTTTGTCCAAATATGTTCCATAATAATTTTGAGAAGCTGTAACTGCGTAAAAAAATAAGTTTCATCAGGCCTAAGTTCAAAATTAAAGTGTCCTTAATGAGTTAGTGGCTTCTAGTCGTTCTCTGCTCCACGTCTTGTGATTGTACGCGTTCGTCCTAAAAAAAACATTTGTTCATTAGTTCCAATGCATAATGCGAATAATATGGAGTCCTATAAACGTTATGTAAGGTGAAATGTATTTTATCATCAAAATATCAGTTCATGAATCATGGATTTGGTATTTTCTGTAGTTTTGTTTTTGCAGAATTGTTTGCACCAAAGATAACTTGCGTTGTTTAAAGGGAGAAACAAACAAACAAACAGACAAAAGTATTTTGCTCAACTTTTTAGAAACGTTCAGCGCATCCAACCAAAACTAGCAGCTGTGGAAAGACGTCAGTCACTCTAATGGCTAATTGTTGCTGCAATAACCAAGCTGTGAAAACGTTATAACGCCATGCATACCGCGCAAAAACGATTATATTACTAATGCCAGCCCAAGTCACAATGTTTCTTTAAATACGTGAGTTGTGCATGTTTCTATGGCAATTCTTGATTTTTTTTTCTTGCCCATGCAGACAGAAGACCTTGTGAGAGCCATGCACAATCTGTCACCATCATCTCAAAGCACTTCTCTGATAATCCAAATTTACTGTATACTGTCAACTTGATATATATGGGCTGCCTCGACCTTCACTTCGCAGTGTGTGTACGCCCGGAAAGCCAACACCTCGAACCCATTCGCTGTGAAAGCTGAAATTTCAACTCGAGCCTGTTGCGGTTTCAGGCGTGATTTTCAGTTTTAAATCTTGTGGAAAATTGCGCGGATAACGAGCGTGTTCTCACACGCTCTCGATTTCATTTGGACTGGAAGTAGATCAGTTTTCTTTTCTTGCATTTTGGCACAAACGTCTCCAGGAGCCATTGCGCGGCAGGCCTGAAGTAGATAGCAGAAATAATCTGAAGCTGTTCATTCCAGCGCTTTTTCTAATGATGACGTTTGAATAAAGGTGTCCGAGGTATATAACAGCAACAAGTAGGATCATCTGTAAAACTCGCAGTCGCTCCTACAGCCTTGTCGGCTTAATTTACTGTAAGTGGATAACGGCTTAGCTGACCAGCTCTATATTTATGCCGGACCCGTGTTAGGATAGAAAGCCAGCAGAGTGTGAATTTAGATATCATGTGTAGCCTTCTTACCCGCCGACATTATGTTGACACATTGCCTCTCAGGTGGTCTCTGCGGCCGTGTAGGACGCAGTGAATCTCCAGTATGCCATTTGCAATGAGTTAGGATGGATACTTAACCAGCTCTGGCTCAGTGCGCACAGGCCTGGCTGTTCTCAGCACGCTCTATTCCAAAAAATCTGCAACTTTTGTGAAGATAAGGACTCTGGAAGACATCAGAAAACCCTTCGTTCACATGCATTTCGTATCCTCACGTCTGAACGTATAAAGTATTTTTTTGCAAACGTGTTACCAAGAAATCCCTTGAGGAACCTCCTTGTGTGTTGAAGCGCGCCCCCTGAAGAGCTAAAAGAGAGCCTTGCAAAACTGAAGTCCAAGTCCGGGGTGAACCCCAGGTCACCGCGTCTAACAGATATGAAAATGTCGCCTCTTTGGGGAAAAAAAGAGGGGGCAACGCCTTGTTGTTTAACAAAGACTGTCAATGGGCAAGATTAATCAGAAACAAAATGGAAACGGTGTCACCTCGGGGTCAGGCAGAAGTTATCTCTGTGTAGGGGAGCGTCAGAAAAAAAAGAATAGGAGAGAGACTGAGCAGCAGTAGCAGAACAGATAGAAAATAGGGAGAAAAAAGGAGAAAAAAGAAAAGAAAGCTTTCAGTATTTCCGTAAGTTTTGTGGGCCCCTTCTGGTTCTCTCTTGCAGAGGCCTTGTCGAGGTGGAGCAGATCCGAGAGGAGCTGCTGCTGTTGTTGCATCCTCGAGGAACACGGATACAGAGGGTCATCTCGGATAAGGAGCGGAAACTGGACGTGAACATGATGGCTGATGGCGAACAGCACGGTCAGACATACTTTTCATTACGTCCTTGTAAACATGCAACATGTCTTTTATCTTGCTTTTATTTAGTATAATCAGATTTTATTATTATTATTATTTTTTGTATGCAATGAAACATAAACGATTTAGAATTTCAAAGTAGATTTCTGTAAATTCTTCTCATTATTATTATTATTATTATTATTATTATTATTATTATTATTATTATTATTATTATTATTATTATTATAGCCATTATTATTATTATTATTGCCATTATTGTTGTTAACAGCAACAACTGCAACAATACTAAACTAACTAAATAAAAATAAAAAAAAATAATTTGCAGTACTTGATGAAACTAAGAACAGAGAAAACTATGAGTTTATGTGGTAGAAATTTTGAAGGCTGTGTTTACACTTCTTAAATGACTTTCCGTGATGCATAAGTTTATTCAGGGGCGTTATGGCAAGTAAAATATGTGGTCGTCCTCACTGCACCGACACTTTCAGCTCTGACGTGCAGCTCTCGGTAAATGCATCTGCAGGATATTTGCTTCGGCGTCCGGCTGTATTACACATGCAAATCAAATGTTTTAAGTGTTAGACAAATGTATTTGCCTTTTAATAGAACTCGACACAGAACATTGCACGCTTTCAGCACAAGTCAAGCTTGCTCTGCAAAATATGGCTATGTAGACTCTCCATCATGTTGTCAAACAAATAAAACAAAACCAAAAAGGGCCGTTTTCTTGTTTTTTTAAGCAAACTGTGGAGGTGAAACATTGGGATTGACAGATTAGAGTATTTATTTTCATTTGTATTATTTGAAAACCTTTTATAGCAGAAGTTTTCCAGGTTGCTTGCACGTGTTGTGCGTGAACCAGAAGACATGTGCCAGTTTTTTTTGTTTGTTTTTTTTGTTTTGTTTTGTTTTTTTAAGGATGTGCAAACCCGTGAAGACTTTCGACATCTTTTGTTTTCTTTTTCAACCATGATGATTTTGATGTGCTCAGATTTAAAATCTGTGTTGCATCTTTGGGATGCAACAGATTCCAGATTCAAGCTCTGATGTTCACCGTGTTGCACGACTAGACTCATTCTGCTTCAGCTGAGACGCTGAACCTCACCCACCAAAGTTCGGACTCATGCAGTAAACAACTTAGCAGATTACTTTCTTTTGCTTTATATGCTGTGATTTAATAAGGAAAACACCAACGTAAGCCAGTCCGAGCGCTGCTGCTGGTACCAGTGCCATGCTTTTCCATTGGTTCCTGTTTACATGATGCCCACAGGACAGCCGGTGATTGGTGGCCTCCTCGCACGTGACCCGACAACTTTGTACATTTGACAGGGGGGAGTAGGAGGGTTTTGTGGAGATCAGAAAAACGACAGCGCGATAAAAATTAGTATTGTTGCACTTCACAAATTAATGACCATGAGTTCCTACTTGATAAACTCCAACTACATCGAGCCTTCCTTCCCACCATGCGACGAGTACCAGCAGAGCGGATATATCCCCAGCCACGGCGACTACTACGAGCGGCCAAAGGATACGGGCTTCCCCCATCACGACGAGCAATCCTACCCGAGGTCAGGCTACGCGGAGACGGGCTATGACTACGGAACCGTCCCCTCAGCTGCCGCCGGTGCAGGACTCGACGATTTCGGCGACGCACACCACGCACAGCCGCAGCCGGTCCCGCAGAGCCACGGCGCTCGCCTCTCTGCGGCGCCAGACGGTGGCGCAGGGGCAAACGGGAGCAAAGACTGCAGCCTCGCCGGTGAAGTGTACCCCGGCGTGGCGAAGGGCAAGGAGCCGGTTGTCTACCCGTGGATGAAAAAGGTCCACGTTAGCAGCGGTGAGTTCCCAGGAACGGGAAACACAAGCATGAGCCCACCGAGGCAGCACTAGTAGCAGCCCTTACAGCAGCAATTTACGACTATCGAGCAGCAGGGTCGGTAATTAAGGACCCTCGTAAATTTTATTGCCTGTGTTCGTCTGTCTCGGGCCGTGCGCCTTTGTTGCTTTTTAACCCAAACTACCTTCTAGCACTGGAGGCGAGCCAAAGTGTTATATTCCGCCCTGCTGTTTTTGTTAATCATTCCTAAGCTTTGATGTGTCCCTGGATGCGAGTGCTTGTACACGTTCTCTTCCGTTAAGGAGAAGAGAGTTTAGAAACCGGCTTGCGGAAAACGTGGTGCACGAATTATGCAATATGCATGTGCAGTGAGCACACATAAAACAAAAATGCAAAAAAAAAAAAAGCAAATAATGCCTTCTTAAAACTGCATGTAACACCTGCCTCCCACTCCCCCCCCCCTAACCCCCCAAACCCCCTTTCCCGTCTCCCAGTCAATGCCAGTTACAATGGAGGGGTGCCCAAGAGGTCCCGCACTGCCTACACCCGCCAGCAGGCTCTAGAGCTGGAGAAGGAGTTCCACTTCAACCGCTACCTGACCCGGCGCAGGCGGGTGGAGATCGCGCACACCATGTGCCTGTCCGAGCGCCAGGTCAAGATCTGGTTCCAGAACCGTAGGATGAAGTGGAAGAAGGAGCACAAGCTTCCCAACACAAAGATCCGTTCATCATCCGGGTCGGCCTCTTCATCAGCCTCCGGGGCCCAGCAGCAGCAGCAGCAGCAGCAGCAGCACCAACAGCAGCAGATCAAAACAGGCCAGCAGCTTGTCCCAACGCCGTGCACAGTTGGTCTATAGTGCCCAGAGTGACAGACCCCACATAATCCAGACTGAGATGGCGAACAACACACGTGGAATTCGATGGACCGATTTTCAGTATTTTACACTCATGGTGTTATATCTCTGTAAGCTTGCACATTGGGCCTGTGCCACGTCCTTTGTACACCATTTCGTCCTCACTCCCACCCCCCATCACCCCCCTCTTCATATAAGCTTGAAAAATCACCTTTAATTGCCACGGTGGCAACTGAAGTGTTTGGTTTCTGATGGAAAAGACGGAAGGAAGGAAGGGAAAAAAAAATAACGTAACAGAAAAAAAAAGAAATCCAATGCACATCCAGACGCGTAGGACTTGGATCACAAAGTGTGTATCATTGCAGTTAAAACTGAGTCAGGTGAAAGTAAGTTTGTGGTCAATTTTTTTCCCTATATGTTCTCTACGATTATTATTGTTTGTATGACCATTGCTCATGGAAAGTTCTAATATACTTGAAAGATATTTAGGAGACTCTGTAGATGCCTGTTTATTTAGGGTGGCGAAGGGGCTGTTTTAGGTAGGGTGGGGAGGGGGGGAGGGGGGGGTGGCATCAGTCAGAGGAGCAGCAGTGTAGTTCGTGTGTTTGACTGGGTTGGTTCTTACTGTTGAATGTATAGTCCAGGTGACGTTCACATCAAATGTACATAGACAAATCCTACCTAATGAAGGCACAATGAGGGAAAAGGGCGATATTTTTTTTTGATCGTGTCAAGTTCTGTCGGTGTTGTACACAAAGTCCATATAGATTCATTTGTGCTCCCGTGCGTCCTTATGCTGTGTTGTGTTCTAAACTGTGAATATTTGTATGTGCTGTCTCAGTAATGACCAATGTAATGTAGGCTATATAGTGTAGGTTAAACCTGTCCTTGTGAAATAAAATATGTGCTCCACTTACGAGGCTTGACGCGCTTGTGGATGTTTTTGTCATCGCCAGTATTGATTTCACTTGAGCGCAACAGCCTGTTTTCAAAGCCGTTCTTTTCGTTTACGCGCGGTTTTACGCAAACTCGTAAAGATCCTTTTTTTTTTTAAGCAGACGTTATTAATTATTAAAGATAGACATTAGGAGACGGAATTTAGATATTAATTTTTTTCCTCATTCTACGCTCAAATATTACGATCTATCCAATATTAAAATATTCCGTGGGCATCTGTTATGACCCAAAAAATTAAGGACAAAAAAAAGACTTTTGTTTGTCCTGCATGTCCGGTCCAAATTTTATCTAAACAGAAACGCGGACAGTCGGGCTTTATCAGCCAATTAAAAAAAAAAAAAAAAAAACCTACACACACCCTGAAACAACAGTGTGACATCAATGGACTTTTATTATTACTATTATTTATTTATTTTAAATTTCATCTATAGTTTCACGGTATTAATACAAAATTAGATGTCATTTCCGCATTTATTCAGCAAAAATATAAACTTTACTGATGAGATTATTTGCCAATCGTCGCTTTTGAAAACCTTGCTGTGTGTGTTAAGACGCTATTCCTGCACGACCCTGTTTAAATAATTGTTTTTTCTTTTCTTGCAGCTTATGGCATTTGCATTGAGGTTTAATTTGGAGATCAATGCGCAGTGCTGTTTGTTTTTTTTTATTTTTTCCTTTCGGAGTGCAACTGCTAGTGGTGTGAACGCTAATACCCGTCTTGTTTCTGTCGTCCAGACATGTGCTTGCATCTTCTTGTTGTGTTTTTCATCGCTCGCTTGTCTCAGATCCAAATCCGTGCACGTGCATGGCATGTTATGCGGCTATTCTTGGATTAGGAAGATATGTGGCAGAAACACATGATCCGACTCCACGCAGTATTAGCTGACAGCAAGTTTTTTGTTGTTGTTATTGTTTTGTTTTCTATCAAATAGAAACAGAAAATGCCATAATTGTCTTCCATCTAAAAGTTGATGTTGAAAAGTTCAATCTGAAACATGATAGCAAATGTGTTTATAGATGTTTAACTGTTTTTAAATGTGGTCGGGATAGTTTTAGAAAGCTATCCATCCGTTATTTTGAAAGTTTTAATTTTTGGCTAAATATGGGGCAAAAACATTTTTCCAAGGTTAAAACAAAGACTAGAAAAGATATCCTGGACTTACAATGTTTGGTAAAAACACCAAACCTGAGCTGTTATGCATGTCCTGCCACATATATTGTTCCAACTTTGCCACTCCAATGATAACTCAGCCAACGTTACAACACCAAGAGTGTGAGTGGTGGTCACTACCTGCCCCGTCCAAACAATAGAGAGTTCAGCCAGGGGACAGCGGCAGCCACTGGCCAATCACGGGCTCCGAGCACTTCTTCTGACCCCTGACCTTTCGACACTCACAATGTTCAGACCATACATCAGCGCTGAGACCTCCGTCAGCCCATTTGAGATTTATCCAAAGACGGCGTGCCAAACAATAACCGTGTTTAAGTGTGAAACTGAGCCATGAATTTTCCCAAAATTATTCCAAGAGACAGCGCTTGTGCATGTGCAGATTATCACAGAGGGAGCGCTGGCAGGGCCCGGAGGAGAGGGCGCACATGAGCAGAAACATGCTGGGACTCTTCATGTCGGGGTGCATAAATTTGAGTATGTGTTGGCATGTGTTGGTTTAAAGCCCATAAATACGTCGGCACGTTTAGTGGTTATGGGTTTACAGAGGATAAATTGAAAATTGTCGTTTAATTTAAACGTACAACGGGCACAAACAAACTGCTTATTTTTCCCCCCCTTCCTAACCACATTTATTGAGAGGGAGAAAAAAAGAGGATGAGAGAGAAAGAGAGAGATAAAGAGAGAGAGAGAGAGAGAGAGAGAGAGAGAGAGAGAGAGAGAGAGGAGAGAGAGAGAGAGAGAGAGCGAGCGCGAAACAAATCTGGAAAATATTAATACTTTTTTTGCTGCAGAAAATCTCTAATAGACCGTGGGCTTCCAAAATGACGCTCGGCCTGACTGGCACGTACTTTACGCACGCGTCCAAATATATAGTTCAATTACGCATTTCAAGTCTTTGATTCTCAAATAGAGGTCACTTTCAGAGTGCTGAAATTTTAATCTGCTCTTGTTCACGTGACTTGCTGAATAATGGATGCCCCGGGGGGTCAGAAATAGATCTGAAAATCTGACTTAATTTCATTTGAAGTGATGCTCTGCAAGGTGCGAGTCAGATCTCTTCTCCTCTGACAGAACTACAGGAGGCAGAATCATCATGACTTGTAAGTAGAATTGGTGTAGTTTTATTCTAGTCTTTTATTAGGGACACGAGGGTAATGCGTAAAACATCCCAAAAATTGTAGATCGTTCTGGGAGTTTTATTGCTCTTATGTGTTAATGTGCCAGTGTAGGTTAAAACGTGGCAAATTTCCAAACACTTGCATGTCGAGCCTATCAACAAATCTAAATTCTGAGTAAGTTGCGGAGGTGATCAAATAGATCCAAGTGTGGATCTTATTTCAGTCTGACTGATGCTCAAAGTTCTTAAGTAATACTCAATAAAGTGTTTATATTTTGTAATTTTACACTATTATTATTATTACTCACAGTATGTGTTTTTGTGGTGAATGCTGACAAACATGCATCTATGTATCCACTGTTTGCATGCATGCAAATCGCGAAGGAATATTGATCTGAAGGGATGATAGTGCTGGAAAACATTGTTGCTACGTGACCTTTTGTTTGTTATTCTTTCATCCAGGCACTTATTTATCTATTACACAGTTTGAGTGAACACAAGCTGTGAAAATGTGGGTTTTGCTTGATAGTGTGGTGGCATAGAGAAAATGTACATTTATATATTTTTTTGTCTTTTACTGGGACTAAACCTAAAACTCATGCAACAGTTTCGATGTTGTTTTCATAATTTTTCATAATGATAATTTATTGATTTTGGCTCTAATCATCTAATCTTATTCTTTGACTGTGATGGTGTATAACAGTGCAATTAGGAAATTACAAAGCAACTGCAAAGATAACTAAACTAAATAAATTAAAATTATATTATTATTATTATTATTATTATTATATTATTATTATTATTATTACAACTTAAATCTGAGCGCTTCTGCTAAAAAAAACTGTCACTAACACATTTTCTGTGAAAATAAAGAGCCACTTCTTACAAGAAAATCCAACTTGCTTTATTTTTTACATCCAAGCAAACACTTTTTCTGTCTTCGTTGGTCGCATTGTTTGTCTGGGGTTAATTAGAGATGGCTCCTCTCAGCTCGAGGCGTTGAATTTCACATTAGTCTTGATGTTGCCCGATGTAAACCTCAGTGCAGCAGTTATCTTCGGCTGAGAGGCTCGGTAACCCAAGCCTGGCTGTTAAGAGCTCCGAGTGTCAACATTGTGGGAAGATATGGCCAGTCGTCTGGCCGACATCCAGGGGGTCTCTGCGCCTGCAGCTCCTCTCCGTGCTGACAGAGATAAGGAGGCTTGATTTGTGGAAATACATCTGGGAACATTTGTGTTATTTTGATTTAAGAAAAAAAAAAACGCGATCAATTAAAGAGTTTAAGGAAATAACAAAGAGCTAGAATGTCTGTTGAATTAAGAGATGAAAGAGGAGTTTTTAAATGCTACCAAAGTTCGATGCTTGGATGTCTGACTTGCCACTCAACTCCTCTGCACGGGTCAGGGGAAAGTTCAGGTGCGGTGGCGACAGGTAGGGTGGGACCACCACGGTCATTCAGTTTCACAAGCCTTTACATCAGTCTGGGTCTGCAAAAAGACACATGTGACAATTTGGTCTAAATCACATCAAGAAACTTATAATATAATTAACATCATAGAATATATATATATATATTATATTATAATATATATATAATATATATATATATATTTGTGATATATATTTTTGACTAAATGTGAAGAAAACGCATCTGACTCTGCTCTTGACTTGAAAAGTTTGCCATTAGAGTTGGAGTCGGAGAGGACAAAAGCCTCAATGCAGGGAGTGGGACGGAGCCTCTGTCCGACTCGAGTGATTAATAGTTGTGGTGGGGATTTTTCCACGCCCGCTGCTCGGTGTTGACGGAAAACAAGCGCCAAACGGCGCCGAGAGGAGAGAATCTCTTCCGGGCTACGAGCTTTTGGCCACATACGCTCTGTGTGCGTGAACCTGCCTCTTTAAAAAAAAAAAAAACTCCGAAAAAAACAACTTTCTTTGATTTATTTATTCATCTCCAAAACTATTTTACGCACAAGCTTGAGCGAGTTGATCCATGTTAGTTTAATGGGGATCCATGTACTGACCAGCAGGGTCGAGCAGCCTCTCTTTGGTCACCTCACCTTTCCTTTCCGCCCACCGCTGACTGACAGGCGACCCTCACGACCACCGGGACGCACAGCCTCTCCGTGTGTGACAGGTAAATGTGGCAACGTTTGGTTTCTATTTACCCCTGTAGCGCGTGTGCGGGTGCTGATTGAGGGGGGCAGGGGGGGCTCAGAGGCTGACAAAGTGGTATATACTAATGTACAAGTGTCGCGATGAGAACAGGGGGGGCGGTGTTGAGTTGAGCGCCGTGGAATACACCCATGCAAAGCGAGGCGGTGGTGGAATAAAGAGGAAGCTAAAAGCGCGTTTTGTTTGGTTGCGCTCGGACAGCTTTCCGCCGTGCAAAATGTGCTCGAATCTCTGCTGCTCTTTCGGCCGCTAACAGGCACGAAATATATGGCGCTCTAAAAGTGTCAGAAAAAAAAAATCCCCATTTCTCCCCTCTGAATGGGGGCGACACGTGGAAAAGCTGCTTCTCAATGAGAGGCTCGCTCCTCAGCCAGATACATTGCACTATCACACAGCCCGCTCTTTTTGCTTTTCTTCTTCTTTCTCCCCCCCCCCCCCCCCCCCCTCTCTACAAGCCCGATCCGTTTCTCCTCAGGGGCAATGACTGCCTCCATTAATGATTCACGGGCTCAAATAAAAGGGGATTTAAGTTGACGTTGCGTCACGTGAGCAGGGCGCATAATACCGCGCGGTGTTATGGCACTGGGAAGAAAACCGGAGCCCCGGTCTGGCCATATGATGCAGATTATATGCTGGTTACCCCCACTTTTCGGGAGGGGAGTCCTGGCTTTGTAGTTTTTTTTTTTCCTTGTCTTTCTTTCTTTTTTTTTTTTTTTGAATATCCAGAAAAAAAAGCCGATTTGAGCAAACGAGAAGAGGAGAGAAGGATCTCTGGCTTTTATGGATGTATTCTGTCGTACACGGACGGATATGTGTTTTTTTTCCACGCGGACGGAGTCAGAGCCCCAGCTTTGGGAGGATGGATTTTATTTTGAGGTATTTCCGCCGATTGTTCATTACTGTCGTGAGTTATTGCTACGCCAGACAGAGGTCAGTCAGTGAAGGGGGTGTGGGGAGGGGTCTCCTTGTTATTTTATTTTATTTTTTATTTGTTGCAGCGCAAGAAATGGGAAGAAGCTGTCAATATGCATAACATAAGTTAACCTAAATACATGTCATATTTTTTTTTGTCCAAATAACCTATTTTATGCGCTCTGTATAATATCAAAAATGTACAATTAATTCGAGTGGAACAATTACACCGTAAAAGCACAATAAATAACAGGAGAAGTCTTTTTTTTTTTTTGTTGGACAAAGAAGCCAGTGTGAGTAAATAAAGCCTCCATTTATCCCGACTTCCAGCAAACACCCAGACAGAAGAGCGCGCCGGCGGTTCAGGGTGTCAACCTGTCCCATAAAACTTAAACAGCCCCATCTCTTTAAGCTGGTTTATGTTCCGCGCCCGTGCGTAAACGATGCATCAAGACGATCTCCATAAAAAAAGAGAGAGTGAGAGAGAGAGAGAGAGAGAGAAGAAAGACGACGAAGATTTAAGAAAAAAAAAAGAAGTAGCTGGTAGGGAGCAGTTGGAGTAGTTGTTGTGTCGCTCCGCCGTGGGGAAATGAGGATATAATGGAAGACGGAGTGCCATCGAGGACCGCCGCGGCCGCGCTCAGGTCACGGCGCTCCGGCTTTGATTTATGGGCGCAGGGACTTTGGGAAGGCGGTGAGCGCCAGCTAATGACTGTTCGATCCGTTTGCGAGAGGAGATGCAACAAACACGTTATTTGCATACAGGACGATTACTATATTATTATTATTATTATTATTATTATTATTATTATTATTATTATTATTATTATTATTATTATTATTATTATTATATTATTTTCCCATATGTGTTTTCGTAGCTATGCGCAGAATTGATCAGTTTTATAAAGGAGAGTTTCATGCCTTTGGCTTTCATACATCCGTTATCTGAAGGAGTTCATGTGTGTGTATATTTCATGAGAATTATAGGCTTCTGATCGTTGCAACCTTTTATAATAGAGTTACTCAAAAATGAAATAAAAATATATTATTTTTGCATAATATTATGACAATATTCATCCAAGCATATGTTAAATCGTTTCCCCCGCCCCAACCTAAGACTGTAGGCCTAATTTGGGGTCCATCGGTTCCTCTTTATATTTAAACCTTTTTTTTCCGTCTGTTTGTTTGTTTAACATTTTATGGAATTTCTCAAACCGAATCCGAAGTTAACCTATTTTATTTTTAAAAAAAGTTTGAATTTTTCTCCCGACTAATACACGAAACATGACTACCCATTTCTCTGTTCTAACTAAAGACTTACGTTGAACGAATAATAAAACATAAACCTCGTCTTTTACATCTATGATTTAAATATAAATAAATAACATCATTGGTGTATTTTAAATGTGAGAACATTTCTGAATTAGTCTAACAAAGAGAGAGAACAAAATAAAACTCACATAAGCCCGTTGAAGAAAATGTAAAATTATGCTTTAAGTTACTAAAGAAGGGGGGCGGGATCCTTTTGTCGTTGCAGAAATCCGGCCGAGTAACTTCAGGCCCGGTCTCGGAAACACCCTGAGCTGCCTTCGGTAAGTCCATACATCTTTATTGATTTATGTTATGAATGCTTGATGGTGATATCCTTATTCAATTTCTAATAAGTACCACACACGCGCGCGCGCCTTCCCAGTGCGCTCACAAGGCCAGAGAAACAGAAGCAGTGTGTGTATGTATGTGTGTGTGTATGTATGTGTGTGTGTATGTATGGTGTGTATGTAGTGGCTTGTTGTATATTTCCGTGTAGCAGCAATACGACCAACGCGAGAGCAATATTTCCTTCTCTTCCACTTGTCTTTGTGGTGTAATTTGTCACCATAAAAGTGACGGAGGGGAATCGCGGCTCTTGGAGAGTTGCCTCACTCACTTTTTTTGTTTTTTGTTTTGTTTTGGTTTTTACTTAACTACTTTTTGCAAAACCCATCTGCTTGGAGCCACTACAGCCTGCTGCAAAGACGTTTTTACGTTTTATTTCATAAAAAAAAATGTTACGGGTTCCCCCCCCCACCCCCCGACCCCCTATCCCGACCTTTCCCGTGTAGCTTTTTTGCTCTTATAACGTTCGACCTTTTAACCCTCTCCTCGGGCCAAATGGTGAAAAAAAAAGGACCAAATCAGCGTTTTAGCGTAGAACAAAGAAGTAAATAATTACACAAAGTGGCAGCAGTTTCTTTCTGAAAGAAAAAGGCGAAGTTAGCTTCTTAAAAAAAAAAAAAAAAAATCCTAATGTGTGATTTTTTTTTTTTCCTTTCGCCCACTCAAAACTCCCACGCCGTCCTTGCGCTCTCTCTCTCTCTCTCTACCTTTCTAATTGTGTCACCGAAACGCTTCTGTCCCGCAGCCTGAAAAGCAGCGGAGAAGCTTTAGCTGCTGGCCGTGTTTACAGCTGAGAGGGGAGTCATAAATCTAATTCTATCAAGTCTTTCATTCTGGCTGCAAACATTACCATGCAGAGGGATTCCCCGGCTCTCTTCTTCTCCTCTGCTCCACGCTGCGTGTCCTCCCGCTTTGGCCTTTTTGGTGTTGAAACCTCTGCCCATTTTTCATCCCCGTGCTCGAGCTGCTGTGGGTTTCTCTCTCTTCCCCCCCCCCTTATCTCTCTCTCTCTTAATGTTTCGTAGCTTTGGTCAGAACGTGCACTGACTGCCCTGCAGCTTTGCTTCATATTTAGCGGGTTCACGTTGAAATGAAAACGAACTGTACGTCCTTGCACTAAAACAGCAAATTCTGAGAGGGGGGGGGGGGGGGGGGGGGGGAGAGGAAGAAGAAGAAGAAAAAGTAGGTTAATGATTAAGCCGCCTTATAGAAGCGCTTTTATCTCCCTTGGAAATGGGAAAGCACCTCTCGGTATCCCTTTGTTATTCCGAAAATCTCCTTGTATTCATAACTTCTGTCTAAGGACGCGGGGGTAAATGATAAGAAAATGACCTAAAACACCTTTTGGGACGGCGCATTAGTAACGAGGCATTATTAACAGTTATTATTTTCTAGACCGACTACCTCATTTGGGATGTTGGGGGAGGAGGAGGAGAGGCAACTACTTGATTTGGACTGGCTTTCCAAGGCGCTCGCTTCATTTGCATAATTTTTCTTGTCTACGGTGACGCTCTGGTTCGGGGCAGTTCACTGGTGTCTGCATGGTAACTGCTGAAGGATCTCATAGTCAAGCATAGCCTTGGCTGACGTTAATATTGCCATGAAGCCCTGTCCATTACCCTGCAAGCATGGGAGCAGATAACTCTTCTTATCGCGCTGACCCGACTGCTCACGCCTGCTTTCGCAATCTCGGCGAGTAAAGAGAGAAAAGGAAAAGGGGGTCTTCTCTTGGCTCTTCCCTTTTTTTCTTTTTTTTTTCCCCCCCTTTTTTTCCTCCTGTGTGTTGTGCCTGCTAATGCCTGCCTGCATGGCAGGGCGCAGTCTGCCGCTGCTCCTTCAACCCAGTCAGCCCCGCTGCCTTTAAAAACTTTTTTTTTTTTTTTTTTTCCTGCCCCCTCTTCCTCTGGATTACTGCCTTTGATCGATTTCGTCGCTGAATGAGAAAATATTGCCCGGCGCTCTGCATTCATCGTGAGAGGACAAGGTAAGCAGGGGCCAGAAATAGGCTCCCCTTTCGGTTGTAAATGGTGGAGTTTGTGTGTCGCGGCGGTGATTTATCACCGTACGACTTAAGATCTCGGTTCAGGAAGAGTTCACACGCACACACAGAGTCGGGCGGACGGATTTTTTCCCCTGCAGCAGCAGCACAGCTCAAGTCTGCCTTTTGTCTCTGCTTTTTCTGCCATTTATGACTGTCGCAATGGTTCGCAGGGAGATTCAGAGAGGAGAAGCCTCCTTGTGCCTTTTACCGGTCATTAGAGAGCGTCTTTCAGTCCGCAGTTATTCTGCGTTGAAAGCAAACATGGGGTCTCATTTTGGACTTGTTTGTCTTTTGGTATGCCAGGCTGCATGGGTCCTGCTTTTATTTTATTTTATTTTTTATTTTTTGTTCATGTTTTCACAAATGTATCCCAGACTAAGGACTGCTTTATATTAAAAAAAAACAAAACAAAACAAACATAAATACTGAAAAAAATTGTAGTTTACAGGAACCTTGTCGTGATATTGATAGTTACAGATTTACTATTATTCATTTAAAAAAATAAGTAGAATAAAATATAACTGGATATTTATGGATAAATCTGTGCTGCATAAATTTAAATTTAATATTTAGATGTAAAAAAAAAAACTCCCTAAAGGAGACGGAAGCGTATCAATGTATGAAACAGACTAAACAGAAGCAAATATTATTACTATTATTATTATTATTATTATATTATTATTATTATTATTATTATTATTATTATTATTATTATTATTATTTTATTATTTTATTATCTTTATTTTTATTTTTATTATCATCTCAGGCTATAAAACAATACCACCGGAAAACTTGTAGCTTTGTTATGGATAAACAGTCCGTTATTCCTGTGTTATTACTCGATCCGCTCTTACAGCAGCAGGCTGTAGATGTGTCTTCCCTGGGTTTCTTTTCCGCTTTACAACCGGGCTTCTCCTTTTACCGGGCCCGGCGCTCCCGGCCACTCGTATATCAAAACGACGGAGCCGGCAGGAAATTATTATGGGCCCTGAGAGGAAAAGAAAAAAGAAAAAAAAAAAAGTTCTCACCGTGGTCACAGGAGCGCAGAGATGCCCGTCTGGTTTTTTAGGTTTTCCTCGGGCCCCTTTTTTTCATTTATCTTGTAACAAGCAATTAAAAAAAATAGAAAGAGAAAAAATATATATATATCCGAATTTTCTCTGACTGTTGCAGAAGGATTTTTTCCCTAGCTGGGAAAAAGAATTTTAGAGGAAAAAAAAAAGAAAAAAAAGTGAATGTCTTTTACCTGCTTACACAGGAAATTAGATATGCTGTTGACAGCCCGGTTGGTAGAATAATATTGTAACAGAAACATTATTTTCCTGTGTGGCAGCCCGCTAACAAGCCGTTTCCACAGCAGGCACTTTCCCCCCATAAACTCTACTGTAACTATATTCCCTTTATCCCTCTCGGCTCAGAGTTTTAAACTGTCACCCTCATTCTTGTTAGGCTTTTTTTAAAATGATTTGAATGCTTTGGAAAACGTGTTATGCTGCTTGGCACAGATGGTAATGCAAGGTTAGTATGCGCTTTTGTGTAAGCCATAAGGCAAACGGTAATAGTCCACAGAACTGTTGGCCCTATCTTGCCTCCACAGTCTCCAGTGTCAGGTCTGTATTGAAAAGTAAGATGGATCGCCACCATTTCTCCTCCTCACAGTGCTTCTTGTAACCCTAGGTTCACCCGAGGAGGCCATTGGCGGAGAGGCGTCACGTGACCACAGGGTGCCAATGTTATTCTACGAGGGTGTCAAGACCCTGTCAGTTTCTGAAATAAATATTGGGAAACGGCGAGATGCAAAAGGCGACCTACTACGACAGCTCCGCAATTTACAGTGGCTACCCGTATCAAAGCGCAAATGGCTTCGGTTATGATGCCAATCAGGTCCAATATCCCCGGGCCTCTCATGTGGAAAGCGAGTACCATCGACCCGCCTGCTCCCTGCAGTCTCCCGGCGGCGGCTCCGTTGCTCTGCAGAAGCCAGGGGAGATGGTGGCGGAGGGCTGCGACAGGGGCATTCAGGCGGCGCAGGCCAAGGTTCTGCCCGAAGGCAATCATCAAGCGCCGGTGCCGGTGTCAGGCCCACCGCCTCCCCCCTCGCAGTCTCCCGGCGGAGTCAGCCAAGACGCGAGCAATGGCTCCGGGCCGCCGCCCGGTGCAGCCAAGAGCGGCTCCCCGACCTCCGGCACCCGCGGCAAGCAGATCTTCCCCTGGATGAAGGAGTCCCGTCAGAACACCAAGCAGAAACCCTCCAGTAGCTCCAGTTCAGGTACAAGCTGCCGCGGACACACAAACCCGTTCAACACCCGGGGGTGGGGGGGTGGGGGGGGGGGGGCAGAGCGGGGTGGGCAGGTATAAGGGTTGCAGGGAGGTGGGCAAACGCAACAGAGCATTAGTTTGCTTCCTGTGAAGGTCACGTTGTTTAATTTTCTGAGCTGTGGCATTTTAGGTGAACCATTTGTTGTAACAAATCATTTGATGAAGCTTGACCCACTTTTTCTTTTTTTATTGATGTTGTTAATATCCCAACATCATTCAGCATAAATGCAGGCGGCGGATGGCGGAGGGGAAAGGAGCAGATCCTTCCTTTTGTTTGTCCCCATGCCCTCCAGCTGACCTGTCCCTACTGTAAACACACATCTCCACTGATCACATAATGTTCCCGGAGAGACAGCAAACAAACACACACAACAGTTGTTTCAGTTTGTCCTGCTGCTTTGATTAGAGGGGAAACTCAGTGGGTCAGTGTTTGGGGGGTAAAGGGGCAGGCCAGAGGAGGGGTAGGGTATTTACTCTGAGCCAACCTAAAAACGTTAAAGATGCTCCTCTTCCCATGACCTGCTGTACATATTGTGGCTGGTATGTTAAACATGTTTGCAGTTATTTATTTATTTATTTATTTATTTATTTATTTTCACAAAATGAAACGATTATGGTTATAGGTTTTATTTTTAGGGTTAATTAATGAAGCTTTTCCATGCACAGAGCGATGATCCTGATGAGATCTGTTGAGACTAAGAATGTGGTCACTCAGGTTTAGTTAAAGACAAAGTCATATCTCCGCATATTTATCTATAGAAAACTGGTAATCTACTACATTTCAAACACATTTGATGCATTATTGACATTATTGAGCAAACAGAACACAGTGATTCACTTGAGGCAACTCCTTATGTTCATGTAACCTGTTTATGCATCCAAGTCTGTTTGGTTAAATCTCTCTTTGGCTGATATAAATCCTAAGAACTAAAAAAGTCATTTTTCTTTTTGAATTTAACAAATTATGAGCCGTGGAAGAAATTCATTAGACATTAAAGCCAATTAATAAAGTGCAAACCAACATTGCACTTTCATACATTTTTTCTAATAAATTTTAGAAGAATTTTACATAAATCTTAAGACAAATTTCCACTGATTTTGTAAAAGATGGGCTATGCACTTATGTGCGACTTATGTGCTTTCAATATGACTTTAAAAATTTTACACACAACACTAAGGGGTTAGTTGTTCATGGATGTATGGATGTCTTGTTACATTATGTTGACAATACAATATGCATTGAGGCAACCTGAAAATTCTGGTGTAAGTATTAAGTTAGCAATGGTCTTGAGAAACAGTTGAAACTCCAGTGTGAGTTTGAAAATTGCACATCAAGACAATTGTCCTTCCAACACATTGTAGGTAAAAGCATCAAAATTACAATGATCTGAGTGGTACTCAGAAATGGTAATGAGTCAAACTAAGCATTCAGGTGTACACCTTGTGTGACAATCTATAGAAATGATTGAAATTCAAGCGTTATGGTTTCACAGTCAGTTCGACATATCTGAATATGGCATTAATACACATTTTCTACAAGAACAATGAAGATATTATCTGAAGTCTCAAACGCTTGCAAATGTTCTCTTTTCACTGAGCCAAATTATATTTTCAGTTGTACAAATTTTGCCTGTAATGGCCTTAAAAGCACCTAAAAATTCAAAAGTAATTGCGGCTTCAAAGTGAGTTTGAAAAGTAGCAGGACGAGGCGATCATCTATTACACACATATTATGCCCTCTATTCAAATGTCTAATGCTTGGGTATTAGATGTTTGGGCTCCATATTTTTTTAAAGAAATGTATATTTTGTAAATATTCCATTTTAAAGTGCTAGAGAAATTGCATGAACTTATATTTAAGTGACAATTTAATATCTTGAATATCTGTTGAAAATAATGATGTCATAGCCCAAGCACAAACTTTATGGGGCTTTTTGATTGGTCTCAAAAGTTGATTCTGGTAAAGTTGACCAGAGTTGTGCATGTCCATCCATCCATCCATCCATTTTCCTACACCCTTGTCCCTTTAATGGGGTCGGGAGGTGCTGGTGCCTATCTCCAGCTGGCGTTCCGGGCGAGAGGCGGGGTACGCCCTGGACAGGTCTGTGCATGTCCCAGATGTACAATTAATATTAATTGGGATTATTTTTAGCATGTCAATGCTTGTTAGCAATAGCAACACAGGCAAAATCAGTAATGTATTTGAATGCACAGAAAATAACAGGAAGAGCCTCACAATTTAGATGTTGGACAGTGCTATGTGCTCTGTATGAGTTACTGTAAAAAATGCTATAAACAGCTAAGCAACTTTGCCATGTTTTCTTTGGAAAAAAAACATATTGGACAATAAATAACTAAGTGTTCCAGTCAAAAAAGTAACTTCAGGGTTTTTCTCAGGGTTTGTTTTATATACTAGAACTCCAAAGTGCCCATTTCCTGGTACGACAAGAGCACACACTCTAACCGTCAACCACAAGCACCTGAGGCTCAACAACACCAAGCCTTAAAGGCATATTCCAAGCCCCCTTTTTGTTTTGGTAACTACATTTTACTCCGCCACATACTAGGCATTGACTGTTACTATAACATTTGGGGTAAATATTTATGTGCAGATGAGGGAAGAAATTACGAGAAAGAATACTGTGTCTATATGAAACATTTTAGAAAGAATCCAAAACAAATCATCAGTTCCAGAGAAACCAAGAACCTTGAAGTTAGCAAGTACCTTGAATCATTTTATTGTACTTTGCGTCAAAGGAATCTGTGTGGTCAGGGCACCAAAACCATGTCTAGCCCAGGGGCCCACTTCCTCCTAATGCTGGCCCTGCTTCCATTTTTTTTTACAATGCTATTCTTTGTACAGATGAACAAATGATTATCATTATTAAACGTAACGTATTAGAAATTAATTCATAAATATTTATCACTAATCAGCATTTTGTCTTCCATTCCACAGCCAACATTTACATATGGGCTCATACGGGTGGGAAATGGGCTGAAATATGGGCTCCATAATTAATTGTCTTTAGTTTAGATAGTGACCTCATGTTTACTGCTTATATGACTTTGACAGAGGAAAAACTCTGGGACCTGCATGGATCATGTGCTGCTCAGTTTGTACTGATTTGCATCACATCTGTTTTAGAACCAGCTGAGATATGATGTCTGAATTGTTTTGTACTTGTTTTCATTTTGTATTCAAACCATGTGGATCTCGTATAGAAAGTTTTTTTTTTTCTTCTTTCAGAGCGCCAGACCATTTAGAACCCATCCAAACTAAGCCAGATCCTAACAGGGCCTGCATGCACATATTGGCTGAGCCTAAGCTAACAGCCATTTCTTCTTCTCCTGTGTGCAGACTTCTCTTTCATCTGTGCAATATCATTACGCCTCAGGTTATGTCATGTTGCATTCCTCCTACCTCAGGTTTAGGAGACAGGTAGTGAAATTTATTAAGTGTTGGCCGGCTGCCACTGCAAGTGGATATGACCTTAGGATTCTGCAGGCAAGTGCTAGGCTCTTAAAGCTTATCAGCAAGGGCAAGATGAGCAGTTTTATACACCCTGAAGAATCTATAAATGCTTATGCTTGCATTATGCGCCTGTTATGCGGTGTGACTTTCGGGGCAGCATGAGGGTCAAAATGTTTTTGTGTAGGAAACCAGGGTTACATATCAGATAGTGACCCAGTTTTCTGCTATTGCATTTCTGGTTAGTGATTGCACATGTAGGCACATTGATTGTTAATTGTCTTATGGTCCCCTGATGATAACCCCTGCGTTGGGGGTGGATTTATCAAAATGTTAAGATGTTTGCTCCACATTGGCTGCAGATCTTAGGAGATGAAAAACTGTACTATAATGGGCATATTTATCTAGTAAAGAGCTCTATCACCACCACCGCCCCCTCCTGATTGCAGGGTTTCACTATCAGTGTATGTGTTGTCACCCAGTTTCTGCTCCCACTCTCACTCTCCTGTGTCTTGCGTCTGTGTTTCTCTCTGTGTGCCTATAATGGATCACTGATTGACGCCCTCCTTCTCCTTCTCCCTGACAGTGGAAAGTTGCCCAGGAGACAAGAGTCCTCCGGGGTCAGCGGCATCGAAGAGGGCCCGGACAGCTTATACCAGCGCGCAGCTCGTGGAGCTGGAGAAGGAATTCCACTTCAACCGGTACCTGTGCAGGCCCAGGAGGGTGGAGATGGCCAACCTGCTTAACCTCACGGAGAGACAGATCAAAATCTGGTTCCAAAAACCGACGGATGAAGTACAAAAAGGATCAGAAGGGCGTCGGGATGATGCCGTCTCCGGGCGGACAATCTCCCCGGAGCCCAGTGGGTCCACCGTCCGGTGGGGGCGGCGGTGGAGGGAGCGGATATCTCAACTCTATGCATTCTCTCGTTAACAGTGTACCGTACGAGTCCCAGTCTCCAACCTCTTACAATAAGACTCATCAAAATGCGTACGGTATGGCCACGTCATACCCCCCTCCTCTGAGCAACTCCCTCAACAGCTGCCCACCCCCCCAGAAGAGGTACCCTGGGACGGACTCGGCCACGCCCGAGTATGACGCGCACCACCCCCTGCACGGCAACGGCAACTATGGCGCGCACATGCAGGGCAGCCCCGTCTACGTCGGCGGAGGCTACATCGACTCTGTGCCCAGCTCCGGGGCCTCGGTTTTCGGTCTCACCCACCTCCCTCACCCGCCTCCTCCGTCGGCGAGCATGGAGTACAACGGGGCGATCACGATGGGCAACAGCGGCGGTCAGCATCACGGCGTGTGTGATGCGACGCCGACGTACACGGACCTAACGCCGCACTACTCTCAGGGAAGAATCCAGGAAGCGCCCAAACTGACGCATCTGTAGCATGCGGCGCGATCCTGGATCACTCCGCCCCATTGTCTCGTCCAAGCTCCAGACATGTCCCTCCTGCTTTGTTTCTGCGCCTCCTCACGGCTTCCACCTTCTCCTTCTGCCTTTTATTGTTTGTTTGTGTTCTCTATAGTTTCATGTGTGAAGTAGCGTAGGACAAAATAATCACGACTTGCTTGAATTTTCCTCTATTTGCTTGTGTCATTGTCTCACCAAGACCTTTATGTACCATAGAGTGTCTATAGAGCCGAACGGAAGGAAGGAAGAAGGGCATAGCATATCCATAGGATTATTTAATCTTTTCCTTTTTTAAAAAAAACGTCTTTTTAAAATCTCAAACAGGGTATTATGAACACATGTTATTCATTTTCAATGTGAAACTGTCCGTCTTTATTTATCCGCAATTGAAGAATGATGTGTTTTTTTTTTTTTTGCATTCTGTTGCACTTGTGTACAAAAAGAATCTTAAGAGCCAGGAGCTGGGAATGTGAGGAGATTACATTTAAAACAAAGGGTCATGAACTTGCACAGCCTCCCATTTTGCTTCTGTTTTGTTCCATTGGTCTTTTTAAATGTTATTTATTCAGACTCCAATAGTATTATTTGACGCCCCTCCATCTCTGTCTGCAAGGGAAGAAGGTTGGTGGAGAAACTAGCGCCATGTTCGGCCCATATATGCAGCTATGTCTCTTAGATTGCAAGTTTTCCAATTTATTTCTTTCTTAGTATTATTGTTATTATTATTATTCGAGGAGGTGTTTCTATTTTGTCAGCGAATGAAAAAGAAACCAATCAGTCATGCAATAAGGGTGGAAAGAAGGACACACGTTTGCAGTTTCTTTATTGAATAAAAGGCAAAACACATCATCATTTTTTTTCTTCTTCTCGATGTCAAACAGTCCATGCTGCTCCAGTTCGAAGAAACAAATAAAAATAATTGAAGTGAAAAAAAACTACAAAAAAAACTAAATAAAAACAAAAACAGATCCGCCCGTTTTAATTTTAAAATTCGCAAGCAGTTTCACATTTACATTATCACATAACGCTGTTTTATACATCAAAAAAATAAAAGTGGGTTAACAGCGATGGTATGGAATCATAGTTAAAGCAGCATCAAATTAACGGTTTTACATATGTTACATTCAAGAAGTACATTTTATAAATTAAAGTCCTACCAGAATTAAAAAAAAACAATAATTTAAAGATCAAAACTGCTCCGCATTAAATCTCATAAAAACAAAAACAAAAACAAACAAACAAACAAAAAACCAGAACAACTCGCAGAGTAAAAAAAAGAAAAAGAAAAAAAAACATTTGATCTATTTACTCTCCCCTCCTTGAGGGTGGGCCCCCTTCTCTTTCCCAGCGCGTCTCTCTCATCTGCGTGGGCACATCCATAATAATAAAAATGTCACCCGGGTCTTCGTGGAGGGTTCTGCGGAGACAAGAAGCCAAATGAGAAATCGTTTAAAAATAATCCCGCCTATGTGTAAAGCCAGTCAAACGCCGCTCACAGAGGACGCACTCTAAAGTACAATAATCAAGGACCTTATTTGTTCAATCAGACCCTGAAAATGTGCAGATTTTGATGCGTAAAAACCGGCCACACCACGACTGGAGGGAAAACAAGTGCTAGACATAGATGGCTGCAAATATTTTTATCTTCAAAATTCAATGCCAAACTAAAATGTTACAAATAATTAAATGTTTTTTTTTTTATTGCTTGTAATAATTCCATTATACATATATTTTAAATTACAATACAAAACGCAAGCCAGGAGCAAATGTGTTGAATGCAGAAGGCCATCGACATAAATCTGTGTGCCAAGGTACTTAGCCACAACAAACCTCTGACGGATTTTGTTTATTTCTCACAATATTTACTCGCGTTAATGTATTTTTCCTTCTGGTCCCCCCCAAAAAACTCTCATTTTCAACCTAGCATGATTGATATCAGAGGGCACGAACATTACCAGCCCTGACATATGGTTAGCAGGGAAACCTAGAACAATTGAAGCATGGTGTGTCACCGAGGGGGGGAAAAAGAGCCAATACTATGAGTATTTCTGTATCCAAGACAGAAACACACATGCACACGCGTTACGCAGCAGGACAGCGATTTGACCCACATGCGCCAAACGCAGGTTTGCGCACAAATAAATTGTGTCCAAATACAAAATTGAGCGCACACGGCGTTTTCTCTTTGCATTCGTAGGAAACTGCGCCCTAAATCACTCCTGCTTTAAGATAAGTGTGTGGGACGCAACGGGCTCCCCTAAATGCCGCCACCCACTCCTGTCCGTGCACACAAAGCCTGCGCGCAATTCCAAAATAACCATCAGTCTCTTCTCTTAGCAACTCGCTACTTGTCCATTCGCTGACATGCAAGTCTTAGGAAAAGAAAAGAAAAAACAGATAACAAAACAACAAAAGCAAAAAGAGAAAAAAAAGAATTTAAAGATAAAAGCCAGGTGGGGAAGCCAGCTTCACGACATACTCACCGATGACTGTTATAGAGGAAGTGGTCGCATCTTGTGTGACCAGATTCCTTTTTCCCCCGTTGTTCTTAAAAAAAAAAAATCCCTCCAGCGACAAACAGACTACCAGTGCGAGCAGAAACCGGTTCTAATCTGAGTGACCACTGTTTCTTGGCGCTTCCTGGCTGCATTTGATCCGGGGGAGAGTTAGAAGCCTTAAATGTGTTGTGAGGGCACCGAGCTGTCAGACCTTTTGGCGAGTAAGATTGATCGCGCACAGGCTTCCAGGACTCTTTGTTTGGTATATAAGCAACAAACTGAGAGAGAGGCCTTCCACTTCTTCTCCTTCTCCACTTCCCCTCTTCTTACTCAATAAGCCACATACAGATATATATTTTGTGAACGAAAATACCCCCACGTACTGCCGGACGAATAATATTAATAATAATAAAAATCAAAAACAAAACAGGGAACCACTTCCTGAATGTGGCTTTTACAGATTCTTCTAGAAGAGCCATATGAAACTGAGCACGAACAAGGGAAGAGAGCAGCTCAATAGCATTCCCATCAGCATAATAACGCTGGCAAATAGATTTCGTTGTAAAAAAGGTCGATTGTAACAGTGTTTATGCTTGCTCCATGACCATTTCAGGTAGGAAGGATAATAGAAATACATTGAGAAGCTCATTCCCCCCCCCTGACCCCCCCCCCCTCCCCCAAGTAAGTGTGGCAATGTCCGTCCAATAAATCTTTGCTTTATGCAGCCTCGTGGCTTTGCGCTCCTGACATGAAAACAAAACTATTTCCAACGCTGCTTTTAAAGGAATGCAGTAGTCGTGGCTGCTTGGAGTCATCAAAAGAGATTCTGTTTCATCACGGGTTTATGAGCTCGACGTTTTTGGTGGAATGAACGAAAAATGTGCCTTAATGCTGCTGTCAAATGGCTCCAAACATTACGCCCCTATAAACGTCTTTTAAAGGTCTATGTAAGGTTTGTCCGTTCTTGTTTTGGTTTGGCCCCTGAAATACACCGAAAGCCGAAGTTATTTTTAAGGTATCGGTTTTCCATCCAGATTTTTTAAGAAGCAAATATAAACACAATATATATTTTTTTTATTTAGGCTAGGTTGCTCTAGCCTAAATTAAACCTCATTTAATTAAGCATCTCTGTCCGTCTTTCATTTTTCAAAACATTGTCTTATTCTTCAGATGATTTTTTTGTCTGTTAAAAAAAGAAGGTAATGAAAACTATTTTAACTGTAACAGACGTCTTTTCACGTCTGACTGTTCAGCTGCATATTTAGGCTGTTTAGATGGTAAACCATTCCGACTGTTATGTATTTGTCCACGAGTTTGACCATTTATAACCCAGAACCCTTCACTTCTCGACCACGTTTCCACGTTGTTTAGATACAAGGTGACACATTCTCTATTTTAGCCATTTAACCACGTTTCCATTATAGATTTGATTCTAAGTGTCATTGTGTACGACTATCTAGAAGTGGAAAGCAGACATGTATTTTATTTTTCTGTTTAGTGGCAATGTGCTCGGCGTAAAGGGTTGACTGTGTTAACAGAAGTGTACAACATAGGCTCGTCTTTTTTTAAACACCACCGGGTCATTGTCCAAGAAAATAATCAGAAGTTAACCGAGCCCAGCAGACGTCTTGGAGTGGGCGGTCTTTTCGTATTTCGTCTTGTTTAGACTGGAAGGCAACACGACCTGATGTCTAATAAATGAAGCTTTGCCCCGGGGGAAAAAAAAGTTGACTATTTGAACTAATTTTGGGTTATAGATTTGTCTTTGTATCAAACGATGGTGACAGATTGAGTGAGCATTCTTTGCCCCTCACCTGAACCAGTTTAAATCAACCACATTCTCACTTTGCTCAACTATAATTCAACGAAACTTTACTAAGTGGAATAATTTGGACATTTCCTCATTTGGCAAAAAAAAGGGGGGGGGGGAAATTTGACAAAGTTTAGATGTTCTCATAAGAAATTGCCATATTTGTCAGTTTTGTCGAATCATAGGGGTTTTGATATGGTTAGTTTTACAGCTTTAATTAATGCTTAGCAACGTACGTGCGTTCTGATTACAAAACTCTTAAATTTTGAAATTCATTTTTCACACCCAGAGCTTAAATATGAAGAGCTACTAGGGTGAAATGTGTGTCTGTGTCTATCTGTGTGTGTATGCGTGTGTGTGCTTTGTGATGTGTGTGATGTGTGTGTGTGTGTGTGTGTGTGTGTGTGTGTGTGTGTGTGTGTGTGTGTGTGTGTGTGTGTGTGTGTGTGTGTGAGTGGTGGGGGCGTTCTCGACTGACATCCTCAAACAATACGAGAAAGAGGAGTGCACGAATCCGCGCACCCTGAGCTGCTCTCCTTCCCTGTAATAGAGAGCGTCAGGCGCTTCTTAAAAAACACATTTTGTGGCTTAGTGGACTGGACTGGAGGAGCGAGGCGAGGCGAGGACGAGCTGAGCGGACAGAGATGTAAATAAAAACAGTCGTGCATGGCCCAGCTGAGCGAGGACTTTTCTTTTCTTTTTTTTTTATTCCTTTTGGATCAATCAGGCAGAGAGTGGCTTCTTTTGATTAAGCCCCAAATTGTCATTGGGCAGAGGTAATCATGTGACAGGCAATTCGGTCCAATTTCAACCTTGTCTCCATGAATTCTATAGTTTAATGGTAGCTCGGTCCCCATACGGCCGTAATCACTGAAATAGAAAAAAAAAACACATCAGGGGATTTTTCTTTTATATATATATTTCTTTTTTTTTTTTTTTCCTTTCTTCATCGTCCTCACTGAGCCGCAACGTTTATAAAAATACGGCGCTGCAAACTTTCCTCGGCTCTCAGGGAGCGGAGATGAATTACGAATTCGAGCGAGAGAGCGGTTTTATCAATAGTCAGCCGTCGCTTGCTGAGTGCCTGACATCTTTCCCCCCTGTCGCTGATTCATTTCAAAGTTCATCAATCAAGAGCTCGACGCTTTCACGCCCGACACTGATTCCTCCTCCCTTCGAACAGACCATCCCCAGCCTGAACCCGGGCAGCCATCCGCGGCACGGTCGGCCCAGACACAGCCCCGATGGCTGCAGCCCGCTGCCTACCGCCTCCTTGCCCCCGGAGTACCCGTGGATGCGGGAGAAGAAAGCCTCCAAGAGGAACCACCAGCTGCCGAACTCCACCACCGCCGCCGCCGCCGCCACCACCATCTCCAACGGACCCGTGTGCTTCTCCCCGAAAGGTGGGTGAATCCTAACAAAAAAAAAAACAAAAAAAAAAACGACAATGCCTTCACTAATCTGTTGCTGCATTTGGAGCCACCCGGGCCCCCCCTTCTAGGGAAGACGTTAAATGCGGATGTAAAAAAAAAAAAAACAACAACAACAACAATATATACCTCAGTATAGCTTTATTCCGGTGGATGAATATGAGTGTGAAGCTTGAGGGGGTAAAGTTTGGGTAAAGTTTGGTGATGTAAGGTGATTTATTCCCCTCGGCGAGGCAGAGTTTTGATGTGTGACAGTAATGAAGAGTGATGGAGTGCCTTTGCCGAGGAGGGCAGCTGGAGCATTCATTAGACTCCCACACCAGGATGGACCGCACTGTTTTGGAGAGCTGTACGCACATGAAGGCACCTATTTTATTCCCTAAAATAATCAAGTGAGGAGTTTATATCAATACAGACGTTATGTTTGGGTAAAATGGGCAGGTTAACATCTCCAGCGGCCATTTTGCGTTCATGTAAAACTCAAGAACGTTATATTTACTGGCAGCGGGGTTATGCAATTGTATCCTGCTTTCTTTTCTTTTTCTTTTTCGTTTTTTTTTTTTTTTTTTTTTTTTTTTTTTTAAAGAATCCCCTTGCTGTTTATTTTTTCAGGTTCGCCTGAGATCGTGGAGGGAGCGGGTGGAGGAGGGGGCTCCCGCAGGCTGAGGACCGCATACACCAACACGCAGCTCCTGGAGCTGGAGAAGGAGTTCCACTTCAACAAGTATCTCTGTCGGCCGAGGCGGGTGGAGATCGCGGCCCTGCTGGATCTGACCGAGAGACAGGTCAAGGTGTGGTTCCAGAACCGGCGCATGAAGCACAAGCGCCAGACTCAGACCAAGGAGAACCACGGAGGGGGAGACGCAAAGGGCCCAGGAGCCGACGACGGCATCCACAGCGAGGAGGACGAGGAGGGGAGCGGCCTGCTGTACGAGCAGACTGGGCCCCTCCTGGAGAGAGATACCTGCTCCTTTCAGAACAACACGCAGCCGCAGCCGCCGCAGCCGCAGCAGCTTCACAATAATGGAGAGGCGGCAAGCTATGACAAAAATCTGAAACATTTTCCCAACCCGTCACCCACTGTTCCGGGCTGCATGTCAACAATGGGCCCCGGATCGGCATCTGGACCGGACAATGGCGACAGCCCCTCAGCCCTGGATGTTTCTTTGCACGACTTTCAGCCTTTCTCCTCGGATTCCTGCCTGCAGCTCTCGGACACAGCCTCGCCGAGCTTGTCGGAGTCTCTGGATAGCCCTGTGGACATTTCCGCGGACAGTTTCTATTTTTTCTCGGAGTCTCTGACCACAATCGACCTGCAGCATCTGAACTATTAACTCAGAAACTAAAACAAAAAAAAAGTCCTCCACATTTTCCCTGTGTGTGTGTGTGTGTGTGTGTGTGTGTGTGTGTGTGTGTGTGTGTGTGTGTGTGTACGAGAAAGAGAGAGAGAATGTGTGTATGAAATCAGGCTACGAAGGCATTAATTCATTTTGTTTGTATGTGCGGCACATTTATTCTCTTGATATTTGACTTGACGATTAATACAAGGTAAGGACGGAACTAAATCACTGAAATAGCTCTGCTTATAGTTTAATTACCATAACAACTTGATCACTTGGAATAGAAATTACAAGTGTGTGGGTGTAAGAGGGAAAGTGTGTGTGTGTGTGTGGGTGTGTGTGAGAGAGAAAGTAATCTAACAGTGTTAGGTCAATACGGAACCGGGTCGTTTCTTATTTTTGTATAGTTTTCTTGGATATTTTTGTTAGAATACAAACTAACTTGCTACAATCCTTCTGCTTGTGTTTGACTCTTTTCTTTTTAACCTTTCTAGAGTGAACTTTTTTTTTCGTTTCCTTGTTTTCTGTAAGAAACATTTAATCAAAAGCGAGAGTAAGAGGCTATGTAAATTAACAACAGGTTGGTAATGAATATAAATGATCGATTTGCATTCATTTCTCAACGGAACACTTGTTTGAATGAAACAAAGAATTTAGAAAAAATGTTTTCAGTCATCAATAGATAAAAAAATAAACTCCACCCTCTAATCATTTATAGTAAAACGCAGTTATTTAAATAATTTTCAAACCAGACCTAGAATACAGATAAAACAAAATGAAGAATAAAACAACTACCAAAAATGCATGCAAAAACAACAGGTTTATTTATTTATATCAAAATACCTAAACTGAAACGTGCAAAGAAATTTGATAACTATAAAATCAATATTTACATTTCTAACTTCCAAACTAATTTCTTAGAAAAAAGAACATCAAAATAAAATTTCCTGCGGAGATCTTAGCTGTTAACACTGAGTGCAAGTTGCAGGCAAATAACCGGAGCCATGTTTGCCTTCAGGAGCTCATAAATCACCCCCGTGGCATGAAAGAGACGGACGTTAAGGAGAGCAATTGTCGCGTAATGTGAACAAATAATAAAAAACACCCACTTAGGTTTTCATACGGGACTCCTAAAACTTAAAAAGGGGGCCGAGTCACTGCATGCGTTGGGCAATAATTCATTTTTATAGCTTGTTTGAACACGGCTCATGGCTCCGGCAGCAGCAGCAGCAGCGGCAGTAGCAGCCGGTTCAGGATTAAGAGGCTGCGCTCAAACTTAAGCCAGACTCCTTTCGGAATATTGAACATTTATCAAATTCACTCCGAAGAAAAGCTTTCTCAAGTAGAGATTATTGTCTAAGCTTGTTTAACAGGAAATTAGGCGTGTTTGGGGGCTTTGACCTCATTACTGTATGTTTCAACCTCCTATTCAATGAAGGATTATTTCTAATCTTATTCAATGTGACTCCTCGTCAGGAATGGGGTTTTACTAGGTTTATTAAGTCAATACAACACATTTGGGCCAGATGTTAAAAGCCACCAGTTGCAATTGATCGATTTAAAAACTTTGGCACATCAGCTCGAACTTTTCACTGAAAAATCTGAAAAGCTAAGCAACTCCTTCACAGTTGGGAAGAGTTATATGTATCTGCGCGTGTGCAGATGGGGTGTAGGATGAGGATTGGGAGGGGGCACGAAGTGGGGCTAAAAAAGTAAAATTCAAAGCCCCCCCCCCCCCCCCTCTCCCCCCCTCCCCCCATCTCCCCTGTTTTTCCAACTAACCCTGGTGGAGGCCGTTTTAACCAAATCATTCCGAGACAGCGCGCCTTTTCTGTGCTCCTGCAGCTCACACAAAGAGCGGTGAAAAGCCTTCCGAGGTTTCCTGCATGTGGCGAAGCTGCTTCTTTCCACGAGCATATAGTGAGGCAGGAGCTTTTCGCCCACTCACTGCAGAGGCAGCTGGAGGACACAGAGAAAAGAGGGAGGGGGGGGGGGCCATTGGTGGGAGTGGAGGGGAACTGAACCCAGTGCGCTTTTTTTTCCACCCCCTCCCGCTGATGGGAAGTTTCAAACAAATTTGACTTTATTTGACCATTTTTTTTTTAATTATTATTTTATGGTGATGTCACATTTCCCCATATCGAAATCTAAACTCTTAAAGACTTAAAAAAGGTAACCTCTGTTCAGCAGAGAGTAGCTGCAGCAATTTAAAACAAACAAAAAACGCAAAGGAAAATAAGAGATTGAAAATGTTGGTCTCATTACAAATAACTTGATGGACTTTAGTCAGAAAGTTCCGCATACTGAATCAAAACCCACACCTTGACACCTTGATGTGTTCAGATACACATCAAGGTGTTGGTTGGTGTAATGGGCTAACCAAGCCTGACTCTTTTACATAAGAGTATATTTGAAGCGACGGCCTAAAAAAACCCTAATTTGAACATATTTTCCACGATGACGTAATAGGTTAGCCAAGCTCGACTTCTTTGATAGGGCCCAATTTGAAGCGGAGACCTTTAGAAAAGTCAGTTTTTAAACATATTTTCCAGACTGAATAAAGAAGGCGACCTACAGTCATGAGGATACATTATGACTTCAGTGGTCCGAGGGGAACTCTGTCAGCATCATGGTGGGTGTTTAGCTTCTCTTGGCCTCTGGGGGCGCTCGCTTCTCCATGAGATCCTTTACTTCTCCCTCCCCTTTCTTTTCCTTCCTCGGTGAGAGGTTGTGCATCTGCTGCAAGTCTCCCACGCATACTTCCCTCTCGCCCCCCCGCCTCTCTTTCTCTCTCTCTCTCTCTCTCTCTCTCTCTCTCTCTCTCTCTCTCTCTCTCTCTCTCTCTCTCTCTCTCTCTCTCTCTCTCTCACTCCTCTTTTTTTCTGCGGCCATTCATTTCTCCGGCAGCTTTATTTGATGATCTTAACAGGATAATCAGCCCACACTCACACCTCAGGCTACATAGGCGCATTTAAGACCTCCTCTCATTATTATATCATTTGATCACCGTACATGCGTAATGAATACATGTGGGAGTGAAACCACAGTGGATTGCAGACCCTCTGACCTGCTAGAGATGAAAAAATTAATACCCCCATCATCCTAATGGTAAATGTGTTGTCTTGCCTCTTCATCACCTGTGACAACCCAAACACGAGGCGGAATTTACGTCGTTCTAATTCGGTTGGGATTTGTATGTTTTTTTGTTTGTTTGTTTGTTTTGCCTTTGTACGTTATTTTATGAGTGAAATGAAATCAAAACCCAACCACCAGTTTAGTGCAAAAAGTTTGTTGTGTGCGTGTGTTTGTGTGTGTGTGTTGTGTTGCGCGAAACTACATGTACAGGACAGGAGATTTAAGCAAACACCATGACAGGGGCGTCTCTAAAAGGTTTTGTATGGGGGCCAGGGCCACTGTTAACTTCACAAGACAAAAGCCTTAGAAGGATTGCCAGAGTTTTTATTTTTGGTATTTTTGTTACAATTAAATTTGAAGTTAAGTTAAAATAATAAAAAAAAAAATCAATATTCTTGTGTACAATATAGAAATCATAGAATGGAATTTGATGTTTTTGTTAAGTGCCAGCTTACACTTTAAACGGATTAAAATGTTCCTAAAGAGTATATTTAAAAAAAATTTAAGTAAGTTGTTTCAGTTTAAAATTTGAATCTAATCAGTATACTAAAAACGGACATGTATGCCAAATATTTTTTGTTTGTAGTTACAGTTCAGTGTTGCTAATTTAATCATATCCGCTTCCTCAGTCTGTCCTGGAGTGACAATTTATATGAAACGTAACAAGTAAGATTTGTTGGCGCGTCTTCCGTGACGTTTGAACACCCAATTTAATATGTCAAAGAAAAAAGATGGACTCCACAATATATACCCAGATGTGATGTGAAACGCACTTTGTGTGCATGCTTTTCTTTATAGGATAGTTTTGAGAAGCTTGCCTAACTCTGAAGCATACAGATTGTTGTCTTGCATCAATAAGTAAAACTACATGCACAGAATGGAGAATGTTATGTGATAGTTGGTGGTGTGAGGTTGGTCACTCCTGTAAATCTGCTCCCATCCCCCTCCACCAACCAGGGCTGATAGTCTCAAATACACTCTATATTAAGAGAAAAAAAGCCTCTGTGAGTTGAATTTTTTTTTAATTATTTTTACATTTGGAATTTGCACTGTGGCACAGTTGGCATTGTGACGTTGCAGTAAGAAGGTTTTGGGTTCAAATTGCAGCCCTGGCTCTTTGTGGATGGAGTTTTCATGTTCACAGTGTGGATGTGTGGGTTTTTTACGAGTTGCTAAGGATTCCTCCAGACTCCAAGCAGGTGACTCTTAGATCAATTGGTATTTTAAGTGCGACTGTATGGCTGTTTGCCCTGTGTGTCTCTGAGTTGCCCTGTGATGGACCAGAAACCCTGTTCCTCACCCAATGACTGCTGGCACCAATTTCCCCTTGATCCCCTCCTTGCAAAAATAAGCGGTTAGACAATAGATGTATCAATAGATGTATTTATTTATTTATTCATTTATTTATTTGAGCCTTTTCCTGAAGGTTCTCTGCCTCTCTTTCCTCGAGACTTCACTAAAAATAAAGATATGGATAAAACGATAACATTGTCTTGATATGACTTCTGGTTTTTGTTTCCCCACACTAATATCCTGATTAGTTAATATCTGGTCTGAGGAAGTTCTGGAGACACCCCTGCTGCCACATGAGGTGAAGTGTACAACAGGCAAACACAGATTTCTTGGCAATGATGCTCCCATTTTGTACCAATGCAATGCCATTTGATTCCAACATGCTTTCGGTCTGTAATGTAAACAAACCAGGCTACATCTGTCTATTACTCAAGTGTTTTTTTTAATTATTGAGGAAAACCAGATATAAAATGTTAAACTTTCCACATTTTCATAAAATGTGCCACATAGCCTGATATCTGACGATTTCACATCCCATCCTGTTCTCTCCTCCTGCTAATAGAAGGTACTAATGGGAGTAGCTGTAAAAGCATGACCTTACAGCAGAGATGACTGAATGATTAAAAAAATAATACAAGTAATGATTAGTTGTCAGAGAAGGTACGAAGCAAGGGGTCACGAACTGATACATGGACCAGTTCCAGCTCCTTTACATACCTGCAAAAAAAGAAAAGAAAAAAAACAGCTACGAAAAGACGAGTAAAGGCGAAAATAATTGCCCCTCTAAATCTCCTACTGCTACATTTAACAGCTCATAACAAAAAAAAAAAAAAGAAAAGAAACGAAAAATTAAAGAAAAGAAAAAAAATATAGAAATGGAAATGTTGCTCATTTCAGTCTGTACTGGGAGGGCAATGTTCTTGCCTCTTCCTTACTGTCACACTGTGACAATATTTGCAGAGTAAAATCCCATAATGTTCAAGCGTGAAACATTTCGCATCGGAATGAGACATTAATAGCCCACATATACCCCGCGGCAACATTACGCACCCCCACACACACACACACACACGAGGGGACACGCACCCTTGGCCATCTATCCAAGAGCGACTGACGGCATGTGACAACGCCGCTGTTACACTCGAGCAGGACACACGCACAGCCTCACACGCTCCAATCCAAAAATAGGCTACCTGGGGGTCAGAGTGCAGGGCCGTCCTCTCGGTGAGGTAGCAGAGGTTGAAAAGTGAATCTCTCCACCGGTGCAGGAGCGCGCAGCGGGGTTGCTTGCAGCAGCCCTGCGCCCCGCATGCGACCCAGGGACTGTCCACCTCCGTCTGCCTCCTAGCTCATTGTTTGCTCGGCCAATACATTAGCGGCGTCGCGCGTCACCTTGATCGACGAGCGCTCGGAATTTAAATAGCCCCTCAAACACCAATCTGTCACCGTCCTATAGGGGATAAAGACAAGTGCCTCACTGGCTGACCTGTAGCCACGTGACGGCAGCCGTTCATTGATATCGGTCAGTGCGCGCCCCCTCCTTCCAGCACTGATAAGGCTAGAGTATAGGTAAAGGTTGGCACGGTCACTTTGGGCAAGGGTGGGTTAGAGGGCGTTTGTTGGAGAGGACGGTCCCTCAGCCCCTCGGAGAGCGATGCCACAATGAGCAGCTTCTTAGACTACTCGGTGATGAGCGGAGAAGGTAGCTCATGCTCCATCAGGGCTTTCCACTCGGACCACGGGATTACAGCTTTCCAGTCCTGCGGGGCTGCTGTCAACAGCTGTGGGGCGGATGAGCACTTCATGGCAAACAGGACTTCTCCTGACAGCCTCCCCATCAGCCGGCGTCTTACCAGTCTTCTGCAAACACTTTGGGTCTCTCCTACGGAGCCCACCCGGCCTGCAGCTCCAGCTATGGGCCCCAAAGTTTTTGCGCAACATATAACCACTACACGCGGAATCAGGAAGTGGACTCTGGAGCTGCGTTTCCCCAGTGCGGTCCTTTGATGTTTTCGGGTAACTTACCCTCCTCCATGGTTCCTCAGCACCGCCACGGTTACAGTGCCACTCCACTGGGCCAGCTGCAGTATAGCCACGCCGCCTACGGAGGCGGACACGAGCAAGCGCCCCCTTACCCTGGTGGCTCAAACCCCATGTCACCTCTGCACGCAGCTCACCTGGAGGCTTGTTGCTCACCTCTGTCGGAGGGCGCCTCCTCTGCGCAGACTTTCGACTGGATGAAGGTCAAGAGGAATCCACCGAAAACAGGTGAGTGGGGGGAAAAATGTACCTTAAGAGCAGAAAGGATACATAACGACGATATTTAATCAGACCTAAAACCCTGTAAACTTTGTCAACATAAAGTTGAAAAACGAAAATGAAGACTTAAAGAGAAAGGTTCATGTATTGGTATTTTACACAATTCTGTTAAAGGGCCTGAGATGTTCAAAAGTCAAGAGATGTTCCAAATCCTGTTGCAATTTTCTCACTACAGAAGTGAAAGGACTCTATGGACGTCTATCGATGTTCATTGATCGAATATGGTAATTAAGCTTGACAGTTTTGTAATTTTGGGCCGTACGTGTTGGCTAAAAATAAAAAAAATGTTATAGCAGCAGGTTTTTGGGATAAACGAAGACAAGGACTAGCTAAACTTAAACGTACACCAAAAAGACGTCCATAAACATAGATGTTTGAAAGAAACTGCCAACAAGTTTGCTTGGTTTAAGCTGCTTTAGTATAAGGTTATAGGTCAATATTGACATCTATGTATTCTTCCCAGAGTTCAGATAACTAAATGCCAGAGGAATTTTTAGCACTTTCAAATTTGCAACTTTAAATCTTTAAGAGGACACAATGGCATACATTGATTAGAATACCAGAGTTCCGTTTTTTGCAAGAGAAGCCATCAATTTTCTGGTGCGTAAAAGTGGTTCCAGATGCGTAAAACAAGACTGGTTTTATTTTGGGGGGGGGGGGGGGGGGGGCATTTAAACTGTTTTATGGTACTAAAAAGAAAACAGGATAAAACCTTCACTTCTGTCTGCAGGACGATCCGGGGAATACGGTTACGCAGGACAGCCGAACACAGTCCGGACCAACTTCACCACCAAGCAGCTTACAGAACTGGAAAAGGAGTTTCACTTCAACAAGTATCTGACACGGGCGCGCCGCGTAGAGATCGCGGCCGCGCTTCAGCTGAACGAGACTCAGGTAAAAATCTGGTTCCAGAACCGGAGGATGAAGCAGAAAAAGCGTGAGAAGGAGGGGCTGCTGCCGGCCAAAGCTCCCCGCGCAGAACGGGAGGAGATCATCCCGGAGAAAATGGACGATGCAGCATCTGAGAGGTCGACCTCATCGTCCCCTCGACTCCCTCCCCCTCATCCTCCACCGGGTCTTCCACGGGCACTGACACTTACGCCTCCAACTGAGGACCAACTCTTTACCTCTTTAGGCCACGTGAGGAGCGTGACCACCAAAGTTAAAGATTGTTGTGAATTATATTTGCGTGTACATTTGTAGACGTTTGGTACGTTTTCCTCAATAACACGGACAATGGCTTAAAGGTTTTAGAGTTGTTGTATAATCACTAACGTGTCTGCACGAAGCACTATTGTCCAGTCATGATTTGAAATGTGTTTATTTGCTGAAAATGTGGCTTCCCATTTTACAAAACTAAGTGGAAAGACTGCCACCCCTATGCCCTATACCCTGACCCAGTGCTGCTTTATATAAAAATAAAGAGACAAATCTGCGCGCACACACACACACAAGCAAATACCTCAAAAAAAAGTGCGCCACCGGCCACAGGCGACGCTGTTAATGAGGCATCACGCAATCAGCGAGATGACCTCGTTTATTTATCGTTAGTGAATGAATAGTTACAGTAGCTGTTTAATCGCCGTCACCTCTGTCTTTTATTTTGTCTTTGCGCGGGAGCGTGCGTGTGTGCGTGTGTGTGTGTGTGTGTGTGTGTGTGTGTGTGTGTGTGTGTGTGTGTGTGTGTGTGTGTGTGTGTGTGTGTGTGTGTGTGTGTGTCGACTGTTTGAATGTGACTGTATGGGATTTGGGTGGTATGTAAAGCCTTCATATATCACCAGTGGGGCGCTGAGTTTTATCAGTTGCGTAGCAGGTCCTTCAGGGCTGTGAAAGGCTTTTATCTGCTATTCCATTTAATCAAGTGGGACGAATGTAAAGTGTTTTGTCCAGAGAGGCGATTACGGGTCAATCGTGTGCATTAAAGTACTTTTAAATATAAATCTTTTCCTCTGTTTCACTTTTTTTGTGTCTCCAGTGGGGTAGATATTTGGAATGATATAGCGGAACATGGGTGACTTAAAGCTATCTGAGCTGTCTATCGAATCTAAATCCGACTGACATATATTTAAAAGCAATAAGTCAAAAAAAAAAAAGAAAAGAATTTACAGAAACTCCACGTGTCTATTCACTCGTCCAATCATGTCAATGTATGCGGCCTGGCGCGCTCCCGTCCCTGGAGTAAACAGTTATTGGCATAATAAAGGCATGTTTATCCGAGAGCGAGGATGTCAGCGTCTTCTATGATGGCAACCTTATCGAGCTCCCGGCTTACTGAGGGGACAAAAAATATATTGATTGAAACATCGAGGTTACGGCTATTGACTGATGTCACAGTGTCAGTTCAGCTCCTTAAGTTCACTGAGTTACAAGGGGGTGTCATCATGCCAACCTAACGACAAGATAAACTGTGAAAACTTACACCTATGTCAAAACATGAAAGAAAGAGTGTAAACTTCCTTTAACAATAGTCATTCCCTCGGGTTTACAACATAATTTTCAAGGAGATGACCTGTGAGAAAAGAAAAGAAATAAAAGTCGGTATATTCGACACCTTGGGAAAAGGAACAGCTTCGCGGCTTTGCGTTGTTGTTTTAATTCCTGGTGTGCAGGATGCGCGTCCATTTTGCCTTAAAAGGACAAAAAGCCCATGAAAGAAGCGTGATTAATGAGCGCAGTTCACCTTTACCTCGGATCCACCTGCAGAAGCGGCTGTATTTGAGCTGTGGAGAGTCTCTGGCACAGGCAGCCTCAGTCCAATTCAACTCCACACTTGGGTAAGTCGAGTAAGTTAAGCCGCTCTTTTTTGCGCAATTAATTGATCAAACGCACGCCTGGATATGTCAGAGCGCGTTTATTGTATTGGGAAGAACGTGTGTCGTTTCGGACCATGGCAAGGTTATTTGATAACTGTAGACGCCCTTATTTTTATTTGTTTTATATAAATAGTTTAGTGTACACACACTTGTTGCTCAAGGTGAGAGTCCGTTTTGCTTGCATGGCCTCTTTGAATACTGCGATTAACTGGAAACGTGTAACATACAGCGGGTTTACTGTCTGTTCTGTTTCTCAAAAGAAACCAAATGTGCAATTTTTAAACGTTAGTATTACCCTGAAAGAATTATACATGCATAGACGCAAACTATTAGACCTGTGCTAAATCTGAGCACAATTTCACATTACAAAATATTTTTTTAATAAATTCTATGAAGAAAAAAATTAAGCAATTACTAATTATGTTTAAAAAAAACAACCTGTTATACTCATAACCAAATTCATCGATACAGTCTATTTTTGGGGGAGTTTTGAACTGAATAAAAATGTGACATTTTCTAAAATTATTTAATTAAATTCTTTGTAAAGGTCCCTTAAATATACAAATTTGCTAATATTTATCGAAAATGACAGATACAATTTTAAACAGGAATATTTAAGTAGGTCAAATTATTATTATTATTATTATTATTATTATTATTATTATTATTATTATTATTATTATTATTATTATTATTATTATTATTACCACTACTTCTGTTAGTAGTAGTAACACATCAATTTATCCTAAATTCAATTTAAGTTAATTTAAATGACACCATATTACACCACTTAATTGCAACCAGGTGTAATTAAGGGTCAGTTTCACGGCCGATGTGCAACTTTGCCTTGTATAAATGAAATGGAAAAAGATTCCATTTCATGTGATTTTTTTTAAACACGCTCCATCCCCTCTATGGGACCTTGCGCACCCTGCTTTATGAGTTGCAGCCTCTCTTATGTCCCCCCTGCAGCTGGTGTGCGCTACAGGATCCCCTCAGAGTGAAACCCAGCTGATTCTCAAAAGAAAAAAGGCCGTTCATTCAGGGTCAATCTTCGGTCACGGCTTCAGTTTGTTGTCACAGCACCATCCTAACCCCCTCAAACCTAAACTAGCGTTTATACACCCGGCACAGGGCAAACAAACCTGGCTTGGACGGCCGGTTTTAAGCGAATCTCCGAAGTAAAAATAATTAGCAAACCAATACAAATGACAGAAAAAGGAAAGGAGTCACGGGAGAGGACATCCCGACGATCCTGATGGTTTCTATTAAGGCCCAGAGATAAACATATGGACGATGACAGATGCTTGACTCAAACCATTTAGACGCTGGTACGGAGCAGTAAATGTTTAAAGCATTACGATGGAATACGAAATATTAAGTTTCACACGATCGGGCAAAGTTTAGGTTCGTCGGGTTTCAGGCATTTGAGTTAGGAAACACCCCGATATAACAACAGCAATAACAATAATAATAATAATAATAATAATAATAATAATAATAATAATAATAATAATAATAATAATAATAATAATAATAATTTTTATTTAAATTTTTTTGCAATGAAGTATATTTTCCGTCAAAGTCGCTCCTGAATATGTTTCCAGTCAGCATAATTTTAACATCTGATTATTTTATCAATCAGTAACTTAACTGCTTCTGAAAGAGACACTTATTTCTATATGGATTCATAATTTTATTTTTCAAATGTTAAAAGTATATTATTTCAATTGAATAATTCACAATCTTATTTTTAAAATTATCTATCTATCTATCTATCTATCTATCTATCTATCTATCTATCTATCTATCTATCTATCTATCTATCTATCTATCTATCTATCTATCTATCTATCTATCTATCTATCTATCTATCTATCTATCTATCTATCTATCTATCTATCTATCTATCTATCTATCTATCTATCTATCTATCTATCTATCTATCTATCTATCTATCTATCTATCTATCTATCGAGTTTATTTAGCAGTAATTAACCTGTTGTAAAAACTAAGTTTTACTTTGATTTGCATTTTCTTGTATGTTCCAGAAATATGGAAGTAATTGTATTTGCTTTAAAAGTGCCCAAGCAGAGCATTTCTCAGTTTAGCTATGGACCACAGAAAAGGAAGCCTCCTTCACAAGAATGACATCAAGCTTCCTGTTAGATTGAAATCAAATAAAAAGTCTAATTAAAAACTGGACACATTGTAATAATTGGATTTGTCTCTTCCTGCAAAGGTATGACATGGAATGAGGCATTTCTGAAAAAGAACGTGAGAGCACACAGCTATTTAAACCAGAGCCCACACACTAAGGCAGGCAGTAACATGTGCAAAATATTTTTTTGATGAAGTAATAGAAATAGTTGCAAATAGAAGAGGATGATGACTTTTATGTCCACACACATACAGTGAATGTTGTAGAAAAAAAAATTAAAGGGCTTTTTTTATTTTATGGAATCAGATGTTTCAAGCATTGGATCCATTTTTTTCCTGTAATTCTGTGTCTGTGTGTTTGCTGTACTAATTATACAGAAGGCTGACAAAGTAAGATCATGAACCAGATGTTCTGTCTTAAAAATTGGATTTGGGTTGAATTTTTCACATAAATCTAATCTTAGCTCTATGTCAATCACCTTTATATAATAGTTGAAGAGGAATAGATCCCTTTCTTCATTGTCAGTCTGAAATATTGTGTGGTAAATAAGCAAGAAAAATTCTATGGTTCCGTGGACAGGTTAGAACTGGGTTTGCAAATGAGGTTTATTTTCTGCACATATACAGCTCTGTAAAAAGAGTCTAAGGGTCAAACACTTTCTTCTCTCAGAAAGTTCTTTCCTAGTCTTTTACTGACTGCTCAGTTCAAACAGAGAGAGGTGGAAACCCAGCAAGGCAGTGATGTGGAAAGACAGAAGCCACTCATCATGCTGGTCCAGGTATTGGCACATCTGCTCAAACTGACCACTCCCTTGGCGTGATTGGCAGACAAAATGAATTCCTCCATCGACAGATGTGCGACAGAGGCAAACGGATGGATTGACAGAGTGATGGGGGGGAAGGGGAGAGAGAGGGAGATGACATCATGAAAACAGTTGCTGTGTGCTGCTATGGTACGACAAGCATGCCGGCTAAAGTGGTAGACAGAGAAGAAGGGAAGAGGGATGTGGTTTGACTGGATGGAGGAAAAGCAGAAAGCCCGCATCTTGACATCAGCACTCACCTCCAGGAGTTGTCTGCGGTTTTCTTTGTGCTGCGCTCGGCTCGGCTCAGTGAGACACTCTGACTCGGGGTGCCAAATGGAGGCACCACAGAGAAATGTGAAAACAGGAGAGCACAGCCAGGGGACTTTGATGGGTTAGAGGCCCACAGGAGGAGCCAAGACTAGGAGCATGTAAGCTGGATAGTGGTCTACAGACACAGGGTCCATCCATCACACATGTCCTGACCTCCAGTTGACCCTGGCGTTGGAGCCAATGAGGCGCCCTCAAACCCTAAAGAAAGAACCCCCCCATCATCCCCCCAACTACACGCGCACACACACTTATCTAGCCATACATACACGTCCAAACACACAAGAGATCGGGTGACACTAAAAGGAGCCTGGATGCTCTTTGTGTAGGTCTCCCCAGTTTATTTTTTCTAACTAATGTGAGTACCAACACCTGAGAGACAGACAGATGCACACTGGCACACACATTCAGGTAACTACTCGCATAGTGTAGTCTGTAGTCTGAACAGAAAGAGCCACTGAGCAACGTCCTAGCAGTAGCTAGTGAGTAACATTTTCAGTAATAAAAGTGACCTATGGGACAAAAAAATAACTACAGCAAACTCAAGATTTGTCATGTAGGGTTAGTGTCACGATACATATTTTTAATCAGGAATGTGCATTGGTAATTCTGTCTCTTATCATTTCACACCTTTTGCTCTTTTGGTTGTTTTGTTCTTAAAACAGTCAGACCCATATATCATAGTCACACAACACAGCATGCTAATTTTGGGCCTGTATTGAGTCGCTAACTCAAAAAACAAACAAACAAAAAAATAAACATCTGCATTTCATTCATGTATAAATTCAACAATACAACTCAAAATTCATAATAGTTTTTCTTCTATCCGTAATGGCTTATTTATGTACATCTCCACTAACATTTGGATGACAATCTTTGGACCACTTGATGATTCTGGCTGAACATTAGATCTCTCTTGGTAAGGTTAATTTACAAAGTGAGTTGTTACCTGGCACACACATGACTTTTAGGCATAGTCCCCGGGTGTTCATTAGCGTTGAGGTCATTAGCAGCTTTGCCCATCCCAAAACCAGTTCTGATGAACACTTGACATACCTTTGGAGCACCGTGTCAAAGTTTTCCCTATTTGGCACTTGATTTGAGGTAACCATCAGAACCCGTCCCCCCACCTGTAGGCGGAGGGAGGCTACCCTCTCGTTCACCGGGGTAAACCCCAACGTACAGGCGCCAAGATGGGGGGCAACAAGTATGCCCACTCCTGCCTGACGCCTCTCGTCGTGGGCAACTCCAGAGTGGAAGTACGTCCAGCCCCTCTCGAGGAGACTGGTTCCAGAACCAGAGCCATGTGTCGAGGTGAGGACGACTATTTCTAGCCGAAACCTCTCAGCCTCGCACACTAGCTCCGGCTCCTTCCCCACCAGAGAGGTGACATTCCACGTCCCAAGAGCCAGCTTTTGCAGCCGAGGATCAGACCGCCAGGGTCCCCTCCCTCGACCGCCGCCTATAATACATTGCACCCGACCCCTTTGGCTCCTCCGACAGGTGGTGAGCCCATTGGAAGGGGAATCCACGTCTCCTCTTCGGGCTCCAGACAGCATAGCTCCTAGGATCATTGGGACACACAAACCCCTCCACCACGATAAGGTGGCAGCCCAAGGAGGAGTGGTTATATTCCATCCACTCCATGCGATACAGGTTTCCCTCTGGATGCTGCCACTGCCATGTTTAAAATGATGTACAGTATTCTTTCAACTTGCCTCTTGAATAGATCAGCCAACAAGCCAAAATGACTTAAGACCTTTCACCTGAAGACATCTGGCTTGTCTATGTGAGCAGATGTAACTTTCAGCGTGAGAGTTTGTGTCAGATGGTAGGAAGTTAGGAACTTAGACAAGAATTTCTAAACAACAGTGATGTAACCACATATAAAATCTCAACCCTGTTGAAACTGTATAGAGTACATTTGAAAGATTATGTAAGTCAACTTTTGTACAATGAGTCATGCAAAGATGAGTGGTAAAATATCTAACAAGAATTATGCCAGAAATATATTAACATATAAAATAATAAATAAATTAAAGAATACTGTCAATTTGAAACTTACTTTTTAAATTATGATATTTTGTAAAATCAATTCCCAACTGAGAAAAACAACAACTATGAATAACTCGTTGAAAGTTCAAAATTATGACCACATTCATGCTCATAAAGGGTGCAGTAAAGTCTGCCCAGAACTGCAACTGCATTTTTGGAAGATACTGGTTCGCCCAGTGTTTGACGTGTTGCTCTTCAACCTCTGTTCTAACATGTTGGTGCAGCAGTCCAGAGAAAGAACAGCAGCTGCATGTACATATGAAGTAACAGGTCTAAAGAAAATGTGGTTATTTGAGCAGCCACATTTCCTGGGAATTAAATTCTATTCCCAGAAAAATGTGGGAACTTTCAAAATCAGAAACCTTAATGTGTAAATTGTCGAACTTTGTCTTACGGACACATCCAAACAAACGTGATTTAAATTTTGTTTTACGTTATGGAGAAAGATCAAATTTAAAGCAAAGCAGCATTATTTGACCAACCAACTTTAAGATATATATTCTAATAGTAATGATCTGGTAGCGATTTATGTTTTGTATTTAAAGAAGTCTTGGCAACCAATAACTAAAGCAAAAGTGGTCAAACTTAAGAAAACAAACAAAAAAAAATTCCCTGTGCACAAGACATGAATTCTACCAAATCTACTATTTATTTGTTAAATTCTAAACCACTCCAATAGCTTAACAGCTAAAGGGTAATAATCAGGTAATAAAATTTTATTACCAACGCTATGAAGCTTTCATTCATTGAACAAAAATAAAAGGGCAAAAACCAATGGAACGTGAATAATGATCCAATAATTTGATACATTATGAGGCTAAGCATCTTGAGCAACAAGAAGTGAGTATTGCATTATCCATGCTCTTACTGTCACATCATAGGATACAATATGTAGCTATATTTAAACATGCTTTTATTTCAAGAAATTGATTAAGAACCTGGATATAACATGAATTTTTTATGATAGCATTTATGTGATGAGAGGGCACCAGTGTTCCAACATAACGAATCAGTCTTTTCTTTATACTCATTATTATTATTATTATTATTATTATTATTACAAATCACAAGGAAACAAACTCAATAAACAATAGAACATTCTTTAGAACCATTAAAGTATCACAATTCTTGCATTTGCTCATCGACCTTCGTCATGTCTTCACTGGTATTTTAAGAATTTATTTTTAGGGTTAACCTCCAAGGATTTGAGTCTGGATGGCATTCTGGCTATCTTCCCAATTTTTAGCTGCCTTCAGATTCCCATGTTTAAGATGGGACTGTGACTGGACTACACCAAAGCATTCATATCACTTGCAGTCAGAAGAAACGGTTGGTGAAGTTTAACACTTACAACAAACGAATGCCAGGTGTACGAATATCCATTGTATTAACTGAAAAAGTGACAAAGAATTGATTTTGGCAATCTCCTGCAAAAGCCACAAATGAAGGCTTTTACAGCCATAATTTGACAAATTTATTGTTTTACACACTTTTTAACAAAAGTAGTAAATAATACTGTAATATGATATGATGTAGAAGTTCAAATGAGTACATGCATACTACTGATAAAAATCCTTAAATCCTTGTTCTACTGTTGTCCAATTCAGTTCATAGTAGGACATGTCCAAAATGTTTTCTCTACACTTCTTCTTGAAAGTTTCTTACAAACCCCAGCTAAAACCGCCTGAACAGGTTATTATTTCAGCTGTTGGTGGTCCTAAGACCCACATTACAGTTCATGTGATCAAATTCAATTTGCAAATAATACCAAAGCATTTCCTGAGTACCACTAATAGCAGGCCAATTACCACCATCCATTTGAGAACCATGAAAGTAGCGATTCCATAGTAACTCTGGCTGTATATTTAGGGTGAATGTCCAACCGCCTCTGTCTGGTGTTTGATGGCGATGCTGCTCACTGCTTTTGCATCATATGATATTTTAATTATCTTTGGCTTTTGATAACCTTGCTGTAATTTTCTAATTGTACAAAACAGATGGAGAGTAAAAACATAATACGAAAGCCTAAGCCACAAAGTCTCCAGTAGTTATCAATTAGGAAATGGAACCTGGACCAGGCTGTTGATATCAAAGACCTGAGCCCGTCAATAGGAAGACAGGTTAAACAGTACATGTTAAAACAGCCCCAAGGAGATAGTTGCTGGCACATCACAGAGAGAAACAACCACAGTAACCACTTTCACACACAGATATACACCTACAGGGCTTGAGGGCACAAGACGGGTTTCAGCACTTTGAGTCAAACGCCTTCGTGTGAGGGGGAGTTTGCAGACGATGCAAGCTGCGGATTCTGCTCGCGGGGACCGGCGACCATTGTTTTGTGGCGTTTGATCTCGCCTGACACCATTATTACCTGAGAACCACCTGCCAGTAACTCTCACAAGAAGAGAAATGGCGCTCACGTGTGCTGTGACAGGAGGAGCATTGGAAACAAAATCTGAGGGGATTAGGGAGCAATTTGTGTGTTAGCTGACAAGCCGGAGTGCTCAGGTCTGTTTGATGGTTTCTGACACGTTGAAAGCAGATCGGATCCCATCGAGGATTTAGACATGTTGAGTAACATCACCCAAAAAAACCCTGCACTTGCTGGATGATATTTTAAGATGTAACGTGAAGAAAATTTGTGGGGTTTTTTGGGTTTCAAACATTATGAGGCCACACCGCCTTGCTCCAGTGTAAAAACAGCTGCTTGTTGTAGAGTGCAAAATGAAAGAGATGTTTTAGTGACAGATGTTTAGCATATTGTAACTTAAAGCCTCTGGTTTGTACAGAGCCTGCAGTACATTACACAGTGGGAGTCAGAGAGCTGGAGTGAAACTATGCACTGATGTGCTCTCTGTCCCCTTAGGGCAAAGAGCGGTTTAGATCCAAATCTGCAGCACTCAAAACATGGAGCTTAGCCCGACAAATTGATCTGAAGTTAAAGTGTATGATTTACTGTGTTTGCATGGCTGCTTGTTTATCTTGAGCTTTATGCACAGGGATTTGTGTCGTATCAATGAGAATATATGTCAAAGGAATTGAGCATAGATTAAATTTCTCAAGTCCTTATTATTCTCACTACTTTTGAAAGCAGTGTTTGAATAATTTGATGTCATTTTTGGCTTATTATTTAATGCACTTTTCACAACTTTATTTGAACATCAATGTCTCACTGTGGAGAAAAAAAGGTGAGCAATCCAAAGAACTTTGACTTTCAGAGAACACTCCCTCTTACTGGTGGCAGTTCTTACATGAACGTAATCGTGGAAGAGTGCCTCCTTCTGCAGCTATTCTGCAAAAATCTGTAACTTTTTATAGTGTAGCTTATCCGAATATGATGCACTGAGACAGCATTTGCTCTTCCATCCAAATCATTTAATTCAGGTCTTCCAATCACTTAGATGGTATGTAATGTTACAAATTCAGCACATCGGCACATTGGTGGCATGAAACCATGATAGGATACCTAATCCAAATGCGTAGCTGGTATGAAGATTTCTGTATTTTCTTGCAGTATTATTTCATTACTTTGGTTAAAAATTACAGGCAACTGAAAAGATTACTAAATAATTATTTCACATAACCATGGATTAAAAAAAAGAATCAAACTGTTCTCTTAAATTACTCCTGTCCAGTCTTTCATTATCAAAGTAGCTTCTTGTCTGCATGTTTAACCAGCTGTTCTCGTGAAGACTCATTTGGAGTTTTGATATATGATCTTTCTAAATAGTGTCGGAAACAATCACTTCAAATTAGAGTTATGTGTTGTGTACACACACACAAAAAAGAGTCCTTTAATTCTGTTTAAGGGAGACATTTCTTTCAGAGACAGTTGACCCACAAAGAGGGAATGTGGTTTTATTGGGTCACCTGTTTAAGGGCTCTTAACAGTGACATGAACTCTCCAACACCACCGGCTCTCCCAGCAGACAGCTGGCCAGTCACCCTTCTCTGCATCCCCCTTTGCTCATCCTCCCCCTCCACTCGTTATCATTTGAGCTCCACAGAGACTCCTCTAATGACAGCCCTTGTCTATATCGCCATTGTCACTGCTTGTGTCTGTGTGTGTGTGTGTTGTGTGTTACCCGGTGGGTGTGTTTACATTTGTGCTCTCAAACTAGTGCATGTTTGGTCCGTAATGACAGCGGCTGTCTATAATGCCTCACCCTGGCAGGGATCATTCGGTCCAACCTCTCTCTCGTCCGCTGTCCGGTGTCACCTACGCCCGGCTGGACGATGATGTGATCTTTAGTCCCCTCAGCGATCTATAGACTGGCATTTGGCTCAGAAAACATTCCCCGGCCCTGACATGCATGCTAAAGCTCGTCGCTGTTTTGCCGATATACCTCCCTCCATACCCTCCTCCCCACCCCCACACACCCAGTGCGGCTGCCTAACCTCCCCCAAATGGTGAGTTAACGCAAGTCATAGCAATATTCCAGCAGGCAGTGTTAGATACTGGAATGGCATTTAGCCACTGAAGTGTATTTGACTGTGAGGAGCAGTTTCAATGTTGCTGTTGCGCAGTCTGCTGTCAAGAAGTCAAACGGCTGAAAGTATTTGGATTTCTATTGTGCCACCAGTCTCGACTGGAGAGCATTTGGAACTTTGATCTGGGAATCAACCCAAATTTACCTACGTTCAAGATCCATTGCGGAACCAGTGGATGTTGCTATTTGATATGAGTTATATTCCCTTTAAAAAAAAGAAAAGATTGTTAGGTTCCAGTGGTTTTTGCTGTACAGTGATCAGACAGGAAAAAAGGGGAAGACATGCAGCAAATGGCCCGAGACTGGGAATTGAACCCAGAACATCTGTGTCAAGACTAGCCTCTTAGCACAATGTGCATGCTCTCCCAACTGACCCACCCAGCCAGCACTACTAAAAGTGTTCAAATTCACACATATTATGAACTGGAGTATTGGTGAAATGAGGATTATTTTAAACCTATCAATAGTTTGGGGTTTAGCAGTCACGTTATCATTGTATTAAAGAATCAGTTAAGGTAATGAGACTTAATTTGTTGTGACTTAATTTAGCTTTGTGTTAAAATGGATTCTGAAGTTTCCAGAAAATCATCAATGAGTACGAGTGAGTGTGATTCTGTCGGAAAAAAAATGATGAAAAATTATGATTAGGACATCCCTACCTGTACCTATTGAGAGATCTGCTGAAGTGATTTTTATTTTATTCTTAGCATAAAGCAATGTCCCATGTCTGCTAAAAGAAATTAATTCTCCTCTTTAAAGTGGATTGTATTAATTTAGAATTATCCCAGGAAGCCGAGTGTGTTCTCCCAAATCTTACAATTTTCCAGCTTATGAAGCAAAAATCTTTTGCATCCTGAGAGATGCTTGGGAAGAAATAAAAAGCAGCTCTGGTTTAAGACTGATTATTTTCATCCGGTAGTTTAGCTGAAGCATGAAAGAATGATGAGTGACTAAGAGTGTGGTCTCCCATCAGGAATGGCTTGTGTTACAGCATAAAGCTACTTATCTTTTATGGAAATGATAACTTTTGTGACATCTACCTCTGACAGCATACATTATAAATTCAAACCCATCCCCAGGTGATGAAACAGTTCCCATTATGTCTTGTGTTTGTGGTATCTTCAGGATATATTCACTAGCACACTGGAAGCAATGTATTTTGCATTTCCAGCATCATTAACAGTCTGTGGGGGTGGAAAAATTCAGCAGTTAGCGAAGACCAAGAGTTCAAACTGAACATCAAACAGCAACAGAAAAAATAAAAACACCAGAGACTTAAAATTGAAACAATAGACATTACATCAGCTTTGATTTAAAAGGAATTTCGATAAGTTTTAGTCTGTCCATTTATCTTGCAGTTCAGGGTCATAAAATGTGAAGCTAGAGCCTGCAGCATAGCAGTAAGACAATGAAGATTTAATGATAGAGAAAATCATAAAGTTGGATTTTATTGGCTATGGGCCATCTTTTCATAGCAGATGGGTTTACATAAATACTCATTCCAGTTATGCTTGAGGTAGATATAAAGTATTTCCGTGTAAAAGAACGTGCAAAACTTGCAAAATCCAAAATGTAAGGTATTTTGTGTTTTGAAATAAAAAGCTTGAAGGGCATTTTTTGCTTAGAAAGTGAAGTTATCATTTAAAACAGCAATTTGTGTTTACTCAGGTTATCATTGTCTTATATTAGAAATTTTTTTTAGGGTCTGAAACATTCAAGTGTGAAAAAACGGCAAAGACGTACATCTGCACAGTGAAAAATACAATGGCAAAACTTTGCCACCTTTTTGCAACGTGCTTCTTCGCACAACTGGAAACTGGAAGCTCTTATAGTAATTGTGTTTTTTTGGTTTTTTTTTTTTAAATCGTGCTATTGGAAAAATTTGAGCGTATTCAATAGTCTCCCAGAAGCTGTTCAAGTAATCTTAGCTTGGAGGCTCGTGGAAAAGTAGTTTCGGTCGAGTTGAACTAAGAATCATTCAAAACAATTATCAGTCATGGGTAAATTTCCACCCGCTGCAAAAAAAAAAAAATAATCCAAACTTTCCTAGAAATTTGAATGAACAATGTTTGGCATTTGTACACCTCATTACTTTTGAATCAGACAGCTGTTTATATTGTCACAGTTTTCTCAATGGAGCACTATCTATGGTGCCATTGCTTGGGCCAAAGCAGTAGAGCGTTTCTTCTTCATGAGAAGAGAAAGAGCTGTTAGTCAGACAGATCTCGTAGAAGAAGGTGATATTTTAGCTATCCGTTCTAGGCCCAGTGGTTGCAAACTATGCCATACGGTTGATTTGTTCAATCAAGAGCATGTTCTGATCTTTGCCCATTACTTCTGCCAAAAACAATAACTCTTAATGAGCTCCAGTTCGACCCGCCTTCCATGCACTTGCAGTACAGACTATACCGCCAGTAAACACCAGATGGAATCAGAAGGAAAACAATCCCAAGCATATATCCTCCCTTGATGGCTATGTCCACTTTGTTGTCCATATTTCAATAAATCACAAGTGACGCAACTCTGGCTTACATGTCCTGTAGAGCAGCTCCATGCCTTGTACTTTTTGTCAAACTAAACAGCTTTATGGCTAATGTACACTATGATGCAAGCGTAGAATGCACATCTGCACACACACACATATGCACACACTTTAGGCTGTACAGTTACGTTATAAGGTACCGCATAATTTTACAAAGTTATGGTTTCTAAAGGGACTTTGCACACAATAATGGTGTGTATGACTATATGTTTTGAAAGTCCCTTTAATAAGATCCTAGAGAAAGTTTAGAAGATAGTTTTTTTGCTTCTGGAGCAGCGTGGCTCGACACTGTCCCGCGGGAGAACACCCATGATAAATAACAAAACAAGAACAGGATGATGCAATTTTGTTCTTGCAACCCTGGGAGAGAGATCACAACTCTCTGTTTATGCAGCGTATGCACAGGCCAAGAAAGTAGCTGCAGATTAAGGTTCACCAGGTTGAACCACTGGTAACTTAAATACAAATCCAATGTTTTGGAATATATTTGTTGAAAAAGAGTTGCTCACCCACCAGCCTTATGACTTTGGTTATGTGCTCAACCCATGTACGCTCAGATCAGAATCAGCTGGGGGGTTTTCTCCAGTGCGTTCTGTAATAGGTGCCACCTTCCAGTGAAAATCTATTCTTCATTACACAATTCTGTTTTCATGGTCGGCTTACTGTGGTTAGTGAAAATTAGATAAAATCAGGCAGTTTCTTTAAAAACCTTCTTGGCAGCTTTGATCAGCGTTAGATTAAGAAAATTAAAGCACAATGACAAGATGACAAAAAAAAAAAAAGAAATGATGATGGTTTATTGTGTATTTGTTGGGGAAACTAATGAGTTTAGAGTTTAGTAGATAATATTATCCCTATAGTCCAATTAATAAAACACTCGAAGGTTCTACAGGGACAGCTTTGAATATAATTTGTGTTCGTTTCAAAAAATGGATGACCTCCAGCATATTATGTATGACGACTGGAAGTCTCCATCTCTAATTTTATCTGCCCCTTCTGTTATCAGACGCTCCCTGCCACCTTTGTTTTCTGTCTCTAATCACAGTCTGCATGTTTTATGTGTGCACTGATGTCGTCTTGCCCTCATCTCTGTACCTGACAGCATAGAGCTTTCTTTCATCTGCGCTTCCTCTGATGCATTCTTCCTTTGTCGTTTTGTACTTCCCTTTTCCTTCCTCCGTTCTCTCTTTGTTCACCTTTCTTTGCGCTCCACGCAAACATTTTCTTTTGTGTTGTCACCCTCTTGCTGCTCTTGCTGCCCTCAGGTCACAAGCGTGTGTTGAGGTTTCAGAGGTTGCAATTTTCTATAGATAAAACCCTTTTAGGAGGATTATCTGTGTTGTGCTAACAATGTAAACCCAGGATTAGCGCTGGCTCTCCAGGGATACATAAGCATGGCTGAATATGTGTATCTGTTTATTTATGGCGTAGTCATATGTCAGCTTATTGGTTTGGGTCAGATCCTATTAATTCACCGCACGGATTTCCTCATTTGTACGCCAAAGTCCTCCTTTGACTACGGTCTAAACCTCGTCAACTGACTCCACTGTCTCAGCTGAGGACATCTAAACACCACATTACCCAAAGACTAGCGGTTCATTATCTAATTATTACACTGATCGAGCACATGTATGAGAAAAGTGTATGCATACCTCTTGAACATTTCAAATCTGTCACATTATGACCAGAAACATCAATGTATTTTATTGGGACACATCAACATATCCATACGTTTATGAATAAAATACATCAGTGTATTTTATTGGGATATTATCAGATAGAACAAAATCCACATGGTCAGTTTTCTGGTTTCTGGAGTTCAGAACTAATAGTTCTGTCCATCTGAACATTTCTCCCAACAAAGCATCTGTGTATCTTTGGCGTTACCATGGGTCTCTTAGCTGTTCCTTCAGCTCATACTCTCTTTCGTACCCATATTTTCATTTATAGATGATGTGTTGACCAACGCTCGTGCTTAAAGCTTGTAATATTATATTAAAATCTAATCCGGCTTCAAACTTCTCCACAGCTATGTTGCTTATGTTGCTGTGTTCTTCGGTCTTCATGAAGCTGTTTCCTCACTAATATGCTCTAAAGCTTTACATAACATCAGGATGAGTTTTTACTTATTTTGGTAACTCATACTTGCCATTAGTTGGAGTAGCTGGATTTTCTTTAGGGGTAACAGATAAATGGGGGCTGAATAATGTGCAACTTCTGAATTTTTGTGGGGGGAAAATAAAACATGATTTTTATTCTACTTCATAACCAAGTTGTATTTTCTGTTAGTTTATGACACAGAATCCCTCTGGAACGCATCTGTTTGTGGTTGTAGCGTGGCTGAATGGGTATAACTGCTGCTGCGAGGAAGCTGAGGTGCGAACCCTAAACTTTAGGAAGAGTTAATAAATCTGTAAAACTCCAGCGACTGCTTAGCCAAACTGCAGGTAGGGTTGGAGGTGAAAAACCTTTAAAGAAATGAAAGCAGGGAGGGGAGTAAAGAGATGCTTCAGACGGCAAAGTGAAGACTTGAGGAGGTCAAGGGTCATCCCCCCCCAATGATACCTCCTGTGCCAGAGAGGTAGTCACGACCCGGTCAGCGGAGGTTCAGGTGTCAGTGAGAGACGACTGACTGACAAGCCGAGGCGGGAAGCCTCCTGTGTTCCATCCCGATTGGACCTTTCATCCTTCCTTCCCTCGCTCTCCCTGTCACTCCTCCATGACCCAAACCCTCCCTCGCTTCAGCTGCAGCGCTCTTCACTCTCCTTCGCTAACGCTCTTCACCAGCCCTGTCATCCCCTCATCCTTCCCCTGTCCTTTCTCCACTCACCCTCTTTTTCACCCCAAAAGCTAAACATTACCACAGGGTTTCACTCAGCAGGCCGGGGCTGAGCAGGAGAGCTCTCTGTGGGAGTGGAATTAGGCTTCACTTCACCATCATACACTCACGGAAAAGCACACATGTAGAAACTGGCGAATGCGGGAGCATGGGTCGTGTCCAGACAAACATGTAGCTGATCCTTCATCATGCTTGAATGTAAAAATGAAAATTTAAAGGAGTGGTTTGTTTTCAACTCAAGCCATTTCTTTATAATTAACTGTCTGTTAATTACTAAGAATTTGGTGGTTTAGTGATTTTGTGTTGTGAAAAGGGATTTTCCCCTTACATATTTCTTCAGTTTTTTAGATTTGGTTGATTACATTTTGTTAGAGAAATCGTTTTTGATTGTTTTCAGTTGAGATTAGTTGCGGTTACTGCTAGTTATAATTCCTCTAACTATGTTGGAAAGATGTGACATCGCAGTAAGATTGCAAAAATGTAAAAACATGCTAAGTGATGGGAAGCTTATAGCATTTTTTAGATGTGAATTAAATATTTTAATTATTTATTTTGTGTATTATATTTTTTTTATTTAATTTCCAGTTTAAAATTAACATTTCACATATTATTATGAGCAAAATAAAAGGAGTAGAAGGAAGAGGAAAAAATCTAAAGCAAATACAGCTTTTCAATTATTGACACTTTAACATGAATATTTTTTTTCTTAAATTTTACCAAGAATCAAGTAAGAAAATAATTCTCACTTCAATAACTATTTAAGGTTGAAAACAATTTCAACATAAAAAAAACATACAACATATCAGCAAATCTATGTTTCCAAGTCAACATGCTTTATTCATAGCAAAAATGAAATGTCATAAGAGCCTGCACCCAGGAGTTATTGGCTCTCACTGAACAGGGTGCTGACCAGAGCTGATAGATAATTCACAGCTGACCACAGATCTCAGTAATGGTGTCACCTTATCAACCTCTGCTGATGGATGGGCAAAATGTGCCTATTACTTCTTTACATGAACACCATGATTAATACAACTTGTTTCACACTGAAAACTGAATAATATTTGAAAGTTTCTTCTAATGTAACAGTATCCTTAGGAAAGAAAACAGCTAAAAAGTGCATATTTCTCAATGCTAATTGCTAATGCCACGAGTCCATTGAAAATGTTTTGCTGAAAGAAAAGGAAATCAATGCACTCGCCCAACAAAAATCGGAAGGTTTTGGTTCAGTTTAGCACAGTTAAGCTGGAAGGCAGTAGATTCAAAATGAGACACTTTGTTAAACTCGTTTAAAGAAATAATGGACTACCAAGACGAGAGGCTCTGCCGAACCCCTGAGACCGACTCAACGAACCCCTGGGGTTCGATCGAACCCAGGTTAAGAACCACTGCTCTAGATATTTTGTAAAGTGCCTTAAAAATGACATTCATTGTCTATTTGCACAAGACAAACTGCTTGAACCATCCATCCCGTAAAAGTATTTTTTTATTATTATTTATTGGATGGCTACTCTTTATTTTTCCTTGAGTAGAATTTTTGGGGTATTCTACCCATCTCTGTTCCTGACACGACATGTTGACCATGTACATTTTCCACTTTCTGCTGTGCAGCACAAGCTATGCCTTACCCAACTTTCCTTCTTCACCTCATGTGGGAAAAAGACGTTTATATTCATAACCGTTTTCCAGTTTGCAGAGCAGAGCCCACCTCGGAGGCATTTAGACGAGCTTCTTCTCATCACTCCTAATGTCTCATCACCGTGTTGACTGGCGTGCCTGAGGACAGAAGACAGCGTGACATAGACACTGGCGGGTATGCATACGCAGACATACACTCTTGACAGGTGCAGGCTGCCAGTCGGCTCTTCTTTGTTGCTTTTCATTAACTTGTCTAATAGAATCAAAGACTGTCAGCAAAAGAGAATGACAGAAAAAGAAGGGAAGAGGGGAAACAGAAGAGGGAAAGATTGCTTACTTCTGTTTTTCTTTTCTTTTCCCTTTTTTTTTACAGTATATGACTGTTTCTGCAGCTGTCTAAATTAAACTCCTCTTTTCTTTTCCATATCATGTTGCATCTGTTATTGCTCCTAGATATCCTCAGGCTTTACAGGCACGTACAGGTATGCAAAAAAAAATATCAGGAGATAGAAAGTAGGAGGTATACCAATAAAGGTACAAGTGCTTTGGGCAGCATACGCCTCCCACACTGTCAGCTCATCATCAGGAAGCGCTCTACATGAAAAAGCCATCAGGACTTTTAGTGAAATAAAATGTCAACAGAATGCTTTTATCTCTCAGTATAAACACCTATTTTATTTCTTTGCTATCTATCCAGAGATGCGTCACTCTACTAAAGGTTAAAGGGAAGATATTCTAATCAGGGACTCTTTGCACAACAGCAGCTCAATAAGGTCAACTGGTGTCACAACATTCAGCGCTGAGGGAGGGATGTGTGTAAATACAAGTGCGTGTAGGGTTACTTTTTAGTCATCCTCTTGTTTGTTTTTCTGTTGCCGTAGCGGCCGATCCAAACAGCATCACCTTTAAGTCCTTACCTGCCTTTCCTCCCTGCAAGGTCTTATAATGAAATCGCCATCGCTGTGTCATGAGGTACGCATAAGCACGCATGTTGAGACATGCAGACTTAACTCTGAGTTGCATGTAAAGCTCCGGTGCCTGACGGGGCGATCCACCAGCCAATTGGCTGTATTGATTATTGGGTCAGAGGAGGCCGGTGGAGCGGCAGCAGTAATTAGGGCTTTTTGGTGTGGATTAGCTGAGAGAAAAGGTCACCCACTCAACAACGGTGGCAGGACCACAGGCAGGGAAGAGGTGGGGGGTCTGGGGGTGGACAAGACGATGGGCGCTATCTCCAAACATGACGGCCGCAACTTGTGATTGATAGGGAAGGAACAGTTTACATGTATATTTTTGCCTGGCTAAAGTACTCACACTTATATATTCCTCACACTGTTATTTAATTTTGGTCAAGTCACATATGTAATAACAATGTTAAATGTTGCAATGGCATTATTATTATTATTATTATTATTATTATTATTATTATTATTATTATTATTGAGAGACATAAGCAAACAGTTCACAGATACAAACACACTGACAATAAATGAATAAACAGGACCTGTATGAGATTCTTTAAACTAAAATGCATAAAGTGATCTAACGTGAGGCTGCACAGTGGAAAAGTTGGTAGCACTGTTGCCTTGAAGCGAAAACAAAGTCCTGGGGTTTTTCTGAACGCTTCCTGTGCATGTGTGAGTTCTTCTCTTCATAAGTCAGCTTCCTTCGACGATCTGAGCACGCGACTGTTAAATAGTCTCTCTAAATTGCCCTCGGGTGTGAGTGTGTCTGCACAGTTGTTTGATTGATTGATTTATACAGCGCAACCAACTAATGTGACGGAAGCACTTTACAATGAAAATCACAGCACAAGAAAAGAATAATAAAGCTGAAGTAGAGGTAGACAGTGGGCCAACCACAAGGGCGCCATCTTGGACTGGCAACTTGAGGTAGAGGGCAATCCAGGAAATCAAAACAATGATTTAACCTTTTTTGATTTTTTTCTTCAAATTTGTGATTTTGACTAAAAATTAAAAGAAACAAAATGTTGCTGCCCCTGGAGTGGCAATGTTGTGATTTTAAGTTTCCAGTTTTAGTTCCCATGCTCTCCGTAGAAAGTCCAGCCAGATTTATTGTAAAATTAAGCACAAGTTTCACATTCGTCTCCAGTAGACTGTGTCCTGGTCAGCTCTTTTACTGTCTCTTGATTTGTAGCAGTGGTGTGGTCTCTATGCCTGATTTCGTTTAAAGAATTATGAAATATGTTCTCACAGAGCTGCTTTGTCCATATAGAAATCAGACAAATGAGACAATAAGTCAACCCTGTAATGAGTTAGCTGGCAGATCGAAGGTAGAGCAAAGTGTTGTTTCCACACAGAGCACAACTCACCCAATTTCCATAGTTTAGATGGACTTCACTTTTTTTAGCAGAGAAAATATTTTTTAAAAGGAAATAAAATAACATAAACTTGAATTTTGAGATTTGTATCTGCTTCTTGAGATGCTGTATCTGTTTCATACCTTTGCTTCTTTTGTCTTCAGACTCTCAAGTTGACCTCCCAGTGGTATGGCAGGTCTGAGTGCATCTTCAAAGGTCATGACCCTTCCACACCATGAGCAGGACAAACAGGACCTAGGAGCTCCAACAACACATGGAATGTTCCCTTTGTTTTGTTTCTGCTACTCTAAACTTGCGAAAGAAATCAAGAAAATCCCCCTACTACTTTAATAAAAATGTCTATATATGTGTGTTAGAATTTAAAATTTTTTTGCGTTGTAAGAAATGGTAAAAATCTCAGGAAAATTGTTTTCTTTAAACTCAGCGTGTACTGCTGTTTGTCTCTGCAGTCGCTGTTTCACAAAGTGCTGGAAATGTGATTTATTTTTAAGATCTCGCTTGAGCATATATTTGTTTTGTCATCCGCAATCACTTTGTCTGCATTATCTGTCCGTCCCTCACAATATATTATCACCCCGCAACTGGTTCAATGTGGAACCGATTGTTTCTGTAAAGCACAAACATAATAAAGTGCATGATTAAGAGGGTGTCTGCTTGTGAGCTTTTATTGGGTGTCAACTCCCCTTCCTCCTCTGCTCCTCATGGCTCATGGTGAGAGAGCAGCAGTGCTGGGGGAATTGGGAGGACTGGTTTTTGTGCAAAGCTGCAGCACTCCTAGTGGTGGAAACGCAGAAGAGATGCCTCATTTCTGCAAGGGCAACACAAACGCAGCACAAAAAAAGCCTTCAAATAAATTAATCTTTATTAAAGTAGCATAATCTTTACATTTAATTTTAAAAAATGTAGTTGGGGGACAAAATGAGAAGTAATTGATGATTCTGTTCAATTGTGTGAACCACATTTTGGAAGTCAGCACAGCACTCATTCATTAACTTTAGAATTTCATAAGGTTGGGAAATTCAAAAAGAGCAACATTTCTGTAGGATTTCGGTCTGTGGAGTCTGGTGTTGATTGATGCTGATGTCTGTGGTGACTTGGTTATTTGTTGCGGGTCAGTATCAGTTGAAAGACCCAACAATGACAGCTTTTCCAAATTTTGGGAGAAGTCATTACATTCTTTTGGAAAATATATTAGTACTTTAAAGAGTTAATGATGCCATGCACTCTGTAAATGATCCTATTAGCTTTCGAAAAAGAACAGACCGTCAGATTCACAGATCCTCCACCGTGCTTAACACTGCGTGGGCATGAGATGTTTTTTTGTTTTTTTTTCCTTTTACCTTTCGACAAACAAATCCAAAGTGCTCTAATCTTGGTCTGATCTGAACCAAAAGTATTGGGTTATGCTTCTACTATGAAAGAATAATTTAATTATTAATATTATTATTTATTTTTTTACATATTTACCTGGGGTTCCTCTATGTGTCCAGTACAGCAGGAAGCCATGACCTTTGACTGAACTTTAGAAGTAGTAAATTACATAATTTTTTTTGAGTGTATTAAGTTTCTGTATTGACAGTGATACTTGAATGTTTATGTCACAATGATGGAGTCAGAGACGCTGGAGGTATACGTGACTGTCTCTTCACACAACAACGTTGGTTGGTCACTCTGTATGTAAACCTCCGGAGAAATCTAGCTATGTTTTCACTTGCATATCCGGGCCCATGTTTTGCTTGCTTGACCCTCTTTTATGTATGAATCAATGTGCATGATTTGTAAATGTCAGTGGAAAATGCGTGCCCACAGAGGCTCTGCAGAATTGTTGTGTGACAATAAGGAACATACATATCTGGAAGTAGGCCGGAAACAAACACGTGAGGGCCAAACAAACAGTAAAACCTACTAGTCACCAAACCAGACCGTGGCTGTCTTCCATCTTTAAAAAGTGCTCAAGGTGGGCAGCAATTGGTATCAATGAGATGCTCAGTTATAAAAGTCCTGCTTACTTTGGGCAGAGTGGAGCAAGCGATACAAAATAAACTGCAATATTGCTTCAAAACTAGAGTGCACAGGTGTGTATCTAAGGTTGGCTGCTTCTTGTGGCGATCAACAAACTTCGGTCATAATTCGGGCCATTAATTTGAAGATTTTTCTCGTTAGAATTGGTTGGTTTTATTTAGGTTGGTTGGTTTTCAAACACAGACCTAAATGTTAAGCCAAAATATTTTAGTAGGGTTGAGGTCAGTGCCATTCCAAAGGCTATGTCCACATTATCCATTCCAAAACCAGTTTGAATGTGGTTTTCACCACTAGCGTTAGGACACCATGTCCTGCCTTTATGCGAGGAACTTGGCTGTGCCTAGTACTGCACATTTCTGGACTGAGATGTCTGATGTTGTTCCGGGGATCTGTTTTAGCCACTGCTCCAGTTTGGGGGTGACTGCCCGGAGGGCCCCGGTGACCACAGGCACCACTGTGGTCTTCACCTTCCAGGACTTTTCCAGTTCCTCCCTGAGGCCCTGGTATTTCTCCAGTTTCTCATGCTCCTTTTTCTTGATGTTGTAGTCACTTGGTATTGCTACATCCACCACAACAGCTTTCCTCTGTTCTTTATCCACCACCACAATGTCCGGTTGGTTCGCCATTACCATCTTGGACGAAGTCCCCACAGTCATATATATATTTATATATATATATATATATATATATATATATATATATATATATATATATATATATATATATATATATTTATATATATATATATATTATATATATATATATAAAAATTCCCTTCTCACCCTCTGCGGGTGGTCTCTTTTCATCCTCTGAACTCGGGTCCTCTACCAGAGGCCTGGGAGCTTGAGGGTTCTGCGCAGTATCTTGGCTGTGCCTAGTACTGCACATTTCTGGACTGAGATGTCTGATGTTGTTCCTGGGATCTGTTTTAGCCACTGCTCCAGTTTGGGGGTGACTGCCCCGAGGGCCCCGATGACCACAGGCACCACTGTGGTCTTCACCTTCCAGTTCTTTTCCAGTTCCTCCCTGAGGCCCTGGTATTTCTCCAGTTTCTCATGCTCCTTTTTCCTGATGTTGTAGTCACTTGGTATAGCTACATCCACCACAACGGCTTTCCTCTGTTCTTTATCCACCACCACAATCCGGTTGGTTCGCCATTATCATCTTGTCTGTCTGGATCTGGAAGTCCCACAGGATCTTAGCTCGGTCATTCTCCACCACCTTTGGGGGTGTTTCCCACTTCGATCTCGGGGCTTCCAGTCCATATTCTGCACAGATGTTCCTGTACACTATGCCCGCCACCTGGTTATGTCGTTCCATGTACGCTTTCCCTGCCAGCATCTTGCACCCTGCTGTTATGTGCTGGACTGTCTCAGGGGCCTCCTTGCACAACCTACACCTTGGGTCTTGTCTGGTGTGGTAGATCTGAGCCTCTATTGCTCTGGTGTTTAGGGCCTGTTCCTGTGCAGCCAGGATGAGAGCCTCTGTACTGTCCTTGAGTCCAGCTTTGTCCAGCCATTGGTAGGATTTCCTGATATCAGCCACTTCAGTTATTTGTCGGTGGTACATCCCATGTAGGGGCTTGTTCTCCCATGATGGAACCTCTAGCCCCTCATCCTCTGTTCCCCATTGCCTGAGACATTCGCTGAGCATATCATCCGTTGAGGCTTTGTCCTTGATGTATTTATGGATCTTGGATGTTTCATCCTGGACAGTGGCTCTCACACTCACTAGTCCTCTGCCTCCTTCCTTACGGTTTGTGTACAGTCTCAGGGTGCTGGATTTGGGGTGGAACCCTCCATGCATGGTTAGTAACTTCCGAGTCTTAACATCCGTGGCCTTTATCTCTTCTATTGGCCAGCTAATTATTCCGGCAGGGTATCTGATTACCGGTAAGGCATAGCTGTTTATTGCACGGATCTTGTTCTTGCCATTGAGCTGGCTTCTCAGGACTTGCCTTATTCGTTGGAGGTATTTGGCTGTGGCTCCTTTCCTTGTGACCTCATCGAGGTTGCCATTTGTTTGTGGTATTCCCAGGTACTTGTAACTGTGCTCTATGTCTGCTATTGTTCCTTCTGGGAGTGAGACCCCTTCTGTGCGGACGACCTTCCCTCTCTTTGTAACCATCCGACCACACTTTTCTAGTCCGAATGACATCCCAATGTCAGTGCTGTATATCCTGGTGGTGTGGATCAGTGAGTCGATGTCTCGCTCACTCTTAGCGTACAGCTTGATGTCATCCATGTAGAGGAGGTGACTGATTGTGGCCCCATTCTTCAGTCGGTATCCGTAGCCAGTCTTGTTGATGATTTGGCTGAGGGGGTTCAGGCCTATGCAGAACAGCAGTGGGGACAGAGCATCTCCTTGGTATATGCCACATTTGATGGACACTTGTGCAAGTGGTTTGCAGTTGGCTTCAAGGGTGGTTTTCCACAGCCCCATCGAGTTTGCAATGAAGGCTCTTAGAGTCCTATTGATGTTGTACATCTCTAAGCATTCAATGATCCAAGTATGTGGCATTGAGTCATAGGCTTTCTTGTAGTCTATCCATATATATATATATATATATATATATATATATATATATATACACAGTCCAGTCACATTAATGTGACCATCTGTCAAAAGCCAGAATAACCACCTTTCGCAGAGCGAACTGCTACGAGACGTGCAGGAAGAGAGTCACTTAGGTCCCTGAAGGTCTTCTCTGGGATGTTGAGCCATGCCGAATCTAATGCCGGGGACAGCTGCGCTAGATTACGCGGTTGAGGATCCATGGCGCGAACAACTCGATCGAGATGGTCCCACAGATGCTCGATTGGGTTTAAGTCAGGTGAGTTTGCTGGCCAGGGGAGGACGGTAAACTCATCCTGGTGCTCTTCGAACCACGCACGTACACTGGCAGCTGTATGGCACCTCGCATTGTCCTGCTGGAAGATGCCATCATCCTGAGGAAAAATAATGCGCATGTAGGGGTGGACATGGTCCGCAAGGACAGATGCGTACTTGTATTGATCCATCGTGCCTTCCACAATAATCAGTGAACCCAGAGAATGCCAGGAAAACATTCCCCAGACCATAATGCTCCCGCCTCCAGCTTGGACCGTTCCTGCAATGGTTGCAGGGTGGTTCCTTTCAGAGGTTTCACGCCTTATACGCCAACGTCCATCTGTCCGATGGAGCATAAAACGCGATTCATCTGAAAACGCTACCTGTCGCCACTCAGTGGACGTCCAGCTGCTGTACTGGCGTGCAAATTCTAGCCTTCGTCGTCGATGAACACCAGTCAGCATAGGTGCACGAACCAGGCGTCCGCTTCGGAGGCCCAGACGCAGCAATGTTCGCTGAATAGTGGTTTGGGAGACACTTGTGGTAGCCCCTTGGTTCATTTTAGTGGTCAGTTGCTCAACGGTAGCCCGTCTATCTGCCCCAACGCATCTCCGCAACCGTCGTTCGCCTCTGTCATCTATGGCCCGTGGTGCACCACATTTGCCACGTCGTTGATTTTGGACAGTCCCATTTTGCCATGCACGGTACACTTTTACCACGGCGGCACGCGAACAGTTCACAAACTCAGCCGTTTCGGAAATGCTTCCACCCTTGGCCCGAAAGCCAATGATCATGCCTTTTGGACGTCGGATAAATCGCTTCGTTTCTGCATTACGCCAACGATTGAAATGTTTTCCGAAGCCCACACACACCCTTTATATACGCTCAACTGCACTGTGCTGCCACCTGCCTTCTGTGATTGGTTATTTAACTCTGAAGTGGAAAGTACGTGGTGGTCACATTAATGTGACTGGACTGTGTATATAATGGTGTCACATTTCCACTGAATACCCCTCTGTTACATGGTGGAATGTTTCCCTGCATCCTGTTACCCTGACCTACATGTTCCTGAAAAACCACCTCCTGGAATACAGTAGTTGGTTTCTGCAAACCACGTCCTCTGTTGTAGTTTACGAAATATTCAGTCTTGAACTAATCTCTGTAAAGAACATTACTCCAGAAGTCATGTTCTTTGTGTCAGTTCTCTCTCCGAATTTTATATTTGGCTTAAAAAGCAAAAGTTTCCTTCTGTCACACTCTTCATAAAAGTTAAACTTCCACACTCTCTCTTTTTTTATTGTACAGGCATGGACTTTCATACCAACAGTGTTATGTTTCAGCTATACGTCACGCGATGATGGTTTTTAGTGATTTTTTTCTTGAGGTCTGCTGGTACGATTAGTGCTAGGGAATTTGTTTGGAAAGCCAGACCAAGGCATGACGGCAGCGGTTTTGAATGTTCTCCATGACTATGTTCTGTACAGTGGAATGGCTACTTTAAATTACTCCTAATTTAAAGTGCTTAGAGTAAACCTCTTACCAGACTCAGAAAATACTTCAATTACCTTTCTAAAGGCCTCCTTCAATCGTACCATGATGCTCAATTTAATATGTGACAGTCTGAATTCCAGTAAACTAAATGAATGAGGTTTAATCAAGTCTAGCCTCCTTCAAAATGTGACCTAACGGTGGTCTAGTCATGTCTGCCTGAAGCGATAAGCCTGTGTGTGAAATCACCCCTTTAAGGGTAATTTATTTCTCACAATTCTTAAAATAAAGTTTGTTATAAAATTTATAGGATTTTAACAATTATAGTAATTAACAGTACTTTTTTTTTATCTATTGATGATTCATCCAGGACGTACTCTACCTTTGCTCAATGACAACTGACGACATTGGTCACAGGGATGGGTGGATATTTTTTTTTACATCCAAATATGACAGAAACCTTCAGGCTGTCGTTTTATGCACTAGTTGTTTTTTTTCCCCTTTTGGTATAATTTTGAATAAAAATGGACCTTAAAAAAGTGGTTTCATCATAAGGGTGAGGGGTGAAGCTCAAATACATCTCCAAAACCATCAAAAGACATCCGCATCTGAATTATTTCTGGTGTACTTCTGGCAAAAATTGGCAATAAATCACAGTGACTGATAAATAACCAACAACATGTCATATTTTAAAGCATTTCATTTATGGTTTCCACGATAAGGGTAGCATATTTTGTCTTCCTCATGCAGGAAGCAAACTCTGTAGCAGACCGTGACCCTTGTATGTATCGTTAGCTCAAGCCATAAGCAACAAATAGCTAGGGGGGGTCGGGGGGTATAGTCTCCCTGCAATATAGAGTTCACTGCAGGGTTAAAAGTGTCACCACATACATCACAGCTGTAGCAGAACGGCACACACAGTTCCCATGGAGATCAGCCATGTTGTCCCCCTGCTGTGCGAAGCCAAAGAGAACTGGGTGGGTGCCAACATGCACGAAAAGGCAAAAAAGGATTGTAAGCTCAGCCTTGTGTACGTGTGTATGTAAAGTCAGCACGTTTATTTGACCAGGGTTGCACCCATTAGTGGATGCATGTGTGCCTTCCTTGTTTGATCTGACTATCTGCGGTCCCAGCTGTGGTCTCATCAGGAACGCTGTGCAACAATGGCTTGGCTGGCCGCTGTGAGAGCCGCGAAGTGTGATAAAACAGGCGAGATGACGGTGTCAGAAGCTCCATTGAGCATAATCAGGCGGTGGTGGATGGGCCGGGGCTCTTGGGCTTCGGGGGCCATAAGTCTGGCGATTAAACATGCATGTGGAAAATCCTTCATCTTGGGAACGAAACAAAAGCTGCCCTGCCCTTCCCACGTGTTCTAACATCGCCGTGGAAAAAGCCTGTTTCCTTGGCAACCAAACTGGCTCTCTTTGTCACAGGAATGGGGAAGGAGGAGGTGAGAAGAAACGAGGAGGAGGAAGAAGAAATGGGAGGGGTGGTGGGATCGAGAGCAGAGACATGACACTACACTCGCTGACCTCTAGCTAACCTCTAGGTGAACATACCCTACTGGTTTCTTGGTTTCCAACTGTGATGCGTTGTTGAATCAACAAAGATCATTTCTATTGCCTAAAATAAAAGAAAAATGTACAGGTGCATTTTTTTCTTAGTAAAGTCTCACAACATAGTTTATGAAAGCAAATCTTTAAGGCTCATTAGGGATCACAAACTGTGCTGGAAACCAAATAAATTATATTAGGACAAATATGTCAAAGTCTGTTGCAATAGTACATAGAGTCAAAAACATTGTCAAGATAAGGTCATAACATGCACTGTTTGCAATAGTTATCGTTCCAATTTTGACAAGCCATTTGAAACTTTGGTTCTCAAAATATTTACAGTGCCTTGAAAGCCCTTTCCTCTTTTTTGTTAAAAATAAAATTTCAAGTCATCAAACAAATGTTAATGTTAGACGAAGACAATCAGAGGAAATGGAAAATATTAATAGAAAAACCTAAACCAACCTGACCCAATGCTAAAAATAAATTGGTCCCTAAACCTAAAAATACCTTTTTAAAAGGGTTTTAAAAAGTAAAATGACTGAACAGTGTCATTGATGGCCACTATTGCTGTCCTGGGTGTGAATTCTGGCTTAGGGTCTTTCTACAAAGAGTCTGCATATCATTTCTGTTCATGTCTCGGTTCTTCTTGGGTACTAAGGCTTCCTCCCACAATCCAAAAACAGTCATGTTTTTAGACTGTGCTTATTTGGTCCACAGTAGTTTTCCTTGTGTGTCTCTGCGTTGCCTTGCACTGGCCTGGCAACCTGTCCAGGGTGCAACCACCGGCCTCTCGCCCAATGGACCCTGGAGATAGGCTTATCTAAACTAAACTAAACTTATCTAAACTATAAACTAAAAGAAATGTGCCCCAGTTACAGAGGGGTTTGTTACTGGAATTCATTTGAAAATAAACTGAGAAATCAAACTGAGATATAAAATCAAACTGAAGATAAACAATTCCCATGATGAATGAGGGGTACATTTCAAGAGTTGATGTTTTGTTTCTCATTTGTTTATGTCCTCATATGAATTACTTTATTGAATGGAGACAAAATGGAAACTTTTAACCATTTTTGTTCTGTAAAAGACCTGTTTGGAAATTTTTTTTAAAACTGTGTCACTTTAGGTTATTGCATGCTAATTGGATTCTATTTTCTTTCTAAGTGCTCTAAAACAATATCAAAAAGAAACATAAAAAAGCTCAACTAAATCAATCTAAGAACAAAAAAAGATGGCGATATAAATAAAACCGGAACAATTTCTCGAAATGTCAGAGTTCCTTCACTGGTCGTATTATCCCAAGAACCCAAAGCCCCTTTCTTCTACTGCCCCCAGTGGCAGAGCGTAGCGACTTGTGAAGGTGAGATAGACAGACAGACAAGGGGGAGGCGGGGAGGGGGAGAAAGGCAAAGTGAAAGAGAAATGACTCAAAGCGGGGAAATGGAGGATGCAGTTCCGAAAAGCATGGTGGTGGGAAAAAAAGACAATGGCTTGTTAAGGCAGGCAGCCAGACAAAGAGAGGAAGGGGAGACAAAGTGAGACGGCGCTTTTTATGTCGACCCACAGCGGCTCACATTCAACCAGGCTGGCGCTGTAGCTTTAACGTTAACGCAGCGTTTCCCTAATGGCCTTAATGACATATGGAGCACAGATTGCAGCAGAAGCTGGTTCACTTTGAAAACCGCTGTCGCCTCCCTCAGGGCGTCACTGGCAGAACATTAAGAAGACGTTGCGACCGAGTGTACGGGTCATGTCTGGTAATGGTTTCTAAATTATAATTGAAGGATGTCTTAATGACATGGAAGAGTTTTTTTTTATTTATTTATTTATAATGTGGCGGAAAGGGCTTCTCAACAGGTGTATTGCTTTCCTTCTTTGGTCCCTAAGAGAACAAAAATAAGCTTCCTGGATGATCTTTATCTCTCAAACACTTGATTGGCGTTCTTCCGTGAATTCTCGTCACTGGCCCGTACAACATAACTCCTTCCCGCCATTTTGTTTCAATCTGTTCCCATCAGCGATATCTCCTTCGGCTTATCGTCTTGGCCGTCATCTTCTCCCTTATTGTTACCGATTATTGTCAGGGCACCTATAAGGTGTTTTGCACAGGTGGGGAATGCCGCTGATGGGCCACAAAGCACCACGTTGTAAATGCTCGCCGTCTCAAGAGATGGGATCGGATTTGATCGTCGGAGGCGGCAGCTAATAAAATGTGTTTTAAAAAGAGCGGGAAGTTTGTTCTCCTGCGTGTCTTTGTGGGAGGGCAGAACAAAAACTGCATTAACCCTGTAAAGCCCGCACCATGAAATAACTGACAGAAAATTCCAATTCTTTCAAACTGGAGCCTTTATTGGTCCCTCTGAACAAACAAACAAAAAAATTTTCAAATATAATTTTCCATATATGAGTTTCATTTTGTATCATATTTGATACATCAGGTCACAATGCTCAAAGATAATTTTTTCTTGAACAAACAAAAACATAATAAAACACAAATAACTCAGATAAATTGTTAATTCCAAACATAAAAAGTGCTACAACAATGCAGCAATAATAAATGCACCAATGGAACTGGCAGGGTGGCAGTCTCGAGAACATAACATTTCAGTTATTTTCTCCACATATTGTGGCTCACAACCTTTTAATTTTGCATTATGATAGGCTTGGAAACTGTTTCTGTCCTTGTTCAGACAAAGATGATTCCTGCTGGAAGGGTTGAGGTCATTTTCAGGACAACATCTCCTGTAACACCAACATCAGATTTCTCTTGGTCAGGATTTCCTCCCCCTTGGCACACATCAAAGTCATATAGATAGCCACTTTGCCCACCATGTCCCCACATCTTGAACCCCCACTTGTGAGGTTTTCCTGGCATATAGCACCATAGATGTGACTTTCCTTTGAAGGGCACCATGATTTCGTCAACAGCGTGACATTCTTCAGGTGATATGCAAAGAAAGCGTTGGCATAGTTTCTCCAACCATGGCCTGAGTTTCCACACTTTATCTTGTTTTGCATCCTCAGACACATTGAGGTTATTCTGAAAGTGAATCACTGTCAGCAAATTCAGGAATCGACCCCTTGACATCACATCACAAACTGGAGGGTACCTTGTCTCCATCTCCCAATAAGCTCATACGTTGGGCATCTGTACTAACCCCATGTGCATATACATACCCAGAAGTTGCTCAATTTCTTGGGCATTTGTGTTAACAGACTTTCCATTTTTCTGCACTCTGTACAAGTTTGTTTCTTCTGCAATTTCTTGTAGCATATCCTCAGTCACAAGATCTTTGAAGTACTGATATGGTGTCCAGTCAAGCCTCTCTTCAGAGTCTTTCTCAACAGGTTCCACAAACTCAACAGACGGGGCTACAAACTGTTTTTTCCCAGCGATACTCCTTCCTTTTCACTTTGCTCTTTCCCGACTGCTTTGGTGTTTTGTCCTTTGGGATTTCTGGTGCTTCATCATCATCATCCTTATCTGAGTTTTCCTCTTCTTCATCATCTCCACTATCTGGGTGTTCCTCAATCCTTGCAGGAGTCCATTCCTCTTCCTCGTCCTCATCCTCCCCTAGCTGCTCGATGTCACTTGAATTCCCATCCATAATCATATTCAGAACATCTTCAACAGTGCATCTCTTTATCATATAAAAAAAAAACACGGGCACAAAAAACAGAGTGTTTATTTTATCTTTGAATTGGTCAGTTTTCAATGAAAATAAGCAAAAGGTGCAAGTTGCATATCTATTTTTAAGCTATAAATGTAACAAATTCTGAACATGCAAACATGTTATTAGTTTATATAAAAAAAGACAGTACATTGCTTGACGTGATGTAAAATACATGAAGTACAATAAAAAAGACAATTGACGGATTTTTTGAGTTAATTGACCCACTGTATCAAATTAGATACATCACTTTTCAACACGGTTTTACAAAAAAATTATGATAAAATACTAAGTAGTTTTACATTGCATAAACTCATTAAGTGTTCCTATTGATAGTTCACCCCAAAACAATTTTTTTTGTCTTACCTTAACCTTCTAAAATTGGCAAAGGTTTGCAGCTGAAAAGGCATGTGTCCCAGTCCTTGGAAATGGCAGTCTTGTAGAATCAGTGGAAAGGCCTCTGGTGAGAAAGTTACTGCCCCCTGTTGAATTATCAGTGCACTACATGTGTCTTATTGTATACATCCGGTTTTTTAGGGAAAAAAATGTCACACTGCTCATTTAGAGGTCTCAAAAACTCATGTATCACATATGATACGTTTGGCGTTATAGGGTTAAGCATTTGCGCTATCATTTACCGTTCGGTCCCAGGCCGTATCGGATGCCGCTGGATTATTATTATTATTTTCTGAACCTTTCATCCTTGCCGCCACTCTGCTTTTCAATTTCGGTTTCCCATATGCGTCTCTCTGCGACACAAGAGAAGGCAACACTGCCTCTTTTGGCAAAATGAGGCAAATGTGTTCATCTCTGGCAGATGAATGATGTCAAAGAGACATATTTATATTCATTTAGGAGCGAGGAGGAGGAGAACCCATCTGTAACGGATGTGAAAGGGGCCGCTACACGTGAGCGTGCGCGCCGAGGTACGTGTCTACGTGGGCGTGTACGAGGGCGCGTGCTGGAGCATGTGTTCCAAGGTATCCATCGTTTGTGATAAATGAATCATGCTTTTGTGTGGGATGATTCCAAGTTTGCCAGTGTGTGTGTGTGTGTGTGTGTGTGTGAGCGTCTGCGTGCGAGCGAGGTCATTCCCCGGTCACTTGTTCAGGCTGTGTGATGAATGAAGAGGAGAGGTGCCTGCGAAGCCGGGGAGATTTCGGAGAAACATTGTTCTGCCGGTTTAAAAATGGTTTTGTGTTGTGCCAGAGGCTGAGGGAACGTTGCTAAAAAAAAAAAAAAAAAAATGTAAGACTGCCATTTAAGTGGATGTTCATTATAACCGGGGTTTAATATCAATCTCGCCAAAGTAATAAAGTGGTGAAATATGACGATTTGTCATCAGGCGGCACGGAGTTGCTCAATTAGAGTTTTCCCCTGTAAATAAGTATCTAAAAGTTGTCCCTTACTTCTTTCCTGCAGGAAAAACAAACAGTGGGAGAGGCTGTGTTTGGTTTGCATCGGAGGCAACGAGCATGAAAGACATGTGCCTGAACCCGGAAGTATCAGGTTGTAGTCGACAGGAAGTGTGGCGTCCAAACAGGAAGGACTTTAGGCAGATTAAGCCACTGAAAGCTAGCAGCATTCACAGTCACTGGCGTCTATCAACACAGGAAAAAAAAAAAAAGTAGATGCAGATGTTACATGAGTCTTCATGTACTCATCCATATAATTTGATGAATATATGAAACTCTCTAAATAGCACTAGTGATAAAATTCAGTTAAATGTATAAATAAATGATCAAATAAGTAAGAAAATAAATAGCTAGCTTCAATGAGTGCTGGTCACTTTGTCTCTTCGTCTTCTCAGTTTTCAGTTGAATTTTGAAGAACTGACTGACTGTCAATTCATATTTACTTCAAAAATTGATACATTTATACAGTCTTGCTCATGCCATTCTACAGAGTGGAGTTGTGGCTCTGATAAATAATATCTAGCAATAGGAAGACTTATTTTGGTATGATCATGCATTTTTAATCTGTTGTACTCCATTAGCACCACTGGTCTATTTAGGGAACCACAATTAATGAACATAGGATATAATAAGTAAGTCTTCAGGAAGTAATATAGAATTAATGTGCATGCGAGGTTTAGCTTTTTTAGAACTTCAAGGTGCTGTGTGGATCGGTGGTAGAAGGAATAAAGGCCACTGGTGTCCCAAAAAATTAAAACATATACACATATACACTACGAAAACATTCAAGACAGATTTAAATTCACATTGAATTAGATCTGATAAACAATAGGACTAAACCTAATAGTATTTGCATTTTTTTTAAATTCCTCAATGAGTCAAAAGTACTCATACAGTGTTGTATGATACTCTATTGCTTACTTATTTAAGTCATTAAAAACCCCAAAGGTTCTTGAGTTTGAAATACATAGCAATTTTTTTTCGAGCCACTTATTGATTTATAAAGATAAAAAGCACATGAGTCTTACTTAAAACCCATGTTCTGTGGTTTTGGGGCCTCTGCGTCATGGATCAGAAATTTAGCTTGAAACTGCTCTACTCAAACTTTCCTTGACGAGATTTTAAAAATTGAAATAAAAAAAAAAGTATAAACTTTTCATTATATTGATTTCTCCCCATGAAATAACTGTACTGACTTCTGTAAAGTAAAAGTAAAATTTCTTCTTTAATTTCATCAACATAAGGTCATCCACTACAGTGAAATATAGATATATTTTATTATTTTTATACACCTTTGCCACTAAATAAGAAGGGTGCTGTTTGATAAGCATGCCAGAAGTGCACATTAACGCCAGAGTAAAGCTGGAGATAATGGCGTTTTAACTGTGTTGTAGCCAAAATAATGGCTGTAAGATGGCAATCATTTGCTACTATGTAGGTTTGATGGAGGTCAGCTCTTATCTGTGGTGATTTAAGTGCGTCTGCTTCTGTGAGAATGTGTGCACGGGTCAGTGTGATCAGGCCAAAGTGAATTGTGGGATCGATGTCCACACACCTCGTCCTAAATTATTCATCCTGTCAGCTGCCCTGTCCGGTGCTGCCGTGGAAACCGCTGACCAAGAGCTTTACCCTCATCCCCATGGATTCACCTCTTCATCCCAGCCTCAGCTCCTCACTTCCTTCTGTAGCTCATTCGCTCATTATCTCTTCCCTGATTCGTTCATTTACAGGCCTCTTTCTCTAGACTCCGATCCTTTCATCCGTCTTTCTTCTACTCCCATTATTCAGTATATCAGTCTTCCTCATTAGTCCCAAATTCCCTCTGACTCACCTTAGATTTTTTTCTCAGCTCCCACTCTTTTTCTCCAGGTCTTTCTGTTTCCTTGCGCTGTGCTGCTAACTAAGATTATAATGTGTTGGGTTTTGTACGATGTTTATGTTTGCGCCTTTGAAGTCTGCCCCAGTGGCCTTTGGAAGACAGCCATAATCCCGGTGAGCCGCCAGAGGTTGTTCTGGGTGCCGCGTGCGTCTGTTCGTCCTCATACGTTTGTGACTGCACGTGTGCATGTGATGAACTGTGAATGTAGAGTGTGTGTGTGTCTCTGCGTGTGTGTGTTAGTCAGTAACTGTGACATGGCTCATACATCATGGCCAGAGCCCGTTTGATTACAAGCGGAGGGGCCTGGTGATTAATCGGTGGATTCAGCTTCCTGGCCCGAGCTGTGACACCCGGTCACAGAGCATCTGTACTGACACACACCCCCAGCCCCGCTGCCCGGCACCAATATACCCATATACCTCCTGCTTCCTTACACCTACACCCACACATACAGAGATACCCCATGCCTTCTTCTCATTTTCAACCCTGCATTCTGTTTCTTCCACATGCACCCTTTTACTTTCCCGCCTACTTTTTTGTCTTACACTCTGCAATCCATACTCTACCTCTGCCACATTTAGACTCTCCTCTTCATCATGTTACTCTTCAATCTCCTTTTCTTTCAAAAGTCAGTTGCTTCAACCCACAAGTCCAGCCATCCATCGTCTATACCTGCTTTTCTATGCAGGGTTGCCGGAGCTGGTGTCAGCTCCAGCTGGAGTACACCCTGGACAACTCGCTTGTCCATCACAGGGTAACAGTGCAAATAATGATGCACGGATACACTCATATCTAGATACAAGTTATTAGAGAGATGAAGGGGGGAATGTCCAAACTCTGTGTAGAAAGATGCCAATCTGGGATTCTAACTCAATAACTTCTCTTGTAAAGGCAACATTGCTAACAAATGTGCCACTGTGCAGAAACCCACAAATATGATTTCCCCTAATACGAGGCTAGTCTTCTTTGACACAGTCCACAACACAGGAATCAACATTATGCAAACTCATTTATTACTATGTCAAAAGTCTCCTTTGCATTAAATTACAGCTTCCTATGTTCTCTCCAAAATGTCAGAAAGGTCCTTAAGTTCCCTCGAATGCAAGAAACGAGCACCAACAAGGGCTAACAAAAAGGCCTCGTGACACCCAAATCCAAACAGCTTCAAAGCAAGGATTGCTTTAAAGATTCATCCAAAAACACTACACATAAACATCACTCACTGCAGCATGATGCTGGCAAAAAATTCAGCTTGCAATATTATTATTATTATTGAATATCACAGTGACAATATGTATTGTGATAAATCCACTTCCCTCAAGCTCTGCAGAAAGACTTCATCAGCAAGCTAAATATATTACTGTTATGCAAAATTCATGACATCTGAATTCTGTCACACAATTTTTCCACGTTTCCATGCATGTTGGCTTGTTACGAATCACACAAATCTACATGTGGTCATATTTATAGATTTAGATTAATAGATTTTATAAAACATCAATTGTTGCCACATCTATGGAGTATGTGTGTTTCATTTTAGTGAATAGTGCATGTGTGTTGGGATCAAGAGTGTGGAATTCAGTCTTTAGCTGCGTGAAAACATGGTACATTAGTATTGCCTGGTTGATTTTTTTCCCCCTTATTTAGCAATAAACTTAATATCAAATAGAGGTTGCAGGTTGTAGTGACTTTTAATTGTCATTACAATCTCAGTGATTGTAATATCACAGTTGCAAGAGTATTGTTTGAATGAAATATTTGGTAGGATACTTTGCTTTATTTATTTTATTGATGGACCTCAACTGTTCTTTATGAACTCCATTTTTAATATATTTTCCAGAATCCAAGTTCCTGTTTATTTTTACCTAGAACATTAATGTTATTTATAGGATTATTTCAGCCGTAGTAGTTTAAGTGTCACATATAAAATTGATCAAAACCCCAAAGAGCCTCCTAACCCACTCACTGGTAAACAGATTGTACTTGGTGCATTTTTTTTAAGAATTACAGCTCTATATCAACTCCGTACCATCAGCTCCAGCAGTCTGGGAACATCTGTTAGATTCAGTCACCACTTCATAAAACCCCAAAACCTCAATAGGTTGTGACAGGAAATAATTCTTGTGTGTAATAAGAAATACATTATTGGAACCTGAGAGTCCAGTAAATGCTCTTCTAAGAGAGGTTAATTCTTCTCTTCACATTTTGTTCTGATACCTATTCGGTGCTGTAGCATTGTTACTTAAGTAAAAAAAAACCTCATCATGAACAAGCAATTTTTATTTTTGTTTTAGCTGGAAGAGTGCTAATAAAAACAATAGGAGCGAAAACATAACTCAACAGAAATGGGGAGACAGTTTATAAGGTAGCAAAAGACATAAAATGCAAGAACTAATAGGAAACAAAGGAAAAGAAACAGAGATCACAGTAGCTGGTGAGAAGCAAAGGCTGCTGGTGTGTGTGTGTGTGTGTGTGTGGTGTGTGTGTGTGTGTGTGTGTGTGTGGTGTGTGTGTGTGTGTATGTGTGTGTGTGTGTTCCCCTGGCTCTCACCTCCATGCGGTATCAAGATGAGGAATGGTACTGCCAGCGATCAGCCTGGGCCTGGACTAAAGCTCGGCACAAGGATTCCCTGCTGAAACCATTAGTCTGGGCATTAAACACCATTAGAGCACACACATGCAAACACACACTCGCGCACAGTTGTGTTTCCATGACTTAAGAGGATTTTACACTGACTTACACACAATAATCTATCTTTATACAAAAAAAGAGCCTGCCTAATAGTAAAATGAACGGACGTTTTGCAATAAAAAATAATGATTGACATCTCGAGAACTTGCTTTTGACACAATTCCCCATTATGCAACTATGCAGACACATCTGTGTCCCCATAATATCAGAAATATGTTATCCTGGCACACCCACATATGTAGCTGCTTTACTGCAATTATGGATGCAAATATTTCATCAGTGGAACACGTTTATTCATACACGTATAAATACGCCCAAAAGGCACTGAGACAGACACAGAAAGGCGAGACAACAGGAAAAAAAGGAAAGATGGGAATTACAGCAAAAATTAAAATGAAAATTTTCTTTTAATGTGATTTTTCTCTTACTTTCATCCGCTCTATGTGGTTCTACTAATATTCGATTAATTAGCAGACTTAGAAATAACTTCCTGTCTTTTTTTTCTTTAGTTAAAACTTGAGTTTACCCCCATCTTCTCCCTTAAACACGTCTTTGATATCTGCATGCATTAAAACCGCCTGCACATAAATGTGTGCCTGTGCTTTCGTACCTCGTAGTGGAGCGAGCTTGTCCCCAGCGGTCCAGGTGTAATTGGGTTAGTGACAACCAGGACAATGTGACACCTGCAGGTCTCAGCTGTGCCTCTCCCTGCTGAACTGGCCTGGAGTCAGCTGGAGCTCTGTCATCTGGACTGGCCTCGGCTGCGACGGGCTACACCGGGACCAGCTTCAGGGTTAGAGGCACGGCTGGGCACGAAACAAATATCAGACTAAAATCCTGACCTTTTAACTCAGCAGCACACAGTCGGGGCAGACTGTGTCTCTTAAGAAAGAGAAACAACATGTGGATGGAGAGAAGGTACAGACATCAAGTTTTTTTCCCCCGCAAATAAATAAAGTGGGTCATTTATAAAGAGAATGATGAAGTGCAAGACTTCAGTTTATGCAGTTGTCTGTAAATCAGTGACCTTTTAAAGAAATAGAAAATTGAATCTAAAAAGATTTGTTGGATAAGTTAAATCAATTGTATAAAAACCAGGACTGAAAGAAATGTTGGTCTCTAAAATTTATTGTCAGTTCATCAAGTTGCAGATGTTAGTGGTCACCATGAGAAAACAACAGTTTTATCTGTCCTAGGTTAACGAAAATATAGAAAATTAAAAGTAAAGGTGTAATGCGAGTGAATGTAAATCTAGAAAGTGCGGCACAAATTTGTACATTTTTGCCCATTCTTCCTTGTCCGGATGAAGAGCATCTGTAAACATCAATTTATCCTGTCAGACCATCATTTTCCAAAACCTAATGAAACTTTTGCCATTGTAGATTTCAATCCAGATGGTTTATAGTCATAAATAAAATTGTACATATTGTTTATTTTTTTTAAAATAAATCTATTTTAAAATTACTTTTAGCAACATACCATTGCTATTTTCCACTGCTTCTTAAAATGTACCTATGTAAGAGACGTAGAAAAGACGACACAAACAAACATTCTGAAAAAAAGAAACATTTTTCTTATCCTAAAATTACGTGCTTTACACTGCTTCTGCATGCACTGCAATTACATTTGAGCTCAGGACATATATTTCATGCTATCCCTCTCAACAGGTATGCACATGTGTTTTGCACATTGGTCAGTGGCTGCATATGCACAGTTTGCTTCGTCCAAGGAATCATTATGTTTAATAAATCACCTTCTTGCTTTTCAGCAAGGTGACTGACTACACAGGAAGAACTGTGGCTTCTGCTGCTTCTGAATCGAAATTGGGAAAACTGTCCATAACTGTGATAAATAAAAGAAAGCCAATGATTTAATTTCAAATTATTAGCTGTTTCAGCAGCTTCAGAAGGATGCAGCCAATGTGGAGTAAAGCAAAGATAGGCATCCTGAATGAATGCATTATTTTTAAAATTACACACAATTATATACACTATTTATAATGAAAAGGCTAATTTTTAACAGCTTTATGAGTTCCCTCCACCCTCTCTCACACACACACACACACACACACTTAAAAAAAGACATACTTCACCCTTCAGTGGATGGGGAGAACAAGCCAACTGTGCTTTCTTCCTAAAGGCTCTCTGTGGCCTCCGCGTTGCTTCCTCGCGTCATGCAGGGATGCATCAGACAAACACCACTGGCCTGTGACAGTTCCCTCGTGCCCCCTTCCTCTCATCAGGTAAAATTTGTGATCACAAACTGATATCAAACCAACATCTCCCTGTCACATCACATTTCTGCTGCTTATGTCGGGGAACTGTCTCTCTAGGCCGGAGTGGCGGCAGACCATGCTAACCAGCACGACGCCGTCGGAAGCTAATAAATCATCTGTGGTTTTATTTCAGATTTATTTGGACCGTAATGAAGACGCGACGGGCCCCGGGCTGTAACCGACGGCGACAGGGTGACACTGATGAATGGCTGAAGGTGCGTTCTCTACAGCTGGAAGGAAAGGGAGGACTGTCATTTCTGCAGTGCTGCACTCGAAGTGTCTGTGCGAGTCTGCCTCGCAGACCTGTTAGATCAAACAGTGGGAGAGTAAACAGGATATTTATGGAACATGTGTAACTATTACTCACACAAAGGTTGCTACCGCTGCTTTGTTATCACCTTTATCTTTATCATCATTACCAAAATAATGGGGCTGCATCAACAAATCTCAGAACAAAACGTCCTCGCATTAATAATTACAAGTAACGACTTTATCATCGTTACAATCCGACACAATTATTAGATAATCATCACCCCCCTCAGCATTTACATTTAGAATTATCAACACTAATTTACAACAGTATTGGCATTGTTATCATTTGTATTTTATCATCTAGATGTCAACATAATGTGCTGTGCTGTCCTTGTAGCACTTACTTTTGTATTTATATTCATCAATCTCAGTTTGATTGGCAGGATTTTAGCAAACATAATTTAGCTGTGACAATTTGTTTACCTTTAACATTAGCATTAGCATTGGTATGAAAAACATTCCAGCCTCCATCAATCAAATGACCTCTTTTTTGAGCACCTAATCATCACCATACCTTCAAAATTCAAAATTAGTTACATGATGCTTCCACTCTATTTGTTAAGATAACTCAAGGTTCAAAGTTCAAGGTTTATTTGCCATTTGTGCATGATTCCTACAATCCAGGCTCATGGGCACTCTTGAGCAGGTTTCTCTCAGTCAACAGATAAGGGACACAATATCAAAAATATATGATATGAATAACTAGACAAGATGATTTAATATGAACACAAACTTAATTTTTGAGGTAGAAAATGATTCAGAAATTTATATTGAAGAGATAGCTAAATAGCTAGCTAGCAAGACAGCCTGTCTTTCTTGCAGTTAAAAACATTGCCACATTACCACGTTCCCTTACGATCCATACAGTCGATTTTAACACTGAAAATGTTGCCGCATTAGTTTGTAAACTTCTCAAATCTGGATTTTTCAGTGATATTTCTTTTTAGCTGTTTAGCATTGTGTTAACAGTGGCATCTGTTCCCAACAGATATCAATGTACTGCTGAGATGCACACTTCAAACCTAAACTTTAGTTTAAGCTGTTTTCAATGTCACAAGCCAAATGATCAACAAGTTCTGTCAAAAACAAATTAAGCATCCAAATGTTAGCATAGCACTTTAGGAAACTGCTCCACATCAAAATATGAAAATCCGAAATTTGTTATTGGACTGCACTTTAAAGCTTCTCCATCATACACACAGCCCTGATCATATTAACTTTAGCATAGAATTGTTATAAACAAACACCTCATCTGAACTCACAGAGTCGGTACAGTGCACAAAAATAAATTTAATTAGAAACACCCCCTTTTAACAAAAAAACTAAAAATAAATAAATTGTGAGCAGAGTAAAAAGGTTTTAATTTTGTTGTCTTCTGTTTGTAAGACCTCTAGCAAAAACCATATTCAAATCTTAATTTTAATGTAGCTCTTCTGAGAACATTGAGATGCGAAATATTTGAAGTCGTAATTATATATTAAAATGTTAATAAGCTATTACCAGGAGTTCAACATGTATTTCATAATATGTCTTGCACTGAGTAAATGTTACACAAAAACATTGTCTGATTTTATTTCAAACTTTTGTTCACTTTGTCATAAATAACTACTTTGTGCCATCTGTATGTTTCTTTTAAGTACCCCAAGTCTCAACAAATGCACAAAATTTCCATTTTGTCGCATAAGATGGTCAGTATAACTGTATTGGAACCTGCAGTACAATATATGAATAAAACATTGCTTTAACCATTTAATAAAAGTTGATCCTTTTCAGTCAGTTCATCTTCGTTATCATCACTTTCATCAAACCTTTGGCCTCTTTTCCTTCTGATTGCTTTTAGTGCTGTCCTTGCATTGCTGTTCTCTGTAACACTGACTCTGTGAATTAATAGTTTGCTCTTTCTGTGTGTCATCACACTTCTCTCTCTGTCAGCCAAGGACAAATCGACTGAGCCGACTCAATGCTTCAAGCCTGGCAGCTTCCAGTCATGCTGTCAATCAATGAATCCATACAAAGTCTGTCTCATGCAGGGCTGACAGAGTGTGGCGCAGCACTTTGTGAACAGCACAGAAAGACATGTACACATCATAAACAACACAGAGGAAGAAATCTGACAGCTGGCTTGACGAACTTCTCACTCAACAACAGCTACTCTGAAAATACATGAAGTTGGGTTTTTTTTTTAAATGCAGAGTAACAAAAAAATAAATAAAAAAAAAAACATCTGCCTTTATTACACAGAGGGATCTGTAACTTTCAAACCACAGGGAATGTTAATGAGGTAAATATGTTCTAAGAAAACTTTAAAGTGTGCATGTCTTTGCCTATAATCTGCGATATTTGCTGTTATATAGTCAAAACATGTTTTCTCTGTTTCACAGAATTGCGCTATAGTCGATTAGTGGCACAAAACTTAACAAAATCCATTTGACAATTCAGCTGTGGAAAAAGTAAGAAGTGACTATTTAAAAAAATAGAAAGTTTTTACCTACATAGTAAGATAACAATGTAAACATTCAACTTGACTGTATTTTACTGTAACGACAGAGTCTCTAATTGTTTTTACCATATATTATTACGGGACGATATTATGTAATTTCCAGGCACTTAGTGTCCTTTTTATACTACAATCAAATTACTACATCACCTTCAGTTGTTATAAAAATGCTACATCAAGCTTAGCTTGGCTGATTTTCACAGCAGTTAGTGTTTACAGCACTAACATTATAGCTGGGAAGAGATTGTAGCATAGGAAACATGTTACATTGATGAACATCAGTCAAAAGTTTTACTTTGATAGAATAGTAAATGTCAATACTTAGTGACATAAAAAATAATCACAAGCTCATTGAGAAGTTATCTAGATAAAAAAATGAATTTTTGCTCTTTAAATGGTGGTTTTGTCTCATTCCTCAAAGTTTTGTTAGTGAACAGACAATTCAGTCGTGTGGTTTATCCAGACACAGCGAGCTTCCCCAGGGTTAATTTTCAAAGGCTTTCCACCTATGAATACATTGTTTGACAGGCACCTACGAAAGCTATTTTGATATGGAAATACCATAACTTATTATTATTAATATTCAATCAAAAGTGGTGCCATCCAATTCAGCTTGTGTTGAATTGGATTGTGGATTTGTAACATGTTTCTTAGTCTGGAAGTGTGCAGAAGTGAAACTGAAGAACAAATTTGCCCTGCACCAGATATTGCTGCGCGTGTCCAATACATTATAGTGCGTAGTAACTACTACTACGCACAAATCTTCTATGCAACATGACGGGAATATGTTAAAAACGCATTTGCTTTAATCTCTAAGGATTTGCAGCACATTGGAAAGGTTTTCACATTTTGCTATGTTATAACAAACAATTGTTTTTGGTTTTATGTGACAAACCAACACAACTTGTGTATTTGGGGGCAAATGTTACATCACTTTCAGTTTATTTTTCAAGATGGAACTGTTAAACGTCTGGTTTAAATTTGCATTGCGCATCAATGAGTCAACACTTTGCATAAACACCTCACTCTGCTGTTACACCTGCGAGTCTTTGTATTGTATTTCTCTGCCAGCTTTGCATACCTGGAGACCTGCTTCAAATTAGCTCCAGGTTGGTCAAGTTCAGTGGATGTTGTGTCTACAAACATCACATTTTAAATCCTTCTGCAAATTCCTAATTAGATCTAGGCCTATGCTTTTATTGGACCATCTTAACTACATTAATATGTTTTGATCTCCGCTGTTTTATAGTGGCTCTGAATGTATCTTCAGTATTTAACTTTATCCATCTTCCTATTGACTCTGAGCAGCTGCCCTGCCCTTGTTGAAGCAATTATCTCACAAATTAATATAATATACTAAAACTTACAGACATTTTCTGTTGTAACTTCATGTGTCAAAAAGTCTGAGTAGTCAAGCAGGGCACTGCATAAAAACATTATGACATGGAAGCATTTTATTTTATTTAAGAGGAATAAATCTGATGTCCCCAAATATCAAATAATGTCTAACTTTAAAGTGACATTTGCTGATTAGTGACGTAACAAGTGTGAGCAAATCACATTCTCCTGTAAAAGATGAGAAGCAAGAGTTTATGAAACACCCGGTATTAATGAATGCAATTAATCAAAGCGGTTTAGGCCATTGTGTTGCGGGTTGTTACGCGTGGCTCTGTTGTAGATAGGTTTCCGGGCAGCATCACCAGAGAGGTGAGCTTACTGTTAGGTGTGGGGATCAAAAAGAAGCACTCCACCTGACAAGATCCTAACGCTGAGAAGATGGATGGGAGTCCTCCTTCATTCTGAAGGGACAACAGCCTGAAGAAGGATGCTGTGCAGCCACAGAACTGGGGACTGGGGTGGTGTAACTCTAATACCGTCTCTCTGTAGCGATCCCTTAAGCAAAACGCACAGCTCCAATCTTATGCTTGAAAAACAACACAGTGAACATCTAAAGATAGGTGTATGTGCATATTTCTCTGTGTATGGACACTGGGATTATGACTCAGGAACATAGATTGAAGAAATTGCTCTTTAGGGAATGTTCTCTGCAAAGATTTGTCGTTGCACTGAATCCAGGGAGTATATAGTTACCACCATGATGCTGATACTTTTCATTCATTTATATGATAATTCATAAGACACTCAAGACAAACTTTTAACTTTGATTTTCCACATGCTGTACAAAAACAACTAATTAAAAGTGTTTCATTGTAAAGCTAAACTGACCAACTGACATAAAACACAGAACAGTGTTAAAACAGTAACTTTTGTTATAATTGCTGAATAAGAAAAACAAGTGGCAAAAGTCTTAACAGATTGCAGTTTTCCACATTCAAGCTGTAAAAAGGAAAAGGACAGTTGGAATTTAAAATTGGATCATTTAGAATTTCTCAATAGTCCCAACAGGGTTGCATTGCATTCATAGGTTTGTATACATGTAGTTGCACATTTGCCAATGTTTTAAAACCTCTTTAAATCTTCCATACGTGGTTTATTAAAACATCCTTTTGTTCACACACTTCCTCAGTGATTGGTAAAACAAAATGAAGATAAAAGCATTATTGTTAGCTTGCGCTGCTAACAGCAGTTGTCGTTTACTGCGGTAAAGATACTTTATTCACTTCAGCTTGTGAATAAAGTATCTTTCTCCACTGCATTTCATTTTGGAGGTTTTGATTAAATAAAGGTTTATGAGCTGGAGCAACTCATCTTTATCGTTGCTGTTACTTGTTAGCTTGATATGAACACAAATTTATTCAAATTTAATTTGCAAAAACTGATAATGCAATTGACAGCCAAAGTGCCACCACTGGTACTTCTGCCACAGTTTGAAAGCATAAAAATGTAAAACACCACGGTGCTTGGCTTATTCAGTTTAAACTAGCAGTATCAGGAAATTCCCATATACATCCTAGACATTGACAAGATATCACAACTGTAATAGTTATCAATGGATAACTAAAATAATACTATACTATCACTACTTTTCACAAAATCCCAGCTTGCCATACAAACCACACATAAAAAACATAGTGGCCTGCAATGCGCTTGTGATTTGTGCTATGAGTAAAACGAGCCTGAATGCAAACAGCAAATTATCAAGTGACGGAAAAAAGTTGTTGTTGCCTAAGATCAACATCCAGTAGAAATGACAGCCTCATAAAAGACAGCATCTGCCCTTGTGGGAACCTCACTACACGCTGCATTAACAAACCCTATTACACAAAATTCAATGCTCCGTGACATGAACTTGCCATTTTCTGTTCCCCCAATAGCTCTGCTAATTTTGTGCCGTCTCATCTTCCATTTAAAAGTAATAACCATATGGGCTTTGGAGAAATTCACCCCTATGCGGACAAACTCTGTCAGCTTCAAATTTGTACCGTAGATTTGCGCTTTGATCTTCACTGCAACTTCAAAAGTTGTCAAGCCATTTTTTTTATAATTTTTTTTTGGCTTACCCCTCCACCACGTTTCATGAAACCCTAATTGACTGAACGATCTTGCTGACAGACAGTTGGCGAGCATGACATCATCTCATCCTTAAAACAGGACTCTTGGAGAGGTAGGTGTCATAGCATTACTTGAATTTGGCAGTAGTTAAAATACAGTGTAATGCAAAAGTATCCATATGTTCTGAGTTCTTAAACATTTTATCATGGCACAACAAAATTTTTTCAAGGAGTAAAAATATTTCTGCAAAGCACTGTTCATTTTGCCGTAGACATGAACGAAAATCTAGAAAACACCTTTCAGAGGGCAGATTAACTACTTTTAGCCTGAAATGCACATACTACACATAGTATATGTTTGCTCTTCATTTCTTTCACCCTGTCTATCCATGTTTTGTATTCTCCACATTGAGGGACAATGCCAAGACATTTAGGATCCGCTAAGGACAACTGCGAGAAAAGAGAGATAACCACAAGGTTTACACAAAGCTGGCATTGTCTTCCTCCTTCCATCTTCATCCATCTGTTTGACACACTTGGCTCCACTTGTCACTCTACATTTCTGTCCATTTTCTACTTCTATAAAACCCTCGCCCATTCTTATTAAGTGGTCTATTTACTTTTTTTATTTATTTTTGCTTTCTCTCTTGCCCTTGTTTTCTGTTAAATCTGCAACACAGTTTTGGAAGTCGCAAGAGTTTCCCCTTTGGACTCTAAATTTCTCGTTTTCATACGAGTGAAAAAACCTGCCTTCATACACATTATTACAAGGGCATATATGCCTATAAACTCACACACCTGCAAGTGCACATAGCCAGTTAATTAGAGCTTGAAGCTCCTCTTTCCTAATGAATCTGGGGGTAATTAAAGAGCCCCAGGACACGGCTGTGTCTGCGAGCTGGTTCTAATTAAGCCCAAGCGAGCTGATTTAGCTAATTAGCTAAAGGCTTGGTGTCGTACGCCGAAGCATTCCAGCCTTTCCAGCCCCAGCAGAACACAGGAAGTTACGATGTTCCCAAATTGTCCCTGGCAACACCTTCATTTCCTGGGGCATTAATCACCAGAGTTACAACTGTCTCCAAGGTGAGTGCCAAGTATAGGAATGGGAAAAGAGCTATCGGTTCAGATTAGAAGAGGAAAAAAAAAGACATTGAGCTTGTGAATAAATGCAGTTGTGTTCCTCAATTCTTTGACGTGTATACAATGGTTTTGCAGCTAGAGTACATAAAAATATATTTTTAAGAAAAACAGTTAGAAAGAGAAAGACAAGCATCTTCAGAACGTGTTTGTCATTGTCGATACCAGTAGCAGTATCACATCATTGAGTAATAAGATCCCGATTTTATGTTTTCTTGACAATGCATTGTTCCATATTCTCCCTATAGTTACGACCTGAATGAACGACAGATGGCTCAAAGTATATCAATTTCCCTTGAAAATATCTCCTTACACCTGTTGCGCTTCCTCTGACTAATTCTAAGCCATGGACGCCTGGTTGTGTTGTAAAATTGGGGAGCGAATTTAGAAAAAATACAAAGTCTGCAAAAGTTCTGCTGACTCTCACAGGAAACCGAAAGTCGTGTCTGATGCTTTTGCTGAGGTCATGTATAAAGTACACAGCTCTTGATATCTAAGGGATGGAGCTAACAGTCAATGTATAGCCTGGTAAAATGTGGAGTGTGTTGGATTAGATGTGCATAAGCTTCTGTTTGTGCTGAAGATCCCCAGCTTGAATTTTTATTCAAAAACTTCAAATACTTAGTTTGAAATAACACTGTTTCTAAAGTGGCAAGGTTTGAGCCTCCAATTTTAAAAATGAGGGATCAGCTGCTCCACTTGCATCATCCTTTAATCTTACAGATTCTGAAAGTAACTTCAGATGTCTTCTTACGGCAAATAAGTCCGCACTGAAGAGTGTTGCCCTGGGCTCAACCTGATGTCAAGCCAAATATCATCCAATTGTTGTCACCACCTAATGGTTTTGGGTACACCTCCACTTGTTTCACCAAAACTCAGTCTACTTCCTGCTCACCTCTCCGACTCCTCATGATTTCCAATATTACCAATAATTCAGTTTCCTACTTCTCAGTTAAAGTGCATCTGATCACAATTCATTTCTGGGGGATGAGGAGTTGGAGGTGGAGAGCTGGTGTTGGCCACTCTGGTCATGATCAATCATGATGTAGTAAGACAACTAATATTAGAGATGGAAATATACTGATAGAAAAGACAGAAGGGGATATGAGATATTCAGACATGGATATTTCACTTTTAAATATACACCCAAATTTGTCGACATGAGCAGATATGATCAGAGGATGTTGAGAGAGAAAAGGATCGAGCGCGAGAGGGGGCTGAAGGGATGGGGGGTGTGGAAGGGGAAAAAAACATCTCAGCTCAGTGCGTTATTAAGAGATTAAATCCCATTTCTGACAGGCTTGTCAGAGCAGGAGACAGAGTCGAGCACGGCCGGTAATTCGACTAGTTCGCAATCTCCTCAAAGCTCAGTTGGCCAATGACAGCCGGGCGACAGAGCGTTGAATATGCAAGATGTCTCTACCTCCATCCCTCTTAACTCTACCATCTAACTGTCATATCACCCATCCCCCTAAAAAAAAATAAAGAAAAACTCTTATGTTCATACAAAACATATCGACCCACCAACTTATTGACCGCTTAAGGCTTGCAGGTTCTCACAAATGTTAATAAAGGAATGTTCTTCTTCTTATCAAGCTTAAGATCCAGCTCTCCCCTGTGTTTCTACTCACTGAGTCTGCAAGAGCATCTCCACTGACAATTGCTGTGAGATGCTTCCAGCACACCCACAGTGAATCCAGTCAGGCCAGGTGTTATTTTAACACACACTTTCGGAAGATGAACGAGGGACGTTTTCCTCCTCCTCTCATCCCACACTTTTCCCCGCACTCTGTCTATCCACTGCGAGCCCCCGCCTTTCTCATCCCTTCGTTCGGAAAAAGAAAAGAAAAAAAAGCCTGACCTAGTATTACATTGACATTATGGGGCCACTTACCGCCCCGCTAAAATAAAACCCCCGTGAAGGAGGCGTGTGACAGAACGGGGTTACGGCACGCCGTCGCGCAAATTAATCAAACAAATAAGCGAGGAATTTAAACTAAAAACAGGGAAGACGTCTTCATACCTGGTTTTCGTACTTGTCACCCAGCTGCTGTGTTTGTGCCCCCTGTCTGCTCTGCCAAGGCGCTCAAATAAAAAGCTCAAGGATTGCAAAAGTGAACACGTGCTTACAGTTAGCACAGCAATAAACCTGCGCAGTCATGAGTGCTGAAGCAAAGACCAGCAAAGCTTCAGTGAGACCTATTACAGAGCTGTGCGTTTGTCACCAACAGGCCTTTCTATTTTATCCTCTGGACCAGGAGCCGCGGTGCGTCCAGACTAAAAATAAAAGCCCCAAAATCTATTTTAACGTTTAAATGTTTATGCCAAATTGTTAGTGAAGCGATTTATTTCCCATAAGTCCTGTCAAACGTGACACAGATACGAGGCTACTCTCTCAGCAGATTGCATTTATAATAACAGTTGCAACTTTGAAATATTAACCAGCTTGAAAATCGTAGCATGACTGATGAGCTTTCGGTTTATGTTGAGATCGGCTCAGTGCTGCAAAGACCATTACTGCTCATTGCTGCAAAGATCCACTTTTCAACCAGCTAATATGTCGAGTACCACCAACCTCCCAGCCAAGGAGGGGAGGATCACTCTTTAAATTCATATACATATACCCGTAACTATATAAATAGGTGTTTAAAAACTAGGTTCACTGGTTTGGCTTAAATTTAATTTCTGTGCTTTTGCACTTTTGGCCTGTTCTTATGCAATTAAACAGCATAGTTACTTGCTGTGTTGTTCATATATCTCTGTAAAACAAGTTTTAAGAAATCAGTTTACCCTTTCAGTCTTTCTTGTTTTTACAATTTTTTTGCCTACGATGACCATGTACAGTTTTATTTGCAAGTTTACATGCAATCATTATGAGGGAAGCCATTATATTAATTTCAAAATTCAAGGCACATGTTTGGTTTTGATGAAGAACTTTACTAATCCGCACATGGTCTGAATTATGTATATAGCCTCAAATATATACATACACAGACTATCTGGTTAATGTCTCATTAACAAGCTGCATCTCAACCACACACATTTTTTAGCCATATGAAAGGTCTGATCCTGGTCTAATGTTAATTTACAGTGGTTTTCTCATTTGGAAATCACCCAGTACCTTGCATATCAATTCTCAAGTCACTTTGACGTAATTATGCTGTTTCAACCCAGAGCTATGTCCAAGTATCAACAGTCTGAACATTCCTGTCGCCCTCGGATGAAAGGTAATTGGTCAGGTGTGTTGAAGATAAACCAAGTAATCATCAAGGCTCAAGCTTTCTATGGACTGGAAGATGAAGTAACTCCTGAAAACACAGTGAAGTGTGCTTGACATCGAGGTGCTTATTTGGTACCAACCAAAACAGAACTGAGCCAAATAACATCTGGCAAATTTCTTATGTCTACACTAGACTGAGATGGTGCTATTTGCCTGTATTGACAAGAATAATGTTTAAAGAAATCAAGCTGAGGCTTTCAAACCTAAGAACACTGTGCACATGTTCAAGCTCGGTGGTGGTAGCATCATAATGTTGGGTTGTTTTACTCACTGAGGTAGTTGGCCATTGCAAAATCCGACAAAATAATGAGGAGAGATGACTGTCTCGAAATTTGTGTACAAAATCAGATCATGCTAAATGATCTGTTCATTTTCCACATTTTTTTCAATGCCTTGTAATGGAAATCCCTGGATTCTGTTTAATTTTTGTTTTTTTTAAAGAACATTCTTTTATGGTGAAAGGAAATGTGAATTTGTTGTGCTGAAAAACCTTTTGCCGTTGCATCATCTTACGGCACTTTTTATTTGCGTCCAGCGCTACACACTGGTTACTATGGAAATGTCTTGAAGGCGCACTCTGCATGCAGGCGGATTAATCTCCATGATGACGGCGCGGCTCTTGATGGGGACAGCTCCACATTGATCCGTAATGAAGCCATTGAGCCGGATGACGAATGGAGGCAAAAGGAAATTTTGCTTGTGATTAAAGAAAAATGTATTAAGCAATTTGGCTGACTTAATTATGTATTTCTTAATCGTCCAATTATTGGGAAAACTCATGTTGCATATTCAAGTCGGGGTGCAATGAGGTGGGATACGTTTTGATTCTAGGTTTGTGCAAATATGTATATTTACACATATATTTGTATATTTACACAGAAGGTGTATGTATGTATATTTACACAGAAGGTGAAAATGTTTCACCTTCTGAAGAATTTTCTAGCCTTTCTAGATCTGTTTTTCCTATAAAATAATAAAAAAACAAGTCCCAACTTAGATCTGCAATATAAAATAATATATATATATATATATATATATATATATATATATATATATATATATATATATATATATATATATATACTGTATATATATATATATATATATATATACACATATAACCCTCCTTTCTTCACCGACAATCTGAAACTTCAAGTTAGCCAGCGCCTTCATTTCAATCTAAACTTCTCAGATAAATAAGTACATAATGCAACATTACCATTGGGTCTGCTGAAATAGAATAATAAGTGCATGTATGAAATTATTTATCATCATATCTGCAATCAGCAGGTTGCTGCAAAATACTTCAGATGAAATGTTGGCATTTATCCAAACATTTTAATGCAAACTAAACATGATTTAACATTATTTTTCTTCAGCAGTAGAGTATGGCACAGTGTCACTTTTTGTTTTCATGGGCAAACTGTACTGCTTTTTCCAGGTGTTTTAAACGCTCTGTATGTCTCAGTTCAGTAACTCTTTATTCAATTTGACTTATATCTCAGAAATCATGTGTGTGGCTGGTATATTTTCAAATGAGGTTCATTCCACGTGAGAAAGACTATTGGTCTATCAGTGTTCGATGGAACATTAAGAAGTTTAAAAATGTCGCTGTTATTATTGCCGTTAGTAAGTTTTGAATCAGTAAGACTTTTTTGTGAAGGTCTCCTTGTTTTTTGGATTAAATTGTGCTACACTTTGGTAAGAAGAATTCTCTTATGTGTCATCAGTAAATTATAAACCAACTGATACTGATGCACAAACACGACAGACGTTGTGCTTCTGTCTTGGCTTTCTATGCCTTTTTGTCCATCCATTTCTTTGTGTTCAATACTCTTCCCTTTCTCATTTCAGTTTCTTAATCATAACTTTATCTGTTATGATAAAGTCAACAGGTAAAGTTAACTTTATCTGTTAATCGTAAATCAAATGGACTTTGATTTATTTTCATGAGTAGAGAGATGTTGCCAACATTTGATGTTGATTACATCTCAATGGTCACTTTAGAAACATTTAAACTGAGAAAAACAAAGTGTAGCCTTGTAAACATCCCAGTAGGTACTCAACTTGCATGACAATAGTTGAAGCATGATTTCCATCAACACTGATCCCGAGACAGCTTGAATCCAGATAACTCTTCAGGTTTGTCTTGTTTTTGTCAGTTACTAGTGCTTCACGTTGCAAAATTCTCCAAAATGTCTTCTCTTTCTGTTCTGTGTTAATGTTTCTGCAAAGCTCAGAGAACGTACCTCTGTAAACTGCGGGAACACACGTGACTTACACGAACACACGCAACCTCAGGCTGGACGGAACCCACTCTAGTGAATTGATCAAATGTTTTTGACAGTTTTACTCAGCAGAAATGAACACTTGTCTGAAGCAGGAAGACTCCTGCAGACAGTAGGAGGAGCAACAGCCTCAGCACCGGTGGAGTAATGTACATACAAGACACGGAGCAGCAAATAAAGAAAACAAACAATTCAGGAAAGATTAAGGTTTCAGGGAAAATGAGTTTCAGTGGATGAAGGCTCAAGGTAGCACAGTCAAAACACACTTTTAAACATTTGGAAAAATAAAGCCAAATATTCTTTTCGCTTTTCTAAAATGTTTCCAAGGTGACGGAAAGCAGCTTTCATCAGAGGATGAAATGTGGCACCATAATTTTCTTCTACATTTAATGTTCTTTTTCATGAGAACATCATTTTAAACCCAATAAGTTTCTTTATTTTAATAACATAAATTATAATTGCAAGCTGTCCTACTATGGAGAAAATCCAAGATCCTATTTCCACATATGCACAGTACATCTGGAAATAAATGTTGTGATTCCACTTGGTATTTTCCATCTGCCGCCTGCTGTTAAGGGTGTATGTGTGCGTGCGTGCGTGCGTGCGTGCGTACGTACGTGCGTTTGTGTGTGTGTGTGTGTGTGGGAGCTATTTCCTTGGACATGCTGTGAGGACTGTGAGCTTTTCCAGGGAAGTCATGCAGTGCTTTTGGATCTTCTTTTAAAAAGCTGGCACTGTCCGTCTCCGCAAGCTTCAGCATGTGTCATGCCTGGCATCAGAACTTTAACTAAAAAGTGGTGCCAATGGAAAAACCAACTCAAATGTACCATAAATTGCATTACAAAAGAATGATAGGCCGGTTCAGTTCTTGGCCAACTCTAGCAAACGTTAGCCTTACATCTGCTTAATGTCAGATGGCAGCTGGATTTTGCTAACGACATGCAACACCAATGACAACATGTCTGCGAAGCTGAAAACCAACGCTCTTCTCCTGCATCTATTAACAATTTCCCAGCCTCTGCCCTGACATTTAAGTTCTAAACAGCTGACGTCATAAAATCTTTTTTGTTTGTTTTCATTACATCTGCTCTTGCTTTTAAACGTGGATGGTACTTTGCTGAGTTTGCATGTTCTTTTTTCAGATACATCCTGCAACACCAACACGCCTGCCACTACCACTCAACAACAGATCTCACAGAATTACACCAAAAGAAATTATAGCCAGTAGAAAAAAAAAATAACAACACTGGTACAAAACGGCTCTATTAAGCATTAGGAAGAATCCAACCTTTCCACTGAGTGATCTGTTATATTAGAAAGCAGGACATTTCTGTACATTTCTTTGGGATTAGGATTTATTTACTTCAACTAAACACACACTTCAACTAAAAATTATTAGATAAATACAAAGTAGTAATCAACATACTGATACACCAATGATTAAAGCTGCACTATGCAACCTTTATAAACAATCTGACATTTTTTTTTCTTTTTACATATTTGCTGAAACTGTCACTCTTTCGTGACTATGAGACTTCAAAAAATGATCGAGCTCCTCTTCCTCCTGCCAGTGCTCCCACTGGCATCTGTAGAAATGCACCACTCCCAGTCAGAAACAACCAGTGAGTGCCAGGAGGGTGTTAGTGCTGTCAATCATGCCTGTGTATGTCCTTAAAATGCGCTAATGTCGTCATCGGTGGCTATACGTGCTGTAGTTTTGATTAAAAATAACAAAGAAAAGGGATAATCAACAGCAGTGAAACATCTTAAGTCCCCTCAATAAACTGAATAAAATACAAATGTTTACATGCATACAGACATTTACACCAATTTCACCTTCCCATATAAAAAAAACATCTTGTGGTTGTATTAAAGACACTGTTCTGTTTCAGATTAGTTAAGCTATTGGTGTGTATTGAGTTAAGCAACTAAGGAGACCACTGAAACTCTCTGAGGTTTTATGAAAATTAGTGTTGAACTCATCTTTGTTGAACAAGAAATCTGATTAGCACTTCATCTGAATTGTTTATTTTCAGGCATGAGTTAAATGCTTGATAAAAATCCAGCTAAAAATGAAATCCATTACCGCGCCATAATGAAAGCAAGAGAACCTTTAAACTTCTGATTTGAAGAGAACTCAAGGGATTCGATGTGGTGTATTAAGAAAACCACTCATCAGTAAGGCTATTAAAAGCAAAAAGAAAGGGTACGTTTGTGAGTTAATAGATTAGCTTTTATAGCAATCTGCTAATGGCAATGGTAATGTGGTCTGCTCAATCCATATTTACGCTGTTCCAGAGTCAAGAGTAGTTCATCAGGACAAAGAGAAAATGAAAAACATGTGAGCTTGTAATTTATAGTGCCTACAAGCCGACACATGGTAGTATTATGATATGGGCTTGGTTCAATTTGTCAGGTAAAAGTTAAGTAGAGCTATGTAGCCAGTGAACTGACTCGATAGAATGATGATTATTAAAATGTGACATTATTTCTTCTTGACTTAAATGCACAAAAACCGTGTTTTAGAGCTATTTTTTTCAATAAAACAGATGAAAGTTCAATCGATTTGCTTTGAGAGAACAACAGACTCTGATAGAGTCAGATATGGAACCAGATGGGTGGTTGGAGGCAGAACAAGAGAAAAGGGCAACTGAGACGAATGGCAAATGACATCATACATTTAGGTCTTCCCTAAAGAGGATTTATGTTATTCTTTTTGCATTTGAACACTGGCAAGTGTTTAGCCTTACACAATTTTACATGGTTCGGTTGGATTCTTACATTATCTACCTCTTAATATTACTTTACATTTTTTGGAAATTAAATCACAATACAGTGATGAGTGTAAGAGTATTAATGGTTATTCCATAACATAATAGGTTTAATGTGCAGCTTAATGTAAAGTAAGGAAAATAAAAGAAACTGAATGCAAATTTTCAAGTTATGGGCTTTGACCGTAAGACTTCAATTTTTAACACAAGATCGTGTAATTATTTCATAATCAGTAGAATGTTTCTCAGTCAGTCTTCCTGAATTGTTACATCCAGTTTAGTCATATTGTTTCCCAAATACCAATTTTGTCCTCATAATCACTACACAAACACCGTACAACAAAACCAGACCCCTTAACGTCCCCGTAACGACGTGGGCCCGCTTGATCCCTGTGCTCTTGTGAGGTTTTGACTGTGCTCCTCTGTCTTTGTGTGTGCAGGTCTCCCAGTTGTGTCGTATCGGAGATCATTGTGCATCCATCAGTACGCCATTAAGCAGCGGCCAGTAAGGGTATGAAATGGCTCGCACGTTTGGGGATATCGCTGATCAATGCTCATGAACGTTTAATGTCATAATCAGCCATCAAGCAGCGGCTGCACCAGCACATCAGTGCTAACAGCTCCGGGCACAGACAGCAAGGTGCCGGGACACATGTTGGAGCGCAGATGCAAGAAGGGGAGGAACGTTCTGTGGCGCTGCATCCCCGCCACGTTGACTGTGTTTGTGTAAGTCGGTCACATATGTGGAGAAAGCCTCGGCTCTGCACACACGGTAAATGTCTTCCCTCACACACCATTAAACAAACACACACACCATCGACCATTTAGGCAGTGAAATAATGTTGTGTGCTCAGACTGTGTGTGATGTTATGCTAAGGTCCGAGTGAGGAATGAAAGAAAATGGGGAGACGGATAGAGAGAGAGCGAGAGAGAGAGAGGTGTTGTGGGGGGGGGGGGGGGGTATTATCTGGGGAGGGCTTTACAAAGTAAGCCAATTTATACAAGGTATCCCAGCACGAATTAGCGGCTAATGACTCTATTAGCTTTCATTTTTGCACCGAGGAGATTTGCCTGCATAAATTAGAAGCCGATCATTGGCAAAGTGTCACGGCCAAAGGACAGTTTATAAATACAACAGCCAGGCCCTGTCAGTTGGTCCGAGCGCTGATACAGACGTCTCTGCAGACTTTGTCGTTGAGCGCAACAGACTTGTGCCAGTCAGGTGGCGACGGGGGACCATGGAGGTCTCGGGGGGAGGTCTCTCACCCTCGTCCCTGAAAAGGTCAACTTGACGTGGGCACAGCCCACTGACCTACCCCCCTGTCGGCTCCGCTGATAAAAATCAGATAAACTTAAGACCACTTATCGATCTGGGCTGCAGAGCCTTAGGCAAATGTTTGGCCGAGCTTTCCTCATCCTCTCCCTTCTGCTTGTCCTTCTCGCATACGATTAAAACGCGGGGAGGAACGAGGGGCTGGAGCAGAGCGCGGAGGACGCTGCTGGTGGTGGAGGAGGAAACAGAAAAATGTACCCAGCCAGGAAAACCTCGTCTCTCTGCAGAGATGAGGGGAGGGAGGTGTTATTAAGAGGTGAGAGGAAGAAAAGTGGGAGAGGAGACAGTAAGATTAATCGCAGAAATTTGAGCAAAGACAGGGAAATTTCATTAACCACGAGAGCACTTGTTAGAGCTAAATGGTCAGAGAGAAAGTGGGAGGTGGAGGGCCAGCTCTAAGGAGATGAAAGACAAAGATCTGCATTGTACATGCTTGGGCAACTCATAACTTCCCCAAACCAGCCTGAGGTAGTGGCAAAACATAAAGGATGAAGATACATAAAGCTCCATTTTTCTGCTTCTGCTTATAAATTAAAAAAAAAGCCTGGTTTAAGGCGGTGCTGCCTCATTTCATTGTCCCAGTTGTGCTAATGCAGATGTATGTTGATGCGGCATGTTCTGAACATCATTAACAGCTCGCCTGTGTTACTGTCACAGTAAATGAACGCACTTGCTCCTTCATTCAACTTGAACCAAAAAAAAACAGAAAAACAAAGAAGAAGAGCATAAGTTTGCCACAAGTCTGCTCAAAGTTTAGGCTTCTTCTTACATATCAAAATCCTTTAATAATATAAACCGTTAGGTTGAAACTGAATCCAAGGGGATGCTTGTGATGGTGCATTATCCTTCTTTTTGTCTTCTTCCTGTTACACTTCTTGAATAAAGTGTCTTCTAGAAACTGGCCGTAGGTTTGGGTGTTGGTTCTGAGCTCATCTTCAATCCAAAAATATCCGGCCAGCTGATTTTTAGTAACACTAACCTATACCAGCAACCCATCTCCCCCCTGATGTCATCCGACTCCAAAGTGAAGCTCTGCGCCCATTTCTGATCCAGCCATTGCTCCATCCATCTGCTCCATCCATTCTTTTCATCAGTCCATAAAACCCTTGACAATTCTGTCTTCAGATATTTCTTGGCCCAGTCCAGAAGTTTCAGATGGGGCCTATTGTTCCATCATGGTCGGGTTTCAGCCTTTCTCACCTTGGCCATGTCTCTGAGAGGTGAACATCTTGCACTTTTGTGTGCTCCAGGTAGGTTGAGGTTATGGAAAATGACAGAACTGAAAGACAATGTAGATTTCTTGACATCTACATTGTTGAGGATTACTCAAGAAATCCTCAACTGATTTCTTGAGTAAGAAAATATGCATAAAAATTATGATATGGTATAGATGGAGCTATGCACATCGACTGCAGCAGAGGTTGACCTCACTAGCAGAACAAAAACCCTAAATATACAGTCAGTTACAATGGGATGGTTTAGATCAAAGAATATTCTTGTTAGAATGGCCCATGCAAAGTCTAAACTTGAGAACTGATGTTTGGCCTATCCAATCGTGGATATTTTTTAACTAATTAGTTTATTTATTTTTACAAATAAGTAGCGTCTCTATAAGTCCAAATGCTCGGAGGAGTAATTGCTGTACATGACGGTTCTACAAATTATTGATTCAAGGAGGCTATACAGAGGCGCATGCCACAAATTTCAGATTTTTATTTGCAAAAAAATACCCATCATTATGTATTATTGTCTTCAATCTGACAATTATGCGGTACTTTTCTGTTGGCATCTCATAAAATTACAATAAAATATATTAATGTATGTGGTTATAATGTGGCAAAAATTTGAAAAGTTTGAGTTCTAAGAATATTTTTGCAACACAATATAAAAGCATTTATAGCATGCAAAAATAACAACAGACCCTCTAAATCATTGGCTATCATACAAAAAGTTTGTATGTTTGCATCAGCCAGGGAGAAAAAAAGCATTTAATTCCTCAGAACTGCAGATAACTTTAGTGTGATGCAGACACCAGTACATGTGGGGGAGGGGGAGTGAAGAAATGGAGGGGACCCATAGCAGGAAGGGCACAGTCGAGCAAAGGGCCAGGAGTCAGAGCGGGTGGGAAAACAGACTGCTGCAGCAAGACACAATTAGAGCAGGAGGAGTGAGGGAAAGGTAGGGAGGTGCAGCACATGTGGCTGGCAACACTTTCACCTCAGCAGTCACGCCGCACATCCTCTGCAGTTTCACTCAGCGTCCCAGTGCCAGGCTGTGTGTCTGCCGGCTGCCCTCTGCACCCACGCCATCTCCACACACTTCCTCCCTCGGTCTCTTCTCCAGGCACACACTTGCACACACATACTGGAGACGCTTAAGCTGTCTCACTAGTCCCTTCGCCCCTCTGAGGGAGAACCTTACAGCTCAGGGCAGAGAGGCACTGATAAGGTGACAGGGGTGTGACGTGAGCCGAGGGTGCGATGACCGCAGATAGCAAGCACTCCACCAGAGAGTGTGTGCCCTCGTGTGTGTGTGTGTGTGTGTGTGTATGAGAGAGAGTTGCGGCTGTTCGGGTGTAAAGTGGGAATGATGAGGGTAACCCCGTTATCAGCTCTGTCTGTGTCAGCACCTCCATCTGGTGTCGGCTCTCCTACCACAGTCCCTCTGTGTGTGCATGTGCTGTGTGTGTGTGTGTGTGTGTGTGTGTGTGTGTGTGTGTGTGTGTGTGTGTGTGTGTGTGTCACAATAGTTGTCTGGTGAGCAGGAAGTGCAGTCTGGGTCATAATGGTGACACATACAGCACAGCCTTTCTCAAATGCTCTTTATGAGACAAAAAAAAATCTAATTTTAACAATTTTTTTTCTTTTTTCAAATATTTCATTTTTAACCTGCTAGCAATAAAATGTTTTAGCTAGCCACCATCATTGTTGCTGCCTCTTCTGTTTAATTTCTTGAGTTAACTTTACCACAACTAATCTTAATTCAAGACTCCAGTATGGAATATCTGGAGAGAACAAGCTAGTCTCAGCAGCTTTAGTCCTCTACTGCCAACTACTGGAGAAACAAATGAACTGCAGAAACTTGCAATAACTTGGAGAAGATGACAACTCTTCTCACACACCACTCACATCATGTGCTGTAGATGCAAAAGATGCTGAATTTCTTAAAATTTGTAACTAAATCAATTTATTTTTTGCATCTTATTTAAAAAAATGGTTAGATTAGAGGAAATGCTCCTCCTATTTACCACATAATTCAAAACACTATATTCCTTTCATACCGGTAGTTCTTAGAAAACTGAAGCTTTGCAGTTTCCTTTTATTGTGTGTGTGCTGGAAATAAATATTTCCGCAAGACAGTAAAAGAAATAAATCAGTTATATGGTGTATTTTTTTCTACATGTTCTGAAGCAAGTTTTCATCCATGTATTTAGCTGCATTCATCTTCTATTGTCAATGCTGACCAGCTTGTCAGTTCAATTCAAATCTAAAAATACTTCCACTCCTAAGGGAAAGTTCTTCAAAACTCATTATTGACGCTGAAGGTCCTACAGCGTCATTCTATCCCCAGGTTTCACTGTGGGGTTGTGCACTGTTAGTTTATCTCCCGCGCATATAATAATTTGCATGCAGACAAAGAAGTTTATTTGGTCTTATCTGACCCAACCATCTTGCTACACATATTTCGTGTGTCACCTGCGTGGCTTTAAACCACGGGGTTTTTTTGGGTGTACCGATTGTGGTTTTCTGACAGATCACCGATCTTCAAAAAGCCTGATCTGCCGATTCCAATTTCTCTTTTGAGCTAAATCTAGCCACAAAGTTGCTAAGCTGGCAGCAGTGGGGTGACTATTGTTAACCTGGTGGGCGGGTCAATCAGTTGCTAGTCCTCTCTCACAGCAACAGAGCAAAAGGGGACAGTGGCTGACTTTCAGACCTCTGTGGAGGTAAATGAGATCTGATAAGGTTGGTTTCTAGTGTATCGGATGATCTGCGACCACACAAAATTAAGGTAATCGGGCACCACTGCTCTAAGCTGAAGATTTTATGACTTTCTTTTAACACAGACTTGTACAATGCAAGTCTATATTCTTTACGTTTTGGAATGATGAACTGAGCAGTCCTCCAACAGATGTTTTAAGCTTGGGCTATTGCTTTTCCATCTCTTGTGTTCCTTTGTCTTTATGACGGTTGCTGCTAATTAATGTTGCCTAACAAACCCGAGGCAAACGGAGACCAGATCTATACTGCTGAATTTTATTTAAGGGTATTATGAAAAAGGGGGCTTACATACAAATGTACACCATGTTTTTTGGGGGGTTTTTTGGATTCCTACATCTTCTTAGAAATGTTTTTTTGTTTTATTTTGTTTTGTACACTGTATCCCAGTGTGACTCTTGGCCAGTTCTCCCTCAAAACATAGATTTTATCTCCAGGGATTTACTGGTAAAACAGGGGTTAAATAATAACAAATGGAAACCCTTTATCAGTTTCATGCCACTTCACATCTATTGTGTTGGTCTGTTACTTCAAATCCAACTGATATCCAACTAATGCTGGTGTGTGGTTTCAACACATCAAAATGTTAAAAAAAGTTCACATTTTTTGATTTCCTTTGCAAAGAACAGCAACAACACGTTATCATTAAACACATCGCCGAGAACAAGGTACACGAAAAAGGTCTGTAACATATGGGTAGATTTCCTCTAATAAAATGATTGCGAATGATAAATATGGACAAATATGGATATAACTCATTGTGAGAAAAAAAAAAACATCACTTTGATTGCAAAGGGAGATCTCTGCAGAGCCATTATCATTCAAGTGCATCTTCACACCGAAGGACACGGAAGAGCCGGGGAGTGTGTGTCAGTGTGTGAGTAAAACAGAGATATACTACAACGTTTTTTAACTGGAAGATTCTGAGAACAGGTGCACAGCTGTCTGCATGGTGTCATATAAACAGAGCAGATAGGGCAGCGTTGTCTATCTAGGTGTGTATTTGTGTGCGTTGTTGTGTGGAGCCAGGACAGCAAAGTAAGTCAATTTTATCAAAAGCTGCAGCAGGCAGTAAAAGATGCAAATAGGCTCAATAAAATATCTGTTATTTTCTTAAAATCTAATAGTGATGATGCAGTGTCTCTCCTCTCAATAAAGCACAGCAGTAAATGGGTGGTGGATTTATACATAACCATATTCTGACCAGAAGGTTAAGTGTTCCTAATAGTTATAAATGAGAAGAGGGACATTACTTTTGTTTATTGGCATGCTTCTCCTTAGTCCTCCCTCCGCCTTCACTGATTCCAGTAATATAACACTCACCGCGCTGTACAATGAGATTAGGCTGTGACACGGGCTCAGCACCGTTCACCGACAAGTCCGCGCCGTGAACTCTTCACCCGGGCAACGGCAGTGACGGCACCGCGTCGAGACGCCGCGCGGAGGCGGGGTTTATCCACAAACAGGAAGGAGCTAACTCAGTGCAGCTGTGCGCGCTCTTCGAAGCCACAGGAGCGCGCGTCTGCCTCGGAAATGCATTACACGTTCAAGGCTGCCATCTACCGACGGAAACACGCAACGACGCCTCGAAAACTGGGACTGTGCTGCATCGCTGAACAGAACCAGATTTGAATTGAAATGCCCTATATAATGTTTAGATATTTTTTTTATGTTATTATAGGAGTTACAGTAATATTAAAAGAAACAGCAAAACTACTGTATATTTAAAGCACTTACTAGAAACTGCTTCAAACTTAAATGCTCTACTGTTGAGATTTTTTATTTTTTGTCCTGTAAGCAATTATAGCAATATTAAAAAATATATATTTTGGGATTAACAAAACGGTACAGTATACATTTAAAGTACTACAAATTTTGTTAAATAGTCCCAGAATATTGTTGCATTGCATCAAAAGAACAAAAGGAGCAGACAGAAGAGAAATGGACACAGAAGCCTTTTCTACTGAACTGCCTTTACAAAGTTTCTCCCATACAAGATTTCAATTTGGAAATATATCAAAGCCCAGCTCTAGCTGGAAATATGACTAAATAATACAGTTTAATGTTTATAAACCCCCTTTTTTTACTATCTTGAAGGCACAAAGTCAGTATTTTGGGTGCGCTCTATCAATAGGACCCACTCTTGAGCTTAATCAAACAAGAAAATCACAACACATAGACTCAGCAAACTAGAATTGAATTGTTCTAAACTGTTGTAGTGTGAAATTTGTATTCACTCAGAAAAAACAAAGATGGGGTAAGTGCTCACCTGGGGCACCGCTTATGTAAGCTGCTGTTGCTGCTTTGATTGGTTTGAATCAATTTTTTTACAGGGAAGAACTGCCGTTTTCTTTTCTTCCACATCTGTGACGGCAGTGCTTCCCTGGGTGGCCTCAGCTACATCTGACATTCAATTATTACTTAATCATTTGTATCTCTTGTTTGTAGAGATGTAAACAAAAACGTCCCCACACTTGTTCAGTTCATCTCACTGACAACAAAACTTTGACGAAAGACAAGTAAATGAATAAATAATTGCATTGTTCAGTAATGGTGTATTCATGCAGTAAAGTTGGTGACATAAGTCTGGATGGTAGCATAGTGTGTGAACGTAAGAGTTCACAATGCAGTCTGAATAACGATTGATTGACTGTACCTTGCATTAAAAACAAAAATCAAAATACTGTGAAATCCTGGAAGAGGGCCTGTTACTTCAGAGTGTCACAGAACAACCCAAATGATACAGCTAGGGCTACAAATGAATGGCATAGATCATAACTTACCCATGTGTTGATCTGGTCTATTTGCAACCTAAATGCATTCATACGAATCCAATGCAGGAGAATTGCTGTTCACGCACAAATTGCGTCCAATTGCACTGAACTTGAAAAATTGCAGCATATAGGCAAAGTTTGCAGAGACAAAAAAAAATCTCAAAAGCCTTCCACATCACATAAAACCATGACCAAATCCAGTAACATTTGTAGCTATGTGGAAAATGTGAAAAATTTAAGGGGTCTCAATACATCTGCAAAGCTCTCCCTGGCTTTATGCTTCTGAAAATGTACACTTAGATTTTATTATTACTATTATTATTATTTTTATCTGAATATTGCTGCCCACCTTTGGGTCAATTTTTCTACAAACTGCCAGGCTTCAATATTATGTCAGAAAATAACACCTTATTTTTCCTTTAAGGTTTTTTATGAGCCGTAGAACCAGCTAAGCATCAGCTATTTTGCAGGAGAAAAACATAACAGAAACAAGGATGTTTCACTGTTTGGTTCTCAGAGCAGGAACTGTGTTGCTGTCACACAGCAGTTTACATGAAGAGTAAACATCCGTGTCAGCGCCCTGGAAACAGAAGTGTGATTCATTTCCACAGCACATTTCTCATGGGTGGGAATATAAAACATTTACCAGCGTCATTTTATATGAACCTCATTCAGGAGCTTCCTTTTAAAATGAGCTGTCATTCATTTTAACGGGAATTTACAACGTTTTCTTCTCTTAGATCACAATGCATTTAGGGACATTTCGTATCTAGCCGCTTGTTCTCTTCCCTTTTCCGCATCTTTATCAGTTTTGTTTCTGTAATCTAAATTGTTGTGGCAGTAATACTAAATAAAAGTTTACTGGCGATTACTGAAAAATCCCTCAACCCAATTAAAGGGGTGGGAATATTTGTAAACGGTAAACTGTTGTCAGATGTTAGATGAAAATAGCAGGGGAAGTTGTGTTAGATTTAAAATGAGAAACAAAGAAAAACGAATAAAAGAGGTGACAAAGACCTAACAAAAGCTTGCCTGGCCTAACCTGTAGGCGCTATGCTGCATTTTGACCTCTAGGTGGCAGTAGAAGACAGAGAGTGGCTGCAGCTCTCAGCCATCTGGCAAATTGGTGTCTGTTACAAAGTGTCTGTTACTTTGAGTTTCTAACACACTAACCGACATTTGGGAAAGTTTCACTTTCTGTGAAGATGTCATGTTGTTACAGTATGTTTGGATAGCCCGAATAAGATGCTGATTATGAATCCCAAATAATCATTTACATATATTCCCCCCCCCCCCCCCCACACACACACATTTAGTTATTAAATAGTAAAACTAGGATTTTTTTTTTTACTGAGGTGTGCAGGGCCATTAAGAATCAGGTATGTAAATTTAACCCTCTGACTTATCATTAAATTACATGGGCTCGCCTGTATATCAATTCATATCTGTCTCCCTCCGCCGCCTCAAATTGATTTCCATCTAATTCCATTACAAGCAGCTAAACCTGCATCCGTGATCATCTGCACATAAAACTATAATTGACAATCTTCTCGACTGTCGTCAAATTAGTGCAGATTAAATGCAACGTGCAGGCGCGTATCAGGCAGACCGTAATTATGAACTGTTTACAGCGCCGAGAGGAGAGAGAGAGAGAGAGAGAGAGAGAGAGAGAGAGAGAGAGAGAGAGAGAGAGAGAGAGAGAGAGAGAGAGAGAAGAGAGAGAGAGAGAGAGAGAGAGAGGGGGGGGGGATGATGGGGGGAGCACATTGGTTAATGGTGTTGTTTATTGTGTTGCAGGAGCCCCACGTTTCCGGTGCATCAATCCTCGTGTCAGTGCCTGGGCCCCGGTGTCGCCCAGGAGTGATGGCCGTGCGGTGATTATAACGGAATAAAAGGGACGTAATGAAGTGCTTTCCGCCCCGTTATTCTCATATATGCCCGACTGCTGTCAGCCTTGACGCTCCACTCCTCCCCCCACTCGTCTCTCCAGCTCCTTCTCTAGAACTGTGTTCTCCCCCTTTTTTTTGTTGTTTCCTCTTCATTAGGTTAACATAAAAAATACTTCTTTTTTTTTTGTTTTGTTTTTTTAAACAGCCAAGTCAGTGCTGCCTCCCCTGCCTCTGTGATGCATTAATATGTGTGGTATTCGCCATTTTTCAACATTTGATTTGTGGCTGTGAGATGTGTAAAGCTAAAGAGGGTGCGTGAGAGAGAGAGAGACTAATGGAACAGGTTGGTGGTGATTAATTTTGGAAATAGAGAGTAGATTGTAGTAATTAAACAAAACAAGGTAAAGCAAACGACTGGGATGCCATCTGGGCCCCGCAGGCTGAGAGTGCATGCATTTACCCACTGCCAAGCCCACCATTTATTTACCCTTATAAAGATGCTGAGGGACCGGCTGAGGCTCACCGCCTTGTTTGTGCATGGATCTGTGTGCTTGAGCGTTTATGCCGCAGAGAAAACAAAGATGGGGTTTGAGAGAGAGAGAGAAAAAAAAAGTATAACAGTGTCATTGGATGTTTCCTGAAGAGTTGGTCAGGTGTGAAGATTTTTTTATTCCCCCCCCCCCCATCGAAATCGTAAACATAATTCCCCACTGTCACACACTGTGTCCTCTCTTTAGTACAACAGGATAGGAAAATAATGCTCCGGCATCACTTTGCTGCACATTTGACATGGGAGCATGCTGTCATACTGTATATCACACATCATGGATACTGGACATCAAAATGAATGCAACTGTGACTTGGATATTGGACCATTGGACCAATTTTAACATTTGGTAATCTCACGTTACGCCACGCAAACTGTAAAAGTTAACTCAGTTCGGCATGCAGGTTGCTTGAAACTGAAAGTGTTACTGACAGTCTGACCTGCATTCTGATTACTTCAGCAAACGTGTAAGTGATCACCACCAGACGGAGTTTATGGAGCATTGACATTTCTTTCTCAGATGGTCAGTTGATCCTTAAATATTTATATATAGGAAGTAAACACTGAATTCCACACCTTGGGTGCCTGTACACATGCGCTATTCAGAAGAGTAGAGCCTCAAAAGTAAGAGACATAGTTCAATCACTTATGTTGAATGGATGTTCAACATAAATCTTTTCTCTTTTCCCACAGTTAGACCCATGTAAAAATCTTGCTCATACACCAGCACACATTGCAGCTAGAAAACAGTGTGACTGCAACGTGAGAACTCCCATCATTTTGGTCTATAATTGCGTCGATTAACAGCATGTGTCTGTGATTTAATGACAATAAAAGTCTGATAAATTACGTGTGCTTTGATGCATAAATGGGGATAATCTTGTAATTGTTTTCTCTTTTTTTCCACGTAGAATTGAGCACATTTGCGTGTTGTGATCCCAATAAAAAGAAAATTGGTCAAAGTTAGAACTGGTGGTGGGCCCAGACCTCAAAGAACGTCAGTATTGGCCGAGCACTTCTGAGGAAAATCTTCGTGTGCCACGTATTTGTATTTGCATTTGCGTTGGTAGAGCCATCCGTTCCGTGTCACCCCTGCTGATGATCTTTTCCACTTTGCTGGATAAACACCACACCAGGCAATGGAGAGCAAATGTTCAGAGGTGCAGAACAGAGACACTGATGGGACCAGATTAATTAACACACACACACACACACAGGCACAAAATATACACACACGTATATAGAAGTTTAGATGTTTTC